>CM024592.1:31654972-32254972 GCA_014182565.1 Eucalyptus marginata | reverse complement strand
GTACCAGCCATTTGAAAACTTAATAAGTTCAGATCAGATGCTTAAAGAATACTGAATGCTTGGAAAGAAACAAAGACTTCGACACAGCAATAGGCAAAACATTGTGTCGTGTAATAAGACAAGCTGACCTGGAGCGATGTATCCATAAGAGCCAGCAACCGTGTTCGAGGACCGGGCAAAATCACCGTCATCAACGAGCTTGGCCAGGCCAAAATCGGCAATGTATGGCTCAAACTCAAGGCCTATGAGGATATTATTTGCTTTGATGTCACGGTGAACGATTGGAGGTACACAGTCGTGGTGCAAATAAGCCAGCCCTTGTGCCGCCCCAATCAATATTTGGTACCGGAGTTCCCAATCCAATGAATTTCCAGTCCTTTCATGCAAGAGGCTACCCAAGCTCCCGTTTGGCATATAGTCATACATGAGCAATCTTGTGTTTCTGTTCCAGCAACAACCCAAGAATCTCACAATGTTCTTGTGACGGATGGAGCCAAGCGTTCTCACCTCTGCTGAAAACGAATCACGGACCACACTTTTCTCATCATCAAATGAACTAGCGGGGGCTTTTGTCGTGGGCCACAGCTTCTTCACGGCAATCACTTCCCCATTATCCATATCAGCTCGATAGACGACCCCAGAACAACCTTTTCCAATCACGTTGGTATCCACTAGGCATTTAAGCACCTGATCCACTGAGAAACTCAGCTTTTGGAAAGGGGTGAATTGCCATGGCCAAGAATCGCCTAACTCCGATTCGTCATCATCCTTGATCGTTCTTCTGGCCCTGATAACTGCAAATATACCCATCACTACCATAGCCACTGTCAATGTGATCAACAGGGCAATTGCTAGTCTTAGCTTCCGTGAATGACTGATGTCTTCGACTTTACCCATCATTTCTTTGCCATCACTAGCATTCAAGAAGCAAGAGGCATGGCTCAAGGAACAAAGGCCTTCATTTCCGACAAGATCATTGGACGAGAGTTGCCGGAAAAGTTTTGTATCGGGAAGATAGCCAGAGAAGTTGTTATAGGAGATGTTGAGGGACACAAGATTATCGAGGGAAGCCAGTGGACTGAGACTTCCCTGAAGCTTGTTATGCGAAAGGTCCAAGATCGACAACTTACTCAGAGAAGACATCTGTACTGGAATTGGCCCAGTAAGGCCGTTCCAGCTGAGGTTAAGAGCGATCTCAAGTGCCTCGATTCTGCCCAGTTCCAGCGGTATGCTTCCTGTTAGCTCATTGCTGCTAAGATCGAGCAACTGCAAACCTGAACACAGACCAAGTGCAGAAGGAATAGAGCCTGAGAACGAATTCTGGTTGAGTATAAGCTTGTTTAGTGAAATGAGGCGTCCCAAGCTCGCAGGTATTAGACCTGTGATCCTGTTGATGGAAACATCCAAGACTTGGAGACCCGAGAGGGACGATAGTGACTCGGCGAGGGGACCTTCCAGGGTGTTGTTGCTCAGGTCTATCATTTGCAGCTCTGTGCATTCCCCGAGCTCATCGGGCACCTTTCCAGAAAGACGATTCCCATAAAAATCAAGAAAATTCAGATTCTTAAGGTTTCCTACTTCTCTAGGAATGGCACCAGAAATTCGGTTGTTCCCAAGCCGAAGACGCACCAGAGAACTGCAATTACCAATTTCTGGAGGTATCGTTCCAGAAATATCATTAGAAATCAAGAGCACTTTGGTCAGATTCTTGAGCTGAAACAGCCCCGGAGGAATCCCACCAGTCAGGGAATTGTGCGACAAATCTAGAGCTTGGAGATTACTACAAGAAGCCAACGTCGAAGGAATGCTTCCTTCAAGCTGGTTCTGCCAGGCGAAGAACACATTGAGCCTCGACAGCTTCCCGAGCTCAGGCGGAATTAGCCCCGAGATCTGATTTGTGTCAAGCTGCAATTGCTGGAGGCTCGTGGCATTGGAAAGATTAGCGGGTATTGAACCGGACACGTTGTTATTGCTAATCATAAAAGCTTCAAGCCCTAACAACCCTCCTAGAGACATTGGTATGGTCCCAGATAGAAAGTTTAAGGAAAGATCAATCATCCTGAGACTGCTACAGTTACCAATCTCCTCAGGAATAATGCCCTCAAGACTATTCTGCCACAACAGCAACCGTTCAAGCTTCTGAAGCTTGCCAAGCTCAGGTGGAATAGAACCAGACAAGCTGTTCTCATAGAGGAACAAGTCCACAAGCTCAGAACAATTTCCTATATCAGGAGGGATCTCGCCAGATATCATTGTGGTGTATATGGACAAAATTTGGAGCTTTTTGAGCTTACCCAATGAAGGAGGCAAAGAGCCCGCGACCTGTGTGTCGGCCAAGCCCAGGACTGTCAAATTTGTGCAATCTCCCAGCTCTTCAGGAATCTTCCCAACAATGTCCTTGTTCCCTCCAGCCCTGAAGACTTCAAGGCTTGACAGCTTCCCCAACTCGGGAGGAATAGACCCACCAAGCCCGTTGTCAAAAAGCAGGATACTTTTCAACACTCTGCAATTGCTTAGGCCAACTGGGATTTTCCCAGTGAGCCTATTAGAATTCAGAGTCAGATCCTCTAAGTCCCTGAGATCGCCAATCCTCTCAGGAATGGCTCCAACAAGAGAGTTGGAGCTCAGGTCAATGACTGACAGAGAAATGCAGTCGCCTATGTCTTCAGGGATAGTCCCGGTGAGATTCACCTCAGAAATAACAAGCTTCTTTAAGAACTTGAGGGAGCAGAGATTGCTGGGCACAGGAAGCTGAAGAGTGACAGACTGGATGTTAATCTCTGTGACAAAGCCCTGAGGAGAGCATGTGATGGAGGCCCACTTGCAGGGGGAAGTGTCATGGCTGTTCCAAGAGGAGAGGATTGGAGGAGGTGGTGAGGGAGATGAGTTGAGCCATGTGAAGAGGAGGGAAGCTTCTTGGGTTGCAGAGATGATGGGAAATGAGCAGAGAAGTGGGCGAAAGAAGAAGAAGATGCAGAAAAAGAGAGATTTTCTTGGAGTGGGCATATGCATAGACATTTGCCTCAATTTCTTCACCATTCTTCTTGGGTTTGCACCATTTAGGTTCCCAACTTCTCTCTCTCACACCCTCTTTCTTGCTCTGTGTTTTTTTTTCCCCTTTTGTTGGGTTTCTTGGTATGAACTCAAGCTCAAGCAGGCAAGAACAACAGCAACAGCACTCTTCGCTCTTCTTTCTCTTTGCTTCATATGGCGTGCGTTGCAAAATGCACTGACAAACACTGGAACTAAAATAATATTTCACAAAAACAATTGCAAAAAAAGAGAGAGATTAAAATACAATTGAATAGAAGGACAATGGCCTTGAGATCGGCGACCACCACCTCACTCCTAGGATGCCCCCTCTCTCTCTCTCTCTCTCTCTCTCTCTCTCTCTCTCTCACGTAAGGAGGAGGTGCAAGATTTGTTTACAACAGTTTTTGACTGAACCATAAAAAAGGAGGAAGTTTCAATAAGTTAGCTCCAACCCCAGTTCAGTGTTTGCACCTTCTCTCCTTTTTTTTTTCTGTATATTCTTTTGGTTTTTTAATTATTTTTATATTGTAGAAAGCCCATACAAGTAATAATCGAACCCATTAATAAGTTACTAATACGGAGTGTGAGTACAGAGGATTTGATCAAATGGGAAGATTATTTGCGTTAGAGAATGAAATGGATCAATCCCGTGTTGGGCATCGACTGCCCCCTCTTTTTAATTGTTCTTTTCGGACACAGAGACAACAGGAATTACTCCCACTTACCTGAGCCATGGATGGGCTTCGGGGATCCTGGTTTGGTCTATTTTTGGCTGATAGATTAGGGTTTCTGGGTTCAGTTACTCTCTTTAATTGTTTTTGTCTCAATCTAATACCATATTTGTATTTGGTAGTGTCGTTTGTGTCATCATTTCACTTCTATGACGTATTGCCCCTAAGATCATTCAACAATCTGACTCTTTGTTTTGGGAGGTTCATTATTTGGACTTGCTACATTAGGGTTGAGATTGTCTTTAGTACTTTTACCCTAAAATAATGCACTTTTTTGCCAACAATCTGTTTTGGACATTTGGGAAACCGCAGAATTTGTGCTTCATCTTGCCATTTATATTTGTGTAGAGACACATTTAGATGCCATCGCGTGCGCTCCTTTTCCCTCATTTTGTTCAAAGCAATAGACCAACCAAATTTAGGCGAATGACATTTTTGTCCTAGATTTTGCAAGTTGCCCCATGACATTTCAGTTTTTGCAACATTCCCCAGTCTTGAAATCAGTTGTAATGCTCCATTTCATTTATTCCGATCATTATTAAGTTTGAGCTCCGACCACGTGCTTATCACATGACTAAGTTGCTCTTTATGGAGGACAAATCTATGCAACAACAAATAACGAATTATATTTTGCATCCTAAATTTTGGCAGATGTTGCAAGTTGCCCCTCACTTTTTAATTTTTATCAATGTCCCCCTTGGAGTATTGAGATGAATTTCAAAACACATTGACGGTGATCTTGACCATTCTTTTGTCTAATCTCTACCGGAGATCGATTTGGTTATTTAAACGAGGGTCCTCCTACCCTCGCTTGGTACATGCATGTGGTTATGGCACACTAGTCTCTACTAATGGTGCCACTACCACATGCTAAATAGCCCAAGTCATGTCTAGTGCGCTGAGAATACCTGGCTAGACTTCATTTAAAAATTATTCCTAAGAATAGTATGGCAAATTGTACTCCCACGCCAGATCATACCATGCCCAATTTAATTCGAGTATTCAATCCCTTGAGTGAGATATACAAAATACTTCAGTACAATAACTAGTTTCAACCTACCATGGCCTCATCATCAAGAAAGCGACATTAGCTCTCAACTAGTTTGTACGTGGAAGACCAACCCCGCATTTAGAACTTCTCAAAATTCTAATTATTCTATCTTAGAACTCTTAGTGCAAATGCCATGATACCACTCCTACGAACAAGCTAAATCACCACTTCCGCACCACTCATTCTTCACCCCGATGCCACAAGCTCTGCTCTTTAGCTCACAACGTACAGGAGAATCCAGTTTGTGACATTCTTCCTCACCCAATTCCACAATGCCCTCATTGCGGGCTACTTTGTTGCTTTCTTACATTTAACAGCCATCAATGCCACTCCCTTAGAACTTACATAATGGCCAATGCTTAACCTATAGAATAGGCCACTCCACTCCATTGGTGGCTTCCCCCTAATCAAAGTTGTAGTTGCTTGTGCTCTCTTTAACAAGTGTAACATCCCCAAGCAACTACGCTCCTTCAACGACACCTTCTTTTGCCTACTAAGGCTGCGTTTGGTAACGTTTCTGTTCAAAAATTGTTCATGGGAATAGAAATAGAAAAAACTATTTTTGGTCTAGAGAACAATTTTTTAACAGAAGAACGCGTTTAGTAAACTTGTATAATTTTTGTTCCCAGAATAGAAAAAGAACAGAAACATATTTGGTAAACTTGTATAATTTTTTTGTTTTTTTTAATTTTTAATATTTTTATTTTTTTTTTCTTTTTTTTTTTTTCTTTTTTCTTCCTTTTGGCTGGTCGCCGGTCATGGCCGAGGCCGGCAACCGGCCGACAAGGGCCGACGGCCTCGCCCAACCATGAAGACGCTCTGGCGAGGTCGACAGCTCTCGATGGCCGGTCGCCAGCCATGACTGAGGCCGACGACCCGCTAAAGAAAAAAGAAGAAGAAAAAGAAAAAGAAGAAAAAAAATATTTCTCGGAAGTATTTCGGAAACAAGAAACAAGCTTTACTTGTTTCTTATTTTTGTTCCAAATTTGTTCCCTAGGAAAAAAAAGTGTAAATAAACGCGTTTGTTCTTTTTTGTTCTCCGAAACAAAAGAACAAAAATTGTGTTCCAAAGAACATAAACAAAACCCAAACAAACAGGCCCTAAGCTTCCCATGATCTTGGCAAACCAATGGAGGTTTCTCTCCTTGTTGGAAACATGATAGCAAACCCCCTCTAGAGATTCACCAATTAATCCAAGAACGTTTTCCCTGTTCGGTGAGTAATTTGGGTCCTTTCTGTCCTACCTATTACCCATCCCGAAAACTTGATAAGAGTCACACCTCCTCCAAGCCCTCTTAACCCCAACGATCACTCCCCCGAACGATTGGGCAAACCATAGGCTTTCCTCAAATCATCCACCTACTAAATGGATCCGGCTATAATACCATTTGTCAAAAGCCAACAGATTCTTGGTTGTGAAGTAGCTCAAAGTCATTTAGTGAGCCGAAAACACCAAGTCAACCTTCATTGTAAAAATTGTTCCCAAAAATAGTATGGCACATCATATCCTCACATTAGATCATACGATATCGAGTTTAACTTAGGCATCTAGTCCCTTAAGTGAGGCATACAAAACACTTCAATACAACAACTAGTTTCAGCTTACCTTGGCCTCATCAAGAGAGCGGCATCAGCTTCCAACTAATTTGTAAACAAGGGGCTAACCTTGCCTTTAGAGTGCCTTAGAGTTATAACCATTTTATCATAGAACTCCAAGCACAAACACCCCAATACCACTCATATGAACCAATTGTATATCATTTCTGCATCACTCACTCTTCACCCCGATACCATAGTCTCACACAAACACCCTAATACCACTCATATGAACTAGTTGTATATAATATCTACATCACTCACTCTTCACCCTAATACCACAAGCTCCACTCTTCAGCTCAAGATATAGGAGATGGTCGATGATACTAGAGTGTCCCCCCCCTCCCTCTCATTCAAATATTTCTTTTCCATAAGTATTTAAAATCATTTCTTCTAATTAGTTTATAGTTATTTCGCTCTCGTAAGAACTCATAGAATTAAAGTATTTTTAATGACATAAACTACATACAAGGTTTGATTATTTGATGATCATTTAAAAGTATGGACAAGATTTGAATAATTATTAAAAGTGCAGGCCTTCTATGAATATGAAAATGTCTAGAGGGAGGAGGCTAATTAAATCTTGCAATGTACCAAGCCAGTTAGAAATAGCAAGTGCATTTACCCTTTAAAAGTGTTAAATATTAAACTACGCCTCCTATTTGCCTTTCGAATTATATATTTTTATGCTTTGACTCAACCTACGCATGAGGGGATATTAAATATTAAACTACACTTTCACCTAATAATTTAAGCTTTTTGAACAATTGGCATTGATCCTACAAAATCTCACAAAAAGCAAACAAAAAATTTTCTAATGTATATGATAATAAAAGCTATTCTTTATGTACCTTAGTTGTATTTATTTATGCGAATCGATCTTTCCTGCGTCCTGTAATAAAATCAAGTTATGGTCTTCTAATCAAGTGATTTTATCAACTAGTCTATCTTTAAGAATGAACAAAGAAATGAATGCAAGAGACATACCAATATCGAATGAATGAAGGATGAGTTAGTGCAGTGAGCAGTAATTCATAGGTTAAGAGTATAATAGATTAGTTAACTTCATTTTTTATACTATTTTCTTGACATGCAGTGCTTTCTGCTATGCAGTGCACCTTTTGTTGTCTATATATGTTTGTGCAACTTGAAGAACTGATCAGAGGAAATATGCAGCTAACTCACAATCAAGGTTATGAAAGCTGGCTGATGAAATATCAGACCACCAAGATGAATCATTTAGAAATCTCGATTAGAGGATACTACATATGAACGAATTTGTAGCAGTGCATCGATTATTCACAGCTGGACTAATTCCATAATTATGATATACGCTAGTTTTTGGTTTTTTTGGTCTGAAGATATACTACTTCCCTCATGAAAAAAAAAAATGATGCATCTACAATTTATTCTGCATTATGTTCTTTTGAGCCTAACAATCTGATTTAAGTCGATTTCGATTGCCAATAAAGGCAAAGGTAAATAGTCAGGATTAAGACTCGATATAATCTCGGTGAAACATATTGTTCGACGAGGGCAGCATGTGACTGAGGCAAAACGGAGGTGGTAAATCTGGCTCTTAGTTGAGTTCGGTCTTATTTTAAGTTAATCCAAAGATTTTTTGCTCAAATTGTAATTTTTTTCCCTAATGATACTCATGTCAGACACATCCAAATTTTGGTCCGCATAGTGTTAAACTTAGACCATCTCTGAAGATCACTTCTATCTTTGCCTTATCTTTAACCCTGCTCATCAGAAATTGCACCCATCTCCAATTATGGCTCACAATTGCCTAGAAAAAGCCTCATGACAGGGATTTGAGACATTCCTCGAAGCCTCGCTTGCATCATCTTATCTTCAGTGGCAAGACACAAACAGTCTCTGAAAATGAAAGTGCACGAGATGATTGTGCATTTAACTTCAATTAAATTACCATCTTTATGATGACCGATATACATTTTTTTTTTTTGGGATGAAGTTTTTGGCTATGGTTTAATGAGTGACCTCATTTTTGTGAATTAAAGCGATAAAGCGGAGAGAATCAGGTAGAATGGCAATGACTCGAATCAAATTCCTGTTCTTTTAAGCATATTGCGCAATTTCATGTTCGAATTGCAATTACAAATAATGATTTGGTTAGTATGATCTGACATTATGCATTGCTATAATATTCATTAAATTCCTTACCTATATAGCACATAATTAAGGACTCGAGGAACTAGAATATTCAACCCACAAGTACCCCCATGTAGATTACATGAGTTAAATGTAATAATGCAGAGTAGTAAGTTGAGGAATTTGTGTGTATTTCGATAAATCATTATAAAGATTACATCAGTATACTTATAAGGTTTATGAGATGAATTCTTCGAGCGATAATTAACAGTAATATCATAATTGTTTCTAAAAAATAGATAATATTCTTTAGAAAATCTTTAGAATCTCTAATATAATGTCGCTAACATCTCTCTCAAACTCAAGATGAGATCAAAGAAGTCAATTGGAATTTAAATTAATGTTGCCACGAAAACTTGTTTCTCTGACGACATCACAAGCATTAGGATTAGCGGTGTGTAAGGCAACGTATTCCAAGTATGGCTCATCTGAGGGTGACGAGCCTGATATTGGTGTCGGCTTCTCAAAACAATGCGCGAAAGGTTGAGAATCGAAAGGAAAATAGCAAATGAATGATGTGGTTGGCTTGCAAGATAGTAACTAATCGACACAGCCTTTGTGGCTAGCTAATACAATTGGCTTGTGAAATAGTAATTGAACGACACAGCCTATATGACTGGCTTGGAAAATAGTTACTAGGATGCGGCCTATGTGGCTAGCATCAAAAGAAAGCCATCTCCATGAAAAAGCTTGACCAGATGATGCGATTAGTACGATTAGCATCGAAACATGACTATTATGGAAAGGACTCGATTAAGTGCTTCCTCAAACAAGACTTGTGTATACGAAGTGAACACTATTGAGTGGCAATGATAGGGATGGATTTATTAGGTGGGTGTACCACATCAGATGCAAAGTGCACTGGGTGCACTTAGGTTTCCACAAGAAAAAAGGTTCTGATACCATATTAGATGTAATAATGCGGAATAATAAGCTGAGTAATTTATCTGTATTTCGATATATCATTATGAAGATTACGTCAACCTATTTATGGGCTTTATGAAACAATTTCTTAAAATAACATATATGAATCAAGATATGCACAATTAAAAGAGATATTCATGCGATCTTGATTGATATAGATAATCAACAGTAATATCATAATCGTCTCTGAGATAGGATAATATTCTATAAAAAAATCTTTAAAAACTCTAATATAATATTGCTAACAATATGAACTTCACATGAAACTCATCTAGTTATATATACTTTTTATAGATAAAAATAATAATTTTATAGGTAACCATTTATCCCATTTATTCCTGTTCATAATATATATATTATGTGAACATGCGATTACCACAAATTACACTGCTTCATCTTCTCTTTCTATTTTCACTGATTTTTCCTCTTGATATATCCAAATTTTAAGTGGTTTTTAAACAATTTATAAAGCAACTAATCAAGTAAGAATGAGATTTTAGCATTTCAATAATTTATTAGAATGTTAATGTGCTTAACTTTCGCACACTGAATTCTAATTCCATCCAATTATATCTCCTGGTCGAGTCCAGAAAACAAAATTGACATAATGGGGGCACGCAAGCATTATGAAACGGTATGGTCGCAAATGTGGTTCCCTAATTATTAATGTAGTTTGATCTTTTTTTAAAAGAAATCTGACAAAACGTGAGAGTATCCATCGAAAATAGAGATTGGGCTCAGACTGCCGTTCGATCCAATGGCATCTGTCCCTGTACGACCATTTAATATTCCAAAGCAAGGTACAAAATTTTCTTGAAAAGGGTAGTAGTCTATTATATTTATGTGCGTGTAGGAGTGAGAGAGGCATAGAGAATTTGAGAGATGAATGGAAGTCACCCCACTTAAAAGACGTTTATGGTGAAAATAAACCTTATTTGATTTGATAAATAGTGTTTGGCAGAAAAATTATGTAGCATCGGAGTCAAAAACCACATTGAATTTGAAGGGTTCATCTTAAATTGAACACAAATTATTGTATTGATGCTATGTCAAATGCCATTGCTTCCATATTAATATTTTTCACGTAAAGTATCAATTTTTCATGGATAAATATGATGATTTCGAACGTTTATCTTTCATCTACCCACCATATATGAAATCATGCACACATTGAATCTTAGTTTTATTAATTTGTATGATGTTCACCTGACCTTAATCACTAGTATGGTAGTAATATTATTTCTGGAAGGTTTCTTAAATCTTGTAACTGGCATATACATCTTATTTTAGTAGTTTAACGCGTCATCGTCCAATAACAAAATATTTTGCATAATTCTTCCATGTCTTGTTATGGCATTGAAATTTATATGGTCAAAGTACTCTTTTCAATTCCAAAAAAGTTTTTGCGCTCTTAACATCGATTTTTTCCATGCATAACCATCGAATCTCCCTTTTATGACTTATAGATCCAAATTATCACATTTCCTAAAGTTAATTCTCATGGTTCCCTGTCTATAATTTTTCTTTTTTGTATTATACTCTAGGACTAGTCACCGTGTTGTAAGATGACTCTCACTTCGATGACTGAACTACATTTGTACTTGATGCATTGACCTCTAAATAATACCTAGATAATTTCTTGTGATGACTATGTCTAGCTAATCCTATTACTCGCATAATCATGAGTCTCAAAATCATAGAAGAGTATCATCTCGTAATATTGGCGTACAGTCATAGAGTTACTTTCTAAGGCATTTTTAAGCAATCAAAATGGAAAACGAAGTCCCACAACCAGAAAAAAGTATTTCAAGTGAATGGCATATATCACGTGATAGTGATGAGATGATATAATCAGATAATCATCTTTACTCTCGTATTATGAATCTCACCCCACTTAATTTCACTTTTGATTGATTATCAAGGGGGTATCACTTGTCGCATGAACAACTTCTCCATGATCAATCAAGCCTACCAGTTCAAGGAAGTCAATTGTCCATAAATGAATAAGAACGACTAAAGAATGGCGTAAGACAGAGAAAAAAGAAGAATCAAAACAAAGTCTACAGCAACCTAATTCAAACCCTGACCGAAGAACATAATTCAAAAAGAAAAAATTAACTAATGAATTAATTAAAGAAAAATTGGAAGAAAGTATGGAGTAAGTGGAATGGTAGCTTTAACAACATCCCTGATTTTGAGGCAACCATATCACGTGAGGATGGGAATCCAGAAATTTTTCCTCCCACTAATAGCCTGACCAGACCAAACCCACTTTTGCAATAACCCCATTTTATATAGTCTCTTAATATTTTATGATATCAGACCCCAATATCATAAATTATAAGGGCCTAAAGTCGTGTATAATATTCCATAAGAACCTAAAGATCCTTAAAACTATTCACTTTAGGACCAAAAAGTCCAAGGAGAAAATTGTAAAATATATGGCAATATTAAAAGCTAAACGGCGCAGTTCATAGCTGCCCTAATTTAAGGGTCGTGGCCTTGGGAAACTCCATGAGTGGAATCTATCCACGTATGCGTTTGTGTCTTTGAGCTCATAGGCCCAACAATGCGTTTATTCTTCTATTAAAAAGAAAAGGAAGAAGATAAAGAATGCTTTTCTGAATTTTATATGGGGAATCTATCAATTTGGCCTTCTAAAATGAACGTCAAAGGCATTTTACTCTTCATTATCCAAATTCATATCAATTTACTTTATAAATCAACCAAAATTTCTTCAATTCACGGCAATCTCCTAATGTAGATGGGAAGTTTCGACTCTTTTATGGTCAAAATTTCTTCTATACGCTTTCATTATTCATGATGTGAAATGTGTACAATGTCATTTTTTACAGCAATATTATTCTAATTTTTTAAAAGAATCTTCAAGAATTTACATGACTTCAAAGTGCAATATTTGTATGTTATACAAAATAAAAATTGATTTGCAATTGATGAAATGCAGCCTAATTAAAGGCCCAAGGTACATATCATTCCTAATCCTACCACACACATTACTTTGACATATGTAATTGTCAATGTGGATAGCAAAATGCCCATTAATGTCTATCAAACTTATAGTGTCCAATAATTTCCATCCAACTGTGAGAGAGAGAGAGAGACTTTCTTAACAAAAGACTCATCATTTAAAAATCAAATTTTCTATCTTCTTTGTCAATATTCTCTATGAGACGCAAAAAAAAAAAAAAAGTAGCTACATGTGTGTCCAAACTTAGTTTGAAAGTAAGCCCTGCGTGGGGCAGAATGACAAATATTAATGAAGAGTATCATATGAGAGACAGAGAAAGAGAGAGAGAGAGAGAGAGAGAGCTTTTGGTTTTCTTTATCTATTCCTCTGATCAATCATCGATCAATTGAATATTCTATACGTGTATTTGTGCGTATACTGAAGATGGATACAGAGTGATGTCCATCACTCACATGTGGGGACTGGGGCTGTCGCAGAGGCTTTGATCTCTGTAATAACCCTAAAAGCTCAAGCCTACCATTTGTCTGGGAGAAAACCTTGTGACTTTGACCGGTCAATCCATAGGAATGGTGATTTTGACATCTCACTGAAGACCCACTTCATGCAAAAGCATATCGCAGAAAGAAGAAAGGTTCCTAGGTTGGCTCACAGCACACGGCAGTTCTAGGACCGTTCTTTTGCATTCCTACAGAGAATGAGGAAAAAATGAGAAGGATAAAATTGAACAAATCATTTAGTGGAGTGCATTTGTTTTTTTCTTTTCTGTCGGTATTGGTGAATAATTGGAAACATTAAACGGGCGAAACAATAGTAAACTACTTTATTTATGGTTGAAATGAAATAACATTGAAAAGATAATTGGAGACAGTCTCATCTTTGTGGCCTAATTATGCTGCACTAATATTTTCATCCACGACATCATGAGTTCGAACTCATTTGCAATAATCGTTTGTCACTCGTTCTTTTAATGACTATGAACTAGTACTACCATTGTATATGATTGGTGATTTAGCTTAAGATGAGGAAAGTTATGTGATAATATTTTCAGACTAAATTAATTTTCTATCTCTTTTGCGCCCCTGATTATGAGAGAACTAAAGAGGGGTAGTTCATCAAATGATTTTCCTTTATTTGCCTACGAGTGTATATTGTGTTTATCATATGGAGCGAGAGAAATGTACCTAAATGGAACATTCAAATTGATTCATCTATTTTACGCTGAGACCGACATCGAATGAATTTAGAGTGCATACCCTCAATCTGAATTTTTTTATCGCTAAAAATGTGTCATCTTTGAAACTTCTCTCAATAAATTTGCTAGGCTATAAGTTGGACCAGAAATCTTCTCAGCCTTCTAAGATGATGGGAATCGGCCTACTACGTCTTCTACGTTTGAAATGTCGTTGGGCCTAGAGATTGTCAAAGGAGGCCCGTTTGTTCATTTTTTTTTTTTTTTTTTTTTGTCGGTCCTACTCTAACTCTTACTTTTAAACTTTTGTCATATTTCCTTGCTTAGCGTGAGAGTCGAAATCCACACTTGAAACTAAATCGTTCCCACCACAATCCTCTAAGAAAGTAGAGATTCGAACCCCCACCTCCCCCTCCCATGTTGGAAGGGTGGCCCAAGATGAATCGTGACTTGCAATGTTCTTTCTTTCTTTCTATCTTGGCTGGCCAAGAGTTAGATATTCATTTTTGTTGCAATATCCCACCGAAAACCTTCAACCATAAGATAAAAGGAAAATCCCATATGTAACGCCCTCTCTCCATCTTGTGCAAATTTCATCGAAGCCATGCGGATGTGAGACCAGACCCATAATACCATATTAGAATATTGGGTGAAAAGGTTTAAGTTATTTAGTAGGAAGATATATGAATATGAGATGCATTGAAACACGTATTGAAACCATTTCAGGTTAACACAGTTTTGTTACTAATTTAGTAAAATGGCATATATTAAATTGTTATAATGGCCCGAGCACATAATAAATTATCCAAAAAGTCTTAAACCTATTGCACATTTACTAATTTAATTATAAACCTTTTAATTTTGCCAATTGAATACTAAATATTTTTACGTTTTGTCAATGTTTGCTAGAAATCACCGACGTGAATATGGACCATCCCACATAGCAGGGTCAACACTAACATAAAATTTTTTATTAACAATATTTCAATATTCTTTCAAATTTATTTATTATTTTTATCTTATTTTTCCTTTTCTTCTCTTCTCTTTTTTTTTTTTTTTTTTTCCTCTGGTCAGCAAGGGTCAATGGGCCCTCGCCCAAACCATCGTAGCGGCAAGTGAGGCTACATTGCCCATATATCAGCGAGGCTGCCTCGCTCATGATCGCAATGGCCTCCCCAAATCTGGGCAAGGCTGCACGAGGGCGTCCTAACCCTTGCTAGCCACAGTTGTAAAAGGAAAGAGAAAATAAAATAAATCATTCGAAAAAATATTGAAATATTTTTAAAAAATCATCTAGCTTAACGCCAGTTATGCTACGTAAAAAGGTTAGTGTTCACTTCAGCGATTTTGGGCTAAAATTAGTTGAATGGACTCTATTGACAAAACGTGAAAAGATTTAAGACTCAATTGATAAAGTTGAAAAGTTTATGATTGAATTGAAAAAAAAAAATACAATAAATTTAGAAATTTTTGTATAATTTTCCCCCAAACACATAATATTAGTAGAGTGGGAAGTGGCCCGAGGGCATGTGGTTATACAATTTGAGTGGAATCTTCACCCTTGCACCATTGGCTTGATGTGAATTATTTGTGAAGAATTTTCTTGAGAGTAAAGTGGTATTTGTTCTCTTCTCCATTTGCTCCTCTGTATTTTTAGAAATTAAAGAGCCTGAAGATCCATCAAGTCTGATAGAATGGAGCAACAGGTTGACGATACTTCAGTAAAAAGATAGGACTGGAGTATTAGTATGGACCTATCCTAGCCTACGTCTCATCTTGGAGAAAATCTTATCATATTGGTTATGAGAGAAGAAACCTCGTCCATATCCAAAGGGAGGAACATCGGTACTTCGGCTGCTTAGAGCAACGAGACCATTCTGTCTTGCCAAAAACTATGTGAAAGAGTAGATGATGTCAAATTCCTTCGCTGATTAGTCCTTCATTGAGATTTGAGATTACAAATCTTGCCCTCATCTCCGCCAACTTTTTAGGGCAAGATCTTAATTCTTTGAACTTATTGTCGTCCTTCCATCAACTTTTTCAGCTTTGAGGGATGACCAACATTACGTAACCAATGAGATCCTTAATCTTTCCAAGATTCTCGTCCGCAACTAACGGTCTAACAAAGTCTTGCGACACGCAAAACTGTAGTGTTGTCTGTTTATCAAAATAAATCTCTTGGAAACGAATCGCAGTATGCAAAGCAATGCTTCAGGCAAGATGGATGTCGTATCTTAGCTCAGCTTCAGATTTTGCATAATTCCATCATCCACCTTATCTTTTTTGGAAAGCCTAGACTCTTTGGAATAGCGCCACTCATAAAATTATTCAAAAAATCTTAAATTTATTGTATTTTTACCAATTCGGTCAGAAATTTTTTAATTTTACTAACTGAGTCAACCACCGGCAAAAGGAAGAAAAAAGAATAAATAAATATATATATCAAAAATATTAAAATATTATTAAAAATTATCCAAGTCAGCGTCGGCCATCCTATGTGACATTACTAGCTTTCACATCAGTGATTTCAACCAAAATTGATCGAATTGACTCAATTGACAAAAAGTTAAAAATTTTATTATTAAATTGACAAAAATAAAATAGGTTTTGGACTTTTTGAACAAATTTCCCCATTTTCTTCCTAAAAGAGTTCCAGCGTACTTCCTTTGTCTCTTCTTATCTCCCTCAGTCTCTAGTCTAATTATCAACGCCATCCGCATCTCCAAAGTTCATCTTCTTAAATAAATTCCATGGCTTACATCCACAAAGGCCATCTAGAGCATGGATAGTTGATTTTGCATCTGCAGTCCCTATAACGACTGAATGATTGTGTGTGGTCCAATTATCTTGTTTCCCCATCCACCGTCCGTTAGCAAACTTCTTAGCTTTGACTATCTCTCACGACTATCACTCCAACACTAGTCATCCAAAACAAACAAATACTTCTTCCCATCCGGGGATCCCAATTAGATTCATCTTGTGCAGATTCCAATGTCTCTTCGATGATCAAATCTTCATCAAAGACATCAAATACACGGACCTAAACCATAAGTTTGCAATGATCTCTCCTTCCCGTCGTTGTAAACTAGTTGAGCAAGCTCGGTGTTTCCTAGAATTCCTAGCAACCATCGAAACACAACCGAAACACTCTCTCTAGAGGTAGGATCAAACAAGAGTGTGACGGTCTCCTCCTTATCGGCTTCTCTACCAATTTTTTCGTGCGTGTGCATGCAAGAGTGAGTTTGTCTCCTCCTCCCGAATAAAGCAATTTCCTTGCTGAGATGCGTATCTAAATCGAACTTCCTATCATCCACGATCCTTTATTTTTTTCATAAGAATAAATCTTATGACCCATTTTAAGACTTTGCATGAGCCGATATCATCACCACATTGTCACTGGTCATGCCTCTTTGCCTTACCTCTTGGGTGGAAATTTAAGGTGCATTTGATAACATTTCTACTCTCAAAAATAATTTCTGTTTAGAAATAATTTTTTCAATTTCTATTCCTTAGACAAGTTTATGAGTAGAAGAATGCTATACAAGCGAACTAATATAAGATATATTTGGATTGACCTTTTTTACTTTTTATTTAATCAAAAGTTAAGGCACAAGCATATTGACTTTCTAAAAAACTAAAACAATCGAAATTTTCGAGAAATGCAAATATTAACACGTCAGTTCACATATAACTTTTCATATCTTTTTAAATTTGATTAATTGTTAATCTTTTTGGCAAGAGAGAAAAAAGTACGTTTTGCTTTTACTTTATCTCAAGCAAACAAATAAATAGATTCACTCTCATAAGATTGTGATACTTTAATAATTATAAATAACAATCTGGATAAGGTTAAAGAAGCACGATTCATAATTGTTATGAAAACTCTAGCATTATAGATATTCAATATTTAATTATTGAAAAAAGACATAATGAAAAAAATTTCGCTTGCTAGGCACAATTTCATGCAAGGCGCCAAGCACGGGGCAGTGGCGGTGGCGGGGCAAAGCTTCGTCTCACCGGGTAGCTGACAAGGAATGCAATCTTGGTCCCTACAACTCCATGTGTGCATTCCTAACGACAAGAGTCTAACACCACTGCTATGGATGTTCAACTTTAGTTATAACTTTGTCCCATTATGACCCAAAGGTCCGGGTCGGCAGCTCGTCCCACAACACCGCTAACACATTAGCAAACCGCTTATCTATCTCTTATGATAGACAGGTCTCGTCACAAAATTTGTCTCGCTCTGCAGATTTGGACTTGTCCACTCGCGGAAGACTAAACGAATGTGAAAACCCCCTGACTGGTGAGTTAAAGCATAAAACCAAGTGAGTAATAATATAAGCAAATGATGAAGTAGTGGATACAAAGGTTGCTATAGTTACTTCCAAGTTCCAAGCGTTTCTCACGGGCCCGAATAAGCCCGCTCCGGAAAATGGGCCCAAAGAGCATTTTAAGCCAGCCCTGGGCAAAACTATGTACTCAGCAGCCCGACCTAGTTTGGCCAGGTCCAATTAATTTATATGTTATCTTTACGTTATGGGACCTTATCACTTGATTGGACTCGCATCCAGCCAATGATCACTTCTATTTTAGGGGTCATCGACGTACAGCCCCTTGGGAAGTCAACAAAATAGTCCAAATGGGCCGGGCTACTCTAGCTTCATTTCCTGGATTAAAATTGACCCATCGACCAAGAGATCTAAATAAAACCGCCGATTGGGTTGCCAAAGCCCAGCTCAGCCAATCTTTACCTCGGAATTGAGTCTCTAGTCCCCCTCAATCTCTTTTGGATGTTCTTTGTTCTGAAGCCCATTTGAGTTGTTCCTCTAATTTTACTACTTGAAATGAAATGAGGACTTTTTCGATTTAAAAAAAAAAAAAAAAAAAAAAAAGCTACTCTAGAATACCCTTATTAAATTGTCGATGTCTGGAAAGGAAAAAAAAAAGTTGTGGATGAGCGAGGATAAAGACTTCCAAACCCAATACCCGAGCCGATCTATACGTGCACGTCCATTTGATTTAGTCTACATCTTGCTTACATATTTGTCTTTTACCGTTCTCCTGCATCAAGGGAAACTTCTTTCTTTCTTTATTTACAAGCTCTGGGTGTTGAATGTACCAAAACAAGGAGAACCTCCGAACACAAGCGGCTTTCGTTTTGAAATCTCAAGGCCAAAAGGCACTTTTGTTTGCTTGAAGGAAGCTGCCCTTGTATTTTGGTAATGTTATCTTGTTCACATTCATCGCCGTGCATTATGAAAGACCGGTGCGCATGAATTTTACCAATAGGTCATGTTCGGAGCACGAACTTTAGGGCCAAAACAAAGGGGTCCCTGCACAAATATAAAGTGGTGTTGTGTACGTTAACAAATGATGCGATAGATTACAATTGGTATTTATTCATACGATGACAAGTGATGCTTGAAGGAAGCTGCCGCCCTGACGTGTACAAGATAAAGGAACATTTCGCTCAATGTACCCTTTTGGCAGATGTTCTCATATGCACGATATAAAGGAACTTTTGACTTCGAAGCAGACTACCTGCTTCAAATAACAGAACAATGTGCTGGAAGTTGACTTCTTAGACCTAGAACCAGGGAAAAGAAAATGGCTATGTGGAGTTAATCCATCCAAGATTTACCATATAAACAAGGAAAATTATAAGATGGATTTCACGGGGTGCTCAATAGAACATGATATCTCCGTCCAATTGAATGTTGTAAACTTTCTATCTAGAATACTAAAACTTCACACTCGATAATTAATTTGAGTGAACCGAAACTCGCACTCGAAAATGGTTGCCCCAAATTATGCAAAAGCCCCATCGTCGACTGCAATCCGTGAGGCGAATGCGGAATCTAATCGGGTGGCGAGGACCTCCAAAATGCATCAACCAGCCTCCGGCCCCACCCAAGCCACACTCACTCTCAGGGAAACCCCCTTTCGTTCGATTCATCTTCGAATGAGGTTCCTCGGTGCGATTGGCGGGCCTCATCCGAGACTTGCTCAGAAGTTTCTCAGGTGGGTCTACATCGACAGCAAGGTTAGACATGTTCAGACATTGCGAAAGGGAAAAGAATGGATGCCCTTTTGCTTTCTCAAGTCAATTCAAACTGCGCACCCCCACCCCCTCCCCCCTTTTATCTTTTACAATTTTTCTTTTGCCTCTATTGTTTCTACAGCCAGCCAATTAACAGCAATGGCTCGACATTTTGCTTTTGATTCCTTCAATCTTCACCATCAACCAAACCAGTAGGAATAAGGGAAAAGCACCTTCCTTTTTGCAAGGTCTCTTTTTTCTCCCATCCAAAGCCGTTGGAAAGAGACTTTTATTAGGGGGCTTGCATTTGGGTCAAAGGTCGAATGGTCCTTTTATTCTTCCCATTCAGACAGGTAACTCTTTGACCTCTTGTATGTAATGTTAAAGTATATATTGGACCTGGTTCTTGGTTTTGTGCATTCGAAGAAGGCGAACCCAGATGCGAATTAAAGCTGAAACCCGATCCAATTCGAGGAGTTCCAATCCGAAGACTGGCGACTTTTCTTTGCCCTTTTACCAACTCCGAAATTAGTAAATTATGTCCGTCACCAGACCCGTTTCGATGAGTTCCCCTTTGTTCTTTGATCGATTCCTAGACCTTGAATTCGAGGGGCGTCCTTTGTTAAGTAACTAACCACTACGTGAGAATGAATGGAGTCACTCCCCTGCGATTGCATCCGCATTGCGTCCGGAATTGTAGCAATAAACAGTTAGGAAAAGAACCATTTTTTTGGCAAGGGGCTAGACTTTTAATTCCGGTGGTTGGGAGTCGGGACTGGGGAATGGGGAGTGCCAGTGCTAATGAAGTGACAGGTGCCAAGCGACCGAATTGATTGAAAGGAAATGAAGATGTCGCAAGTCATACATTCGTCGTGCAAAGCTGGCTTTGCACACTTTGCACACGTACGAGGCGTGGCGGTGGGGAGACGACTGTCTCACACATCTCATGCCATATGGACCCCATCCACCACATGCATCGGCAAATATTCCTGCTTTTGCCTCATCCACCACGTGAACTCTTAAGTAATTATCATCTCTCTCTCTCTCTCTCTCTCTCTCTCTCTCTGAAGCTTTTCTCAGTAATTGTACTTCTTTTTGTTTTTAATTTTGAGGGATTGGTATAGATTCTAAGGCAACTTTTGAGATGATGCCTGAGATTAAGCAATTCGCCGATGATGATGATGATGGCATGTCCCGACTCATGCAAGGGGGAGGTAATAATGGATGCAGGGTAAAAAGCGAAATGATTAAATATTCCCCAGCTGGCCAAAAGGAGCAGGACACTAATTGGGGTCGTCAAGACTGGGGAGAGGAGAAGATTTTATTTGAAAGGGTAGATTATATGAGATAAAAGCAAGACCTAGTTTCGTTAGGAGCAATGATTAATGTGCATGTGCATGTGGGGCGTGCACATGGAAGAATCAAGGCTGCCGGTGAATGAAAGAACGAAACCAAGAGAGAGAATAAATTACGATATCCCAACAAAAACCTCACACAATCGCATGACCAAAGAAAAGATGGCTTCCGTTGCCAAAAAGCAAAGGACGCAAAAATAAAGCAGCCAAAGAGTTGACAGAGAACAAACAGCTCAAGGAAACAAAACACTGCTATTTCTATGCATCAACTGTAACAGAGGTCTTTCCAGGACTCGAGGTTTCACATTCGTACTAATCGCCCGTATTGCTAAGAGAAAAAGAAGGTAAACAAGTTCGGGAATCGTCCGGAACCAACCTATAGACTCGAAAGGCAAAGAGGATATGTAGAAACCGACACCGACGGGGAGAGACACGCAAATGGACTGGTTTGAATGATGATGGTTAGGAAGAAGATGGGGACGAACTGGGGGGGGGGGGGGGGGTGGGGCGCGATGACACGAATCGGGGAAAAGGAAGGGAACAAATCAACAACGCTTCCGCGCCTGCTTCTAAGTATGGCTTAGGTTTTGTTGAATTCGAAGCAGGCCGAGGTTGAAAACAGATGGAAAATCTGAAAACAGGGGAAATTGAAAGTGGGGTAGGAATTTGGATGATATATCATGACAGTGTAGAATTTGTACACTTGCCAAATCATGTAGATGGGGTATGTGAAAACAATGGATGTGGAAAGGAATATATTATATTATACTGCGAATCAGGGAAATCAATCGATAGGGAAAATTGACCGCCATTTGGAGGCCAATTTGGTCGATATTAGCACTGCCGGCCGCGACGGCAGGGAAGAGCACCAGCACCGGAAGTGATGGAGCCGACCATGGAGGAGGACTTGGCTCCGAGGCTTGAAGCACGAGCATAGCTCGCGGAGGCTCCGGCTCCTGATGGAGTGAAGTAGGCACCATTAAGCAACAGGTCTCCCTCTGACCTCCAATTCCAGCTCTTCCACTGGCTTGCTGCTGTATCCACCCTTTTAGTCACCTGCAAAAACAATTCGACATCTGCCCGTTACCGTTTACTGGATGTAGTTTAGTCGGTGTAGCAGGTGACATTTCAAACTCTATGTGGGATCTGTCCTACCTCACTAGATAAAAAATTGATATGATAACAGTAATATTGCATTCCAGTAATTTGACTGTTCACGTGTCAATGAAGAGAGAGTGAAACGATTATTTTCTGTAGATTTTATACTAATGCATGCTTTTTTTGCGGTTCCACAAGGAGACAACTGAAAGGTATACGCAGTTTGCAGTTTGATGAACTGTTACCTCCTTTGCAAATGCGTTGGACGGAGCCGCATATCTGTTGCCTTGGCTGTTGATGGTGGGGCTGGCACTACCACCAATTGCATACATTTCCCAGTGCGTGTAGTCGTTGTTCACCACATGGAAATAACCATGTCTACACCTGCATTTACAACAATCAATTGTGTTTTTTTAGATTACCTCCTTTCCAATATTTTTTTTGGTAAAAACCTCCTTTCCAATATTAATCTTGGGGAATCCTACTTTATCGTTTTCTCATCTTTGTATATATAGCATGCTGTTATCCTGTTTAGTTCTGGTGAGTTACATGAAGTCATTTAATATGAGGGGTTGAAAGTCAGATTCTACCTCGGCATTCTCTGGATGAGACCCTCGCCAAAATGGTTGTATGCGATAGTCACCTGCATTTGCTTGTCTCTTGTGTAAGAATCACTATGGCCCAACAGCATCACCTGTTTCAACGAGTAAAAGTAACATGATCAATCGGGACATGTCCTTTTCGGTAGCAGCACTTGATTAGCAAGAAGCAAATCGCTCCAAACAATCAAGCAACAATCATTAAATTCAGATGCACCTCATTATGGTGGGTCATGTGGTTGTTGGAAATGGTAATGGCTGTTGAGCCCATGATAGCATCCACGAGGCCATCGGCACATTTGGAGAGCGAATTGTGATCCACCCAGATATGGCTCGCCCCAAAAATGGATACGCCATCGCCATCAGCCATAGTCCTCCAGCCATAATGAGTTGGGGAGCTCCTGATCATGGCATTGCCAGTGGGCTTGCAGTCATGGATGTGAAGACCGTGAATAATAATGTTGGTGACGAATTGAATGGTGATGCACGCTCCGTTGGCAATGTGGACATTGGCACCGCGGCCATCAATGGTCTTGAAGCTGTTCATGATCAGCTCTTGCTTCAACACTATGACCATGTCCCGCTTGAAGACAATCCATAGCGGCCTGTCCTGGATCACAGCATGGCGCAAGGTGCCTGGCCTTGGGTTGACGGGGTCGTCGTCGTTTGGGTCAGTGACAACATAGAACCGGCCATCACGGCCACCAATGGCATTGCGACCGAAGCCGATGCCGCAGTCAGCCAGGCGCTTGCGATTCTTGTGCCAGTTGGGATCGCACCGCCAACAGTCATCAATCGGATTACCAGTTCCACAAGAGAAATAACCTAATTTACGCCTCTCAGTGCTATTGCGGATGCTCCTGTAAAAACAAACCCATTGTTCTTAATCACCAATGAAGAAGGCTATCTTCTTTCAGGAAAATCTATAGGAGAGAAGAAAAAGAAACTGGCAAGATTTCTCTGAATGTTTAAACTATCGGGATATGTTTATTTAATCTCATGATTTAGTTCGATGTCCCGTGATCGCAGCAAGAAATTATCCCCTTCTTAATTCAGGAAATGTGCCAGGAAAAAGAGAGCAAAGAAATTGTTGGTTAGAGACAGTAGAAAATTGGATTGTAAAAAGTAAAATTAGGACAAGCGGAATGGCCAATAATGTTCTCTCATTTGTGTCGGTGGAGGTGACTTGCCACTTCTTCTCTCTAACGGCCAAAAGCCAGATCTACAGACAGATGTGCAACGGCAAGATACAAATGCCCAGAAAAGTAGGGCATTTCGTCGGTACGTGAGAACGATTGGATCTATTGTTCAGTGTAACGGATAGAATTTCACTGGCTTGATTTCAGAAGTGGCAAGTGAGAGACCATGGTCGATGCGGCCCCATTTGTCCTCTTGCACACACATGGGTGCTTGGACCCCATAATCTTCACTGGCACAAAGTCTACTTTTTTCTTTCCATTTCTCATTCTCATTGCGGTGTGTAATAAGAATTTTCACATGCAAGTCAATCGATGCTTGATGTCTCCTAAGAGTCGCCATAATATGCGGAAGAGTTGGGGGGGCTGGAGTGGCGCAATCAATTTCCCTTTCGACGCCAAAAACATTAAGAAACTAGTCAAACGTGGGTTTGAACATGTGGTCAAATTGAAATCGTCCTAAACAATCAAGGGCATTTCTGGTAGCCGTGAAAGAAGGATAGTCATTTTTCGCAGGGATTTTTTTTTTTTTTTTTGGGGGGGGTGTCGCAATCATCTGCGAGAAGAGGTAACAGAGACGCTGCTACGTATACATAAGCAGCATCGGCGGATCAACTCTTTGCAGGAGCGCGGGTAGAAATCAATGGATGAGGAAAAGGACGGAAGAATTTATGACCCGCGAAAACGGAACTCACCACCCCCAACCTACGGGCCGGGAAAAAATCTCTCATGCAAGACAAAGCCAATTTTCACAATTTCGAGAAACGAATGGAAAATTAGCAATTTTAAGAAATTCGATAGTGATGGGTCAGATGGGCTGGGCGTGTTTGGCGAGCTTGCATGTTTAAGATCTCCGTAGGTGGTAACAATAAATCCCACCCGATCCCTAACCAACCCCTACCCACCACCCAACCCCCATGAACGACGTCCTTCTTAAACCATGTTCAACGCAGTCGGGACTCTCTCCGGACGAAAAGACTAGAGCCACCGTCGCCGCCAGAAAAAATCGCTAATCGCATTTAAACAACTCAACGAAACAAAACACTCACATTTCCACCATGGAAGCGATCTCCTCCGGATCCTCCACCGCATGCCGGCTCGAGTGGTCCCCCACCTCCTCCTCCGCCAACAAGCTGAAAATGGGCCAACCAGAAAACGGGTCATGAAAACCGCAAGCGAGACAGTGCAAGACAAGAAACGACGGGCCCGGACACGTGTCGCCCTCTCTGGAGCGACTGCAGGCGTTCCTAATCGCCTAAAAAGTAAAAATAGTACGCTTCGTGAGAACGGGTAGTGCGCCGTAGTGTAGAGTGCACTGCTCAAGGCCGAGGGCGAGGGCGGCCGCTGATGGTCGCTACTCTCGCTAGCTCAGTGGAAAAAACCGTTACGAAAAAGGCCCTAGTCTAGAGAGAGAGAGAGAGATAAAAAATAAAATAAAATAAAAAATCTAGAGAGAGAAAATCCCCCCGTCGACACACCACGTGAATTCACCAAAATTACCAGAACCGGATTTTCTTTTTCCTTTTTTTCTTTTGGGGGCGGTGTAGGACTAGGAGTTAACAGTTATTGGTGAGGGCGGCCGAGGGGGATTAGTTGTTGGCTACTGGGGGAATCCTAAGGAACCTAAGATAACCGAACAAACGGTCCAGATCCGGGGATCCGGAACTCATCGGCTGAGATCCTTTTTTTCCAGTTACGAGCCGGTAACGGGCGAATCCGACGGCCGCGAATCGACGTCCAATCGCAGATTCGGCGGTCCAGATCTGTTTCAACGTCGGGTAGGGTAGGGTCTGGTTAGGTTAATAAGGACGGGTAACGAGTGAGTCCATTAAGTTACCTCGCGGCCATTGACGAGTTCTTCGAGCTCTGCATCTTCTCTGTTTCCACATTCCTGCGAGAAAGAACGAAATCAGGAGAATGTCATGAATTACCGCCCCTAGCCTCAGCGAAACTCAGGGAGGAGTTCGACAAGAAGACATTGAAAAGTTTTCACAAAAGTGCTTTGTGCGCTGTTTTCGCCTTTTCGTACCAAAAATGCCGGTGGTCCTCAATGAGGGTAGAGAAATGAGGGGAGAGAGAAAGAGAGAGAGAGAAAGAGAGAGATCGCCGACATAGCTATAATGGAGTCGCTACATGATGCAGGAGTTTTGAAGCCCGAAACGTGCCGAGATAGTGGCTATGGGGAAACTAGAGAATTATGCACAGGATTAGCCAGTAGAAGCGTTACTCCTCGATGAGAACGAAAGAGGAAAAGCTCATTGACGCCAATTTACCGTCAAAAAGTGCAAAAAGAAGGAAAAAAAAACGGAGGGTGAAGCTGCTCAAAAGCATTGTAGTCAAAAGGAGATGCGCCGGTGTACGTTGTTCGCCGGACCTCGAGAATCTCTCGATTCGTGCAGCGATAACGCAATGCAGGTGGGTAAATTTCGTCGCCGAAGAAAAAGAAGCAGTTTATGCCTAGAAACAGAGCTCGAAAAGCGAGTACACGCGAGCGCATTCTCGGTTTCGGGCATTTAGAGAGCGAAAATGCACGAGGGGAATCTGCATTTCTTTCCTCTCTTTTTTCCCCTCGTATGAGGGGAATCTGCATTTCGCTTGAGCTCGAACAAGTAAGTGAGAGAGAGAGAGTGAGAGAGAGAGAGAGAGAGAGAGAGTACCCGAGCGGAGACATTCTCGCGATTGTTGCTCCGATGAACAGCATCAGGAGCACCGCGGCGCTCACGTAGACAAGGCTCTTCGCCGCCTCCATTCGCCGTCGAAAGTTGCAGACTCGCTCTCGCTCTCTCTCTCTCTCTCTCTCTCTCTCTCTCTCTCTGTGAAGAAGACGGGGATGCAGAGAGAAGGAAGAAGCGAAAGCGAGAAAGGCAGAGGACTGGAGAGTCGGAGAAGAAGGTGCGGCAAAATGGGCGCTTTTATAGAATTTCTCCGCCAACAAAGTTTTCACCCGAACGGAAACACCCGACGCCGTTATCCCCCACGCTAATGCCGTTAGCCAACTAAAAGGTTGTTCTTTTTCCGTTTTTTTTTTTATCTCCCTTTTTTGTTGGTGGATGAAAAAAACGACCTTATGATTAAAATTATTATGAGAGACGTCGATTAAATGTGATGTAAAATAGATGTTCATAATTTTTTTGCAACTAATTGCAATTGCAAAATGATGATATTTGCATCTATCTATTAATTATGATTGGCTAAATCTATCATCGTATTAGTTGTGAAGTTAATTATTTCATTGCTATTTCGTCTAATTAATCCTTTCAGAACGATGATTTGGTAACTTTAAAAATTGGACTATTATTATGATTTCATTGTTAATTTCATGTTAAGTCAAAGTAGTGAAGTCTTCCATCCTTTTCAAATTTCTCACGCAATACAAAAAGAAAAATAAGAGAAAAAAAAAACACACACACGCATATAATATATGGGCAAAATTTTGAGAGAAAGGAATAGAACTCTTTTCGCGTGAGCCATTCAAGTAAGCATAAGCAAAATTTACTTAGTATGAATAAAAAGAAGGAAATCAATAAAATTGTGTAACTAGTGACATTATTTCACATGTAGCCTTATGTAATCATTCCATTGTATTATAAAGAAATGATATACTTTTTGCAGTTCTACTTTAAAATTGAAAATTATACATCAATAATCAAATTTAGTCTAATTAAATTAAATAACCATAAAACATAGAATATCACAACTCCGTGTTAGTAAAAGCAACAAATGAAATCGAGATGCAAGTTCTAAATTTATTTTCCCTTTTCGTAATAATTCAGTTCCATTATGAAGTGACAAATTTTGACTTTTCACTACAACAAACCCAAAAAAAAAAATACTGAAAATAGTCAGTACTAAAAAAAACACCAGCACAAAAAGGAAAACAGCCACCATAATTAACCTCAGAAGGTGACACTAACCACTACTTTAACCACCCCTCAGTAACCTCCCTAACCGCCACTTAACAACTCCCTCTCTCTCTCTCCCTCTCTCTCCAGTCCAATCAAAACATCCCTGCCGCGCACGTGCCCTCACGTGCTGCCCCTCGCTTCACTGTAAAATGCAGGTCCTCCGCCCGCGTGAAAAGCACAGCCCCGCACCAGCTAACTTTAATGACCGTTTGCCTCTTTTGACAGCGTCCGGTAATCACGTCCGGATTAGATAAAGATGGATTCCGGAGTCCACGTCAGCAAGTCCGTTACGGACGAAGGAAACGGAGGCCGTTAAGGGAATGTTTTTATTTTGGGTTTTCTGTACGGAGGGGTTCACGGAAGAGGCCAGATATCACGGTTCCCGTGCGGACATCGCGGCGTCGCATTGAATTACGCACAAAGCAAATTCAATGGGTATATATAATAATAATAATAATAATAATAATAATAATAATAATAATAATAATAATAAAATAATTGCCGAAAATAATAATATATAATATTGACAAGCAAAAAAAAAAAAAACAACGAATAAGATATGTCGGAAGGGAAATGAAGACGGTGTCCGAGGCGCCAATCACGGCCGTTCGTGTCGTTGACTCTCGACAGCTTTCAAAAGCGGGCACCGTTATTGGAATTTCTTTTGCGTTCCATGTGGTTTGGTGAGGGACGCTCGGGCTTTTTGGACTTAAATCATCTTTAGGAGGAAATTATGTGCTGAGCACGTTAGACCGTGCATGATTATCGATGTCGTTGGTCCTCGATTCGTATCTAATTACCGGATTCGGTCTTGATCTAGGGTTTGAAGAATACTTTTCCCTATTAGACGAATTTATGAAACATCGAAATGATTTTATTTAGAATTAATATCACGAAAAATCTCAAACCGATATGTGTGTGACAAATTTTCTTCAAATTAATTTTTTGACCATAAAAAACTCCAAACTAATACACTTATAATAAATTTATCCTTCATTAATTTGCATTAAATTTTGTCGTTAAATTATCAAGCGTAAAAAAATCACCCTACCCACCCGTAGGTAGCCGTGATGGTTGGGCTTTACTACCTCATCGTCGAGGGAACGAGTTCGAATCTCTGAATGCTCGTGACTTAAGTGGGGGTCCCCAAGGTGGTTTACTGGGCCAGCCTCCCGAGGATTTACGTCTAAATAGACGTTTGCGGCAAGGCTCCACTGGTGCTACCGAGTACCGGAGGGTCGTATGATTCTCGAAGGGTGATCTCCAGTGGTCCCTTAGTCATAAAAAAAAAAATTACCCTAAACTAATTTTTTGACCATAAAAAATCCAAAACTGGTACACTCATAATAAATTTACTTCTATCAGTTTCCGTTAAATTTACGTCTAATTACCGAGTTGCATAACATGTGGCAATTAGCAAGCATACCGATTTGGAATTTTACTCCCTATTTATCACAAATATATCCATTTGTGATTTTTCGTGATATTAATCAAATTTAAAGGAAACTAACAGAGGGTAAATTTTTCATAAATGTACTAATTTGGGGTTTTTTGTGATTAAAAATATTAGTTTAAGGTAAATTTGTCACTTATGTACCGGTTTTGGATTTTTTTGTCAAAAAATTAATTTTAAAAAAAAATTGTTACCGATGTATCGTTTGGATTTTTCATGTTATTGACCATTTTATTTATTTGGAACTTAATTTATCAATTTAATGCGTATTCGTTAATTTTTATCTATTCCTAATTCGTTATTTTTATCTACTAACTAGTATAGAGATCTCATTCTAATTTCATGGTGTGTATAATTCTACGAGAGTTTCACTGTAACACAAATTAAGACTTGTAAATTACTATCCAATCGAAAATACTTCGGCACATAAACTTCATCTTTAGTTACCAACCGAAAAAAATCCATCTTTATTTAGGCCCAAAAAAAAAAGAAACTTCATCTTTTTTTTTTTGGTCAGAATGTCATCACGAATCTTACATGAAGTTCCTTATTTTGCAACTTCGTTTACATAATTTATTGTGTCTACCATGTCTATATCAATTAACTTATTGTATGCAATTTTTGTCATGTAATATTACTAGTTTCATTGTTTAATATCATTTAATGTTATTACTGAAACGATTAGAAATTTTCTCATGCTATCGTGCTTTTTCTTCAAGTCACGTGACAGTAACTAATATAATTTCTTGTGATTGATAAATAATATAAGTCTTGTTTGATAGAGGCGAAAGTTTGAGTTTTAAAAAAAAAAATAGCCTAATTGTATGAATTTTGGATTATCATATTCGAGTAATTTTTATAGTTTTTCTATTCTCTTAGCAACTGGAATTGCCGCGCTAGCCCTAAAGAATATTGCATTTTATTTTTCTTCCCGACCTTAACAATCCTCCGCCTTTGGTGGTACTACCGATGAAGTGCGCCGTTTGAATTTTTGGCGAATCCCCTCTTTTTTTATTTCGCAAGATGGGTACTATCTAATTACCTCTTGCCTTTTTTGACATGAAAATAGCACGCCGCGTATACATATATAATAACAAAATCTTCTCGAGGTTGATCATTCTCCTTGCAATTGATACTTTTCTTGCATTTCCCACTTTCCTGTTTTTTATTCCAACTAGAGTGTTGTGCTTGCCTCGTTCAAAGCACATTCAATGTCACTGTTTTGTTCAACAAAAAAAAGTATATGAATTTTAATGAGATTGATGTTGCAAGTTAATAATTATGAAAATTTATAGCATTTCCCACAACTCTTCCTACTAAGTATTTCCATGGAAGACTTTATTATTTTCTCTCAATTTGCATTGTGCATTTGCATGTAAAATTTTCCTAGATTAATATGTGCCAAATGACAAACAGATTTCTTTTCTTTTTTCTCACAGTAAATAAGTTACGTGAAATTTGCAAAGATGCATGTGGATGATTGAAAGAGTCATATATCGGCATGAAGTTGTGTGAGGTTATATTAATGAATATTGAAGTTTGGACTTTATTTTTTTATTTTTTGGCAAACGTATACTTTTTTACAAGAATCAAACTTATGAGATGTTCAAATTACCCAGTTTCCAATCTATGATTCTTTTTTTTTTTACTATTGGTTAGTCAGATTCTTTTAACATTTTGTATCTGCTCAAGCACTAATGTATTAACAAACAAATTATCGACAAAAGACTCGTAAAAATTGCAATTAATCTATAATGAGCTTTTAGTTACAGAGTTCCACTTTTGATTTTCTTCTTTTTGATTTTTTTTTTTTTGCCTTATGTTGATTGGCTGAGACTTGAATCTATGTTTTTTAGTTAACCGTTAAGTTATTAGTTAAAAAAAGGTCGATAAGTTAATATTTTAACAAAAGGAATGCGATTCACAATAGTGCATAAAGTTGCATTTTCTTTTTTGCACCGAGAAAGTAATTGAGTATATTTTATACTTCTTCTACAACTATTATAAGATAATATTCTCACTAAATCGTGGTCCTACAAATACCATTTTGTAAAAGTCACGGCATCTAGTGTACATACTTGAAACACAATAGTCTTAGTGCTATTATCAATCAAATTTTGTTGTTAAGTTTTTTTACCTGTATATATTTAAAAGTCAAAAGATTTAGAATATTTAATTTCAATATTAGAGCTATACATTTTAATATAGTGAAAAACTGTATTGCTATCTATGACTAATTCACTTGAAAGCACGCAAATGGTCTCATCCACACCGGTCATATAAGCTCCACGCGGAGGGGGCGCGAGCATACAAGGATAGGATAGGAGATTTTGAGATTCTAATTTCTAACGCATGACCCGGTCTCATTTCTACCGAACGCTCCTCCATTTGATCAGCTCTTACGGGATAAAACAAGGAAGTGGACTTCTAGGAAAACACCGGCTATCATCTCCACATTTGCTCCTTTACCATTTTTCCTCCTTAATTTTTAAAAGTGCCACTTTGCACCATGAGTGTTTGACGGTAGACTTGTCAAAATAGGATATAAACTCATTTCTTAGCCCATATTTGATGAGTTTAATTACTATATAAGTTAGCTATATTCTAATAAAATTATCATAAATTGGTTCATAATTTATTTAGACTCAATCCACCTCTATGACTCTATCTTCACTCTCTCGCGTCCTCACTTGATCTCACGCTCACTTATTCCATGCTCTCATCTCAATTTCAGTATAAGTTTTCCTAGATTGGATTACATATGGAAATATTTTAGTAATATGAGTCAAGTCGAGTATGTGTTGAGTATGAGTCGAATTAGTATGGGTCATTTGATATATATTGCATGGAAAAATGTCAATTTTTGGTTGGACCATTTTGATCCAACCTACCCATTTGATAAATCTAGTTTTACCTATAATAACCAAAAAAAGGAAGAACATGAATCCAGAGAAGATGCAAGGTTGAGGCAATGGAAGGAGTGACGATAGAGGAGCTTGATGAATCTTGACAGTGGTCAAAGGTTGCTAAGCAGGGCAACCAGTGGTAAATTTATCACAAATATACAAGTTTTTAGTTTTTTGTGGTCATATGTGTGCCAATTGAGATTTTTAATGGTTAACAAATTAGTTTGAGATAAATTTATCACAAGTATATCAATTTGGATTTTTTGTGATATTAATCCTACTATTTATAAACCTCATTACAGTTTCCAAAAACAATTAATTAGCCATGAAACTTCAAAAGAGCTGTAAAAGGTTTCTCTTATGTTAAAGTTGGGTTGTGCGAATTTCATTTCTTTATAGTGAAACTTATGAATTTTAAGCGAGGAGTGACCATGTTATTTGATACTTTTCCATTTTTTTTGCGCTCAACGCCCTTGATAAAAATTTAACCTCAAATTTATTTTCTCCCCTCGATTTCTCACCTCCATCTCCAATAAATTACATTTCTCATTGCTCCAGAAAGTTAAATTGACAAATTTTTAGGGGGGTTTTGCTAGCATAATAATTATTGGGTACTATAAGGATAAAAATCTATTGTGAGTTACAAATTTTTGAAGAAATGGATTCCATAATAATTTATAATTTTTTGTAATTTAGTTTTTTTTATTTAAAATAAACCGTTATTCTCACAGTATATTATAGATTGTCACGCAATCATTTCTCTTTTTAGGTAATGAAAAAGAAGATGAAAAGATTTGGGAAAATTTTTATAGGTTAGAGTAATATCTTTTATATACATATTGGCTTAGCTATACGTGTCTTAAATCAATTTCATCTTCACAATAAGTAAAACAGCTTCAAATTTGCTGTCCCTGCCCCCACGGAAACACAATTACTTAGCCCGCCGTACTTATCCATTTCGGCTCTTGATTTAAATTCAAGCATGCCATGATTTAATATGTACAGTCTTCGATGCACGCAAGTGCAAGGTCGAATGTGACCCTCGAAGATCTTGGGGATAATTTTTTTTCTCTTTATTATTTATTATATAAAAAATTAGGTCAAACTAGGCAAGGCCAGTCAAACTATTATCAGCTTTATTTGTGGGGATTGAGAGATTTCTGAACGGGAAATGAGTACGTGTTTTTTATCTATAGGGAAAGGGCATGTGATCTTGCGTGCTTGTGGCGAGCCCGGACCTGGTTGGTTGCATGCCCAAGAAGCAACCCTGCATTATTTACATATGGAATTATATCCCAAACAGGAAAAAAAAAAAAGGGTAAGGGAGAGAGAGGGTGGGGGGAGAGAGAGAGAGAGAGAGAGAGAGAGAGAGGAATCAATGAGAGCGTTGTCGTTTCTTTTTTCTCAATCTTTGAATTGGTATAAAATAGCATTTTTTATTGATAGGTCCGTTCTAATCGTTCAAGAATGTTTATGGGTTTCTTGCTACATAGCAAAGGTGCATGGATTGAGGTGATTGGTTTCAAGGTGAGTCGGTTTCCTTCCTAAAATTGAAAATTGACCCACCTTATCCTAAACCCACTTGGAAACTTGTCCGATTTGGTTTTTAGATGGGTCTAGGAACCAATTGTATCTCTTCCTTCATTTTTTTTTCCCTTATTCCTTGCAAGACCGTAAATGTTGTTGCACAATTTAAACTATTACATGAGTAATGTCAATAGAACAAGCTCGTGATAAGATAAACATTATAATCATCTCCATGAACAAAGATAAAAAAAGCCGTGAGTGAGAGGCGTCAAGCCACGAGAGAGACATGAGCATTGCATGATTGAGATCGAGAGAAAGTGAGAGTGAGAGGCGGGAGCAACAAGCGTGCATGAATAAGTCTAAACGACAAAAAATAAGAATTGAGATTTTGGAATTTTAAATTAATAAGAATAAAAAAAATCAATCGAGTGGGTGGGTCTAAAGTTGGAAACGAACCAATATTCATTGATTTCGAATTTTAAGAACCAAGAATCGGACTAGTTTCTGTAGGATCCAATCAATTCGATATGGTTCTTTTGTTTGCCTTTAGGTAGGCCTATGGTATATATCAAACATGTCAATCCAACGTATCCTAATTTTTAAAGTCATATGAATCACACATGAGACCAATATTGAAAACTTGGATGCACTGAAATATCATCTAAGAACTTTTCCTCGAAACTTGTCTAATGGGATTGTTAATCTCCATCTATGTGAATGGAGTCTATTTTGGAGTTTGAAACTTGATATATTAAAAAAAAAAAATATTACGTTTCCTAATTTTGGAGCTAAAAATTACTATTCTTGTGTGGTTAGTAGAGATGGATTGAATTGTGACAATTGGGTCTTAAAATGCTAATACCTCTGCCATCAAATGGCAAATTATATAATCTGAAAAAAAATCAATTTATCTTTTAAATCAAGAGAGTCTCGACCCTTAAAATAAATAAATAAATAAAGTAAAAATGTTGCCATTCTCTTTCCCATTTTGAGAAAGAAGCGCCAATCGCGTGTTCAAACCAACTGTGCCATTGATTCTCACCCTAATACACAAAGAAACAAAGAAAGGGCAAAATCAATTTTTTTTTACGGAAAAAAAGTTAAAGTAAAAAAGAAAAAGAACAGTCAATTTGACTTCTTCGAGCCCTTCGGGTTCACTCTCTTTTTACTCTCACTTGATCATCGCCCCATCAACTTTTCATTTTTTTATTTTTCTAGTCCTTTTCTCTTTTTAATTTTTTTTTTTTGGGAGGGGGGGCAGGATTATGTCCCCATGCAACATCCCAAGTGGCTCCCATCATGGCAGTTTTTTTTCTTTTCTCTTTCACGCCCCTCAGTTACAAATAAATTGCAAATATAAAAATTGCTGTGATTTCGCCCCGGATTTACAGTTTTACCCTCGCCATGATCCACCATCATGCGTACATACAAAAAGGTGTTCGCGCCCCTCTCGGCCCTCCATCATGATCAAAACTCTCTTGGGGTAGAACAGGCACCATTGATTGCGTGGACCAGCTCGGCACGGGCTTAGGATTGCTATTATGGCTTTTTCGCGCATTGACTTTTTAACCGCGGATGATCATTGCAGGTCCCGCCATCCGACGGTCCAGATTCTAGAGGAATCGTGTGACATGATCATTTAGTTGGGTTTTACAAATTTTATCATTCTGGAAAAACCTATTGTTAATTTACTTTCGAACCCGTATCCCACTGTCCATTCACCAAAAGCTAATTTTCCCCACACAAAAAATCACAAATTGATCACAACATGACCCTTACTCAAAGTTAATTTTTATTTCCGACCAAAAAAAAAAATTAATTTTTATTTCACAAAAAGTCCTAAATCAATTCCCCCATAATAGATTTACCCCTATTAATATTTCGTTGCACAAAACATCTTAAACTGATTCTACTGACCCAAATATACTTTGTCAAAATACATACATGTTAACACGTGAATTTTCCATGTTGAATTGGTTGCTCTCGCGTTAGATCTACCTTGCGATCGTCCATCACGTTCAAATGAGATATTAGGTAGAACGCTAATGAAAGATAGATTTGGATTAGGGTAACCGGTTTGGGTTTTTTCTTTTTATGAGACGAAAATTAATTTGGGGATAAATGTGTCATAAATATACTAAATGAGAATTAGTTTGAGACAATTGTATTGTGGGGCGCTAGTTTGAGATTTTGAATGGTATTTACCAAAAAAAAAACTAATATGTAATTGTTATCCTCGAACTAGGAAATTAGCCTTTGTGACAAATTATCTTGCACCTGAGAAAAAGGAATATTGTTAATTCAATATGTCATTTAAGATGTGTTTGTTGAGTAAAAGAATTTTTCGCAAATTCGTTTTGAAGATTTTCACGCATTTGTTGAAAATATTCAATCAACATAATACTATATACCATCAAATAAAATATACATACTTGAAGTTAGGAAATTGAATCCTCCAACCTAAAAAGGGGAAAACATTTTTTATGAAAAAATAATTTCCCAAAAAGCATTTTTCTATTTCCCATAACAAGTACTCTTAACAATTCTCTATTTGCTAATACATCGGATCGTAGCCAAACACTAACAATACTTTAAGATGATGGAACCAGCGTTATGATAGGCCAGAGCTTATTGCACACATCTTTAGAGAATCAATAATCACTCGCAAATTGCACACAACAACATATCATAAGAGTTTAACCACCTTGTCCCTGGGTATGCTAGAAGCTTTCACATCTGGGGAAAAAAAGGAGTTCATTATTTACAATTTCTCCTGTCTCTCGTGTCTAGGGCAGCGCCTTGATTGGTGACTAAACGCAATATTTCATGGGGGTCCCCACGGAAACCCATCAAGAATTTCGGACAAAATCCTCAATTTCTTGAAACACACGCCACATAGAGAGAGAGAGAGAGAGCTTTTGTTGGGGCGCTTTTTTCACTCAATTGCGTCTTTTTTTCCAGATAAAGAGAAAAGGGGGAGGGGAAAAAAGGAGGGAGATTTTGTAGGGTCAGGTGGGGGAGGGGGGAGGGGGTTGATTTGGTTGCCGGAAATTTGGCGGGCCTGGTCTCGCCATTTGCTTTACCTCAAAGTGACGGACGCGCACATCTCATGCAAATTCCGCAAACGCGGTTGAAATGAGGAGCTTTTTGGACAGGTCTTGACCGGCCTGCCCCTTTTTTTAAGGCTGCTAATAAAGAATGTCCCCAGTTTTATTATTATTACTATTGCTTTTATTGTTGTTATTATTTTGGGAAATTACACAAAAGTCCCCAACTAATTTTCCGGTTATATTCATTTGCCCTTCGACCGTCGATTGTTACATAGTAATGATCATTTGAGCTTTTATTTTGTTACATTCATTGACCCTCCGTTATTTTTCTTTGACATTTGCAAAGCATGTGATTTTAAATGGGTAAAAGTACTTTTTCGTTTCATTTTGTCAAGAAAATCTTTCATTTGCCTTTAATTACTGTAAAATTTGAAAGAATGATGATAGAAAACTAGATTGACTAACTACCAAGGGTAGAAAAGATAATTATTAATTATTAATATTAAAAAATAATTTTCCTTAGATTTGATAAAAATAGCCACTTTGATTGAAGGGAAAATGACATAACTTGTATATGGATTTTGGCCCAATATGCAATATGATTTTTAAACTTTTAGTATATTCAATGTGCCTTTGGAATTTAGTCCAATGTGCAGCCTTATTCTTGAATTTTTAATTTGTTCATTCTAATCCATGAACTTTTTATATTCAATTTAGACTTCGAACTATATGAAAATATTCAAAAATTCTAGATCAGAAACCACATTAAACTTTTTATTTCTTTTTCACTTGATTGTGTTTCTTTTACTAGTTTAGTAAATATATCCATCATGTTTTAAAATTTTAAATTGTAATATTATTATTGGTTGTCGTATTAGTATTTTAGATGATTTATTTTGACCTTTTTTTTGTTATTATTATTATTATTATTATTTTACAAAAATAAAGGATATAAGAGAGATTTCCTTAACAAAAGAGATAAAAGTACATTTTTATTGCTTAAAAATCATATGCATTGCATGTGCTAATGAAAAATATAATGGAAAGTTAATGGTTGTAATATTTAATTTTGTTAATTTAATCTTAAACATTTTGACGATTATCAAACATACTCCTTTTATTTTGGTAGGAAATTATTGATGTTGTAATTAATTAGTGCAAGCTGTCTTACGTAGCGCCGACATCGATGGTTTTCTTTGAATTTTCATTAATTCTTTTTGTGCTTTTTTAGTGGTCTTTAGGAAGGGTTTGTACTAGGGTCTGGTGTTGAGGTGTCAAGTTTTTGGTTCCAGCTTGCCGGGTGAGCCATTAGGGACCCTTGCCCGCATGCCAAGGACTTGCACTCAAAGGACCCGGTTTTTCACATTGGGGATATGATGTCGACTCCAAATACTCCCCCAATTTGGTGGCAGCGGCCGCATGAAGTGGACAACACTTTCTTTTCGTGAAATTACGGAACCCTAATATATGTGAATTATTGAGTGGGCATAGGTTGGAATATTTTCACATGGGTATAAGCCACATGCATTTTGTATTTGCATGAAAATGATTGAATACGTTGAGTTGCAAGTGAATTATTTGGGTCTAATCCCTACAAACCTCACCCTAAGTGTCTACCCATACAGCATCCATCTATTTACCCACTCTAAAGTTGAGAATTGACATTACATTTTGGGATTGAGTAAGACAGGACACTGTCTCAAAACTTTGTTCGCCAAACCAAGACTAACGAGCCTCATCATGGGTTTAAACAATATTTGATTGATTGGGTGACTTTGGACATGTGTGGTAATACGAATCGAGGGCCGTCCTATCTCGCTAACAGCACGTGCATTATTGCGCTGGACCAATGAACGCATGCAACGTGGCGAAGAGGGCCGTTGTCTTGTCGAGCATTCAGGAATTTTACCCGCCTCCACCCAGATTTGAGAATTTCTTTCAATCAAGTCCAAACTTCGATCATTAGAATAGTAGTACAAAATTCATTAGAATAGTAGTACAAAATTCATTCGACCAAAAAAATTATTCTTTTTAGGTAGAACAAAAATTGTAAACATGATAATATAGCGAAATGACTTGGTATTGCCTAAAAATAATTTTAGAATATCTAGCCAAATCAAATCTCAAGAACACAAGACATCGCAAATTTTGAAAATGACGTTGTATTAATTATGACAGAGCATATCACAGTGGAAAGAAAACGAATTTGATTCATCAATAGTTCTTTTTAGGAAAGAAAAATTATGGATTCTCGGATCGAAATGTCTTTTAAGAGAGAGGTTGATGAATATTTCGGAAATCTTGCCCTCATATTTTGTGACAAAATTGAGGCTCTTATCAAAAGGGAAACTTTACATATGAGATTCATTTTTTTTTTGGTTATATACATATGAGATTCTTATAAGCCATTAAAAATTTGAGGCCATGTGGTTAACAAGACTCTTTTTAGTCCCAATTTAGTCTTAAATATTTTGATTCGGTGTCAATTTAGTTATTATGACTAATTTTGACCGGCTATTACTAACATGGACGCCGATCAACTAACGTAACATCACCTGTATTGATGTGGATAATTTTTAATAATATTTATTAATTTTTTGATATTTTATTCTTTTAATCTTTTTTTTTTCTCCCATTTATTCTTCCTTTACTGGTGATCAACCACTGGCCATGGTCGGGTAGGCTAGCCTCGCCTGGCCATGGTGAAGCTGAGCCCTGATGAGGGGAGCCTTCGCTAAGGCTTGCCCTTGATCAGGCAAGGCTCGACAAGGGTTGGCCTCGCCCAGGCCAAGGCAGTCTCGCTAAGGGTTAGCCTCACCATGGCCAAGCGAGGCCTAGGCGAGGCCAGCCAGCCTGCTTGGCCATGGTCGGTGGCTGATCACCTGTAAAGGAAGAAGAAATGAGAGAGAATAAAAAAGAAAAGAAAGAAAGATCAAAAGAATAAAATATTGAAATATTATTATATATTATTAAAAATTATTAACGTCAGTGCGACGGTGCCACATAAGTCCGCCAACGTCTACGTCAGCAATATTTGGATTATTTGAAATGACTAAATTGGCACGGGATCATTTATGACTAAATTGGCACTAATAAAATGGTTATGACTAAATTGACACAAATACAATAGGTTTAGGACTTTTCTAACACTTTTCCCCTAGCCAAATCAAACCCTAAGGACACAAGACATCGCAAGTTTCGAAATCGGCATTGGATTAATTATTAATGTGCATGTCACATTGGAAAGAAAACGAATATGATTCAACAATAAATTTTTTAAGGAAAGAAAAATGATGAATTCTCGGATCTAAGAGAGAGGTTGATACATATTTCAGAAATCTCACCCTAATATTTCGTGACAAAATTCTTCCATGAGCTCCTCTTATTATGATTGAAAACGTTTGATTTGAACGACTCTAATTAAAAGGGAAATTCCATACACGTGACATTTTTATAAGCCATTTAAAATTTGACGCCACATGTTTAACAGCAAGACGCTTTTTTTCTTTTCATGTACACAATCGATCAAAATACAAGAAACTATTTTCTTTTGAGTCGCCTTATATATAATTCTAATTCATCCGCAATCGATTGGGTAAAAGATTTCTCAATGTGGTGGAACACTTGTTTTCATCTAGTTCAACAGCATCATCATGCTAGTGAGGGGTAAGCTGCAAGTACCTGGTAGCTACAAATTTTTTATTCCATTTATAAAGACTTCCAATTTCGCCTTAATTGGGAGTTGATTTTGCTTACACATCATTGTAAAGCTAAAGAAGCAGGCGAGGGGGTTTCCAGATTAGGTTTTGGCTACAATATGGCGACCTAACTTGGCTTTTCCCTCGGGTCGTCATTGTCGATCGACCAACTTAATTACCAACTCAACTAAGGATATCGATATATCATTGTATAGGTTGACTTTGCTTTCTTATTACTTTTTTTATAAAGTAAGACACCGCGTGGCATTAAAGAGTCAGAGACCTTAGATCGAGCATGACAAAAATTTTTAATATGGTCATTCTAGCTAATTATTACTGAAAATTACTGACGTGATATTTAGTCATTATTGGTTATCCACAATTTATAAATCATAATGTATACTATGATTGAATTAATATATGTACATTAGATTTATAATCAAATAAGGAGGGAGAGAGAGAGAGAGAGAGAGAGAGAGAGAGAGAGAGAGAGAGAGAGAGAGAGAGAGAGAGAGAGAGAGAGATGAATTAATATATGTACATTAGATTTATAATCAAATAAGGAGAGGAGAGAGAGAGAGAGAGAGAGACAGAGAGAGAGAGAGAGAGAGAGAGAGAGAGAGAATGCTCATGATGTGCGGTTAACTAGCTAGGAAAAGGAAATTTGGAAGCAAATTGAATTAGGCTCTATCCAACGTTGACCTCGGGACATCATGTGTCCATGTTAAATTAGCCGCCCAATAAGTGCTATTAATTATGGAAAAAGAAAAAAAAGTTAACAATAGGTAGATGCAACAATGGGACCCACTCCTTCCGGAAGACAAAACTCATTAGTTACTCCAGCTGTGCCCATGTTCTCTCGGTGGGAATGAAATTATGATCATTAATCAAAAACCTTATTTTCTTTTTGTCTCTCTTTTTTATTTTTATTTTTGGAAAATTCATTAATTTAAGAAGTTGATGGCCCCATGAAAAAGTGCTCTTTTCAAGTCAGATCTCTTTTCTAACAAAAAAAAAAAAAGTTAGATCTCTTTGTCGACCAAAAAAAAAAACTTGTATCTCTTTTATTAATTAGCTATTAAGCTGTTTCTATGAAGAGAGATCCTCCATACAATTCAATGAACTTTTTTTTTTTTGGTCCTACTCTATTCCTACTCTAATTTTCACTTTCAGACTTTTGCTCTGCCTCCTTGCAGGGCGTGGGAGTCGAAACCCATTCCTGAAACTAAATCGTCCCTACCTTAACCCCCCTGAAAAGGTGGGGATTTGAACTCCCCACCTCCCCCTTCTATGTTGGAAAGGTGGCCCAGTGGTTCAATTCAATGAACTTGATAAGATCGCATAAATGGAAAAAAAAATGGAGTAAATGACCAAGAAAAAAAAAGATAAGAAATAGCCGAGGCAACACTCTATCATCTTATTGGTACGGGTACAACCATGTGAAGGCACTTTCAATTAAATGAGAGGTTCTCTTAGAAATAACTTCTCGTCAAGGGTATGTAGACTGCAATATTCGTTTTGATTGTGCCATCTAAAGATTGGAAAAGCTCATGGAACGAATAGTGGCATTTTTGGCGAGACATTGCCGCTTTTTCATGAGAGGTATGTTTGAAAGATAACTTAATGATAGAGAGTTTGTGATTTCAATATAATCTTTATATTGAGTGTGATTTATACTCCTCATCAACATGAGATTTTTATATTTTGGACTTGTATTTAATTAATAGTTAGAGAATAGGTTTATGAATAGTTAATTTTTTTTTTAAGAGTCGAGGGATTTGAGAAAGAGATGCAATGTGTTACTTCTAGTAGAATTTTCAGTTGGACGTAACACTAATTAACCTTATGTCTCAAATTTTCCTTTTCGCTTTTATTCCTTTTCTTTTTTGGTAATCGTGCGACGAATCCTAATGCTTTAACCTAAGCGGTCGGTTCTATCTAAACCCGATTAGGCCAATGCTTCAGTACGTCGAGTGTACTTCGATCCATTTGCTTCGAATCATCTATTTTTTTTCCCTTTTCCACCTTTTTTTGACGGGGCCCGGCGACGGGTTATAGCTAAGCAAGTGGGTCCCAGTTCCGCCAATCACCAATCAAAGAAGCGCAATCGTCGACCGCACATGCGGGCGAGAGTCATGTGCAGAGCCGGTGTACACCGCTCATTAAGGAAGAAAGATCAAAGACGCACTAAAATCTTTTTCGAGCCCTCTCCTCTGTGGCTTCCACTTCCAATCCTTTCATCACTTTCTTTCTTTACTCTTTTTTTTTTTTTTTGGCTTTTTTCTATTATTTTATTTATTTTCTGAGTTTTCTACGATTTCCTTTCTCAAGCGAAAAATGCATGTCTGCGGAGTGATTGATGGACACTCTCTTTAATGATTCCATTTTGGTCAATCAATAATTGGACTGTCACAACAAAATATGGGTCTACTTCTCAGGAAAACCCCAAAACTTTAAATTTAGTCCCAATTGTGTCCTAGACTTTTTTTATACTCCCAAAACTCCAAATTTTAGGTCAAGTCTCAAATCTATCATAAACTTTCCTTTATAAAGAAAAAAGCACAAATTTTAGGTCCATGCTTATATATACCCCGAATTTTGTTTTCTCTAAATGAAAAATTACTAATTTTTACTCTAATCCAAAATATCCTCATATTAGTCATTTGTCTAAAAATCACCATTAGTTGCCCCTAATTTTCATATCCTAGAATGTTTTCAATTTAGATATAATTTTCTGTGTCACCTTGCTGATTTGGATTTATTATAATGCCACATCAAGTTGGGACTGAACTGTAGGAGTAGATTTGAGAATAGATTAAAAGTTGTTGACTTATTTTAGACAAAAACAAAATTCAGGGCACATTTGCGATTGAATCTAACATTTTTTGAGTTTTTTCTGAGAATAAAAATAGATCGAGCTAGATTTGAGACTCGACTTAAAGTTTGGAGTTTTTCTGAGACAAAAAAAAAAGTTCATGGTATAGTTGGGACTAGATCTAAAGTTGAAGGTTTTTTTAAAGGGAATTAAGCCTAAATATTGAGTACTCAAAGGGAATTGCTCTTATCTTATTTCTTTATGTTCTATACAATAGAGTGATTTTGAACCACAAATTTCTTGGGTATTCTCTTTTATTTAGATAATAAAATTTGGCACAAAGTCTAATAATTTAGATCAGACGTTCGATAACGGGACGCTAGTTGTACTTGTTTATGGAAGACATTACCTTTATGTCGGCACTTCAATAATGAAAGGGAAAAAAAATCAACATGAATCCCGACGTGAAGTGGAAGGCAGAAAAAAAAATTGGAAATCGCACTTTGCTATATTTAAAGATAAATTATTTATCTTAGGAAGTTGTTGAAATAATATGATTTGGAATTTATATAATGATTAACTTAATAATCATTGATTAAACAGATTGGCATATGTTGCCAAAAAGAAGAGATCCGACTGATTTGCGTGAGATAAAAATTTAACAATCCTTGATGGTCTGCCTTTTTTCAGAAATAGTTAATTTTTCAAGGAAATTTTTAATTTCCTTGATGCAAATAAGTATGATTGATAAAAAAAAAAGTTTAGAAAGTGTAATTGAGGGGGCCCGCTTGTGGATGGGTTAGTACATCGTCGGTGAATGGAAAATTCTCTTTTTTCCCCTTTAAGTACTGAGCTTGCCACCAACCACAAGTCCAAAATTTTAATACACGACGCGTCTTAGTTGTACCGCATGATAACAGTACAAAATAAGCTGAATCCGATCAAATGCGAGATTTTTGAAAATTAATCATCATTAATTATGATAGGATCCCTATAAATTATTGAACTGACATTTCGAGTAGCCCATTACATCTTATATGGGATTTACCAATACTATAATTTTTTAGCCCAGGAAAAAAGTGATTTTTTTTCCTAAATGCTCAACCTATGACTTAAGAAGCGCAATGAAGTTCCAATCAATAATTTCTTCGGTCGTCACCGTAAAAAAAGAAGAAGGAGAAAGCAGAGGAAACAGTGGAAAAGACGCGTGTCGCGCGGGTACCACGTGGAATGCACGTGCGTACGGTCAATTCTCTTTTGGGTCCGGCCAACAACCCTAACGGGACGAATCTTCTCACCTCTCACAGCTCAAAAAAGTCTCCTTATCCACAGATGTGTGTGAGAGAGAGAGAGAGAGAGAGAGAGAGAGGGGGAGGCAGAGGAGCGAAATCACACTTCTGCCCCTCCATTTCTTAGGGATTTACTACACCTTCTCTACCTTGTTAAGGAAATAACCAAAAATGGATATGGGCATTATCAATGTGGTTTTTATAATCTAGAGGTCTTATGATTTTGACCTTACGGGAAATGAATGGCTTGGGATACATTTTCTTAAAAATATTCGCTTATATATATCGCAATAATTAGTTGACAAAAATTATTTTCATCATTAATAATAATTTATGTTTACATTTTTTTGCATGATGAATTTTTTTTTTCATTGGTTCATCTTTATAGCAATACAAACGATTCTTGAAAAATATTTTTCCAAATTATTTATTTATTGTGAAACAAACACATCCTATAATTTTATTTTATTTTATTATAGTCGTTGAGTTACGGGCCTTATAGATAATGCATTGATCTTACAAGCCCAATTTTCTAGGTATTTGAGCAAGTGTAATTCTAAATAATATCGAAAAGATTTGTAAACTGTGATACATGAAGTGATGCGGCATAATATAGGTAATCAACACGCATACACGCATAACTAGTCCACACCACATGTAGAGTAAACTTTTCTAAGTATTCGATCAAATCCTTTCATATCATCTACTATGATGAATTTCTATATAGTATCTTAGTATATCTCTGTTCACCGAGGAAAGTTTCTCGACAAAATCTTGGGAAAATTCCAAATAAGGACATGAAGTTGATCTATTTTCTCAAATAAAGACCCAAAGTGAATTTTATGTCAAATAAGGACCCAAAGTGGACCCATTGTTTCAAATAAGGACCAAGTGAATTTTGTGTCAAATAAGAACCCGAAGTGATCAAGTTAATCTCTATTTAGGACCTTAGCTCACCGGCAGACATTTTCCGATGATTAAAATAGGGGCAATTTTGTCGAATTATGTGATTGGAAAAAAAGGGAAAATTCTAAATTAATTAAGTTTAGGCTATTCATTTAGATGTTTACGTTTTCTTCTTTCTTCTCCTCCGTTGCTCCTCAACCAAATTGCTGCCTGGTCATCGTCATGACTCGATTCTCGTCGCTCCTCGCCTTGCTCGACTGGCGGAGAATTTGGGTCTCCACAAACAAAGAAAGAAACATATGGTTTTCTTCTTGTTTTTGAGTTTATGCCTCAACCGGCAGAGAATTTGGGTCTTCGACTTTGCGGAGGACGGGTACAACGTATGGGGAGAACTTCGGTTTTGACTTTGTAGAGGATGGGTACAAGGAATGGAGAGACCGTAAAAAACCTAGGGGTTTTTTTTTTTTCTATTTTAAGATTTGTTAATTTTCCCTAGATTTTTTTTTGGAAAAAATTGCCCAAACTCTAGTCGTCAGAAATGTTGCATGCTTGATAGCTAGCGAATATTTGGCTAACCAGCAAGCTCAGGTTCTTATTTGGAATTGATTTAACCACTTCGGGTCCTTACTTGAGACAATGAGTCCACTTTAGGTCTTTATCCGACACAAAGTTCATTTCGGATCCTTATTTGACAAAATTAATCCACTTTGGGTCCTTATTTGGAATTTTCCCCAAAATCTTTTATCGAAGATGGCAGAGTTTTGGTTTTATTTTTTATAACAGGTAACGTGTCATTGCGGAAAGGAAGCAATAGATTTAGACAACGGCAAAAGTACAGTACAAGGAAACAGGAGAAATGTAAATTGCGATTGAATGTAAAAAATATAGTAGAATGAAATATAACAATTGAAAAGCAAACTGATCAATTGCCGCTTTCGCAAAAAGGTCATTTACATTGGTGCTTCCTTGGCTATTTATAATAGTATTCTAAAGGTAACTGTCTTCTTGCGGTTACCATCTTGATACTTACAACATTCTAGAAGTTTCTACTCTTTCTCGGTAATCGCCCTACCTTGTCGATGTCTTCGCTAGTGCTGATTCCAATAACCATTTTCATCTTTATCTCGTCAGCTTCAACAAGCCCTCTTGCCACATTATTCGAGATCTTCATTTATCAACTGCTGGCATCCTAGCCCATTTTCTCTGAATTCCTATGTTTTGGGTCCGCTTTATTCTCTTCGACTTTTGAAGCCAAATAAGCTAGTTTGGGTGCCAACAAACTCTACCATTGCTATATATATATATATATATATATATATATATATATATATATATATATATATATTCTCTTAGTTCTATGAGACTCACGTCTCTTAAACTATGATGAATTCATTTTTGATACTATAGAGACAAGTCTCTGCAAAAGACCAATACATTTTGACTGTTGTCCCAGACTCCCAATTTCTCAGTATCTTTTAAAATAAGAATATTCTTAAGCACTCATACTCCAAATAAAAACACATAATTACAAGGTAGTTGATGGATCTATCCCTTTAGCTCTTGTCTGTAGGATCCATTACAAAGTAATGGCTTTTGCCTTTGGAGAAAATGCTTTCAAATATAGCCCATGAGGAGAAACACTTCTTCTCTAGACTGATATTTCCCGAGCAAATACAACAATTCCTAAATCTATTAGTTGGAATTGAGTCACTTTACTAGAACAATGGGAATTAGAAAACCAAATTCCTCAACAAGTCGTTCAAAATACAAATCCAACCAATGTTATACAACATCCAGAGGGAAGGGTAACTATTAGGTTTCCCATAAGATCTTTCGATCTAAGATCTAGCCCTTCATTTCATACATTCTCTTCAAGATCAGGGGACCTTAACCTTAATCTTCCACCTATAATCACCATTCCACCAAGTACTTATAGGAATACTTCCATGTACAACACCTAACATCTTTGAATAAGTAAGGAATTTTACTAATAAGTCTGATATAGACAATATCCTATACTCCACTATTTCTATCAACAAGGTTATACAACCCTCACAATGGGGAGCCTCACCTCATACACCCAGAAAATTTCAAACCAGAGTTACCCAAAAACTACCATACTCTACTTCATACACATATAGACTACAAGCAAGCCTGGTGGAATGTTTTCTTCCGACAAAATACAAATTTTTAACACACTTGACTAGTATTCTTCAAAGATCATTTTCCAAGGGAGAGCCTACCCAACTAGTTTGATTCTTGGTGGGATCTCTTTAGTCATTTGGAAGTAATACTACATTTCATAGTTAAACAAGGATACCAAATATTTCGTGAACATTTTGCATCAACGCAACATGTACACGATTCCCATGCCTTATGCATTTCTTCATAATATTCAGAATCTCATGGGCAACAACATGGGAATTAAATTACAGTACATCTCTCATCAAACTTAGTGTACCTATACTTGTCCGAAAATACAAAACAAAATAGTGAGATGAATTCAAATACCATGTCCAAGGATTCGACTCTGCGATTAGGAGTTGGCTAAATAGCCAAAATATTCAAATAACCGTAAAATTTATTATAAAGCAATGGCTTCTGCCTTTGGAGAAAATGTTTTCAAACATAGTCCACGAGGAGAAACACTTCTCCTTTAGACTGACATTTCCAGAGCAAATACAACAATTTCTAAATTTATTAGTTGGAATCAAGTTACTTTACCAGAACAATGGGAATTAGAGAACCAAATTCCCCAGCAAGTTGTTCAAAATACAAATTTGACCAATGTTATATAACATCCAGAGGGAAGGGTAACTATTAGGTTTCCCAGAAGATCTTTTGATTTAAGATCTAGCCCTTCATTTCATACATCCTCTTCAAGATCAATGGACCTTAATCCTAATCTTCCACCTATAATCGCCATTCCACTAAGTACTCATAGGAATACTTCCATACAAGATACAACACCTTTACCTCCTAATTTTCATAGAAATAGTGTAGTATAGGATATTGTTTGTATCAGACTTATCAGTAAAGTGGGTAAACCTTGCTGATTCTGTTTCCACTAAAATCTGCTAAAAAAAGGCAATAATTTTAGCATTGTGTGGTTTGAAAAACCAATTTTTCTAGAAATATATTTTTTACAAATTTAATTGGATTTTTGTCAAAAAATCCATCTTCTGTTGGTATTTTTTGAAATGAGGTTTTTGAAAAAAAAATTGATTTTTAAGAATGAGGGGTTGCTTATGGTCTAATGACCACCTTATTCGAAATTCTTTTGTGTTACACTTGTTTTTTTGTGGCAAGCGGGGAGGGATTTTTGCTTACCTCAATGGCACTAAACGGCTATTTCTTTACTATTTTCTGTAAAGATTGAGCAAGTATTTCTAGTGTTTTTTTGAGCAGTATGGCGGCTAACTAGGCTAGAGTTGGTATGGGTTTTTCTTTTGGAGGGGTTACTTGGTATTGGCTTATTTTTTACTACAATTAGATGTTGTTGGTTGTCTATCATTTGAAGTCACGACTTGATTGGTGTCAAGCCTTTTGGCTTTGGTGATGTATTAGAGGTTTTGGCAATGGCTTTGATTTTGTCTGTCTTTTTTGGGTTTTGGTATGATTGTATCCCCTGTAAAAATTCTTTTATGAGAAAATCGGGTAATAAATTTGAAGAACCATTTATAAATTCAATATCAAAATTGAATACTGAAAGTGTGGCTTGCCATTTGGCAAAAATATGTTTTGATGCAATATTCAAGACGTCTTTTTGTAAAATATCTTTGGCTGATTCGCAATCAATTCTCAAAAGAAAATTTTGGTTTAATAAATCTCCTTGGAATTTTGATATGGACAAAATTATAGCAAATATTTCCTTTTTGATTGTTGAATAATTTTGCTAGGTTGAGTTCCAATGTTTTTAGATAAATTAGACAACATGTTCTTTAGTATTCTTGGCCTGTTTAAGAATGCCACCATATCCTATTTCTAAAGCATATGTTTCAACTATTTTGAAAATAGATTGATCAACTAGGTGTAAGTATGGTATTTCCTTAATATGGATCTTTAATTGTTTGACAATGTTTGTATGGACTGAAGTCCATGGCGGAGGATCCTTTTGTAATCTTTGGTGTAAATGTTGACAAAAAATATTTATATTGGAGAAGAAATCTATAATATAATTGAGACTACCTAAGAATCTTTGTAATTGAGTTTTGTCTTTAATCTCATCTGGGAATTTATCAGTAAATGAGATTGATCTTTCTATGGGAATAATGGTGCCTAAATGGATATAATAACCTAGGAATCTAATTTTAGTCTAGAAGAGTGCAATTTTAGTAGGAGATACTACTAAACCATTTTATATGGTTATTTTTATAAAAGTAGATATATGTTTGAAATGTTATTCTAAATTGGGGGAGAAAACCAATATATCATCCATATAAACTAGGATGTAATCTGAATAAGGGTTGAAAATTTCATTCATGATTCTTTGAAATTTTGAAGGGGCATTCTTGAGATCAAATGGCATAACATTCCATTCGTATTGGCCAAAAGGGATTATAAAAACCGTTTTATATTTATCATTTTCACTGATTTATATTTGCCAAAATTTTGATTTCATGTCAAATTTTGACAATATTTTTTTATCTTCATAATCTGTTTAACAAGTCATTTTCATTGGGTATTGGATACCTTATCCATCTAAGGGCTGTATTCAAAGGTTTATAATTAATAACTAACCTGGGAACACTTCTTTCTAATTCAGTATTTTTGTTGACATAGAAACTAGAACAACTTTATGGTGATTGACTTTTTTCCTAATGAGTTTTTCGTTCAAAAGATTTTGTATTTCTATTTGGCAAAATTTTAGAACTTCTTGATTCATTTGTGTAGGACGAGCTTTTAAAAGTATTTTGTTTTCAGAAAAATCTTGTTCATAAAGTAAATTTACAATATACTTCTTTCTTTTCCAAAAAGCATTGGGTAAGATGGAACGTATAATTTTTTCTATGTTTTTGTAGGGATGCTATTGTATCTTTGATGTTTGTTTTAAAGAGATTTTCTTCTATTTTTTGAATTCTAAGTCTTCTTTTAAAAATTCAAGCTGGTTTTCTTTATCTTTTATAAGACAATTTATTTCTGAAATTGAATCTTCTTGTAAGATATTTAGGCTTCTCTTTTGTGGTTTTGTTATAAAGTCAAATGTGATTTTTCTATTTAAAGCATGAGTTTCAATTCCTTCATTTGTTACTATAAAATGTTGAATTACTTGTAAGGGTGTTCCTAGAATTACTTCCTATCTCATATTTTTAACAAAAAGAAAGGAAGTTTTGTAAGACATTTGATTGTTTTATTATTAAGGCTTGGCAATTTTTATTTAATATTTAACTTGTCTCTTAAGGCTGATTTTAATGATTCGAATGTTTTATCGAAGTATCTTGTTGGAACAAGATATTCTTTGATACAATTGAGATCTGCCCCTATATTAAAGAATGTTGTTATTTCAATAATAAATTTGTTATTAATTTTTATTGTTATGTTTATTATCCATTTCCTAGAGGTTATTTCTGTTAATGGCATTAAAAAGTTTGGATCAAAGGTATTGGAAGTATTAGTGATTTCATTTTTATCTTCTAATTTTGCTTTTCCATTTGTGACGAAAGATTTTATATCGGAGATTTCTTGTTTCATTTCTATTTGTGCTACCTTCAAGGCTTGTATTTCTAATTTTTGTTGTTTTATTTCACTTTGAAGATTATTAATATTTATTGTCCTAGACTGTTTTTTTTTTTAATTTCTATTAAGAATATCTTTTAGATTATAAGAAGTATTGGGTTTACAAGTAATATTCATTGAAGATTGTTGTCTATCTAAGTATTCTTTTTTGGCTTCTGGGTCAATTATTTTATCAACAGTGTTGAGGAGGAATTCTTCTTCTTTTGTCAACATATTTATTTCAGGAATAGGTTTATCGGGAGAGGCATCGTCATATTATGATTCTGAAGAGGTTTCTATTTCATTTATTTGAAGACCTTATTTTTCAAGAAATTCATCAAAATATGTATCATCAGTTTCTACGAGTATGTTATTTAATTGGTATAAGGTATTATCATCTAAGGAGAGTTCATTTAATATTTTATAAATTTTCCAATGTTTTGAAATATGTCATTTTCTACCAGATGAGTAACATTTAAGATATGGTCTATTTTGGTGTCTTTGTTTATTTTTGTGAGGTTATGATTTGTTACGGTGTTTTCTTTTTTTCTTTTTCAGAAGGACAAGTTCCTTTGCATTTTGATTTTAATTTTTCTTTATAAGAAGGGTCGTATTTGGCACAAAAATCTCCTAAACTTCTGTTGGTAAGAGATTGTTCTTCTTGGAATTGTCTTTGTAATTTGATTGCATTATACATTTGTGTTCATTGTCTTTAAACGTAAGAGACTATTTCTCCATATGAAAGTAGATAATAAGGTATTTGGCCATAGTCTTCTCTAATCCTATCTCTAACTTGGTCACCTATTATTTGAGGTAAACCTGTTAAGAATTTTTATTTTCAAAAGGGTTTATCATAGTCTGGTCTAATAAGAACCCTCTAAAGAAAAAGTTCTTTGTATTCTCTAAATCTTTCTAAGGATTTGCATCTCATATTGGACAGGAGGTCTTGGTTTCTATCTCTAAAATGTGACGGATCTCCTATGAAGTGTTGTGAAATAGAGTATATGAGTGTATTCACCACATCTTGGATGAGATGTCCTTGTTCATCATCTATGCGTTGTCCAAAGTTATCTATTTTATAGACAGTTAAAATTTATATTATCTATTCATCTGTTAAATAATTATCCCATCAACCTTTTAGCTGTCCAGTGAATTCAGCTACTAAAAGATTAGCAACAGCATGGCCTGAAGCATCTTGTTGTGTTTTGTAGGCTGCAAGCATTACCATGTTGTTTAAAATGTTCATAATATTGCTTTTGGCTACATTATCTATATTCCACTCATAAATGGTATCTGGAGAGTATTTATTTTGTATTTTTTGCGATGATTCTTCTAAAGCAATGTCTAGTGGGGTAGCTCTACTGTGATATAATTTTTGGGGTTGTCTCCAGTTGAGTCTATTTATCTCAGTGATAGATTCATTATTAGAGTCACTAGAAGTTATTGTTAAAGCACTAATAGTGGGTTGGTCTGGGATATCTTTTACAATTAATCCTTGGAGTTTAGGGGTGTTTAATATAGGAGTGGGTTCTAGTTTTGATTTCCCTAAAAGTCTTTTCTTTTTTCTATGGCTTTGGTGAACTCTGGGCTAAGATTATCTTCTTCACGATGGTTAGAGGTACTGTCAGCGAACAATTGAAGGTTTTTTCCTCGCCTCGACTCGATCAAGTTGTTGCCAACATTACAACTCATGCAGTTCGCCTTGTAGTCCTTGGTGAGCGGATAGAAACCCGTTGAAAGAGCTTTAGAGAGTCAGTAGGGGTATCTCTTATCGATTTGACTGGTAACACTCATCACTACCTTCCCTCGACTGAGAGTAGGCTTTTTGAAAGACCACTTTTTTATGGATGAAACGTGTTTGATAACACAATCCATTTCATCCACAGGTTTGATAATGCTGTCAAAATTTTTCTTATCAAACTTCTTTGAAAGCTTAATAATCTTAGCCAAAGTAAAGAATGATAAATAAACTTGAACAAACATATCAATTTGCTCATCTTTTTTTCAATTGCATCATTCCTCTATGGAAAGATGGGATGATTCTTTGAGTTCGTCAAAGACACTTGTAAATGATTAGTGTAAGAATTGTAAACTAGTCAGGTATCAATCCTTTTGGAGTAGATTTTTGAGTGGGTCCTACGAAAGAAGGATAAGGGATAGTTACATTTTTTTTTCAATAGATATAATCTTTATATATATAATAGATATATACAAACCAAAAAGATAGGTCAAGAGCAAAGCCCTCGTACCAATCTTATTTTTCACTTATTCCTTCTCATTTTGGATATTGTCTCCTCTCGATATTGTCTTCATCACTCTCTTCTTTTGAGTTTTTTTTTTTTTTTTTTTTTTTTTTTTTTTTTTTTTGTGTGCGTATTAAAGACTGAATATTGAATTTCAAAAATCCCACAAGAGCTGCTATGCTTTGACATAAAGGAGCATTGTGAACTAATCATATGTGATTGGTCTCATTTGTGTAAGAATTAGGAATTCCTCTTCCAATTTGTCCTAGAATGGGCGTTATGGCAAAGAACAAGAAGAAAACATGAGGAGATATTTGTCCAATAGTAACAAATGGTGCCTCCACAGGTTGACATCCGATCCAACCTAGTAGTAAGCAATCCGCCAAAAGCAACCAAAATATTCCTTGATGAATGGGGCGAAAACTTGAACTATGCACACACATACTTTTAAAAAAAGGTAAAACCAACATACATATAAAAACTGGTGCTATTGTGGCGACACCTCCCGATTTGTCAGGTATACTATGAAGAATGGCATAGATAGGTAGGAAATACCATTTCGGCATAATATGAGGTGGGGGTGGACATCAAATTAGTAGGTATATAATTATCGGGATGCCCTAAAATATTAGGAGCATAAAAAATCCAAATGGAAAAAAAAAGATAGTAGAAGTTACTCGACCTACTAGATCCTTTACATAAAAATAAGGGTAAATTTTTTTTTTGTTCATCTTTGAATGTACACCCAATGGATTATTTGATCCATATTGATGCAAAGCGACCAAATGAAGAAGACTGGCACCTACTAAAATAAAGGGGATTAAATGATGAAGACAAAAAAAACGATTTAAGGTGGCATTGTTCATAGCGAAACCACCCCAAAGCCAAGTCACCATGGTATCTCCTACTACAAGTATGGCACTAGCTAAGCTTGTAATTATTGTAGCTCCCCAAAAGCTCATCTAACCCCAAGATAGTACGTATCCTGTAAAAGCTGTCACAATCATTAATAGGAAGATTACAACTTCAAGACACCGAACAAATTCCCTAGGACTTCTATAACTCGCATGATATAGACCACAAAAACTATGAAGGTAAACCACAATAAGAAACATACTTGCCCCCATTAGCATGCATATAATGGAGCAACCAGCCCTTTCAATATAATGTGTTCTACACTATTGAAAGCTAGATCCACATGAGGTTTGTAATGCATAACTAAAAAACACCAGTCAGTATTTGAATGACTAAACAAATACTAGCTAATGAATTGAACCCCCACCAATAACTAAGATTGCTTGGGGTTGGATAATCTATCAAATGCTGATTAAGTGTGGAGGATATAGGTTGTGTAAGAAGAGGGAATCGTTGGTTCCTTATACTCATTTTTACTTGTTTCTATGGTAACAACTCTCGTTCCCCCACATTTTTAGTGTTCTGGGGCCATACAATATGGAAAGCATTTTTTAATAGTGAGTACCCTTTCTTCCACCTCCGAAGGATGTATGAGGTATACAACGAAAGAAGTGTTGAAGGGCTCATCCTGGGTTACTGAAGAGTCGTCCGACTGCTCGGTGATCGAATCAGAGATTTTTGTTTTTACCACTTTCTCTTTTCTCAAATATTATCAGACTGATCATCTTGTTGCAACAAAGCAAGCTTAGGAATGAATTGAATGGAAATTTAGGTCTCTATTCCCTTGGAAGATTCTTCTTTCCTCTTTAGTGAAAGAAGGACAAAGGTGTGTGGGAGAAAGAATTCCAAAAGGGGAGAAGATTTCATCCACCAAGCGGGACAAAACGAAGTGTGACCCCTAAGCAATTGGAAGTTCTCCCTCATCTCTTGGGGGTCCATATAATCTGAAAAATTTTCGTGTTCCATTAGCATAGCTAAATTGGAATAGGATGACTCAGTGTCAGGAAAAGTAAGCCCCCTTGTCTTGATTGAATTTGCCTTTGTTTTTTTTTGGTAAAGATTATTATTTTTTTTTTTGGTAAAGCTGAATTTGCCTTTGTTGCGCCTTGAATCAATCAAAAAGCAACTTGATTTGCTTCATTTCCATTTGGGCAAGAGGTAGGCTATGAGTCACCTGAGCTATGGATTTTTTGATTGGTTAATTCTCGAAATCACCTCTTGAAGAAAAAAAAAGGCCTTAGGGTCCCGACCCATAAATGAATAAGAAGTGGGGGCAAGGGTCTTTCATGAGAGGGGAGAAAAGAGGGTGGGCTTTGTTCTGGGGGGGCCGCCTTGCATAGCTTTAGAAAGAAGAGAATTTAAGAAAGTCAGTCTCTCAACCTTTTTCTATCCATCTTCAGAAGTAGGGCGAGAGAAAGTAAATATAATATTTGCGTTGGTTTTTCCAACGAAACTAAGCACTTTTTTTGTTTTTCTTATTCGGTCAGTCCTACACTTTGACTTCGATGATGGGAAGAACCAACCTCCGCACTCCAGCGCTCCAATGAACAAAAGTTCTCCGCCTTACTATATTTAGAATAATGGGTCGATCCCTTGGGAGTTCATTTTTGAACAACATGTTATGTTCACGCAGTTATATTCTATCTTTCCAAAAGTATTCTCTATACGTAGTCTATGTCTGGGGAGCTTACTTGATAGGAGATAGACACAGGCGATAGAGAGGTCTTCCACTTCTATTCCCACCTTGTTAGCATCTCCAATCCTAGAGTTGGGATTACTTTGTTAGGTTTTTTCAGTCCGGAGCCAACCGACAATGGACCTACTTACCTTGCTTGTGGACTAGCAACAGAGCTAACCCTTGTTCTATTGGTTTGGTGGTTGCTACCAAGATGATTTCTTTATACCCATCAAAGGACCTTGAGATGCTAATCCATGAAAAATGATACGAGAAATTCGAAAGAACTCATATACGGAACAAGGGCGCCCCGTGGAAATACATCGGTTTCTTACTCGTGCAAAGGAACTATTTCTTGGCAACTTGGACAACTCATAACGATGTTTGTCCCGCATATCACTAGGAAGATCGGGATCTTTATACAAAGCTTTATAAAGCTTTCGTCTCAATTCATATATAGTTGCGAGCAATCTATGTTTGTGATCTCGTATATTTCGCTTCTCCGACTTCTTACCGAGTTTCCCCCTCATCATTTTGCAAAAAGCTGCTCCACGGTGGTAAAGTCTCATCTTGTGTGTTGGTTGAAGTGACAATAGTCACATTGAATCTTATAATACGTTCAAAGATCTCGAAATGATCTTCTAGTTCCAAGGAAAATTTGCAAAATTCATTTTCCATCGAGAATTGAATGAAGTTTTCCTGTATTTCGACCCTAGAATTTAACAGAGACATTACTATCGAGATTCTTACCGAATAATTAGATATTCCATGCCCTCAGATAGTGCTTTGTCATGCTAGGTCACTGACATTTCCTTTGTCTTTATTTGACTCCAAGAATAAATTGGATCGAAATGACTTTCTTGTCGAACCCCTTTCTGTCTGTATGAATTTCTGATTGCGCAGAATCTCCATAGCCAATTTTCCATTTTTGATTATGAGATCATAGGGTGAGGATGCCTTTGGTACTATTCTTATTTCACACGATTGGGAACTTCATAATGTTGGCGTGATTCGGTTTGAGCAAGAGATCCTGACGTGATACATCTTCGTAATGAAAATAGAGTGGAAACATGAGTTGGCTTTTACATTATCTATAGAATGAGCACTGTGAACAATTTGCTTCAAAAAGACAGTTGGTTGAATGAGACTGAATGAGGCTTGGCAATTATTAATTGACATTTAATAGGGTTAACAGGGAATGAATGTTCACATCATAAATAATCATATTCTCTAATTGATTGTATATCCTGTGGCACCCCCAGAACAACTAAGGTTGCCACAGATACCTATTCCTCTACCTATTGGATACCAGTTACATATCTTTGATTTTAGGGGGTTAAAGTGGAACCGTGGTTCATAGGCACATATTTTTTTTTTTTGAAAAGAATTTAGCGCAGCTCAAAATAAAGATGAGTCTCACCATCCCTTTACTCTAGTAACGATGATACAATGCACACCAACTACACGTTGAAGGAAAACATAAAGCCGAGCCACTTTTATTTACATTTTTAAGATGGACATCTCGGCTCGGTACAACCAAAAAGCCAAGGCTTTTCACTAAACTTGGCTACAACTCAAAAGAGAGATCTCGACCCCCTATATCGATCACGTATAACCCTCCATCTACAAGTGTCGGCTATCTCCAAAAAGTGTCAGCTCCCTCTCCTCACGCGGGCCATCACACCTATCTTGGTGCATCGGGCGGTGGCGACGGCAACATCCCCAGCATCACTCCGTCACGACGGACATGGACGGACAAGAACTCCTTGGATGACTAGGCCCCCAGCTAGGCCCACGTCATACATCACCAGCACCCGAACCCGTATGAACACCAAACCAGGGATGGTGACACATACATGCTCCATACACTCAACCTCCACGTTAGATGGAAGGCCGTAAAAGGTACCGCGAGTGACCGGAGGGAGAGGCATCTTTCTAATCTGAAATGTTAGTCCCCAAAGGGGTGAGTACAACCACTCAGCAGGTAAAAGATCCATTAAACTACTCAATGCATCAAACAGAACAATCATGACAAAATAGTAGAATACATATAGTTCATACATGTTAAACATATCTCACCTTTCGGCCATGCACATTACATCAAAACAACCATGTATATAAATCACTATATCATGTGCATAAACCACCATGCACTTGTATATATAACATCATACCACCATGCATACATGTCACCACACTATGCATGATTCAATTTCAGCTTTTATTTTTCAATTGGATCACCACGTTTTTCTTTCCCGAGACTAGTAATTGCATCCCACATTTTATCGCTCGCACCCAACCTGGCATCGCGAGGAACCTCCGGCACACACCTTCGGGCATCCGGCACACACACTCCGGGCATCTCGAAACTCTCGAGGACATCCGGCACACACCTCCGGGCATCCGGCACTCACCTCCAGGCATCCCGACACTCCCGGGGCATCGTCGGCTCACACCTTCGACGGTATCCTCATTTTATCATAATTCATGTTCACAATTGTGTCTCAATATCAACATGGCACATGATGTGATGGCAACAAGGTCAATTTTAGCTTTTGATTTTATATGGAATGCCATATATCATCACATGTGCAGTGTGGCACCCCCAAATTGCTAAGGTCGCCACAGATACCAATCGCTCTACCTATTGCATTACTGGTTACTTGTCTTTTATAAAAGGGGAGTTTTAAAGAAGAACTGAGGTTCATAGGCATTTTTTTTTTTAAAAGAGTTTAGCGCAGCTCATAGCGGAAATTAGAGGCGAGTCTCACTATCCCTTTACTCTCTTAGCGATGATACAATGCACACCGACTACACATTGAAGGAAAACATAAAGCCGAACCACTTTTATTTACATTTTCAGGATGGACATCTTGGGTCGGTATAAACAAAAAGGAAACCAAGACTTTTCACTACGCTTGGCTACATCTCAAAAGAGATCATCGACCCCCTATATCGAACGTGTAAAACCTTCCATCTACAAGTATTGGCTCCCTCTCCAAAAAGTGTCAGCTCCCTCTCCTCCTGCGGGCCATCACACCCATCCAGGTGCATCGGGCGGTGGCGGCGGCAACATTCCGAGCATCACCTCGTCACGTCGGACATGGATGGACAGGAACTCCTGGATGACGGGGCCCCTAGCCAGGCCATCACCAGCACCCGCACTCATATGAACACCAACCTAGGGATGGTGACGCATACGTGCTCCATGCACTCGACCTCCACATCCGAGGGAAGGCCGTAAAAAGTACCGCGCGAGACTAGAGGGAGAGGCATCTCTCTAATCTGAAATGTTAGTTCCCAAAGGGGTGAGTACAACCACTCAGCAGGTAAAAGATCCATTACATTACTCAATGCATTAAACAGAGCAATCATGGCAACCTAGAGTACATATATATCAATCATGTCTCACCTTTTTGGTCATGCACATTACATCATACAATCATGTATACATGCCACCATACCATGTGCACATATCACCAGGCACTTATACATGTTACATCATACAGTCATGCATACATGTCACCATACCATGTGCACATATCACCATGCACTTATACATGTTACATCATACAGTCATGCATACATGTCACCATACCATGTGCATATATCACCATGCACTTATACATGTTACATCATACGGTCATGCATACATATCACCACATTATGCATGATTCAATTTCAACTCATGTTTTTCAATTGGATCGCCACATTTTTCTTTCTCGGGACCAGTAATTTCATCCCACATTACTATCGCTCGCACCCAACCTGGCATCGTGAGGAACCTCCGGCACACACCTCCGGGCATCTCGAAACTCCCGAGGACATCCGGCACACACCTCCGGGCATCCGGCACACACACTCCGGGCATCCCGACACTCCCGGGGCATCGTCGGCTCACACCTCCGACGGTATCCTCATTTCAATGCATGTTCTTATATGTCTCATTTTCAATTTCACACTTGATGTAACAACACCATTGATTGAAATCAGCCATTTTGAAATCATGTAACATGCATTGGGAAAAGTACCATTTGATGCAATGGTTTTAAAAAGAAATCCTTCTTTAAGTTCATGAAAATTTACCAATCCTTTAATGTCATATGAAATGTATAAATGTCATCACATCATTGCACGCGTAATAATCCAAAACATCATGATTTACACAACAATTTCAATAACCCATAAATAACACAATTTCCAGCTAAATCAGAATACGTACAATCCGTATATCACAAGAAAAGAGTTTTAGCCTTACTCATACATAGTTTTTGCAACATTTTCAATTAAATACCTAAATGACCTTCAAAATTTATGAAATTTGAACATGTGATAGTTAAGACATAAAAGCAGATACTTCATGAAGAACACTTCACCAAGAGATCCCCACATAATTAACTACAGACCACGCATCACAGCATTATTTATTCTGTCCGTTCATCTTGCACAGTTTTTGAAACATTTATAGTTAAACACCCAAATAACCTTCAAAAATTATGAAATTTAACTATGTTGCAGAAAAGACATAAATAGAGACATTTCATGAAGAACACTTTCCCAAAAGAGATTTGTACAGAATAGTATAGACCATGCATTTCAACATCATCAAGTCCGAGTAGACAGATTGCACAGTTTTCAAAACACCTTCGATTAAATATGCAAATGACCTTCAAAAATCACAAAATTTAACTATATTGTAGTCAAGACATAGATAAAGATATCTCATGAAGAAAAATTTTCCAAAAGAGATTTGTACAGAATAGTATAGACCATGCATTTCGACATCATCAAGTCCGAGTAGACAGATTGCACAGTTTTCAAAACACATTCGATTAAATATGCAAATGACCTTCAAAAATCACGAAATTTAACTATGTTGTAGTCAAGACATAGATAAAGATATCTCATGAAGAACACTTTTCTAAAAGAGATTTGTACAGAATAGTATAGACCATGCATTTCAACATCATCAAGTCCGAGTAGACAGATTGCACAGTTTTCAAAACACATTCGATTAAATATGCAAATGACCTTCAAAAATCACGAAATTTAACTATGTTGTAGTCAAGACATAGATAAAGATATCTCATGAAGAACACTTTTCCAAAAGAGATTTGTACAGAATAGTATAGACCATGCATTTCAACATCATCAAGTCCGAGTAGACAGATTGCACAGTTTTCAAAAAACATTCGATTAAATATGCAAATGACCTTAAAAAATCATGAAATTTAACTATGTTGTAGTCAAGACATAGATAAATATATCTCATGAAGACATCGAAGCCAAATTTCAAGTGGAACATAACACGCAAGTCCCTAGAACATCCTAGGTCAAGCTGTTTTCTCAAGAACAGTCCACTAACTAGAGTATTACACTCATCACCTCAATATTTCGCACCCCATACCTCCGAAATCATCACAAACCAAAACACATACACCAAGCACAACATGCAAGAGTAGATCACGGATCCCACTTGCCTCTAGACCGAGTAAAAGGGCGAGCACACGGCGGCAAATGGACGGCGACGCGCGGGTCTCCTTCTTCCTCATTTTCTTCCCTTCTTCCTTCTCTTCCTCTCCTTTCTTTCTCTCGGACGCACTCTCCTCTCTCCCTCTCCACCGTGCGACCACCTCCCTCTCTTTCTTCCTTAATCCGGTCACTTTCCCCCTAAATTTTTCTTTCCCCTCATCATTACCCATTATTACAATGCATGGGTGACACTTGGCCACAACCATGAGACAAATGGGGGCGGCATGCAACTGGATCCCCCCCCCCCCCTTCTCTCCTTCGCACGACAGCCCCCTTATGGGCTTATGGGCCAGCCTTCTTGGCCCATCTTAGGCCCAACACCCTTGGGCCTATGTCCCAAGCTTAAATAAATTCTGAAAATACCCCTTTAAAACCCACCAAAATTCTTATTTGAAACAAAGTACTAAATTACAAAAATTAGGTGGCTAAACACTTGAAACCATGAATTCATGAGCTCCAATTCATGATGCATATGGCCAAAGATAGAACTTTCTTTCTTAAAATTTATCCATTAAGGCTTGGCCATAAATCTCATTGCGAATCATGGATCTAAAGGGTTATAAAAATATCATAACGGCGCATCCATCACCTATTCATAACTCAAGGCACTCTTAGGGGTTTTTATGAAATTCTAGGATGCCACATGCATCAAGATCAATTACTTAGAAACAATATAATTCATGGGGCAAACTCATGGGTTATTACCATTATTTTAGAAACATAATGCATTCTTTTTAATTTACAATTCTTAAAATTTAGTGATTGGCTCTAATAATTTCTAAGAGTTTAATACATCAAAGACAAGCTCTAGAGTCATTTATTTCATGTAGAACACAACACCACCAGAATTTCATACAAAATAGAATAGTCCATGCATTACAACTTTTGAAATTCGCACAATCCAGCTTGCACAGTTTTAGAAAACATTTTAATTAAAAACCCAAATGACCTTAAAAAATTATGAAATTCGCACATGTGATAGTCAAGACATATAGGCAGATATTTCATGAAGAACACTATACCAAAAGATCCCCATATAATTCAATATAGACCATGCATCACAGCACTATTATTCTGATCGTTCAACTTGCACAGTTTTCGAAACATTTTTGGTTAAATAGGCAAATGAACTTCAAAAATTATGAAATTTTAATATGTTGTAGGCAAGACATAAAGAGAGATATTTCATTCAGAACACTTTTACAAAAGAACCTCATACAAAACGATATAGTCCACGCATTGCAACTTACAAAGTCCGAACACATTAGATTGCACAGTTTTAGAAACATTTCCGATTAAATACCCAAATGATCTTCAAAAATTATGAAATTTGACTATGTGATAGCCAAGACCATAAGGTAGATACTTCATGAAGACATCGAAGTCAAATTCGTCCTAGGTAATTAAATACAGACGGTTAAAACCCCTGTTCCTAGTACCGAGATTTCCAGATCTAACCATCTTCGAAAGACCACGATTTCACCTACCTATTCTTGTTTGTTTTCTCTAAATTTTTGATATGTTAAACCTAAGGATGTCCTTTACAACTTTTGTTAAGAAACCGAAGTGAAATTTTAACAAAAAGATTGCCTTACCGTCCATGCGTTCATCAAAGGTCGATGTTAAAATTTCCAGATCTAGTCTTCTTCAAAGACCCATGATTTCACTTATCTACACTTGTTCTTTTTCTCTAAATTTTTGATATGTGATACATCAAGATGTCCTCCACCACTTTTGTTAAGAAGTCGGAGTAGGATTCCCACTAGAAATCACATGCAACTCAAAATCTTACAAAGGGACGGGCTGACTTTTCCAAATACAGCATGCACAACCATCACATTCCTCCCCATCACTTCGAAACCTCCTCACCTCCACCACAACCAACACTCACCAGCCAACATGCACACATTTCAGCTAGCAAGAAGTAGAGAAATAGACTCTACTTGCCTTGGGTTAAAGCACAAAACAACTACCAACGGCGGCAAGGTGGTGGACGGACGGCGGCGAGCTAGGCGGACGGTCGATGGGCTGCCCTCCTCCTTCTTCCTTTCTTCCTTTCTCTCTTTCTCTCCTCTCTCTCTCCCTCTCTTTCTTGCTTAATCCGGTCACCTTTTCCCCCCTAATTTCCTTCCCTCCATCATTAGCCATCATTATCTTTGCATGGCTTGACACTTGGCCATCTCCATGGGACAAATGGGGGAGGCATGCAAACCGAACTCTCCCCCCCTTCTTTGTGCGACCAACGGCCCTTCATGGGCTCTATGGGCCGGCCATCTTGGCCCATCTTAGGCCCAACACTATTGGGCCTAAGACCGAAGCTTAAATAATCCAAAATTGACCTTTTAAAAACTAGCTAAATCCCTATTTAATCAAAGTACTAAATTGCAAATTAAATGGCTATAACACTTGCAGTCATAAATCCATAAGTTCCAATTTATAACACATATGGCCAAAGATAGAACTTTCTTTCAAAAAAAAAAAATAACCATTAAAAGCTTGGCCATAAATCTCATTGCAAACCATGGATCAAAAAGGCTACAAAATACAATAATGGTGTTTCCATCACCTATCCATGGCTCATGGCATACTTAGGGATTTTCATGAAATTCTAGGATGCCACATATCCGCCTAAGATCAAGAGGTTTTGGAATGGTTTGATCTATTACTTGCATATCAATTAATTTATCCACTAGGTCAGAGTGGGTCATTCTCTCGGGAAGGGCCAAGTTTGCTTTGGTCATAATTTGAGCTATGCCTTTTCAAAGAGAACTATGCAGTACGTCCCTGGCAGATTCAAATAAGGGATGGTTTATTAGTTTATCTAGGGAACCAGTGTCTTCGTATTTTAGATAAAGCTCTTGCTCCCCCACTGCAATTTCACAAAAAGACTTTTCAGTCTTGAGTAGAAGAAGTTCTTTGTTCATTTGACTTTCTAAAAAAAGGGATTCTCGGAAAGAAAGAGCTTCCTTCCTGTAGGAGTCGTGAAGAAGTAGATAGAATTTGGGTTGGTTGTTGACCAACGAAAAGAATGGGAGAAAGATGCATAGAGAAGTGAAGCTCAACAACAACACAAGAAAGGCCAATCACCGAACACATACTATATTTCGCATGTCTTGCAAGAGACGATTCGATTCACAATTCAACAAACGGTCTACCACTTTCTTTCTCTATCTTTAGATACGTAATTTCCCCTATTTAATGAGGAATGGAGAACTAAGGAAGTGTAGTGCCATCAATGAGCTTGAACACCACTATACGCAATTTCATTTGCGAAGAAAAAAATGAATGGAATTATCGAATATATTATATCAACCAATCCTTCTATCTTATCTTGATTTGATTGCATTTTTTTCGCACTTAGGAGAGCTATTATATTAAGAGCTTTATTTCCTACTCAGCTTGGGTTGTAAGTTAGCTGGCCACACTGCTCACATGCTATTGTAATCGATAAGCCTCCCTTTTAGGGCTAGAAATTTGTCCATAGCACTATCATGACTCGATCTCGTGCCCTCGATCCTACATCACGAGAAGAGGAAGGGGAAATGTTCGGTTTAGGGATACTCGATCACGAGAGTTCCCTCAAGGCTCGCGTCCCAAAAGACATAATCACATTGCCTTTCGGGTCAAGCCTCTCGTGAGTTTGCTCCATGAGATCGCGAGCTCTCCCAAGCTCGTATCCCGCGTGACAACGGAGTGTCGCAATCCATACCCACACGGGCGACACACCTCGAGAGAAGAGGTTGGGCATGGATATTGGATTTAAGGATACCTTTACCATGTTAGCCCTCTCGATAGTATGCTTTGCCCATAAAGATGGCATCACTTAATCATTTGGGGTACTCCCACATTGAATATGCTAAACCATGATGAGTTTCATCAAAACTTGTACCCCGCGTGATAGGTTCATTTATATGGTCTAGTTGTTTATGACAACCTAAAAATAAGATGGGAGTTTCTACTAGCCTCATTTTCGGTGGTCGACTAGAAACCCAATTGAGGGTTGGGAGTGTTTCCTCAATTCCTACACAACTAGATATCTAGGTTCGGGAATTTGGGTTACGCTAATATTTCTATTATGCCCTTTCGGTACCTAAATAATATGTTGTGTTTATCTAACGTGTCCATGCATTTTTTCTTACATTTTCGAGATCATTAGTCATAAACTAAATGATCATGCGTGGTTGGTAGTTTTCATGCTATATTTCTAAAGAAAATGAAATGAAGCACTCAATTGAATTGAAAATTGCGAAACGGTAAGTAAACAATAAAGGAAAGTTGTAAATCTATCATGCAATCCTAGAAAATATAAAAGAGAAATACAAATGAAAAAAAATAAGAGGAAGAGAGGACCCGCAACTTGTCGGGCTTTATACAACAAAAAGAACCTGAGACATATGTTGGGGAAATGAATAATACATGATGATGGTCGGAATGGACATCGGCCTCTACTGTCTTCGTGCTTTCTCCATCTTCGGGGTTATGATCTAAACCTAGTTTAAGAAATTTATAACTAGGTGCATACAATAGAAAGAGGCAAACATACACATCAAAACAGTAAAAAACACAACTTCATGTCAAGATCTATCACTTAAAGAAAGTTCAATGCGAAAATTAGATTTTGGGGTCTTGGGCTCAGCTTTTGTCTTTCATGCGTGAGTCTCACTAAGACACCTACCCAATCCATTTTTGTGACTAATAACCGTTATCGACCAATCGTGTTCTCGCTGGTCAATAACAATTATAAGTCTCATAACCAAGCAATTTATGTGATCCCAGGATTTTCCCTCAATATCATGTATTGACCTTAACATTTATCTAAAAGTCACATGCATTGCAAAAATTAAAAATGCATGCAGCTCTTTTGGACCTTGTTTCTCAATCAATAATCAAATAGATGAGTGAGCCATCGGCGGATCACTTATTACCAAAGGCATGTGCCAATAAAAAATACAGATGTTTCTGATGAATGGCGTGATTCTATGTATGAGGGGTATATGTGATATTCCAAAAACATCTTTTGAAATCATCCTTGAAAAGTTTTGGGATAAAGTGATGTCTCGGTTATGCACTCATGGCATTCAATTGTCAAGGCTGGCCCAAGTTTCGCATAAATGCACTCATAAGCATCATAGGTATTTGGAATATAATTCAAACCGTGACTTTTCATAATGTCAAATAGAATTTTAAAGTGGTTTGAAAATATTTAGGATTAAGCAATATCTAAGCTATAGAACACATTCAATTGCCAAAGCTAGCTCGGGACACGCATAAATGTACTCACAAGCATCGTAGACATTTGAATATGGTATAAACCATGACTTTTCCCTAAGCCAAATCGAGTTTTGGATAATAACTTTCTAACCAATTGTTTCTTTGGAAACATCACATGTACTAAAGCATTTTTTAAATTTGATTAGAAAAGACGATTCGTCAAAAATCATTTAACAATGAATATCAAGGTATTTAGAGCAACTTTTATGAAAATGTAATGACCTAGATTCATGCACAAACTAACCTATAAAGTTTATTTAAACAATCACAATTATGTTCATATCAAGAAATTTCAGAACAAGTATGTAAAAACATCAAAATTGGGCAATAGCTAATGACATTTTGGCGATGAAAAAAATTCTCTAACATGCACAATAAGATAACAAACAACTTTCATGAAGAAAGTTCTCCAAATGAAACTACACATGATTTTACAAAAATTAAATAACGAGCAACAGCATTTCAGAAAATTGTGAAAATAGCAGGATACTCACCAATATCACAAGGATTTGTCCTATTAAAATAAGTCTAAAACTCACCAAATCTTCGTACAACATAGTCAATATAATGATAATTTTTTTTATTAAGAGGCCACGTACAGAATCCTAATAGAAAAAATGGAACAAACATATCAAAGGTCTGTCCAAACAGGAGTTAGAATAATGGTTCGAATTTGATCCCATGTCCAGATTCTTATCTAGTTTTAAAAACAATGGAAAGTGGTCCAAACGATAAGCGATCTGCGTGAAATCAGTGGCATTGGAAACCACTAGGTGTGCCTTTCGACTTCCTAGAAGGGCTCGAGTCCAAATTAGGTCAAATTGGTACCCTAAGATCAAGACTTCTAAAGGTATGTATGTTGGTAACTAAAAACCAGAACACAAACATGCATTAATAAATTTTAAAATCATTCAAGTAATGCACAAATGGCATGAAAAAATTGCATGCGACATAAAATTAGATACAACAAATAATTAGGGTGATCATTTAACCCTAAATCGACATGAGAAAATGTCATACAATTCGATGACAATATTAGATGACTCAAGATTTACGATGAAATGTTTGAGGGTTTCTAAGTAAATATGCACTCTTACAGCACACATTTAGCATGCAAAATGACACTCAAATGCAATTGCGTGAATATGTACTCAAACTTTTTGACATGTAGTTTAAGTGTCAAGAAGACATTATTGCAAAATTTAGTCTCTAAATGTCTCAAATAAGCATGGCAAGATGCATATATGACAAGATTTCATTTCAGCATTAACTTTATAGAACATGCATGATTTCAGCCATCTGAAGACATGCAAAAATCTTACGAAAAATCCTTCAAACAAAACATGCGATGATGAACGTTTAGACTATGTCATTGCATGAATTGCAGCAAAAATGACAAAATAGAGATGCACATTTAGATTATGTATTGTTGTAGCACATTTTAACCTTAACTTATGTAATTGACTCACTTGTTAACGTAAAGACTTTGCAAAGCATGTATCAATTGAATATATACATCATATATTTCAACTTTCATGAGACTTGAGACCAAATAAGTGTATTTGTGGATTCAATTTCATCGAAACAGAATTCGAACCAATGCAAGGCAAATTGTCTTATGTTAGGATCTAAGCAATTTTGACCTGGTTAAACACATCCACAAATTCATTATAGAATGTTTTCCACACAATTATAAGCAACTTTCATGAAGGAAAGTTTCTCCAGAACTCAACACATAAATCAGTAAAAAAATGACAAAGTAGAGATTAATACGGAGCAAACTGACCTAGGCTTGGATTTGAGTAGATTTGACATAGTTAAGAATATCCAAAAATCCCAAAAAAAATCACAAAACATGCACAAGACGATTTGGAACAAAACTTGTGAAGGAAAGATTATCCAAAAATCATCACAGGAGACTACAAAAAAAATAGTAAAATCTCATTTCGGAACAAGAACAGAACTGAAAATCCACTTAAACTATTGCAGAATCGCTCATTTTCAGAGGTATTTTTTGATAGTCAAACAATGCTCGATTGGGGTGTACGACCTATCGATGCGAAGCTCGAGACATGTATTATCTAAGCGTAAGAGGACTTGAGTTGAAATGAGGTCGTTTCAGACCTCGTTTTGGCCAAAATAATAGATTAGTCCTATGGCTACGAAATTGTAGGTTCAAGCAAAATTATTCAAGTTCATCATCCACATTCAAACTTCAGCAACTCATCAAAGATCACATGAGCATAGTATATATCCCTAATATTTGAACTCTAGCCCTGGTTGGCTAATCCGGCCTTGCTTCATGAGGTTCGAGATCGAGAAATTACCTTTTGATGCGGTTTTTCTCGATTTTGGTCTTGATTGAGTAGAGTTTTCGCTGAAACTTTGATCAAATCTTCACGAACTTCCAAGGATAGCAAGAAATAGCTTTGGGATGTGGCTGAATTGCTGGTTTAAGATCAAACTAGAACCGGTTCGATCAGACCGACCTTCGTGCGTTGGCGAGAGATCAAGGTCACCAGAGCTAATCTGGTGATCGATTAGACTTGTGCCGACTAGACGCGAGTAGGAGATGATCTGAAGATTAGATCATATTAGATCCAGTGGCAGCTGAGTTGCCTACGGCCTTCGATATTGCTTGGTTTCTTCTCCAGTTTAGCTGAACCGATTTTTTGACACTAAGGAGAATCTAGATCGTCGATGATGATCCAATGGCTAGTCCTCTAATCCTCGACCATAGTAAGGTTGGTGATCCTTTGAGGAGTTAATCGAAGTAGCTTGATCGGGAGGAAGATCGGTGATCGGTGCCGATCCAATTGAACCGGCCGATCGCTAGTTGTCGGTCTTTTGTGTAACAACCGAGAAGCCACTGGATGGAAGTTGTGGCCGGTAACCTAAGCTCGCGATCGAGGAAAGGAGGAATTGAAGGACCTCTTAGCTGGTGGCTACTATCAAGTAGCCGCCGGTAAGGGGCAAAATCGACAGCAATTGTGTATGTGAGAGAGAGAGAGAGAGAGAGAGAAGGAAATGGTGGGAAATAAAGAGAGATGATAGAGATTCAGCTCTGAAGAACGAGAAAAATTCGTTCTGAATGAGGCCCCCTAAAATGTAGGGAAAATTTGACTTATATATTTCCTAAGTTAAGTAATTTCGGCCGTCGGTTTGATCTGATGGTCGAAATTTCGATCAAATAGTCGAAAATATACTTCAAAGGCTCTTTTATGATTTCGAGGTGTCAGGTAATTGATTTAATGGATGTGATTTGCAAAAATCCAAGCCAAAATTGAGAATTGTGTCGAAATGTCAAATTAGGGATTAATTTGCAATTTGATGAAATTCAAGTCAATTTATAAAATTTCGAGAAATTGGGTGCAAATGTGAAATTGACATTGAGAGGATTCCAAAATTGTTTGCCGTAAGTTAGGAACCGGCCCGCAAGGGGCTGAACCAGCCAGCCCCGTTGGTAGCCGATTCGATTAGTCCGACCGGTTAGGTTCGGTTCAGTCGATTTTTGATAGGTTCTTGACCAGTTTGATCCAGTTCCGACTGTTTCATCCACCGGGACCCCCGTGGGTCTAAAATTTATGCAATTTGGTCCACAAAGGACCAAATTAAAAAGGAATTTTATTATTTTTAAGAAGAAATTAGCCAATTAAGATACAATTAAGCTAATCAAACCTTATAAATGTGATCTAGGGGTCTTTTATTGACCTAATTGAATGATTATCATGAAAAGCAATGAGTTAAAACCATATGTGTTTAATGCGAACTAAAGATACGTCCAGCAAATATTAGTATCTTTCCTCTCGTTCTGTCGAGTTTGCTTCTCTACTGTCCATGGTAGTTTACTCCGTCCTTCATCCCGAAACCCTCATCCCAATTCTTCGCCGTTTTCCTCCCCTCTTCCTCTGAATTTCACACCCCCACCTCCAAAACTCCATTGCTGCGAATGTCCTCCAAAGGTGTCTCTTGCATTTTGATGAGGCCCTCTTCCCTCGATATCTCTTTCACATTAGCGAGACTGCACATCCGATCGATTTGATCTCTCGAATTGTCTCCTGCCTCCACTGTCCTCCCCACAATGCCCTGTTTTTCCCTCCTCTTTAGTGGGTTTTCATCTCATCGGCCTGCATGCAAGATATTTCCAGCTACGTTGCACGAATTGGGCGCCATTACCAGTTTTCTCAGTGACGCACTTTGGCCATCCAGATAAGTATGCTAACCTGATTTTGTTTTCAGTCATCGACACTTTATACGGCAACTTGGTTTGTGCCCAATACATGGAACCTCCAGAGCAGCCCCCTGACCCTCACGAAGATGTACGCCTCACCACTTTGTGTAATCGCCTTGGTCGATTGTCGGCGAAACAGTGGATCGAAGTCTGGGATGAGGCGCCCTCCCCTGAAAAACTAGAAGAATGCAAGCTTATTCTTGTGGGTAAGGCTCTCACTAATAGCTCTATAAATTTTCAAGCTTTCCAGACTACAATGCGCAAAGCTTGGCGTATTGACAATGCTGAAATTACACAACCAGAGGCTGGGTTCTATGTAATTAAGTTTCGCCATGAAGTAGATAAGCAGCGGATTTTAGATACGCGACCATGGCATTTTGCAAATCGCCTGATCATACTCAAGCCATGGAAGCCTAATACCCCATTACAATGCTATGATTTCTCCACTTGTGATTTCTGGGTCCAAGTCATCGGGCTTCCTTTAGAGAGATGCACAGAAGAAATTATCAGGCGAGCTGTTCGCCATGCTGGTAGGGTGTTAGCTGTTAAAATTGATGGTAAAGATGGTACCTCCCTTCGGACTGGCAGAGCACGGGTTGAAATTAGTGTCCTGGAACCTCTTACACCGGGCCAACTTCTCCGACTTGAAGGCAAAACATTTTGGTTAGATTTCCGGTACGAACGTCTCTCCCACTTTTGCTATTCATGTGGCAAATTAGGACATTATGCCATGACCTGCAAAGAGATTGCCTATGATGAGCAGAATTTTGAAAACAGAGACAACATGTACTTCGGGCAATGGCTTAGGGCTGAGGTTCGGGAGCACAGCCCTTTCTGGCTAACCTTTTATGCCTCACCTCTAGCACAGCCGAGACGGAAGAAATAGTCCAAGAGACCCCCATCGTACATGTGCCGGAGATTTCAGTGCAATAGCAACCTAGTGCTAAAGGTAAAGAAATTATCCAGTTCTCTGATGACAGCCAAACCTTTACAGTGGCGAATCCAATCACTTGGCGTCAACAATCCGCTGCTCCTTTAAATCTCCGAACTGCGGTACCTCCGCTTCCCACCTACAATCACAACCTGGTTATAGCATAAGGTTTGGACAGCTCCCCAAAGTCAAAGAAAACCAGAAGTAACAAGCTCAGCACAAAAGCATGTCCTATAAAAAAAGCTAAACGTTACAACCCACTGAAAGAGGGACTTGATGAATCTCATCTACTGGAGACTCCAATTCTTGAAGTTGAGACTGTCAACAGTTGGGCTATGGTGGCTGGCCCTAATAAGCCACCCAACGACAAATGAAGATACTCAGTTGGAACTGTCAGGGGCTGGGCAACCCCCTGACAGTTCAGGCCTTAAAGGCTTTGGTGGCCCGGGAACAACCTGATATTCTCTTTCTTATGGAAACAAAGAACCGAGGAGAGGTACTACACAAACTTCAGAAACGACTTCATTATCCGAACAGCATTTTGGAACATCCCTCAGGCCTAGCAGGGGGCCTTGCGATGTTTTGGAAACACACGATCTACTTAGTAGTGGATCAACAGACACCAGACTATATTGATACGGTGTGTGCGGAGGGGGAGAATGAAACTAGGATGCGCCTGACTTGTCTCCACGCGCCGGCTGTTTTTCAGCCACGACAGTCCTTATGGAGAGCCCTGAAGAACATAAGCCAATATAACACCTTACCTTGGGTGTGCATTGGTGACTTTAATGAGGTTATGTACCCGTGGGAAAAACAAGGTCAGCAGATAGCCTCTACACAGCGCATGCTTTCTTTTCGAGAGATGTTAAATGATTGTCTATTGATGGATCTTGATAGCAAAGGGTGTACTTTCACATGGTGCAACAACGGAGTAGGGGATGCTTTAATTAAAGAACGATTAGACAGGGCTTGTGCCACTATGGAATGGCGCCTTACCTTTCCAGCAGCTGAAATCTTTGCCCTTCCCGCTCTCGGGTCAGACCATAGCCCTTTACTCTTGACGACAACTGCAGCCCAACCTAGGTGACGGAGAGGTTTTATCTTTGAATCTTATTGGCTACAAGAGAATGATTGCCGGTCAGTAATATCCGAAGCCTGGACAAACCACCAAAATCAGCGTATGGACTTACCTCAGAAGTTAACACAAGTGTCGAACGCCCTGGCCAGCTGGAGTCGGACAAAATTGAAGAACAGCCATCGTCGGATAAATGAATTGCAGCGACAACTTCAGCTCTTGACAAATGAACCCACTTCTCATTATGACAAGCCCAGGATGACAGCTTTAAAAACTGAAATTCAGCAACTATGGCAACGTGAAGAACAATACTGGGCAATGCGTTCTCGAGTTAAATGGCTAAAGTGGGGCGACAAAAACACTCAGTTCTTTCATGCCACCACCATCCAGCGACGGCAAAGAAATCGTATCAGTATGTTATTAAACGAAGATTAGCAATGGGTTAGAGACCGAACCTCATTACAGGTTATGACGCAGCACTTTTTTCAGAATTTATACACCTCAGTGGGTCAGCGTGATTATGGTCCTATCTTGAATCAATGCCCTAGTTATCGTGACTGATCACATGAATGCCTCTCTTACAGCTGAAATAACTCCGGAGGAAGTTCGCCAAGCGGCTTTTCAATTAGGAGCTACGAAGGCGCCTGGCCCAGACGGTTTAAATGGTCAGTTTTTTCAAGCTCACTGGGATATCTTGCAGGACGACATTGTTAAATCTGTCAAAACTTTCTTTACTTCCGGTGTGCTTAACCCTGCATTGAATCAAACTTATATCACCTTGGTGCCGAAAACATCCCACCCTGAACAACTAGACCAATATAGACCAATAAGTCTATGCAATGTTTCTTACAAAATCATATCAAAGATACTTGCCAACAGGTTGAAACATTGGCTTCCGACCTTAATCTCTACAGAGCAGAGTGCTTTCGTTAGTGGACTCCAGATCCAGGATAATATTCTAGTGGTCCAGGAAGTTCTCCACCAAATCCGAACACGGAAAAGGACGCGCAATTTTCAGGCTATACTCAAACTTGACATGCAAAAAGCCTATGATAATGTCGAGTGGGATTTTCTACGAGATTATCTATTGAAGATGGGTTTTCACACATCCTGGGTCCGACAGGTAATGCAGTGTGTCACTACTGCTTCTTTGAGTGTCAAGCTAAATGGCGAACCCCTCCCTCCGTTCCAAATGAAGAGAGGCCTTCGACAGGGTGACCCCTTGTCTCCATATCTATTCATATTAGTGGCAAACGTTCTCTCAACCCTCATACATCAAGCAGTCGGCATGGGCAACATTAAAGGTGTTAAACTCAACAACAGGTGCCCTACCCTCTCACATTTATTTTTTGCTGATGATGCTATCTTTTTTATTGAAGCAAAACGGCTAGAATGTCAGAACCTAGCAAATATACTCAATCAATACTGCTGGGCGACGGGACAAGAGGTGAATCGTAATAAATCTGGCATCTATTTTAGCTGTGCTTGTCCAACTGACATACAGGAGTCTCTCGCCAGAGAACTACGTGTTCTAGTGATGAAAAAAACGGGCAAATATCTTGGCATCCCATCCGATTGGGGGAAGTCAAAAAAGGAAATGTTTTCCTGGTTGTTGGCAAAAGTTCACTCGAAATTAGATGGCTGGAAAGAAAAGCTATTCTCCAAGGGCGGTAAGGAAGTCTTAATTAAAGCAGTTGTGCAAGCCATTCCACAGTACGCTATGTCAATTTTTAAAATCCCTATATCGCTGTGTAAGTCTATTGAACAAAAGGTGGCAAGATTTTGGTGGCAATCACAGCGCAACAAGTCAGCTATACATTGGCGAAATTGGGAATCTCTTAAAAGTCGTAAGGATATGGGTGGTCTCGGTTTCAGGGATCTGATTGCTTTTAATAAAGCCCTTCTCGCCAAACAGGCCTGGCGCTTATTTCAGCAACCTACCTCTCTTTGGAGTAGGATATTTAAAGGGCTGTATTTCCCGTTCAAGGACTTCGGGCATGCGGAAAGAGGCGCCCGTCCCTCTTGGGGATGGCAAAGCCTGTTGCTAGGTCGGGATTCTATTTCCCCTAATCTTCAGTGGTCGGTGGGCAATGGGCAGCACATTAAAGTTAGAGAGGATCGATGGCTGTCAACTGGTATCATTGGCGGCCCGGCACCTAGAAATGAGCCTACATTGGTTGCAGACTTTATATGTCCAGATCAACAAACATGGAATATTCCATTACTCTCTAACAGTTTTGAAGCTCACATAATTGCCGAAATCCTCAAGATCCAGCTCCGACCGCAATATACTCAAGATAGACTGATTTGGACAGGGAGATCAAACGGAGTTTATACTGTGAAAAATGGATACAACCAGCTAAGATCCGCAGGAAATAGTGTTTCTAATCGGCCATCCTCATCCTTTCAACCCCCAAAAAGGCTATGGACTACCATTTGGCAGGTACCAGCTACCCCTAAATTGCGTATCTTTCTATGGTCCTTATGCCAAAATGCTATTGCAACGGGTGCGAACCTCTATCATCGCCATATTATAGAAGATCCTATCTGTCAGCTATGTAGAGCTAGCTGCCCAGTCCCCGAAACTACAGAACATTTGTTCCTACACTGCCCATGGACGATGAAAGTTTGGAACCACGCACAACTCCCATCTACTGTTCGGCACACCCAGATACACAGATTTGATGCCTGGCTAATGCACTTTTTCGAGTAGGAAAAGGACTTACAAGTTGCGGCGCAGATCACATATGTTCTTTGGCACATCTGGAAGGCCCGAAACGAATTCATCTTCAGACGGCGACACCCAAGCCCGCATCACGTTGTACTTGCTGCTCTGGCACATGCCCGTTCCTATTATAGGTGTTCACGATCCTTGCTACAACAAAGTTCAGAGCAACAAGCTTTACTGAATGGCCACCAGGAAGTCCGAAGATAGACTCATCTCAGTCCACTTACCAACGACTTAGGCGTGGATCGCACTCCAACTTGTCCTCAATCGGCATCGAAGCCCGTTCTTCGCGACCCCACTTCGGATCTAATCTGGCGCCCTCCCGATCCAGGCGTGGTTAAGATCAATATCGACGCATCCTTCCCTACGGCGATGAATGATGCTGCTGTTGCTTGCGTGTGTCGTGATTCCTCAGGTACTCTACTTGATGGCAGCGCCAGCCGAACCCCCTCTGTTTCGCCCCTGCAAGCAGAACTTCATGCCCTCATTTTTGCTCTGCAATATCTCATCGCAAAAGGAAGGCACCAACAAAACCTCCTCCTTGAATCGGACTGTCTGGCTGTGGTTGCTGCGATTCGTGAGCCAGAGTGCACTCCATGGGAGCACAGGGCTCTCTTCGCTGAAGCTACGGAGCTGCTGCGTTTCTTCCCAACCCTACGTCTCAGACACTGCCGCAGGGAAACGAATGCTGTGGCCGACTGGGCCGCACAAGCCCATGGTCAAGATCTCATCCCATCCAACTGGGTTGACTCCCCCCATCCTGCTCTGTTTGATATGTTAATTTCTGAAGCTGTAAACTGCTGTAATGTTGATGTTTCATGAAATGAATTTCCCTTTTCCCGACCAAAAAAAAAACCATATGTGTTTTGAATAGGGCTAAAATGGTCAAATTTGCAATTCAATAGACAAAATTACAAATTAACTAAAATTGAACTCAATTAGTGTCACAATTGTCTTATCTAATAAATTACCCATGTGTAAGATCACTCATTGCATTCAAATTGACCTTGAATTGAAGCGCTCGAGCTTATGTCAAAAATAAATTTAGGCTTAATATTAAAATTGAACCTAGATTTATGAAATTAAACCATAGCCATGAATTAGTCAAATCGAATTTTGTTGATTGAAGCTTAATTGCTTGCTTTTCTTATGCTCAAGAGGATAAAAATTTTCAAATTGATAAGTTTTGGTGTGAATTTTCCCAAATCGATTTCGAATTTGGATTCATCTTAAGAAAATGAGTGAAAAACAATCGTTTGTTTGCAAATCATGAATGATCAATTTTGGTCCCCTAATTATGGCTCAAAACGGTAATTCGCATTTTGACTAGGTAAATCGCGAAATTGGATGCTCAAGCAGATTTAAAATAGTCCATAAACCAAATGTCGAGGAAGGAACTAGATCTAATTATGACTAAAATAAAAGTAATTTTATTTTTGATCGATTTAGAACCTAAAATTCAAAAATTCAAAAACCAAGGTACTTAATTAGATTTTGTGACATTTTCGACACAAAAGTCAAATTGGCATTAAAAGAAATATATTTGTGCATTTTGTTTTTCCATTTTTTTGGTCAAAAGTTTGATCAAAAGTCAACCATTTAGTTGACATTTCCTAAAAGGTTGATTTTTTTGGTCAAATTTTTGAATTTTTGAAAAATTGATTTGACAAAAATGAAATTAAGGCGAAATGACATTTTTTGTGTGGTAAAAAGTCAATTTTGACCCGAGGTTATTTTTAGTCAAGGGTTGACTAAGAAGCCAACCGAAAGTCAAACTTTTGACTTTTTGGATTTTTCTTGAAAATGAACTAGAATTTTCTTAAAAACAACAATGCAAAAGAAAGAAATGAAAAATGACACTTTTTGGCTGAGAAATGGGGTTCCGTCGCGATTAGGAAAGCTAAATCTAGATTTTTAGATTTAATGACACATTGACTAAAAATCCGATGTTAACAAGCGCTAACTAGTATTAGTGATCTTCCTTCCCGTCTTCCCTTAGCCCTTATACGAGGCCTTTTTAAAAGTTGCAATTTGAATAAAAGGAAGTTCGCTGGGTCTTTCTTTTGATCCCATAGGTGCTGGTTCAAGTCCAGCTCATGACAATGTCATTTTGGTCATATAGAAGGGTCGATGCCCCCCTTTTGAAAGGGAGAAGGTTGGGTCAATAGGAGCGGAATCCTGGAGCATCGAATCAATATTGACAGAGAACATAGAGTTGCATACGGAATGTCGGATGGGAATAGAGGGAATGGGACGAAGTACCTCAAGTTGGATGAATTCATCAAAAGGAGGATTGAGACTTTGCAAATAGTAGTTTCAAAGACTGAATCTTCCTCTATAGCATTTCTTTTAGAACCTTGGTCCCATTGCTCAATGCTGGCCTGGCATTTAATTGCCCTAGGGGAAAGGTCAATTTTTTTTTTATTGTCGTGATTGATGACTTCAAAGTCATTCTTGGGTTAAAATTATTTCAGGAAACCAAGACCAATGTGAAGCCAAGTATTGGCACTCTTGCGATGCTTGGGAACAAGCCGTGCATGATCTTAGTTCGTTTTGCCAGAGTTGGGGAGAAGAGTCTCTAAACCCTACGTTTCAGCCTTTCTTCTTACTTAGAAGTGGAATGAGCTGGTTCACTCCCGTCTCTCTATTTAATGTCGGCCTAACGACTGAACTATTAGATGAAGCTGCTTTCACTTTATGACCTCTTGAATCGATTCCCCCCTTTAAAGAGATAGATCCCCCTTTCACTTTCATCTTTTGGGAGAAGTACATTATTGGTACCATAAGTTGTGTACGGCGCTTACTTTGGTACCAAAAGTTTCCGTCAGATCACTTAAGTGCCAAATCGGAGAAAAAATGATCATTTTGGTGCCACCAACAAGAGATTCCGGCTAAAATGATTACGTTGCTTTTTATATTTTTAAAAAAAAAAATCGAAATGTCTTTTAAACGACGTCGTTTTCCGTGTTGCTTAAGAAAACGATGTCGTTTTGCCATCCTACGTGGATGGCCTCACAAAACGATGCTGCACAACTCATTTGGAGATTTTTTTTTTATTTGGGGTTTGAAATTAGGGTTTTTTTGTCCATCGTTGCTCGGCCACTGTCACTTGGCCGCCGTCCCTTGGCCACTGTCGCTTGGCCGTTGTCTCTTGGCCACCGTCGCTCGGCCGCCGTCTCTCGACCTCCATCGTAGTTGCTCGCCATAGCAAAACAAAAAAAAAAAAAAAATGAACAAAAAATTCCAAGGGAGAGGGAGGTGTTGATGGCGAGGGTGGAGGAGGGGATGGCGGGGCCATGGCCGCCACCATCGTCACAGTTGGCTTTGCCGACGACCTCCATGGCGTTCTAAATCTTCGCGGCTACCATTGGTCGAATCACTCGTGCTTCTGGAGATTCTTCGAGCTCGCCGCTTCCTCTGCGCCCGACGATATTCCTTGGGAAAAGGTGGTGGTGGGGCTGAGATTCGGGGATTTGAAAGGTCGACAAGGTGATTGAAAATGGGGGAAAACTATTGGTGTTGTGCTGGTGTGTTGTTGGTGTTGCTGGTGCTGTTCTTCGGTGCTACTGGTGTTGTTCTTCGGGGAAGAAGACGACGCCGCCATGGCCTCTCTCTCTCTCTCTCTCTCTCTCTCGATTTTGGGATTTAGGGTTTCGACTTGGGGGTTAAGACGCCAAACGACGTCATTTGGTGGTTTACATGTTGATTGTGCTCTCTGGCGAGCCACATCAGCGTAAAAATTAATAAAAAACTGCCACGTCGGATTTCCGGCCAATCGGATCGGAGTTGGCACCAAAGTGAGCGTTTTTCAAATTTTTTGGCACTTAAGTGATCCAACAGAAACTTTTGGCACCAAAGTGAGCGTCGTACACAACTTATGACACCAATAGTGTACTTGTCCCTTCATCTTTTTATTTAACTAGTGATCAAGTATCGACAAAAGATCTTATTAGCTTAGGGGTGTAGCGATAACTCGAGACCTTCCTCTCTTAGGCTTATCAAAATTGACTAATTATAGAATCTATTTATTCCTAGATGCCCTCCAAGAGTCATTTCTGTGGCACTCGGGATCTACCACTTATTTAGTTACAATAGGACGACTAATCAAAATGGAGTTTCCTTTCCTAGATGAGCAGTTGAACTTGAACCTTCGCTACCTAGAGCCAAGTATTTCCTTATTCTAGATAACGTATGCATATGTGATCTATTTAATGGCCTAGCTTCACTACTAAGGCTTGATTGCCCTATGAGAGAAGTTGAATCTTTCTTGGTCGCTTTGATCTAGAGAAAATAAAAGTTATTCTTCTTAGTAGTTGAATAGGAGCAAAAACAACTATCAATTCTACCTAATACACTGTCGACCACGGACTGACTCAAGCACCAAGACCTACTGTACACTTCTTTCAACAACTGATGAAATGATTGCTTCTTCTTTGTCCTTCTCGGAAAGTAAAGTGGCTAATAGCATTTATCTTCTCTTTGATAGCAGCTATCTTTCTAAACATGATAGAAATATGATAGCTCTGAAAGGAGCCATTATCCCCACTTTTGCCATTTCATTTCCAGTCACGCAACTCACCCCTTCATTAAGATTTTCTTCTATCTCGACCCTTACCACATTTGAGGGATTTGATATAAATATGTCCTAGAAGTTTTGAAATAGGGTTGAAAAAAGGGCTTGGATCGGGTTTAACCAAAATCAAAATGAAAAACCAAAATAGTATTGAAGAAGCGATATAAGTGATTATTGCCACCAGTTTACCAGTTGGGATGAGGGGTGCTATTGTAGAACGAATGCCATAAAAAGGATGATTCTGAGATAACTTGACAAATTCGAGATTAGAAGTAATCCTACATTCGTATCGTATCACTCCCCTTTTTTCTTCCCAAATAAGATATTTCAATCCACATTTTGTCAAAGTCCCGTTAGCTAGCTTGATCCCTTCCCCATCAATAATATGAGATATGCAGCTTTTTTCGATACTAACTTTGATAAACTTTATGCCCCTGGACTTTTTTGCGTGGGTTAGTTCCCTTATTAAGTTCTCTTTGAGCTTCAAATGCCCTACCCAGAAAGCCTTTTTTGGTACGGTAGTGCTCGCCAAATAGGTGCTTATCGGAATTTCTTTTCTTAGGTTAGGTCTTGGCTCTTTTTTCCTTAGCCAACTATTAGGGGTTCGTTGGATTCTTACGAATAGCCCTAATCGTCGAGCTAAAAATGGCACCATATGGGACCAACTACCTCCTCTCATCCTCTCAACACAACCAATTTTTTTCCCTTCTTTTAACTTGATGGTTCTCCTTGATAATCATTATTATTTCTCCTTTTTTGTCTTCTCGGCTGGAATCATAAATGGTGAAGGTATTAGGTGTGTTGCATAATCTAAAAGGCATAACCAACCATTCGTAAAATCCATCATTTGTTTTAAATGCCATCTTCCACTCATCTCCTAGACAAATACGAATTTGATGGCTTGAGATAAGATCACCGGTAAACCTTTTTCGCCATGGAAAGATAGAGTTATCCGGACTGCTCAAAAATGTAAAAAATGAAATCTTTCCATAGTTGGAAGAGACGGCAGAACCAAGTATTCTTGGTTAATGGCTGGAACAAGATACTGGTAAAACTTGGAGGCATGAACAAACTTCTTAATGATCAGAGATATTTGGGGACTAGCTAATTGCTTTACTTTTCGAGAGAAGGTATATATAAGAGGTTATAGATATATAGGGATATCAGTGACTAGAACCTTTTGTTCTTCAGGCAAATATTCGATTTCATAGAGATAATCCACTTTTCAAAATCGTTTTCTTTCACTGCTCCCCTCTCCAACCAGTCGAGTTACTTGCGTACCTTTTAGTCTTCAAACCTCTCCTCCAAGAAAATGCTTGAGCTCCCCAAGTTCCTTTATTTGGAAGCTTATTGATAGATTTTCCTTTGTTCGTTGAATTTGTCATCTCTAGTGATGATAAGATCATCCACGTATACCAACACTATGTCCAGCTTGCCTTCTCGAGCTTAACAAATAGGCGGAAATCTGCAAACGCCATTAAATATCCACTTTGAATTCAAAATCTAAATTCAGCAACTTTATTGCCATTGGTGCTTGCTTTAACCCGTACATAGCTTTTATCAATTTACACATGTAATCAGGGTAAGCTTTACTCTCAAACCTTTGTGGCTGCTCAATGTAAATTTCTCAATCTAATTCTCCATGTAAGAAAGCATTCTTCACGTTCATCTGCCACAACTTTGAGGACTTGCTTGCTATAAGCGCTAGCAGGACATGTACAGTTGTAATCTTTGCCTCTGGACTGAAAGTTTCATCATAGTTCAAACCGTATTGCTATGAGAACCCTCGTGCCACTAGTTGAGCCATATCCCTTTTGATTGAACCATCTTGGCCTGTTTTCACCTTATAAACCAATTGCAAGATATAGCTTTTACCTCCTTGGGCTTAGTCGCTAAGTCCCAAGTTTAATTCTCTTTCAAGATTATACTTCTTCCATCGTCTTGTGCCACTCGACACTCTATGACGCTTCTGCATATGTTGACGACTCTACCACTCAATTCTCTTCACCCAATGTGGCATTGGCATATTGTGGCACCCCCAAACCCTAAGGTCGCCACAGATACCTATCGCTCTACTTATTGAATACCAGTTACATATCTTTGTTTCGGGGTTAAAGAAGAACCGTAGTTCATAGGCATTTTTTTTTTTTGAAAAGAATTTGGCGCAGCTCATAGCGAAAATAAAGACGAGTCTCACCATCCCTCTACTCCCGTAACGATGATACAATGCACACCAACTATACATCGAAGGAAAACATAAAACCGAGTCACTTTTATTTACATTTTTATGATGGACATCTCGGGTCGGTACAACAAAAAAGCCAAGACTTTTTGCTAAATTTGGCTACAGCTCAAAAGAGAGATCTCGACCCCCTATATTGATCACGTAAAACCCTCCATCTACAAGTGTAGGCTATCCTAAAAAAGTGTCAGCTCCCACTCCTCACGTGGGCCATCACACCCACCCTGGTGCATCGGGCGGTGGCGGCGGCAACATCCCCAGCATCACTCCGTCACGACGGACATGGACAGATAAGAACTCCTGGATGACCGGGCCCCCAGCCAGGCCCACGTCATACATCACCAGCACACGAACTCGAATGAACACCAAACCAGGAATGGTGACACATATATGCTCCATACACTCGACCTCTACGTCAGATGGAAGGCTGTAAAAGGTACCGCGTGTGACCGGTGGTGAGTACAAAGGGGTGAGTACAACCACTCAGCAGTAAAAGATCCATTAAACTACTCAATGCATCAATCAGAATAATCATGGCATCATGGTAGAGTACATATAATTCATACATGTTAAACATACCTCACCTTTTAGCCATGTACATTATATCAAAACAACCATGTATATAAGTCACCATGTTATGTGCATATACCACCATGCACTTGTACATATAACATCATACCGCCATGCATACATGTCACCATACTATGTGCACATACCACCATGAACTTATACATATAACACCATACAGCCATGCATACATGTCACCATACTATGCATGATTCAATTTCAGCTTTTATCTTTCAATTGGATTACCACATTTTTCTTTCCCGGGACCAGTAATTGCATCCCGCATTTTATTGCTCGCACCCAACCTGGCATTGCGAGGAACCTCCGGCACACACCTCCGGGCATCTCGAAACTCCCGAGGACATCCGGCACACACCTCTGGGCATCCGGCACTCACCTCCGGGCATCCCGACACTCCCAGGGCATCGTTGGCTCACATCTCCGACGATATCCTCATTTATCATAATTCATGTTCACAATTGTGTCTCAATATCAACATGGCACATGATATGATGGCAACAAGGTCAAATTCAGCTTTTGATTTTATATGTAATGCCATATATCATCACATGTGCAGCAAGATCAATCACTTAAAAACAATATAATTCATGGGGCAAACTCATGGATTATTGCTATTATTTTAGAGACGGAATGCATTCTTTTAATTAACACTCTTTAAAATTGAGTGATTGGCCCTAATAAATTCTAAGAATTTAATACATCATAGAAAAACTCTAAAGGCAGTTGTCTCATAAAGAACACAGCACCACCAGAATTTCATATAAAACAGAATAGTCCATGCATTACAGCTTTTGAAATTCGCACAATCCAGCTTGCACAGTTTTAGAAAATATTTTAATTAAATACCTAAATGACCTTAAACAATTATGAAATTTGAATATGTGATAGTCAAGACATAAAGGCAGATATTTCATGAAGAACACTACACCAAAAGATCCCCATATAATTCAGTATAGTCCATGCATCACAGCATCACTATTCTGACATTTCAACTTGCACAGTTTTTGAAACAATTTTGGTTAAATAGGAAAATGAACTTCAAAAATTACGAAATTTGAATATGTTATAGGCAAGAAATAAAGAGAAATATTTCATGCAGAACACTTTTCCAAAAGAATCTCATATAAAACGATATAGTCCACGCATCGCAACTTACAAAGTCCGAACACATCAGATTGCACAGTTTTAGAAACATTTCTGATTTAATACCCAAATGACCTTAAAAAATTATGAAATTGGACTATGTGATAGCCAAGACCATAAGGTAGATACTTCATCAAGACATCAAAGTCAAATTCGTCCTAGATAATTAAATATAGACGGTTAAAACCCCTATTCCTATTACCGAAATTTCCAGATCTAACCTTCTCCAAAGGACCATGATTTCACCTACCTATTCTTGTTTGTTTTATCTAAATTTTTGATATGTTAAACCTCAAGATGTCCTTTACAACTTTTTTTAAGAAATCGAAGTGAAATTTCAACAAAAAGATTGCCTTACCATCCATGCATTCATCAAGGGTCAGTACTAAAATTTCCAGATCTAGTCTTCTTCAAAGAACAATGATTTCACCTACCTATACTTATTCTTTTCCTCTAAATTTTTTATATGTGATACATCAAGATGTTCTCTACCACTTTTGTTAAGAAGTCGAAGTAGGATTCCCACTAAAAATCACATGCAACTCAAAATCTCACGGAGGAACGGGCTGACTTTTCCAAATACAGCATGCACAACCATCACATTCCTCCCCATTACTTCGAAATCTCCTCACCTCCACCACGTCCAACACTCACCAGCCAACATGCGCACGTTTTAGCTAGCAAAAGAGTAGAGAAATGGACTCTACTTGCCTCGAATTTAAGCACAAAATAGCGACAAACGGCGGGCAAGGCGGCGAACGGACGGCGGCGAGCTAGGCGGACGATCGTCGGGTGGCCCTCCTCCTTCCTCTCGCATGCACGGCCTCTCTTTTCTCTCTTCATTTCTTCCTTTCCTTTGCTCTCTTTCTCTCCTCTCTCTCTCTCTCTCTCTCGCTTAATCCGCCCACTTTCCCCCTCTAATTTTCCTTTCCTCCATCATTAGCCATCATTGGATTTTGCATGGCTTGCTACACATGGCCACTAGGTGAGGACACTTGGAAATTTCTTCATGCAAGAGGGCTCATCCGGCTGGGCTTGGGCCAGCTTGGTCGACGGCAGCTCCTCCTCTCCCTTGGGCTTCGCGGGCTAGGCCCATATGGCCGAATGGTGGGTGATTGTGGGCTGGTCTTGGCCTAAGAGTCTTGACCCACTCTTCTCTAATTTAATCTACTAATATCTTCCACTTAAATAAATTCCTAACTTACAAAAATAATATGGCCATAAAACTTGAAGTCATAAATCCATAAGTTCCAATTTATAACACACTTGGCCAATGATAGAACTTTCTTTCCTAAAAAAAAATTATCCATTAAAAGCTTGGCCATAAATCTCATTGCAAATCATGGGTCAAAAATGCTACAAAATACAATGACAGTGCTTCCATCGCCTATCCATGGCTCATAGCACATTTAGGGATTTTCATGAAATTCTAGGATGCCACACATACTTAGGATTTTGTTTTCGTTGCCTAGAGGATCTTCAGAGTTGTGGTTGTGGCCTAGCTTCTTCTCTAGATACTTCTTGTTGAACATCTTTAGAAGTTCTTTTATGCAGACACTTTAGCAAAGTTGGAAAATCTTGTGTAGATCTTTGATTTAGTTATTTCTAAAATGGAAAACTTCAAATTTAGATGACCCTCTTCTTTATTCCTATTACTATGGTGAGTTTGTACAGTTGTGAGAGCGACTATGATTTTGGCTATTTGAAACTTTTTCAAAAGCTGGTCCCAGAATCACCATTTCCGCAATTGGACTCTCCAATTCTAATCGATCCAAAGTCTATGAAAGCAAATTGGAGACATTGAAAACTCGCTATTGACATTCATATTAACCTTTCGTCATAGGCCTATGTGGGCACTGATAGATCCGCTAGAAAAGAAAGAGCTAAAGAAAGTTGTTTACTATGAAAAGTTAGGTCATTTTCATTCCCACAATCGGCTTTCCAGGGAATTAAAGACTTCAGTAAACCTGCTGCCCTTGTTTTAAGCAATCCTCATGAATAGCTCATGTTCTTTCTTCCGTTCCACTGCGTTCTTGATGTGAGTAGCTAAGTGAGAAGCAGCCTTAATCATCTCATCTCTTCGCATTGTCTCGTCTGCGAGCTTATTCTTCTTTTGCTCCAGTTCCCGACTTGCTTCCGCTAGTTGGACAATTAGCTGCAGTATCTTCTCTTTAAGATTCACGATATAAACCGGGAGTCGATCTAGGCTCGTAGTCTTTCACGTCCAAATGCCACCTCTTCGGTCGTACAATTCTTAGGCAAGCAGCAGAACGAGGCACTCTTTGGTTTTCTAAATTATGTCCTACGTCATAGGATAGAAGCAAAGTAGTAAGATTATTCAATGGTTCTTAATAGGTATGATCAGAGGTTGGAGCATTAGGCATTTTGTCGAGGAGGCCATCGTAGGATCTAACATTCGAAGCTAGAGTGGTTGTTGAGTTAGAACATCCATATTCACGTTTGAGTCTTATAAAGTTAGGAGTCCGATTCTAGATCTGAAGCAGCAACAACCACCTCCCAAGTATGACATTCTCGTGGAAACCTCCTTTGCTTTCGGTGAAGCTCCACCTTTCTATCTTTATTTATGTCATTTCTTTCTTATCTAGTCGTTTGACCGTTCCAACATCCTCAATTTCTAACGGTGGTAACAATTTCCTTTCGAATTCATCCAAACATATTCTAATCATTTGATTGCATGCAGGACTTAGCTTAGGGTAGGGCTTTATAATTGTTCCTGTTCATCTTTGAAAATTAAAGTGAGTACATCCTATTAAAATACTACTATTCCAATTTGAATGGGTGAGTAATCCTTACTTCCGAAGCCCGCGGTTATCAATATCAATAAGAGTAGTAGTCATATAGGTTTAGGGTAGTGCTTCCTTCCTTGCATCCGAAGTTGCGATTTCCTTCCCCAACACCCTTTCGTAAACCTTCTTCACCTGCATAGGTCGTTCGATAGCATTGGAGGTGGCTGCCTTCCCAAGTCACTACCGAAAGGGTGGGAAAGGAGTTGAGCATGCCTGGCAAAAAAGGTGGCTAAATACGGTTGGTTATTATGGGGCTTTGATAAGACTAAGAAATGAATGGGTACTGTAATTGAGCTAGAATCAACCAACCAAGAATGAACACTAGTCCTATTTTGTAGACGGGTTGGGACCAGCTTTCTATCCCGATGAACAATGTTCCAATGATTAGGCAGGGGCAAGATTCAAAACTACAATCTCCAGGCCATGAGCTTGGTGAGTTAGCCATTCCTCTACCCCGCTTCTTCCCCGTCTCTTTCTTTCACTATTCCCACTTAGGTCTTTGACTTTGGTTGCTTGGCCAGGATAACCAACGCTTAGTAAGCGGCTTAGTAATCTCTTGTATAGGTTGGAGCTATGAAGCTTACCAACAAAGAATTATTAGAGAAAGGGGAAGGGGCTTTTTCAGCTTGCTAACTAGGGTTGGCAGCTAAATTTAGCCTTCGAGACCCCATAATATAACATATGAAAGTCATGGAATGCCTAAGCCCCCCAACGAAAGAGGGGCGACTTAAAATAAAAGTCTTAGTAATTGCGAATGAACAAGTGGGGGGCAACAATTAAAGAGGTAGCAAGACTGACCACAATTGCAGGAATAAATTGACTTTCTTTAATTTTGGTTATGGAAAGTGAAAGTTGTTTTGTTTAGTATGAGATTGCTTCACACCTTACGGTGCTTGGACCTCTCACTTATCAAAGTTATGTTCAAAAACCTCGTCCGAGAACTTGTATAGAGAAAGATTTCCCATGGCGCAGCAGTTCTTCCATACCAACTTAGCTACCCGGCGCTGCTATTGGCATAGCAACTGGTACACCATAGGTTGGCCCAACCTAGTCCTCTCGTACTAGGGTTGGCTCCTCATAGTTCTCCCTTTAACACAAATGGTAGATAGGAACCGAATTGTCTCACGACGTTCTAAACCCAACTTACGTACCACTTTGATCGGCGAACAATTGAACCCTTGGGAACCTTTTCACCCCTATAATGTGATGAGTCGACAACAAGGTGCCAAACGACTCCGTCGATAAGAGCTCTTAAGAGTCAATCAGCCTATTATCCTCGGCATACCTTTGATTCGTTAAGTGAGAGCCCTTCCACACGGGACTATTGGATCACTATGGCCGACTTTCGTCTTTGTTCGACCAGTCGGTCTCACAGTCAGGCAGGCTCATACCATTATGCTCACGAGCATAATCTTAGCTTGAGCCTACCTTCGCACAACTCCGTTACTCTTTAAGAGGCATCTACCCAAGATAAACTACCCACCTCGTAGTGTCTCGTCCTCCTCTCCCCCCTCCTCGAATTCTCAATGCGACGGTTAGGCATCCTTAGATGAAAGAGTGGTCTTTCGGGATTGGTCGGAATACTATATGAGAGAACAAGGAAGTATAAGAGATTGACAAATTTAAGAGTATGAGAAGTACTAAAGTTATAACTATATAGTTAAGTTTATGACTATGAAGTTAAATAAAATTACGAACATGTATGAAAACTAAATAAAGTCTTCAGAATTAAAAATAATATAAAGAGAAAAAGCAATAAATAACATATAAAGTAAGAGTATGCATAAACAAAAACCAACCATGTATGTGGTATGAACTTGTATTTATATAAACTACAAATTGCATGTATTGAAAAGTCCATAAACTAAAATGTCAAGTCATCCACTAGGGCGGTAATCCGCACTCCAGGGAGTATTGATATCTGTATTACAAGAAAAAGGTTAATCAACTATCATGTAAGTTGGTAACCCTATATAAACTACACTAAATATATTTGAAAACAAACTTATTTTGTGACTAGGGGTACAAGGTAAGAAAATTTGAAGCTTGAATGGAGATGAGGGATTACAAGAGGGGGTGAGAATGAGGAAGAAGATAGAATTCTTAGATCTGGTTTTGAGTCCCCTTCCTCTAAGCTAAGAAAGCGTATTTATAGAGGGTGCTACAGTGAAAGTACTGTAGTGTTGAATAGTGTAAAGTAAATAGTATTGAGTGAATAGTATTTGCTACGGTATGTCTGCCACTTGCTACAGTGTATTGCTTTTCCGCCGCTGCAACAGTGTTGGAATATGATATTTTGTCTTATCTCTGAGAAAGATTGATCCCGTAGCAATCATATTTATTGGTGTTTCCACTGTGATATCACCGTGAGGATCCGTCTTGGCTGTCTTATGATTTAGAAGATCCACATTGTGATTCTTCCGCCTTTGAGAGTATTTGTCTGAGGACATTGAAGTATTTCTCTCTATTCTAGACTGCAACGAGTGCTGCATTTGTAATGGATTTCTCTTGCAAAAATGTTGTATCGGATAGTGCTGCAGTTATTTGGATATTTTGGCTATTTAGCCAACTCCTAACTGCATATTTAGATCCCTATTCATGGTATTTAAATTCGTCCCACCATTTTATTATGTATTTTCGGACAAGTATGAGTACACTAGGTTTGGTGAGAGATGTATTGTAATCAAATTCCCATGTTGCTACTCATGAAATTCTGAATATTTTGAAGAAGTGCATAAGGCATGGGAACTGTGTATCATGTTGTGTTGGTGCAAAATATTCATGAAATATTTGTTATCCTTGTTTAATTATGGAGTGTAGTATTACTTCTAAAGGATCAAAGAGATCCCATTAGGAATCAAACCAGTTGGGTAGGCTCTCTCTTGGGAAATGATCTTTGAAGAATACTAGCCAAGTGTATTAGAAATTTGAATTTTGTCAGAAGAAAACATTCCACCAACCTTGTTGGTAGTCGCGGTATGTATATGAAGTAGAGTATGGTAGTTTTTGGGTAACTATGGCTTGGAAATTTCTAGGTGTATGAGGTGAGGCTCTCCATTGTGAAGATTATATAACCTTGCTGATAGAAATAATGGAGTATAGGATATTGCCTGTATCAGACTTATTAGTAAAGTGGGTGAACTTTACTGATTTTGTTTACACTAAAATCTGCTCATACAAGGCAATAGTTTTATTTGTATTGTGCGGTTTGAAAAACCAATTTTTTGGAAATATATCTTTTGCAATTTTGTTTGGATTTTTATCAAAAAATCCATCTTTTACAATTATTATTTTTTGAAATGAGGTTTTTGAAAAGAATTTTGATTTTTGAGAATGAGGGGTTGCCTATGACCTAATGACCACCTCATTCGAAATTCTTTTGTATTCCGCTTGTCTTTATGTAGCAAGTGGGGATGGATTGTTGCTTACCTCAATGGCACTAGATTGTTGTTTTCTTTACTTTTTTTTTTTTTTTTTTTTAAAGATTAAGCAAGTATTTCTAGTGTTTCTTTGGGCAGTATGGCAGTTAGTTGGGTTAGGGCTGGTATGGGTTCTTTTTTGGAGGGATATTTGGTATTGGCTTATTTTCTACTAAAATTGGATGTTGTTGGTTTTCTATCATTTGAAGCCATGGTTCCTTTTGGTTTTGGTGGTGTATTGGAGGTGGCAATGGTTTTGCCTTTGCCTTTGTCTTTTTTGAATTTTGGCATGATTATATCTCCTATAAAAATTTTCTTGTGAGAAAATCTGGTAATGAATTGGAAGAACCATTTATAAATTCAATATCAAAATTGAATACTCAAAGCATGGCTTGTCATCTGGCAAAAATCTTTTTTGATGCAATATTCAAGACGTTTTTTTTGTAAAACATCTTTTGCTGATTTACAATTAACTCTCAAGAGAAATTTTTGGTTTAATAATTCTCCTTGGAATTTTGATATGGACAAAACTATAGCAAGTATTTCCTTTTTGATTGTTGAGTAATTTTGCTGGGTTAAATTCCAATGTTTTGAGACAAATTGGACAACCTATTCTTTAGTATTCTTGACCACATCCTATTTTTGAAGCATCTATTTCAACTATTTTGAAAGTAGATAGATCAGTTAGGTGTAAGCATGGTATTTCCTGAATATGGATCTTTATTTGTTTGATAATATTTGTATGGATTGAAATCCATGGTAGAGGATCCTTTTGTAACATTTGGTGTAAAGGTTTACAAAGAATATTTATATTGGGGAAGAAATCTATAATATGATTGAGACTACTTAAGAATCTTTGTAACTAAGTTTCGTCTTTAATCTCATCCGGGAATTTATCAGTAAATGAGATTGATATTTCTATGATAATTATGATGCCTAAATGGATATAATGACCTAGAATCTAATTTTGGTCTGGAAGAGTGCAATTTTAGTAGGAGATACTACTAAACCATTTTGTATGATTATTTTTTTATAAAAGTAGATATATGTTTGAAATGTTGTTCTAAATTGAGGGAGAAAACCAATACATCATCTATATAAACTAGGATGTAACCTGAATAAGGATTGAAAATTTCATTCATGATTCTCTGAAATTCTGAAGGGGTATTCTTAAGACCAAATGGCATAACATTCTATTCGTATTGGCCAAAAGGGACAATAAAAACTGTTTTATATTTATCATTTTCACTGATTTGTATTTGCCAAAATCCCGATTTCGTGTCAAATTTTAAAAATATTTTTGATCTACTTAATATGTTTAACAAGTCCTTTTTGTTAAGTATTGGATACCTTATCCATCTAAGGGCCGTATTCAAAAGTTTATAATTGATAATTAACCTGGGAGCACCTCTTTTTAATTTAGCATTTTTGTTGACATAGAAAGTAGAATAACTCTATGGTGATTGACTTTTCCAAATGAGTTTTTTGTTTAAAAGATCTTGTATTTATATTTGGCAAAATTTTAGAACTTCTTGATTCATTTGTGTAGGACGGGCTTTTGTAGGTATGTTGTTTTCAGAAAAAAAATCTTGTTCATAAGGTAAATATATAATATGCTTCTTTCTTTCCCAAAAAGCATTGGGTAAGGTGAAACATACAGTTTTTTCTATGTGTTTTTGTAGGGATGTTATTTTATCTTTGATATTTGTTTTTAAGAGATTTTCTTCTATTTTTTGGAATTCTAAGTCTTCTTTTAAAAATTCAAGCTGGTTTTCTTTATCTTTTATAAGACAATTTATTTTTGAAATTGAATGTTCTTGTAAGATATTTAGGTTTCTCTTTTGTGGTTTTCTTATAAAGTCAAATGTGATTTTTCAATTTAAAGCATAAGTTATAATTCCTTCATTTGTTCTGTAAAAGGTTGAATTAATTGTATGAAGGGTGTTCCTAAAATTACTTATTGTCTAACTAAAAGAAAGGAAATTTTGTAAGACATTTGATTTTTTATTATTATGGCTTCTGGCAATTTGTATTTAATATTTAACTTTGTCTCCTACGGCTAATTTTAATGATTCGGATGTTTTATCGAAATATCTTGTTGGAATGAGGCATTCTTTGATACAATTGAGAAATGCTCCTATATCAAAGAGTACTGTTGTTTCAATAATAAATTCATTATTGATTTTTATCGTTATGTTTATCATCCATTTCCTAGAGATTATTTCTGTTAATAGCATTAAAAAGTTTGGACAAGAGATTTTGGAACTATTAGTGATTTCATTTTGATTTTCTAATTTTGCTTTTCCTTTTGTGACGAAAGATTTTATATCGAGATTTCTTATTTCATTTCTATTTGTGTTGCCCTCAAGGATTGTATTTCTAATTTTTATTGTTTTATTTCACTTTGGAGATCATTAATATTTATTACCATAGACTTGGTTTTTTTTTTTTTTTTTTTTTAAATTTCTACTAAGAATATCTTTTAGATTATAAGAAGTATTGGGTTTAGAAGTAATATTAATTGAAGATTGAAGTTTAAGTATTCTTTTTTGGCTTCTAAGTCGGTTATTTTATTAGCAATCGAGGAGGAATTCTTCTTTTTTTGTCAACATATTTATTTCAGGAATATGTTTATCGGGAGAGGCATCTTCATATTTTGATTCTGAAGAGGTTTCTATTTCATTTATTTGAAGACATTCTTCTTCAAGAAATTCATTAGAAGAGGTATCATTAGTTTATACAAGGATGTTATTTAATTTGTATAAAGTATTATCATCTAAGGAGAGTTCATTTAATCTTTTATTAATTCTACGATGTTTTGAAATATGTCATTTTCTACTAGATGAGTAACATTAAAGATCTTTAATTTTTTTTATCAGTTTGTGGTCTATTTTGGTGTCTTCGTTTATTTTTGAGGTTGTGATTTGTTATAGTGTTTTCTTTTTTCTTTTTCAAAAGGACAAGTTCCTTTACATTTTGATTTTAATTTTTCATTATAAGAAGAGTCGTATTGGGCACAACAATCTCCCAAACTTGTTGGTAAGAAATTGTTCTTCTTTGAGTTGTCTTTGTAATTTGATTGCATTACACATTTTGTGTTTCTTGTCTATAAACTATTTCTCCGTATGAAAGTAGCCACCGTATTCTTCTCTAATCCTATCTCTAACTTGGTCACTTATTATTTGGGGTAAAGTTGCTAAGAATTTTTCTTTCCAAAAGGGTTGATTACAATTTGGTCTAACAAGAACCCTTGGAAGGAAAAGTTATTTGTATTATCTAAATTTTCCTAAAGATTTGCCTCTTATATTGGACATGAAGTCTTGGTTCCTATCTCCGATATGTGACGGATCTCCTACGAGGTATTGTGAAATAAAATAAATGAGTGTATTCACTATAACCTGGATGAGATGTCTTTGTTCATCTTCCATGTGTTGTCCAAAGTCATCTATATTATAGGTAGTTAAAATTTGTATTTTCTGCATATGTTAAAAAGTTATCCCACCAACCTTTTAGTTGTCTAGTGAATTCGGTTACTAAAAGATTAGCAACAGTATGGTCTGAAATATCTTGCTGTTTTTTATAGGCATTAGTAAGCATTACCATATTGTTTAAAATATTCATAATATTACTTTCAACTATACCATCTATATTTCCACTCATAAATCTGGAGAGTATTTATTTTTGACAGAATATAGGTAAGAAGTGTTTTCTTGTATATTCCAGTATGCTTGTACATTGTACATTTATAATGTATGACTGAAAAAGTAAACTAGGAAAGGAAATATACATCAATGTACATCTATCGAAGATTTCCTATTTACTGTATTAACGGAATATCTAATGGAATCAATTACAATTTAGTATCAATTTCGAGATCTTCCAACACTCCCCCTCAAGCTGGTGGCCTATATATGTCGAGGACACCAAGCTTGCTCAATAGAAATCTGTGTTGTCTTTGGCATAATGGCTTAGTGAAAATATCCACAGGTTGATCCACTGTTCCGATGCCCTTTGTTAGGAGAACTCCCTCTTTAATCTTGTCTCGAGTAAAGTGACAGTCAACCTCTATGTGTTTCGTTCTTTCATGAAAAACCGGATTTGCTGCTAACTTAAGTGCAACATCATTATCGTAGAACAACTTACTTGGTCCATTGACTTGTATTCCCATATCTGATAGAAGCCCTCGTATCCAGACTATTTCACAAGTTGTTTTCGCCATGGCTCGATACTTTGACTTAGCTGATGACAATGATACAGTGGATTGCTTCTTTGTCTTCCATGAAATCAATGATTTTCCTAATTTAATACAAAAACCAGCGATAGATCGCCTAGTCATCGGGCAAGTTGCGTAATCGGTATCACAAAATCTGTCATCCCCATATCACACTCACGAGATAAAAATATACCGAGCCACGGGCATCCCTTCAAGTATCTAACAACCTTCAAAGCTGCATTCATATGTGATTCTTTTGGCATATGCATGAATTGACCGAGTATCGTACGGCATAACATATATCGGGTCTCGTCATGATAAGATATATCAACTTTCCGACAAGTCGCCGATATCCTGATGGATCCCTAAGCAATGAATCATTATTTGATGAAGAAGAATTGAGATCATACTCATGTGTTGTTAACTTGGCATTACGTTCAATAGGAATTGCGGTGGGTTGCAACCCGATAACCCTGCTTCAGAAATGATTTCCAAGACAAATTTTCTCTGACTGAGAGAAATTCCTTTATCAGATCTGGCGATTTCAATGCCAAGAAAATATTTGGGAGGTCCCAAATCCTTGATGTGAAAAGTGGAATGTAAATATTCCTTGAATCTCGCAACATGAGAATCATTATTTCCCATAATCAAAATGTCATCAACATATATCAGCAAATAGATTGATGATTTTCCCACATTTCGTGTAAATAAAGCATAATCATGATTAGAATGTTGGAAACCTGCAGAAGTTAATGCATCAGTAAACTTGGCATACCATTGTCTAGATGCCTATTTTAATCCATACAAGGATTTGCGAAGACGACATACCCGAAACTCCCCCTGTCTACGTAATCCTTGAGGAAGGTCCATGTAGATTTCTTCATCCAAATCACCATGAAGAAAAGCATTGTTTACATCCATCTGATGTAAGGGCCAATTACGTATTGCTGCAATGGATAAAAAAGACCGAACGGTAACTTCCTTCGCGACTGGAGAAAACGTCTCGTGATAATCAAAACCCTCTCTTTGTGTAAAGCCTTTGGCTACCAACCTAGCCTTGTAGCATTCTACAGAACCATCTGATTTGAACTTGATCTTGTAAACCCATTTACATCCGATCGGTTTTCGATTCGATGGCAAGGGAACAACATCCCAAGTATGATTCTCTATGAGGGCAGTAAGTTCGGACTCCATTGCATGTCGCCACTTGGGATCTTTTGTTGCCTCATTGAATGAAGACGGCTCATGCTCGTCGGAAATTTGACTAATACAACACATATGATCTGCTGATAACCGTTTGAAGGAAACATATGAGGAAACGGGATAGTGTGTACCGAAGATTTGGCAAGTAGAACGAGATATAATCTTTCGTCCACGTAGGGGGCGACTTTGTCTTTCAGAACGACGAGGTTGATCAACCAAATGTGCAGGAGTCACGGATAAGTCAGCAGCCACTTCTGTTGCGTCCACTGAGAGAGGAACTGCCAAATGTGTAAGATTTTGTGGGACCACTGCCAACTGTTCTAAAATCTTAAGCTGTTAGATGAAGGCACGATTTATTATTTAAATATTCTAATACTCCCCCTTACGTTTAGTCTGGTCTTTTGCCTAGTACTAAGCATGGAAATTTAATTGGGGAGGCAAATAGGGGCCTGGAAGATTCGAACTCAGGACCTCCTAGCTCTGATACCATGACGGAATATAGGTAAGAAGTGTTTTCTTGTATATTCCAGTATGCTTGTACATTGTACATTTATAATGTATGACTGAAAAAGTAAACTAGGAAAGGAAATATACATCAATGTACATCTATCGAAGATTTCCTATTTACTGTATTAACGAAATATCTAATGGAATCAATTACAATTTAGTATCAATTCTGAGATCTTCCAACAATTTTGTATTTTTTGCGATGATTCTTCTAAAGTAATGTCTGGTGAGGTAACTATACTCTGATATAATTTTTGGAGTTGTCTCCAGTTGAGTCTACTAGTGGGTTGGTATGGGGTATCCGTTATAATTAATCCTTAGAGTTTAGGGGTCAATAGGAGTGGGTTCTAGTTTTGATTTCCCTAAAAGATTATTCTTTTGTTCTAAGGCTTTAACGGACAATGGGCTAAGATTTTTTGATTTAAATGTCTGAAAAATGGGTTTTTTTGAATATTTCTACTTATGGTATAATTTGTTGGATAAGATTCTAGATAGTTGATTCTATCATATTCAATTGTTTTCCTATGGTTACTAAATGTTGATTTGTATAGTTGTCTTGTTCAATTATCTTATGAGTATAAAGCGAATTTGTATATATATATATATATAGGTATAGTATCGGCACTAATGTAGATCTAATATCAAATTAGGTTAAATGCTCTTAGCATGGCCTTACATGATTTTTCGAAAATCTTAAATGCATATCCAGTCTTCACTTTACTTGCATAGACTTTTTAGTTTGGAAAAATCCGATTATATAATCCCGCTCGCTTGGACAGTCGGCCTCTACTAAATTTGGCAATTATATATCCGTTATAATTGCAAATATTTCTGTTTTTAAGTCATTCATGTTTTTTTCCCCTCAATACACCTATGTTTGAATAATTTTTCTCGAGCTCTTCAGTTCGAGGAACGCAAAATCTGAGTTTTGTAAAGGAAGGTTTTTTTCGATCAACATCGATATTCAGCTGAACTGGCCGGGTCCGACCCAAACACCGACGAGCTCATCAGAACTTTAGCCCCCAGCCCCCCCCCCCCTTTTCTCTTAAGATCCGATCGATGGTCTCGTTCAAACGCGTGCTCTCCCCAAGTCCTAGCCAAAAAGCCTTATCACTGACGTTGGACCGTCACTGGCTTTGTGGACGAGGAGACACGAGCGCAGAGCCTCCCAATTGTCGCGGCTTTAGCAAACCTCGTCGCCTAGAGAGCTCACTCTCGCTCCTTTCCTGGTACCCTCTATTCTATTTATTTCTGCAACTCGAAGAGCATTCACGCTGGAGTCGGGATATGAAGTTTGGACTGTGAACTCCTGGGTGACTGCCATTCTGTTGAAGTGAATTTGGTAGAACGCTAGTGCGAGAGACTAGAGTTGCTCTTTCTTCGGCATGGGGAGATTTTGCGGCATGCGATACGACGTGTTTGTTTAAATGTTTATGTGAACTCTGGATATGCTTTTTAGCGGACAGTCGGAGGAATTACAGAGGGACGTTCAAATATGTTTCGCCACCTTATGTTTTATCGATTTGGTTTTTTTTTACAACCCATTTAGAATCGAACTATTAAGCTCCATTTTCCAGCTGTTCTAGCTTCTTTTTAAATTAAAATTGAACATTTTCCTTCGATTCTTAAAGATGAACCAAACAATTGAATGAAAAACTATTTTAAAGGAATTTGATTTCTTGGAATTGGATTCTCTTTCTTGATTACATGACCACGAATTGAGCATGGCCTCAATGGTGTTGGTACTGGTAATTGTACAGTCCCAGCGCACTGTCATGTGTATAGCTTATGGTGAATCTCTGGTTTGATGCTATGGCATGGACTTTTTTGAATGAAAAATTATGTACTTGGCGGGTTAGCCGACAGATTTTCTCCAATGTGGGCAATCTTTTAACTCTCCGGATAGATTTTGAGTAAAGATAGTGTCGAAAGGCAATTAACTGTGGTAGTGTTTGAATTTTGGACCAGATTATTGGCTAATTTGTGATCAGTGATTGTGTGCTTTTTAACTTGTAATCTAGCTGAAATATATCTGCTACCCAGTTGCTTGTGTGGGGTTGTGATAAATGTGATTACTGTTGACATGATGGAACTGCACTTTGTGACTGCCTACATGCTTTGTCGAGTATCTATAGCAGCTTGGTTGTTTTTGCCAAGTTGGCTAACCTTTGTTCGACACCATGGCAGTAAAGAGCTCTCATTTAGTTGATTTGGTGATGCCACTTATCATTCTGCTGGTCTATTCTCCCCTATGACATTTCTCGAATTGTAAATATGCTGTTTTGAAAGTTTGAAAGTCTGTAGACGTTTGTCGGATATGCAAATTACTCAGAGTTAAGCTTTTGGAGTATTTGATGCAACTTGTAGACATGATACGTCAGTAAAAAGTTTTATTTATTTATTTTGGGGTTGGTTTAGAGGGTTTGTTGAGGTTATGGACTCATTCAAGTTGTTGATTTTGCCGACTGTTGTAAACATGCTTCATTTTTCTTGCAGGCGTGGCTCTTTGGCAGCTCAACATTGTGACATCTATCCATCAGTATGGCTTTGTTATTATGCAGAGGGATCCGGATGTATCCTCCATTGCTGAATTATGCTGCATTCTTGAGAAGAAAGAGTCATGTATTCTATTGCACAATGAGCACTACAGAAGCTCAAACAGCAACACAAGGAAGCCAGTCGACACCAATCAAAATCTCCCCACACAGAAAGAAGAAAGGACTTGATGATGTACTAAAAGATTATGAAGCAATAATTGGCATAGAGACCCACGTACAGCTCTCAACGCTTACCAAGGCCTTCTGCAGTTGCCCTTACCATTATGGGTCTCAACCGAACACCAATATCTGTCCTGTATGCATGGGTTTGCCTGGTGCATTGCCAGTTCTGAACTCAAAGGTTATTGATTGTGCCGTGAAATTGGGTCTTGCTCTCAATTGCAAGTTGAACTTAAAATCAAAGTTTGACAGGAAGCAGTACTTCTATCCAGATCTCCCAAAAGGTTATCAAATATCCCAGTTTGATGTCCCGGTTGCTTATGGTGGTCACATAGATCTGGATCTCCCAGTGGAATTTGGTGGTGGACACAGGAGGTTTGGCATAACTAGGGTTCATATGGAAGAGGATGCAGGAAAGCTACTTCACTCTGGAAATGGGAGTTATTCTCAGGAAATTACTTAACTCTTTTTGTACTCTTTAATCATAAGCCTTGCTGTTTACATTATTTTGAATCACTCTTCTCCCAAAATCCATCTGGCCAAGTATTTATCATGCTTATGAGATTCTATTACATAAGTCATGGTTCATAATTTGGTTTATTTTCAAGTGGAAAACATTTTGACCCCCTTTGGTTCGCAATATATGTTCAATTACTTAGGTCATGGTTCATAAATTTGGTATGTTTTCATGTGGAGAACATTTAGACCCCCTTTGGTTGGCAATATGTTGATAATTGTTTAGTAACTCATTTATGCACAGTATTCTACCCAGATATAGCTATTTTGTTGCCTGGGGCTATTTGTTCTTCTGGTTTGATGATGAGTGGGTGGTAATTATGCTAAGTGATATTGGTCTTGCATGCAGGTTGATTTAAATAGAGCAGGAGTACCATTACTTGAAGTCGTCTCTGAGCCTGACATGCGAAATGGTATTGAAGCGGCAGAGTATGCAGCAGAAATACAGAGGTTGGTTCGGTATCTTGATGTCGGTAATGGCAATATGCAGGAAGGTTCACTGCGTTGCGATGTTAACATTTCTGTTCGGCCTATTGGGCAAGTGAAATTTGGCACAAAGGTAAGAATATTCTTTTGTATCTGTAATTTTGTGACTCATGATCTGTCAATTCGAGTGCAAGATTGATTATACCCATTTAAACTTCTAAATGCATATATTTTGTATTATTATTACGTTTTCAGACTTGCATATATGACTGGCCTATCTTTGGCATTTGGTGCAATTTTTCATTGTAAGATATGATTTTTCAATATGACTATTATATATTTATGTGATAGGCAGGTTAGTATTCTTAGGTTATTTTTCTATGGGTGAGCCAATTAAAGAAATTTTCCTGAATCACGTTAAGTAATTAAAAGGGAAGTGATATCGTTGTGCTACTTCTTAAAAGCACTTTCAACTTTTTTTCTTCTTTTCCTGCTGTTGGTTCGGCCTAATTGTTAAGTGGATATATTGAAGCCTAAGAGAGGAACTTACATTCTCAATTGAAAATCGAATGTTATAGTCCTGCTCAAGGTCACTCATAATTCGTGGTGATTATGATGGACAGCAGCACTTCCTGTTATTCCCGATGAAGGATTGTTAAGAGAACAAGAAAAGTATAGGCTAGAATTATACCTTTTGCAATCAATGAGCAAGAAAAATACTTTCAGATATCATCTCTTCAGCTGCTTATCACTGCTTGTGTATCTTTTCCCTTGTTATTCTCATGCTTGAGTAGATCTACTACATCCACTTATAATGTAGTGATCAGGAATAGAGCATTTAAATAGCAGGATTGAGGTAGTTTTTTCTTAAGTAAAGGCATGCAATATATTGCTAAAGTGGTTTTTGATTTTGTTTTCTTTTGGCAGGTCGAGATAAAGAATCTGAATTCCTTTTCTTCGGTAAATAGGGCTATTGACTTTGAGATTGCAAGGCAGGCTCTTCTCCTAAGTGAAGGTCAGGATGATCAGATTGTGCAGGAAACTCGTCTTTGGGAAGAAGGCTCTCAGGTTCACCATTATGTTCTTTCATTTACAAGCTGAAAATTCAGTTTACGCACTCAACCTTAGTGATTTCTATTCTTCATATCCTGTGCTTACTTCTCGGGCTTTGTCTAGAAAACAGTTACAATGAGGAAAAAGGAAGGACTTTCAGATTACCGATACTTTCCAGAGCCAGACTTGCCTGGGGTTACTCTTACTAAAGATTATGTCGATAGCATTCGTAATTGTCTGCCCGAACTTCCAGAAGTGAAGCGCAGAAGGTATGAAAAGATGGGACTCAGCATGCAAGACATCCTTTTCCTTGCGAACGATGTGAATGTAAGTTCTTGCTTTTTAATGCAGTCATGAAGGATCTTACTTATCGTGGCATGTTTAATGCAATTCTTTCCTAAAGCTGGACACCTCCTGTGAGCTGCCAAAGGCAAAATTATACCAGTCTAGAAAGAATGAAATGGAAGCCAGTGGCTAAGGAAGAAACGCTATTTCCCATATCAAACTCACTTAACAAAGGGGGAAAAACAATATTTGATGATGTGAGTTCTATTTTTCGTTTGTCACTAAGACTCCATCTAGCATTAATGACCAAAATTTCTCGAATATGCCTTCCTGATAAAATCTTGTCCATATCTTTTACCAGTTTTTCATAATTCATACTGAAGGCTAATACTTTCTGAAACATATCAAGGAAGGATAGAACACACACTGGTTACTGACCTTGAATCATAGTCTCTGCATGCACTGTGTTTGCTTTTGTATTTCCAATTCAAGGTTTGATCACTGGTTACTGACCTTGATTTGTAATAGTGTTTACTAGTCTAAACTCTCTCTAACATTTGTTTTGCCTTTTCACTGGTGAAGGTAGCTGAGTTTTTTGATGCAACTATTGCAAAGGGCGCTGATGTGAAGCTGGCAGCCAACTGGATAATGGGTGATATTGCTGCCTATATGAAAAATGAAAAGTTGTCCATCAATGATATTAAACTTACACCTCAAGAGTTGGCAGAGCTGATAGCTTCTATCCAAGGAGGGACTATTAGTGGGAAGATAGGAAAAGAGGTAAAACATGCTTTCAAATATATGCTTTCCAATTCTCAGTACTATCTCTTAACTAATTTTGCAGTTGATAGTTATTGTATTCTGGGACCTGTGCTTCTGCAACTTGTTGCGTCAGTAGAATGATTTCTCATGTCAAATACAAGGTCTTGCTACAATTATGGTTGGATCTACCCCTAATGTGATCATGATTTTTCCTGTTATGTTTGACTATTAAATTTTGGGGTTGTGGGCCGGGGGGGGATTACTATTTTCTTTGACTAGTAGAACTGAGTGTGAATACCATTTTTGTTTGTGAATGTTATGTTAGTTTTGTTGGACAGATCCATCTTCTAAGTGTTTAGGATTCTGTCTTTCCTGATCAATGCAAAGGTTGGGCTGTTAGAAAGTTTTTCTCGTAGAACAGATCTCAATGTTGCTTTTGTCATTCATTTTGGTGCAGATATTGTTTGAGCTAATGGCTAAAGGTGGAACAGTGAAGGGAATGATTGAAGAAAAGGACCTGGTCCAGGCAAGTTCTTTTCTCTACTGGTAAAATCTTGGGTCTCATTTAACAGATTCAGAACTAGGGTTAGAATGACCTCAGGGGATAAATCTGTAATTGAGGCTGTGGTACAAAGTAACAAACTAAGCTACTCATATTTAAACCGGGCGTTCTGAACAGGAAATGCATGCATGATTATGTGCCAATGGTTTCTGTCTGTGTGTGGGTGGATGTGGGTGTAGGCAGGCACATGTGGTCGTCGATACATGCGTGTGCTGCGCTCTGTGTGTTCGTGTACTGTGTAGGTACCCATATAGTTGTATTTTCTATATATGTGTGTGTGTGTGTGTGTTTTTATATATATATATATATATTTTTTTTTTTTTTTTTTTTTTTTTTGGGGGCGGGGGGTGGGAAGGGGTGAATTTGGTGTAGAGATCAACCAGTCTTGTCAATAGTTTTGCCTTTGTGTTTCTAGTATTTAGAGTTTTTCATGTCTTGGAATTGAACAATATGTGACATTTACTCCAACTGAAACTCTCTGTGCTGTTGTGATTTGGATGAGTTAATTTAGTTTGTTGCTGATAGCATTCACAGTTCTTACCATGCTGCTCTTCTATTTTGGTCCATTTTTGGTCTTTGATGATCTGCACAAAGTTCATTCTATCCATAAGAACTAAGCATCAGTTTAAAAAGTAAATTTTGGAAGGCATCTTTGATGGCTTTTAAAGGTAGGTAGTGCTTCCTGGGAGATGACATGATATTGTGTAGGAGCCTTCTCAATCATCCAAGAATCAGCTGCTTCTCTGCACTTTCTTTTAGTCTTTCTTTATACAAAATTTGCGAGTAGTTTCTGGAATTTCTTTTTGGTGTATTGTGTATCACATGTAATATTTGACTTTTAGTGGTAAGTGATAATCCTGGTCACTAGGGGGCTCATCACAACCCAATTATTGCCATATTGAGATGACTGGTGTCAGATATATTCTCCACGAATCTATTACCGGAAGTGTGCATCTTCATTTTGTGTTGGAGTTGGTGTCATTACCCCTTTGGATGTTTCACTCATTGCATAAAGTAACAGATCACTGATCCAGCTGAAATTGAGAAGATGGTGGACAAAGTGCTTTTAGATAACCCTAAGCAATTGGAACAGTATCGTGGAGGCAAAACTAAGCTTCAAGGCTATTTTGCCGGCCAGGTATAAGAAAGTTTGCTACCCAGGAAAAGCAGCTCAACTGTTGTGCTCTGTCCAATTTGCTACTTCAGTTGAAATTCTCGTTTGCTCAATGGATGGCAAGAGATTCTGACTAGCTTTCATATGCAGGTGATGAAAGTGTCAAAGGGCAAAGCGAACCCAGGACTCCTAAACAAGATTCTACTTGAGAAATTAAATGCAAAGAGCTGATGTTTTCTCGTGATTGAGTTGGTATCTATGTTGTTCGCCCCACTTGGGATGATGGGTGTTCGAAGACAATTCTCATTGGCTGCAGATCGTTTTTGTGGTACTAATGTGATATCAATTTATATCTTGAGGAAGATTACTTACATACGGGCCATAATAGTAGCCTGCAAGCTTCTCAAGTCATAGCTATTTCATGCAACGCCGATTGTATGCCATTTAAAGGATGGGAGCCCGCAGGTACTGCTGAATGTCAACGTTTCCCTCTGAATCTCTGTCTCTCTGTCTCTCTCTCGCTCTGTTTTATTGGCTGCTACTTTTGGTGGTAGCCTCCAGAGGATTGGTTAACATCAAATGGGAGGGTTGACAAAAATTCTTACTCTTTGTACATCTATTGCAATATCTTCATTATAGTAAAACCAAGATCAGTAGATTTATTTCGGAGATTTGCCATTTTAAGCTTTCTATTGAATTACCGGATACTGTGGTGTGTTTCTTTGGCATACAGAAACAAACTCGCATTTTCGGGATAAAGGTTGTTAGAGTTTAGAGATCGGTATTCACAGGTGGCTGTCCTCGTTGTCATTGCATAATTTGGTTGTCCTCCGATGGCACTTCAAGTTTAGTGTGCAGTAGCATCTTACTTGTAGTCTGAAGTGGCTTATCTTCTGCAACAAATAATGGAAATCGTTGCTGCATTAAGTAAATCCAAGTCTATAAATCCGAGTCTGTATATCGGTTGACATGTATTGTGTTGTGTTGAAAGAGGGTAACGTGAATGTGGCTAACCCAAACACGATCCCTTTAATAAACATGTCGGATTGTCGACACAAACAAGACATGCTTAAATAAAGTGGGTCATATGACATTAGGGGTGCTCATGGTGGGTCGGTTCGGGATCAAATTGTGGAATCTACCATATAGGTTCCAATCTTAAAAGGTTGGAATCAGGAATCGAACTGATTATCCTTAGAATTGGTTGATTCCAAGCCGATTCGCGATCTACTGGTGAACTGGGTTTGTTTTACAAAACACAAATAATTAGTATAATATATATTTTTTTAACATACTACAAGTGAAGTCTTATTAGTTGAGTGGCCGTGTAAACGGTGGTTGGGATCTGAAACCGCCGGGCCTATTTTGAGGAAAGGGCTTGTGGGTTGGGATTAGCATAAATCAGTGCAATCATTGACCGGTGTATCAAGAAAAGACAAAGTCGAAGAAACACAAAGCGAAACTTCGTACTCAGAGGGAGGAAGTAGAAGAGAATTGGAATTTGGGAAAATTTCGAAATGAACTCTGCCCGCGTTTTTGAGCTACCCTCACTTGTTACTCGTGACTTCTTCCAAAATTCGAAGATAAACACAATGATATTTAAGATTTAAATATTTATGGAAGTAGTTAGCACCACAAAAAATCCCAAACAATGTGTGATAAATTTACTATAAATTAATTTTTAATTATAAAAAACTTCAATTGGTATATTTGTAATAAATTTATCAAAAAATAATTTTTAATAGACAAAAACCTTAAATCGATCATTTATGAAAAATTTACTCATCGTTAGTTTTAATTAAATTGAATTAATATTAATTGATACAATTATGATAATCGATGGTAAAACCTCAAATTAATATACACAAACTCAGTAATTTAATATTAATGGAGGGTAAATTTGTCATAAATATACAAGTTTGAGATTTTTGGTGTCAAAAATCTAGTTTGAGACAAATTTGTTGGAGGTGTACTCTTTTGAAGTTTTTGATGGTATAAAATGCTATATATATATATTTTTCCGCACGTGTCAAAGTCAATTCCTCAATTGGGCCCATGAAGTATTCGGCCCAACCGAATCCCTCCGAAACGACGTCGCTTTCTCCTCCTCCTCCTCCTCGTCCTCGAACCTGCAAAACGAGATCGCCTCGCCATGATCCATCGCTCTCTCTCTCTCTCTCTTTCTCTCTCTCTCTCAAAAGGATGGAAATGCGAATTCGCGGCGCTCTTCTGCTCCTTTCAATCTCTTCCTCTCTCTTCCTTATCGCAAAGGTGCGTCGCAGTTTTCGCATTCGTTCGTCGCCGCCGATTCGCGGGCGTGCGCGATCGCGTGTTTTTGTCCTTTTTCTCGATTTGCCTGCCATCGCATCGATCTACGCGCTTGCGTTCTTGAACGAATCGGTTGATTTCGCCAGGCTGAATTCGGCGGTTCTGTCTTCTTCGTGGATAGCTCGAATCACCAGTATCTTCGCCATCGGTCCCCTGATGATGCTTCTGAGGTAATTCATTTATGGAGTGATGATTGACTTCGTTTTTCCATTTATGTGGATAGTTGCTTGGCGGAGGTCTAGTTGCGGCTGGATTTCGTTGATGTTGATTTTTTTGAGCTTGTTTGTATTGAGAAATCTGATGGCGTTAGGCTTTGTTCGGTTGCTGGGAGAGAAAGGGGAAGTGGAATAAAACTTTCGGCGTTCTGTCAAATTGATAAATAATTAATATAGGCTTGATCGTAGTTATGTGCTTGAGTTTCTACTGGAGGTTGGAAGAACGAGTAGGCGAAATTGATAGTGTAGGTCGAATGAATTGTTGACTCTGAATTTTGAGATGAGTCATTGTTAAGTCGAAAGTGATCCAATCATATTGTTTCTCTTTGAGCTTTATTTGCAGAACCATTTTGGAGTAGTAACTGTCCTGGAACCCTCCCTTGTGCCATTGATCAGGATGGTGTTGACTTGTGATTCACTAGTAATTAGCAAGTCTGACTTAATTCAGTTGCTGATCAGTCATCCATCCAAAGTTGTATTAAACTGACAGTTATCTAGCTTTATGTCTGGGTTTGATTAGCTTTTGTTATATATACATATTGGCATACATTTCTTTGACTCTGCATATCATACCCCCCTTTGGCAGTTCAAATCAGTGTCGCCATTGGAAGTTGGTGCTACAGTGTCAGTACTACTTGGCTTGGCACCTCCTGTTTCACTTTCAGAAACTGGTTCTTCCAAGGTTTAATCTCTACTCATTCAGACAATATGATGATTCTAGTTTCTTTCTTGATGTCAATCTTTTTAGTAAAAATGTCTTTGACAAATTTTTGACGCCTTCATAGTTGAATGAGGTTCTCATGCCAAATCCGTTCGATAGACCTTGTGCTGCTTTTGTTTTGGAGGTGACAGGAGTTGAAGGTCTGGTTGGCTGTTTGTTTTCCAAGTAACCTGCCGTCTTGAGTTTTATTTTTTATTTTTTTTGGCTATAACATGTCTATTTCCTTTGTAGATCTTCTTCCCTTGTTCAAATCCAATCTATTTACAAATGCCTTCACGGAGAAGGGTATTTCTGGGCCAGATAAAGCTGAAATTCGACTCCCAGGTACTGAATTCTTTGTTAGGATGGATAAGGGCACTTTTCCAAGCAAAAAAAAAAAAAAAAAAAAAAAAAAAAAAGGCCATCCTGCTAAATACTCTTGGTTGTTTTTGGGATTGTCATTTATTTATTTTACTGCAGAGGAAGAAGCATTGTTGGTTTCCCTTGATGAGCCCTCAGCATCTGATTTTGCACCTCTCAGTGATGATGAAATTGGCAAATTTGTAAGTTAGGAATTAAGAACCCCTGTGTTCACTTTATTTTTCTTTTCTTTTCTTTTTCTTTCTTTCTTTCTTTCTTTCTTTGTTCTGCACTACTATGTTAACAAATGATTTAAACTCTGTATCTGTCTAGGCATCCTTGATGGGTGGATCTTATGTCACTGATATGTCAGAATCATTGAAAGGGGAGTTGACTTTCCATCTCGGAAATGGCAGGAAGATGAGTCTTCATATGTCAAAGGTCTTTTTACAGAATCCAAATATTTGAAATTGCCTGTATTTCTAAATATTACTTTATAAGTCGCACTCCTTATCTTGAGTTATGATGCCTGTAAGCTATCGTATTAAATCATTTTTTTTTTTGGTGAGTTATGGTTTTGAGCTAGAACTTGCTTTCTAATCTGCAAGGGTTGCATTCTTTCTTTTCCTGCAGGAAGCAGATAGGCGATACATAGCTAGTCTTATATCTCTTGTTCATGGTGTAAGAAGGGCTATAGATATGCATGAAGATTTTTCACAAGGCACAAGAAGACCTGCCGAGTTGATCAAAGGCTGTTTCGATGGTATTAAGGTACTAGTTTATCTTCAATATGTCTTCTCTCTTTGAGATTATCTGCAAGACATTGTTTGTAAAAGTCAAGAAGCCTGCTAATAATGAGGGTGCCTTGCTTCATAGTGGAAGCTACTTGACGTGAATTTTGTGGTATTACATCAAAAATGGAGTTAGTGATGCACATAGATATACTGAAAGTGAATCTCAGTGGAGAACTTATCTTGGCTTTGTTAAGACTCAGTTTTTGAAGGGGAGGCTTCTCATTCCTAGATATATATTTTTTAGGTGACTTATGAACTGATGTTTTGTAACATGTATAATGTCCAAACATTAAAGTAGAAGTTAGCTGTTGACGAACTTATTTTAGGATTGCAAATCTATTCTTGAACTGGAGTCTTATTGATCCAATGAAGCACAAAACTTTTTAAGCACCAGGTCTTGTAGTTAAAAGTCGTCCTAATAGCTTTCCTCTTCCTCCACCTTCACTCGCTGCCTCCCTTCTTTTGTTGCTGCACTGTCCTCTGCTCCACCTCGCACCTTGCATTGATCTTCTTCTGCAATTCTTGCTTCCTTCACTTACTGCCTTAGAAAGGAAGAAGCTTAACTCATACAAGCCTCCTTGTGTCGTCACTCTGCTCTTTGCTTGCTGTCTGGGAGCTCCATTCATCACCCCTATCATTTGACAACCCAACCCTTTCGTTCATTACAGCAATACATTTTTGCTTCTGCTCTGGCAGTTTTCGCCTTTCTCATGAGACAGGCTGTTGTCTTAGAGTATGACATAAGGTGCTATTCCTTCATTTATAATCATGAGAAAGTGTGATTTCTTTATATTCTTTTACTGGGATTTCCCTGTTGATTTGTTGGGTATCATAGTAGCGATGGAAGAATGTTTCCTTCTGATTTAAGAGTGACTAAGTTGTCTGCTGCGCCTCCCCACCACCCACCCCACAGCCAAAAAAAAAAAAAGAACGAAAGAAAAAAACCTCCCTCCAATCTCTCTCTCTCTCTCATGCGCATGCGCTCACTTCAGAAATAAGACTGAAGAAAGGAAAATGAAGCCGTCCACCATGCAGTAATCCTTGAGCTGATGTTTATACTTGTAATTAGTGTCTTCACGGTTTTTTCACCCTTATTGGTGCAGGTCTTGAAAGAGGAGCATGGAACTGAAGGTGTTGCTGAACTAGGATTACTTGTATTGCTTGCTACCTTGTCCAGGTCATATAATCTTTTGCAGGAAGCATACAAAGGTCAGTTTTGCTTACCTCTTGGTGACTCTAGTTTTTGACAACTTGGTGATAATAAGTCAAGTGATGAGAAACTTAATGTAAGCGAGCAATCTTCTCAGATGCTAGCATAGTTAATGGTGTGAAACAATGTCAGTGGCATCTCTGTATGCCTGCAAAAACCTCAATCCCAGATTATTATTCCGATTTTGGGTACGTTGATTGCCAAAATTAGCAAATGGACCAAGCCCGCCATGTATTCTTGATTTAAAAAATATCAACACTAATGTAGTCTAGGTTTGTCTAAAAGAAGACCGTCTGTGTCTCGAACAAAATTTAGGCTTTTGGAATCATAGAAGATAAGTTGAATTGCTAATTCTATTAGTTGATTTGATTAAAAGTGGTCAATGTTGCAGTGTTTTGAATAAATAAAGCTTAAATGAACTATTATATTCTTATATAAGATTTTAACAAATGCCTGAAAGTGTGCTGTGACCTGAATTAGTGAACTAACTAAGCCTTCCCTAATGTACCACTTTCACAACAAGTGGTGTATTCACTTCCTGTACTGTGACCCCCAGCATACGTGATCTAGTTAGTTAACTATGGCCCAAAATGAATTTTCCTTTTCTGAATAATGATGATAATGAAGTGATAATTCAAATTTGCTATTAATTTTGAGTAGACACTCATTCATTCTCATCTATACTTTTTCCATATGGAGTGACCTTTAGTTTTGAACTTTTTCCCCCCCTTCAAATCTTGTGCTCATGCACTTTTATTTCTAGTTAACAAGGAACACTTTAAAACCTTTCAAAATGTATTAATATAGATGTAGATTTGTATAATGTTTTCATTATATTTTATAAAGTTTGAATAAAATTTTATGTTTTGACAGAGTGGAAACGAGTTGGCAATTATGGAATTTGGAAAAGAAATTAGAATTCCACATTCCATATTGGCAATAGTGATTCTGACATGCATGACTGTGTTTGCCCAGGCATGCTGATGTTATGTAAATGTCTTTCAAATTTTGGTTCATAAATACTCGATGCATTTTCCGATGGAAAAAAAGAAAGAAGAAAAACTCAATGCATACTGCCATGGACAGGGCAAATTGTTGGAGTGATTCTTTTGGGCAATGTGGCCTCTTCGCAGTCAGATTCTTTGTTAGATGTGGCTTTTACTTCTCGGCCATCAGTGCGATGGTTGGCAGAAACTGAAGCCTCGGCAAATGCAACTGAAGCTGCTGAAGTGGTGTTGGTTAGACTGACTCTTGCTTGGGTAACTGGGCTTATTCTTCTTATTTCCGTTCTGTTGGGGGTAAGATTTATCATTTTGAAGTTTCATACTTTGTTTTCCAGCTACGCTGCTGAGTACTTTTCATTGCCCAAAAGCGTCCTTTTTTATTTTTATTTTGTGGAGGTCTGTTCAACACTCTCCTTTGTGATTATGCACAGGTCTATCTCCTTCTGAACATGCCTCTTACGAGGGACACCCTCCTGTATTCGAATGTCAAGCTTGACTAAGCGAGCAGTAGAGACAGTCATGGACATTTTCAACTTGGAGAAGATTAGCTTATTATTTTAGCCAAAGCCAGGCGTGTTTATATGTGCCATGCCATCTCAGTCCGATTATGTTGTATTGGAACCCCTTTCTCATCGTAGTTTTTAAAATCCCATATTGAAGGGGGTTCCTTATTTCTCCTAGTCCTGAGCGGACATTCTGTAGTTAATGGCGCTTTCTTTTTGGACCCAGAAGGTTTACCTTGAAGTCATGAGAGATGCAATTATTGTTAATGTGTTAATTGTCTGCGTTGTATATGATCGTCGTTTGACATTGCGTGCTCTTCAATGCCTATCATATGAATATGATGCTGACTAAAATAATCTGGGGCTGACCGCTCGGTAATTCTTCCTTTCTGTCATACCTCTGATTTCCTTCTGAAACTGGACCTCTGCCATTGGTAAAAAGAGTATGCTTTTATGTGGGACAATCTAATCTAGCGAGCTATGCGCAGTCTGTTGTGCTTGCAAATTTTGGGCAGTTGCCGTGGACGCAAAAAATGCACCGGCTCGCCAAGCAATGCAAGGAATGATGAGTCGTACTAGTGCCGTCCTAAAGTATGTTGCTCCGAGAAGACGACCTTTAATGCTCCCATATGAACCCCCCATCATCCTGAAGCCCGTCGCTCAGTTACGGGGCTCAATTTGGAGCTACTGTTCCACTGAACTTCCCTGCAGGCTGCAGGCACTGAAGGGCATTCAATAAGATTTACAGGCCGAAGTGGGGGACGAGGAAATTTGGTGCTGAACATGAGGTCCGTGTTCCAGCAAAAGAGACCTCATAACAGCACACTTTGACGGGAAGATACAGATCATAGCTGAAATGGTTCCGTATGCTTTGATATCATATGGAACATCAGTCAACAATTGTAGCATATAGGGAATCCGAGGAGCATTAAATCTGCCTTCGGGAATGCTTTGGCTCAAGAGGAAACTAACAAAAGTTTCTATTTTCATCCGAACGCTCATACTTTTGTCTTAGGTCGTTTAACGTGAGTTTGCCCGCTCTATGAACCAAATCTATGATCAACATATCGGGAGTCTTGGGCATCTCTTTTGCAAGGAATGCTATGTACATATGATCGCTCTGCAAATTTGATTTCAATTTCATATACTGATCCTAGTATCCCAAACAACGTTTTTACTTAAAGAATTTCTCACTTTAGCGTGTGTTAGTTAACTGGAGAAGTTATTTAGAAGGCGTAGACACATATCTGTCTGTGAACAACGGGCAAGACAGTCAATAAATCATTTTCTACGCTTTGTTCAAATACTTGCTCTATAGATTGAGAGCCCTCATGCAAATTCAGCTGTTATGTATCTTCTCAAGCATGCTGGACTAAGAAATGGTTATCTGCGAATACCGAGTTATTGTCAAACACTTATACTATGATGATCCTTCGATCCGTTGGGGCACTTACTCATATCAAATTTTTTATGCTGGTAAGTTCAGGATTATGAAATTTACCTTCTCTCCCTCTTAATTTCTAGCGCAAAAAAACATCAAAATGTATATCCACAGCGATCAAAAGCATTGGCAATTAAAACTTTCTCAAATACAACCTGGGGCACTAAAGTTGACTACCACATGATAAAGTTAAGACAATAACGCACATAATATTCTGAATATTACAAACATAATTTGATTGTTTTGAAGACACCGGATGCTACATTTTGTAGGTGGATGTCTTTGGAATCGCTCGAATTTTGTTATCTTCAGAGAGGAACTCCTTGTACCGCGTCGCTGACCATTTGGGCGTTCTCTGCAGTGTTCGGAAGTCCACATAATGCCAGCCAAATCGCATCAAATATCCGTATAGCCATTCGAAGTTGTCTAGCAGAGACCAGATGAAATATCCCCTCACATCCGCACCTTTTCTGAAATAATTAAAATCGAAATTTGAGTCGCGCACAAAACGTCATATACAGTCGGTATAAGACCGGATTTAACAATATGAAAATTGTCATTTTTTTATTAATCAAACTAAGAAAGAAGAAGTAGACTCTGAACAACTCTGGGAAATATTGGTGCACTTTTTCAATCATTAGGAAATACTGATGTTAATCGAGGAATACTGAAGGCATTCAATACTGGATGAAACGCTAGATATACCTCATAACCTCACTTAAGACGGCGAGACAGCCCTCGTGGTACTCTATTCTCTGTGTGTCATTCAGCGAATCGTCAATCGGACCTGTAGGTTGAGCGCACCCTGCGTAATAACGATGCATCTTTCGTTTGATTGATGGAATTGATTGATTATCTTGTTTGGTAAACATAGATGATGAATTAAGGGTTCGGTTTAGAGTTGCTGAAGTGACACAATACCATTCTCAGTAATGAACATAGGCATGTTGTTGTATCTTTCTTTGACATATGTTACGATCCCTTCCATGTCGCTCGGAATGACAAAGAAATACAATATCGCGGTCTGCAATGTGATCAATAACTACTAGTCCAACGCATATAAGCCTGACTGCGAAATCGACTGAAAATCATGGCCGGAGAAGCTGCAAATAGATTCATAGACATATCTTGCATGCGGGTCTAAACGAATAACTATAGTAATTGGAGTTGCTCGACTGGTTACGGTAAATTAAGAGGACATTCACTTGAAACAATACGATGAGCTTAACGTACATCATTAATATTTGCAAAATTCTATATAGATATGTCAAGGCAGGAAAATTATCCAAAAAGTTTTAAACTTATTACACTTTTGCTAATTCAATTTTAAATCTTTTCATGTTTTACCAATTGAGTTCATCCGATTAATTTTGACTACAAATTGCTGACATGAACATTGGTCGTACCACATAAGATGATCGGCGATAACACTGACGATTTTTGATAATATTTTAATTTTTTTTCTGAATTTATTTATTTATTTCCCTTTTTCTTTTCTTTTCATTCCCTTCTTCCTCCTCTAGTTAGTTGCTGGTGATGGCTGACGAGTGGCTAGAGGCTAGGGCTTTGGCCAATCGCCGACGAGGGTGAGCTTTGCTGGGTCACTAGTCCTTGTCTTCGATCAATTGCCAAGGCTAGGGGATCGGCTAGAGGTGGATGAAGGGAAGGGAAAAAAAAAAGAACAGAAAAAAGAAAAGAAGAAAAAAATAATTAAAAAAAGAAAATATTAATGTCATCACCAGTCATGTCACATAGGACGGCCAATGTCTACATCAATGATTTCTAACTAAAATTGAACGGATGGACTCAATTGGCAAATTATGAAAAATTTTTAAGATTCACGTGGCAAATTAAAAGGTTTGGTGGCTATATTGATAAAAGTGCAATGGATTTAGGATTTTTTGGATAAGTTATTCTATCTAGGCACATGTGCTTATGTTGCTTACCCGTTGGCCTATGTAAACTCCATCCTTTTCTCCGGTGGTATGCACGGACGCCTCCCCCCGAGAGTAAGGCGAAGTGCAGTAAGAGAACATGCAGTCCTTCACATAAAGAGTCCTGTAGTAATTTACTCCGATGAAATCCAACTTCACCTCGAGTAGTTTCTTCCGCTCCTCCGCAGAAAACGTCGGCAGTCTCGACCCCACGACTTGACGGATCTCGGGTGGATAATCTCCATATACTAAAGCGTCCACAAACCTGTAATTGATGGGGAAGCTATGAGCAGTTATTGGAGAAACAAAGATGGAGATGGGGAAAATCTTGATAAAAACAGAAACTGGATTTCTTTTTTTGGCCATAAAACATGGATTTGGGTAAGAGAGAATTTATGTACCATGCAAAATTGAAAGCTAAAGCTCGTTTGACAGCAAGACGATCGGCGGGAGTGTCATCGTATGGCACGAACCATGGAGCAGCAATAACTATCCCAATCATTCCTCCTTGCTTTTCCTGATTATGAATTTTTGTTTAGGATAAATAATCACATAACATATGTTTCTGTCCATTGCAAAAAGCGAAATAGAAAATGTATGTGTCGGAAGAGTGTCAAAAGCAAGATTTGTAGCGAAGTTATGAAATTATGAATTGAGCTTCTTGGCCTTGATGTATGAGAACGTCGGTGATGAAAACCTTGAATGTGTTCATTCTCATGTTTTTTGAAGTATCAAAGAGATAAAGTGATGATTTCAGTTTCATAGCTAAAAAGGCAATTGGTTCATTTCTGTTGTTTCTCGGTCTTTTATGCTAAATCTCTTGAACACAACATGGTGATGGTAAAATAATTAATAAAGCCAGTTAATGCTTAAAAAAGAATCAAATTCGTAGCTCTTCAAAAAAAAAAAAAAAAAAAAACTTACCTGGTAATACTTTTGGTAGATTTCAGCAGCTCCGGCATGGGACAACACCAGATTGTGGACCGGTTTTGGGCGGTTCCCAAAGAGGGCGGTCCGGTTCCCGGTTCCCGCTTTTGGAACTGGTGGCCGGTCAGTCCGGTTCTCAGTTCCAAGGTGGGAATCGGACCAATCGAACCGAACCAATTAATTTTATATGTATAATATATATTTTTAAATTTCTTAAGAAACAAACTCTAGTTCCTTCCAATTTCTCCCATCTTTCATTTTATTTTTGGCCCAAAAAGCAAATTTACCGGTTCCACCGTACTGGACCGGACCCGTTGATCGGTTTGGTTCCTGATTCTAGGACCGGTCGATCTGGTTCTAGGTCCTGGAATCTGGAAACCGATCATCCCATTCTGATTCCCAGTTCCACCTTGGAATAGGACTGGATCAGGAACCGATCAGTCCTAATCGGACTTTAATCAATTGCATTTTTTTTTTTTTTTTTGGATACCACTTCATAGCCAGACACTTATTTGATATTTTCGAAAAATATATGAGTCTCAAGCCGTTTGGTAGCATAGTAGATAAAATCCTCCATCATTTTAGAAGGCCGTAATATTTCGTTTCTTAATTAACTTTTACTAAAAAAAATAAATAGTTTTCTCTGAATTTGTTTCTGGTGTTGCTTTCATCATAGCCTTGACCCTATATTCCTATTTTTCCTAGAAGGTACATTGATAAATAAATTAATACAGAAGAAATAGAAAAATTGAGTGGAGGACCTGGTACGTGTGAGAACACGTCCCAATTGCTTGAGGCTTTTGTTTCCTTGCAGGTAGGCGCCCTCAATCTAGGCAGAACGTACATATTGAAAATTATTTGTTAAGTGGATGAACAAGGCGTTCGACATTTTCCAGACAGAATCGCCAGAGTATCCAAACCCAACCCCTGCTTGTATTTTCGACCACCCTTCGACATTTAATTTGGGACCGTGGCTGCTGCCAGGCTCTTTTCGTTTGATTGAAGACATTATTCTCTCTCCTCACACGCAGCTCAAGGCAATTCGACATTTTCCAGACGGGATCGCCAGAGTACCCAAGCCCAACCACTGCTTTTATTTTCGACCACCCTTCCAACATTTATTTTGGGACCATGGCTGCTGCCTGGCTCTTTTCGTTTGATTTAAGACATTATTCGCACTTGACGTTCTAGATTTTATTCATGTTTTACAAGAAGAATCATTGCTTCTCTCTCCTCACACGCAGCTCAAGACTCCCCCACACCACGCACACCCCCCCCCCACATCAATCGAGTCGCTGCCCCGATGCCAACCTCATCTCCGTAGCCCCGCCTCGACGTCGACGCCTTGTTGCTCGCTGCATTCCTCCTCGCTGCCCCTGTCTGTATTTATGGCGAGCTCACTCGCAGCTCGTAATAGGTGCCGAGAATGCAATCGCCACGAGTTGTACAAAGTGGGCCTTGTGCTCACGAGGATCGTAGGTTTTCAAGGCGCAATAAACTGAGAAGGTAGCCGAAATTACCAAGCAACTGTTGAAGCTTCTAGGAAAACTTTTTAATTGTGCCGTTTAAGTATAAAATTTTTGCATGTTTTGCCAATTGAGTCAATATGACCAATTTTTGATTGAAAATCACTGACGTGAATGCCAGTAATCTTATTACGTGGCACAACCGATGAGGGATAGTCGATGCTTATGTGGACAATTTTTAATAATAGTTTAATATTTTTTTTGCATTTTTAATTAGTTTTTCCTTCTTTAGATTTTCCCCATTTTCTTTTCTTTTTCTCTTTTTTCTTTGTTGGCCATCGCTAGGCCTTGTAGATGGCTAGTGGAGGTCGCCGGTCTCAGACAAGAGCAACCCTTTGCTAGATCAGGGGAGGACGACCCTCACCCGAGGTTGGTAACCCGAGCGATGGCTAGTGGAGGGAAAAGGGAGAAAGAAAAAGAAAAGAAAAGAAAAGAAAAAGGCAAAAAAAAAAAGTAAAGAAAGAAAAGAGAAGAAAAGGAAAAATAAAAATATTAAAAATTTAAAAATATTAAAATAATAAAATAATATTAAAAATTATTCACGTAAATGTTAACTGTACTAGTAAGATGGCTGGTATCCACATAAGTAATTTTTGGTCAAAATTAATTAGATGGATTCAATTGACAAAATGTGTAGAACTTTATTAATGCAATTAAAAAAATTAAAGCTAAATTGATAAAAGTATAATAAATTTTAAACTTTAAATAATTTTCACCGTCAACTCATTTGTATCATCCCACAAAATCCAATGCAATAATGGGGTCTGGGCAATGAAAAGGACGAGAAGAGAGACATGTAACTTCTCGGGGAGGGAGGGAGGGAGGGAGGAGGATTGTGATAAGGATTGCATTGGACCTGTGCTATGATTCCAATGAAGATGGTACTCCAATAATCATGTTAAAGTATCTCATTCGAACTCACGCACTTTCCATTTTTCGCCGAAGTATATTATAACAGCCTCCGTTAACATGTAGTTTCCCTAATCCCCACTAGATACCTTGATGTTTTGTTTGACTTTCTAATGAATTCTTTTTTTTTAGAGACGGCTTTAGGAAATAATTGGAAGTTATAGGATTGGGTTCGAGATGAATTCTAAACTCATTTTGCTTATTACCCTAATAAATTCGGCAAATCAAAAAAGAAAATAAAAGACAATGCTAAAAAGTATGAGGCAAAAAATTATTGAAAATTTAAAATTATATCAATTATGATATATTTATCCTTAACTTTTTTTTTTGACACAAAAAATCTAAAACTTGTATTTGTGTGATACATTTATCTTCCCTTTTAATGAGTACCGTTAAAAATCTGTTTACACTGGTGCTAGACAGTATACAACTCACCTAACTTAAGTAAAATAAAAATGATGTTATTTTGATTGAAAAATCATCTAATGGAATAATGATGAAATGTAAATGTATCATATAAGTATAAGTTTAGAATATTTTATGTCACAAAAAAGGTTTATGGCATATATGTCTAGTAAGTATAGGTTGGAGCTTTTAAAATAATAAAAAAATTTGGAATAAATGTGTTATAAGGGTAGATTAAGGTCTTTTATGATTTTTTTTCTCAAAATATGATTATTATTTAAAAATAGAAGATACTATTATTGTTGCGAATGTGAAGTACTCTGATCCACACGTTTCCCATCTGCAGTTATGTTATGTCCCCAAAAACCAGACACATGTTGCGTACCGCCGCAATTGCAGTCATACGAGCATTTGTTGGTAGAGCAAAAAGAGAACTCAGATCGCAGGTCAAGGCTTAGTCGTCATCACGAGGATTCTGGGATGCAGCGAGATGCCATATATACTTCAAATTATCTTGCCAATAATCAGGAAAGGGTTTTTTTTGTCCTGTTTCTCCCCTAATTGGTCAAAAAGATATTCGCTGCAAAATTATGTGTAGATTTTTCAGTTAAAACATATATATTGTTATAAAATACATGAATTGATGAAATACATGAATGAATATTCATTATATTCATCTTATCTAATGAACTTATTATGGTACATTTGTATCATACTTTCTAAGTACATCTCCCTATACAATGAACGTTCATCTCCCTTATCTAGTACATGTATCATTCGATACATTGATATTAATAATAAGTACATTCTTGTTCTCCTATAAATAGAAGTTTAGTTTTGATGTACAATGACAACGATCATAATAAACAGTCACACCCTCTTCTCTGGCTTTCTCTACTATCTCTGGTGTCCCAATTTTCTCTATTCAATCTCTTTATTCTCTCTATTATATATTCATAACGCAATATTTTACAACACGTTATTAGCACGAAGATCTACCGACTGAGTAAGTATTTTTTTGCAAGCACAAAGATCTATCGACTGAGTAAGTATTTTTTGCAAGCACAAAGATCTACCGTGAGTAAATAATTTTTGCAAGGTGGGTATTCATTTTATTAATCAACTTATACTTCATCTTCTTCTATCAATTCTTCATTTTTATTTTTCTTGGCCCGAAGCCAAATTTCAAATCTAAAAGTATCATTCTGCTCTTGAAGTAGCGGTGGATATTCAGAAATCCTTCTAATTAATTTAAGGATTTACTTTTGCAAGGATTATGGCAAATATTAAAAAGCCCAAATTCCACATCCTAGAAGTGAGTGGAAAGAATTATCTATCCTGGTGCCTTGACATGGAAATGCATCTCCAATGGCAAGGTCTCACTAATACAATCATGGAGGATGGAACCTCAAATGAAAAGGATAAAGCAAATGCGCTAATCTTTATTCGCCGTCATTTGCATGAGAGCCTGCAGACCCAATATTTATCCGTGCGAGACCCTCATATCTTGTGGAGGAGGTTGAAGGATAGGTATGATCATACCAAAACTGTTATCCTCCCTCAAGCACAATATGACTGGCAAAATCTCGACTGCAAGATTTTAAATCAGTGTCTGACTATAATTCTGCTTTATTTGATATCGTTTCTCGGCTTGAGTTATGCGGTATCAAACTCGCTGATGCGGAAATGTTAGAGAAAACTTTCTCCACCTTCCATGCTTCAAATATTGTATTGCAACAAAGAATACCGGCGCGTCGGTTGCCACATACTCTGAATTAATTTCTGTGCTTCTTAATGCCGAGCAAACTAATGAATTGCTATTCAAAAATCATGATCTTAGACCTGCTGGCTCAAAAGCATTGCCTGAAGCACATGCTAACTTTGAGAAAAATACTGGCTATTTTAAGGGCTATAAGCGCAGGCAAGAATATAATCCTAGAAGGGATGGCAAGAAATTTAACCGCCCTAGGAAATCAAACTTTGGCCTGAATCATGGCAAAGAAAAGAAGCCAAAGAAGGTGATTAATGAAAGTTTTTGTCATCACTGTGGCATGACTGGGCATTGGTCACGTACCTGTCGTACACCAAAATATTTTGTTGACCTATACCAGGCATCTTTAAAGAATACGGGCAAGCGTGGTGAATCTCATGCCATTGAAATCAATCCTACCGCCATAACCACCGTTGAGGCCAACAATATCTCCGTTGGTGGGACTCCTCTTGCTCCCGAAGTAGCAAATGCATCATTGGATGTCTCGATTTCTTTGAGGACCCTCGATTACTTTGATGAATCGATTGGTGGATGATAATTTGAATTTCGAATTTTATGTTGTTTCGTTTTAAATATATTACTTTTTATTGTTCTTTATGAAATGCTTATGAACCTTATATAATATTTATTTTTGAAATTTTATTCGACTATATAACTAATATACAACTTTTATGATACTTGACACCTGAAGTTGTCAATATAAATGCAAATGGAAAATACTGAGAAAAATGAAGATGTTTGTTTGCTTGATAGTGCAACAACACATACTATATTTCGTAGTAGACACTTTTTCTCGAGTATGACATTGCGGAAGGCACAAATTCATACAATATCAGGTCCTGTTCAGATTATTGATGGTTTTGGGAATGCCACAATTATTTTGCCAAATGGCACAGTCCTACATATTGAGAATGCATTTCTAAGCATTAAATCAAAGAGGAATCTGCTCAGTTTCAAAGATGTACGCCGTAATGGGTACCATATTGAGACTATTTATGAGCAAGATAAGGAATATATTGGCATTTCCTTTTATAAGATGAGCTTGAAGACCATCCATGAGAAGCTAGAAGCTTCTTCTATGAGTTTGTATTGTGTCATGATTAAGGTTGTTGAAACCTACGCCACCACATCCTGAAGATTGGTAAGCCCTGATCAGTTTGGACTGTGGCATGATCGCCTTGGTCATCCTGGCGCTTCAATGATGCGTAGAATAATTCAAAATACAAAAGGGCACCCTTTAAAGGATATAAAGGTATTGTTGTCCAAAGATTATAATCGTGGGGCTTGCTCATAAGGAAAGTTTATTATCAAACCTTCTATAACAAAGGTTAATCTTGAATCCCCTCTATTCTTGCAAAGAATTCAGGGTGATATTTGTGGACCAATACAACCACCAAGTGGACCATTTCGATATTTTATGGTATTAGTGGACGCATCCTGTAGATGGTCCCATGTTTGCCTATTATCTATGCGCAATGACACTATTATCATATTCCAGCTGCAAATGCTCCAGCTAGGATAGCTGTTCCTGAAGAACAGGCTAAAATGGATCAAAATCTCCCGCACTTGAAGTGTGGTAGACCAATAGGATCAAAAGATACTGCTCCTCGAAAACGAAGGGGAAAGAATCAGAATCCGCTTCGAAGAGCCGGGCGTTGTGCTTGCTCCCGAAGAGCTTATTGCCCCCGAAGAGGCACAAACCCATGAAAGGAACACCAATCCCGGAATACCGAGAATTCCATTACATATTATAATGAAATTTGGGATCGAAATGAAATCATCATTGATGATGCTTTTGCATTCTCAGTTGCTCATAAAATTATGGATGATGATTGTGAGCCGCAATCTATTATTGAATGTCATAAAAGGCAAGATTGGCCTAAGTGGGAGGAAGCAATTAAGGCTGAATTAGCTTCCCTAACTAAACGAGGGGTTTTTGGACCTGTAACTCGTATCCCCGATAATGTAAAGCTCGTTGGATATAAATGGGTATTTATCCGAAAACGAAATGAGAAAAATGAGGTTGTCAGGTATAAAGCCCGACTCGTTGCCCAATGATTCTCCTAGAGACGGGATTGATTATAATGAGACATATTCACCGTGATGGATATGATTACATTTCGTTTTCTCATTAGCCTAGCAATCTTTGAAAGATTGGAAATGCGTCTTATGGATGTTGTGACGACATATTTATATGGCTCATTAGATTATGATATTTATATGAAAATTCCCGAGGGATTCAAAATGCCTGAAGCATGCACTCCCCGTAATTTATTCTTAATAAAATTGCAAAGATCCTTGTACGGGTTAAAGCAATCCGGTCGCATGTGGTATCAATGCCTAAGTGAGTACCTAATTAAGGAAATGTACAAGAATGATCCTATCTGCCCATACGTGTTTATTAAGAAATCGAAACCGGATTTGCTATTGTAGCGGTTTATGTTGACGATATAAATTTAATTGGAACCGAAGAGTTAGCTGAAATTGCTGAATATTTGAAAAGGGAGTTTGAAGTTAAAGATTTGGGTAAAACCAAACTTTGTCTTGGTCTAGAGCTTGAGCATAAAGCAAATGGAATAATCGTCCATCAATCAGTATACGTTGAAAGATTGCTTAAACGCTTCAACGTGGATAAAGCTCACCCATTGAACACCCCTATGGTTATAAGGTCTCTAGATCCCCAAAAGGACCCATTTCGTCCTAGAGAATCAAATGAAGAGATACTTGGTCCTGAAGTACCATATCTCAATGCAATTGGGGCTTTGATGTACTTGGCACAATGTACGAGACCCATATCGCTTTTGCGGTAAATTTATTGGCACGATGTAGTTCGAGCCAACTCGGAGACATTGGAATGGAATTAAACATATTTTCCGTTATCTCGAGGAACCATAGATTTAGGATTATATTATTCCAAAGATTCCACTAACTCGGTTTAGTTGGATATGCCGATGCTTGGATATAGATCGATCCACATAAGGCTTGTTCTCAAACCGGGTATTTATTTTGTTATAACGGCACCGCTATTTCTTGGCGTTCTACTAAGCAATCGCTAGTAGCTACATCTTCTAATCACTCTGAGATTATTGCTTTATATGAAGCTGGAAGAGAGTGTGTTTAGTTAAGATCCGTTATAACGCATATTCATAATTCTTGTTGTTTAATACCGGTTACAAATTCTCCCACTATAATTTATGAAGATAATGCTGCTTGTGTTGCACAAGTCATGTGAGGATATATCAAAGGTGATAGGACCAAGCATATCTCGCCGAAATTTTTCTATACTCATGAACTCCAAGAAAGTCGACAAATTGATGTTAAACAGATTCGATCCATAAATAATCTTGCAGATCTTTTTACCAAATCATTGCTAACATCAACTTTTGAGAAATTAGTATATGACATTGGTATGCGGCGAGTTCATAAGATGCAAGATTGATTAGCCCCATAAGTGGCTATATGGCTCAATTGAGGGGGAGATATTATGAACTATACATTGCAGCATTAATATGCGGCGAGTTCACAAGATGCAAAATTGATTAGCCCCTGTAGTGGCTATATATGCATTGCACTCTTTTTTCTTTTTGTCCGGTTTTTTCCCACAGGGTTTTTCCGGCTTAAAGTTTTTAATGAAGCAATTAATGCATCTATAAATGGGAGAGATCATAAAGTTTGTGCTTTGCACTCTTTTTCCCTTTTGTTCGATTTTTGTCCCACTGGGTTTTTCCGGCTTAAGGTTTTTAATGAGGCAGTATCATTCGATGCACATTCGTAATGAATACAATGAATATTCAAGGGGGAGTATTATAAAATACATGAATGGATGAAATACATGAATGGATATTCATTATATTCATCTTATCTAATATACTTATTACGGTACATTTGTATCATACTTTCTAAGTACATCTCCCTATACAATGAACGTCCATCTCCTTTATCTAGTACATGTATCATTCGATACATTGATATTAATGATAAGTACATTCTTGTTCTCCTATAAATAGGAGTTTAGTTTTGATGTACAATGACAACGATCAGAATAAACAGTCACACCCTCTTCTCTAGCTTTCTCTACTATCTCTGGTGTCCCAATTTTCTCTATTCAATCTCTCTATTATCTCTATTATATATTCACAACGCAATATTTTACAACAACACACACACACACACACACACATAAGATAATTACCTCAATTTAAAATAAAAAATAAAATTTACAATTTATTTATCCAGAAATGATAATTGTCAAACAAGGGACCTTTGACCCAAAAATAAAAAGGGGACCACCCTAAAATTAAGCAGATAATATAAAATGTAAAAATATTTCATTTTTCTCTCAGCTATACACGTCTTAAGAAAATTTGCCTTTCCTCTTTGTTTTTTATTTGCAAGGAGATTCTACATGAGGTGCAATAATTTGTAGGGGTGAGTAACAAAGACTGCTCAAATCGGAAACTGCCCGGACTAGACCAAACCAACCGGTTCTGGGCGATTCCCATAAGTGCCGATCCGGTCCTTGTTTCCATAAAAATAGAATAGGTAGTTTTTGGTCCAGTTCTTGATTTTAGGCGTGGAATCGTTCAGACTAGAATGGAGCTACTTTTTTATTTTAATTTTTTAAAAATCTTCAAAGAACAGTAGCCCCTCATGCTCGCTCTTCCCCCTCGGCTCTCAGCCTCTTTCCCTCTCTCCATGGTGGACGGTAGCGTCCTCTAGGGTTTGGAGGAGGAGGGCCTTCTCGACAAGCTTGTTGTAGTAGCAGCTAAGTTGAGGATGCGATGAGGATGGAGTTGGAGTTGATCTGACCCCCATTGGAGTTGCAGGGGTAGCGGGGCAATGCGAAGGAGATAAGAGGGGGGAGACACCACAGACACGAAGATCCATGAGGGCTTGATAGTGAGCTTGGAGCAAATTGGAGGTGTCTTTGTCGTCTCTCTAAAATGGAGGATTCGTATTGGGGAAGGAGGAGGGGAAGAGGGTTTGTGTAGAGAAGAGAGAGAGAGATAGAGATAGGACAAGAAGGATTGAGAGAGAGAGAGAGAGAGAGAGAGAGAGAGAGAGAGAGAGAGAGAGATTGAACAAAGGTAAATGCCTTTAATGCGATAGAGACTTGTTAGGAAGAAGAATAAATGCAATAGAGAGACATGAGACAACCTAGAAGTAAGAACCACGTAGCTCTCTTTTTTTTTTTTGGTCAGACACGTTGCTCTCTTCAATCTTTAAAATTTGACTGGTCCCACAGACCCGACCTTAGGACCAATTGGTCTAGTCCTCGGTTCTCAGTTTTGGGGATTGATCTTCCCGATTTGATTCCCATTTTCATATTGGAACCAGATTGGATCGGGAGTTGACCACCGCTAATAATTTGGCGAGGAGAGAGCATTGCGACTTGATAAATAAAAAAATGTTAGGCAACACAAGAAAGAAGCTATCATCCACTTAGGCAAGCAAGTAAGCAAGCAAAGAATGCTTCTGAAACCCAAGTCAATGGTTGAACTTGAATGGCCATGGAGAGAGAGAGAGGAGAGAGAGAGAGAGAGAGAGAGCCTAGAAAGAGGATGTGGCAATGCCGAACAAGAAGAATGAAGGGAACTGGCCTCTGTGGACGGTGGTTCTTGAGTTTGTGGGTGGCAAGAAGAGACCATGAATCAACAACATACAAGGAGGAAGAACTAGAATAAAACATGGTCGCGATCTCATCATTTTCTATTTCTTGGGTTTTGTGGATAAAAATGAGAGGCTTGCCGAGGTTCATATAGGCGACAATTTTTGGAAACAATTGTCAACATCCCCAAGTCGTTTTCCCAGCAATACAATTAAGTAGACTTATCAAATGGGCGGATTAAATTGGGTTGGGTTTGAGTCAGATCGAAAATGGTTCAACCCAAACTAATGCATTTAACTTGTTTTGACTCAGTGACCCTTATCGACTCATATTTAACACATACCCGACCTGAACCATGTCTAGAAACTCATACCCAAATTGAGGTTAGAGCATGAAGTGAGCCATTGTGAAATTAAGTGAGGGCAATAAAGAGTTGTTGACACTTAAATTTTTGTCGATAAATATAAGAAGATAAAAACTCAAGATTTGGGATTCCTAATCACGACACGTTCCTTGGCCAAAAAGAGTTTTTTCGGTGTCTTTTAAGTATTATTTCATTCTATATACTTATTAGATGTCATCAAAGATTGATTTTTTGGTTGACTTTTTGGTCAAATCCAAAAGAGTCAATTTTGGTTAGCATATCATAAATTTATGAAAATCATAAAAGATGTCAATTCTATCTTTGTAAGTATAGTTAGACTTTTAATTCTAATTTTTTTAATAAAAATAATTGCGAGTTGACTTTTGGGTCAAACCTAGAACTTTACCCTCAATCAATCCAAAAATGTTTTGATTTGATCTAGGGCTATGGCAATTTAAGATTTCAAGCCCAATTTCAAGATTCCGAACTCAAGCAAGTCAGCTTATTATCTTTGAGTGCAAATTTAGGGATGTGATTAAACTTTCATAATAAATCGGGAAAATTTCAATTAAGGGCCTGAAGTGGAATCGTTTTCTCAAAAAAGGGCCTAAAGTGGACATTGTATCAAATAAGGGCCCAAAGTAATTGATTTAGTCTCGAATAAGGGTTTCAACTTGAAAGCCAGTCAAATCTTATTTGCAGCTAGGGGTATATTCATCTAAAGACTTTTTTTTCTTTTTCTTTTTCTTTTTTTTTCCTTTCTTTTTTCATCTTGCTCACCTCCTTCTTGACAAATGTGTCACGCCCCGATTCTTGAACACGTGCCCATCCCTTACCTGGTCAATTAATAGCGACGTCCCATGACGCATCGCCGACCCTTTCATTTTATAATACGTATGCGGAAGCATATAGAAAATCCCTAGACAATAAAACAATGGGATAGGAAAGTAGAGCCACAAATTTCGACACCAATACATTCCTTTTTTTTATAAATAGACAGGTACATATGCTTTGTCAGGTTGTTTACAAAACTATTGGCTTAACAAAGAAAGGAACTATCCTATGACCCTCTGGTCAGATAAGTTCGCCGATCTTCGATCTCCCCCTTCCCAAACCTCGAGGCCTCTGGTCCTTCACCAACACCACCTAAGGACCTGAAAATGGTTATTCAATAACTAGTGAGACAACGTTTTAGCAAGTTCTACCCCACTAAGACTCGATTAGTAAATCAATATGCCATAAGAGCTGCCTATCCACAACACAGGTCAGAGGACTTATATTGGTCTCAGTTTCCTTCCTGCAAGTCAGTATATTTCAAATATACCTCAATCACATCAATTCACTCAAACAGATCGAACTATCGATAAATCGACCTCGTCGATTACATGTCAGTCGGACCATTTCCCGGTCATTTCATTCAATACTATCCAATCTCCCAGATAACCTATCGAGTTACCGAGCCACTATAATATACTATTCATTCTCTAAGATAACCTATCGAGTTACCGAGCTAGTATATTATCCTATCTCTAGATGACATATAGAGCCATCGAGCGGGTATGCATAATGTTCTATCTCCGAGACGACAAATAGAGTCATCAAGCCGTTATAACATACTTGTGCATAACGTTTTATCTCCAAGATGACATATAGAGTCATCGAGCTGTTATGACACACCGTTGGGTCGTACTGTCCTATCTCCAAGATGACATATCGAGTCACCGAGCCGGTATACAAACAATTCCTTCTCAAGATGACATGAAAGTCATCGAGCTGTCAAATCATACCGTCCTGTCTCCAAGGTGATATATAGAGTCACCGAGCTGGTATACAAACAATTCTTTCTCAAGATGACATGAGAGTCATCGAGCTGTCAAATCATACCGTCCTATCTCCAAGGTGACATATAGAGTCATCAAGCCGGTATACAAACAATTCTTTTTCAAGATGACATGAGAGTCATCGAGCTGTCAAATCATACCGTCCTATCTCCAAAGTGACATATAGAGTCACCGAGCCGGTATACAAACAATTCTTTCTCAAGATGACATGAGAGTCATCGAGCTATAATAGTATAACGTCCATTCTCCAGATGACATACGAATCATCGAGCCGTTTCAAGACGACATGAGAGTCATCGAGCTGTCAAATCATACTCTTTTTATCATACTTGATAAAAGTACACGTGTGTGGGTACACGGCCGGCCTTAGCCAAAATACTATAATTTCACTTCCACAAATCCCACCATTTTCTGTAGTCCACCAAAATATTTTTGGCGTTGTCAACTGACGCTCGGTTATTTTCCAATTAATTATCAAAATTAATTAATTCAGGAAAATAATCTTATAATCACAAATAATTCATTTCAGCACAAAATAAAGCTCAATTAAATAAACGAACTACACCACGATAATCAGCATAAAATTTCGATCGTCGACCATCCCGGTCTAATTTTCGGAAAATAATTAATTAATTAAATAATTACGAAAATTAATTATTAAATAGCAATAAATCCAACTTAGGCCTGTAATGCCTAATTGGACTCCGAAACGGACCCGGAAAAATCCCAAGGTTCGTTCAATAATTACCCGAGCCTATCTACTCGCTAATTACGCTAACTATTCGCCTAACATGCATAGGTAAATCCCTAATTTAATTATTCTAATATAATCTATCCACATAATTGTACTTAATTAAATCTAATCAACCCCTAAGCATCATTAGCAAAATAAGTAGGGATTAGTGGGTTAAACTCACTTGTTTAATGAGCGGGTCGGATCAAACCGATGGGAACGTCGCGAGGGACGTTTCTTCTCAAAGCGGGCCTAGGTTTCGAGGTCTAGAGCACCTCCAAAATGGGCCCGAGATGCCGTTGGAAACCCACAAAACTTATGTTCTGTTCTTGCTGAAACAAAGAGGAAACAAACTCGGTTAGGCAAAGCAAGATCGGTGGAAGGCTTGGCTAGGTAACCGGCGGCCAAATGGCGAAGAAACGAGTTGATCGAAGCTCCGGCGAGTGGGTGGTTGGCAACCGGTGGCTCCCGGGGGTCTTGGGGATCTTTTAGGTGGATGGAACGGCCAAAGGAATGGTCGGAATGGGAGAAAAACGAATAAAATCGCGAAACAGTGCAGGCGGGCAAGGGACCGATGGACCGGCGACCGGTTCCTTCTCGCCGGCATATCGGACGGCCGGCGGCTCTGTTCGGGGCGAGGTTGGGCTCGTTAGGACGGACTGTCTCTCCTGGTCACGGTGATGGGTGGATCGTTGGCTGATTTGCATGGGAAATCGACTTTTCACTCGGATCTTTGGCGAAGGGTTGGTTGGAGTAGAAATTGGCAGAAGTAAAAACAAAGGAGGAAAACGATCCGGCGGTGGTGTGGTTGCTCTAGCGGTCTTCTCCAGCTGCTGTGGGCGTCGAACAAGCTGAGAGGAGGGAGCTGGAGGAGTGGACGGTAAGAGGAAAGAGAGAGGAAGGAGTGAGGAGCTAGTTTGGCTTTGGTGGGGTCTCTTAGCCAAATTGTTCCACATGGTTGTCCCCTTGCCTCAACCTAAGCCAAGTGTTGATCCTTGGCTCTTCTTCAGCCAACAAGGCCTCCATCTAGAAGCTCATGGTGGTCCAAATGTCGAGGGTCGTGGGGGCATACGAAATTCCAAGCAAAATGCTTCAATTGGACGCCCGTTCGTGTTGAATTCAATCCAATTCAGTCTCAACAAATCCCATGGTCGAGTCAATACTCAATCTAGTATTTTTCCTCACCCCTTGAGCCATCTTGCATTCCAAAATTGCGATAAAAAACGATCCTCGGCTTTTTCTAACAAAAACGGCCATGCGACGACTTTTTCCCAAAAATTCTCGGGTTTCAGAAAAATCTTCTGAGACTGAGTTAACGTTCCTAGAATTTATTGTGACATGACAAAATCTTCAATTTCTAGAATCAGACTCGAATTCGCGGTTAATTTTCATTTGGCTCGTTTTTAGCGTGACCTAAATTACCGGGTAACTTTCAAAATTTTTAGTGCAAATGACCCGTGGTCGATTTTCTTTGAACCACAATGAACTCACTGGACTCATTGGCGACTCTCGGTTGTTATGAAAATCTCGAGGATTCAAATACGGATATAGGGTACCAAAATAATAAGAAAATCAGTTTAGTGCCGATCGACGAGAATTTTCCAATTTAATGGTGTCACCCACGATTAGCCACACATCTCAGTCGAATCAACCTATCTCTGATCTCAAATCGATTTTTAACTATGCCGTACTGGCCTCTAAAGATGAGCACGGTCAAGAAGCCAATTCTTGGTCGAATTCTTAAGTCTATTGCCTTACAATTTCTTAATGGCTTTCCTAGATAGTCTAATTATCTCGAGAGTGATCAGCTCTGAAAACAGCTCTATAGGCATGTCAATGAAATGCCCGATTTATTCTGTAGAAAACATGATCGAAAATCTGGGATGTTACAAAATGCATCAGACTCCTCACGCACGAGCTTGCAGAGGTGCAAAACAATTTGAACAATTTAGGAAAAGAAGAAAACAAAAAGATATTCGAGAAGTTATGTAGTTTTGCAAAACTACAAATTGCGTGCTTCAGTTTTGTGGTCTCCCCATCAGCAAACTTCAAAGCGCATGCTCTTTACATATGCAATTTTGCATCCTCACCCAAGTACTCATCAATTTCGGCATAAGCCGGTTTTTAAGTTATTCGCCACCACTCACCTTCTCCAATGATGATAATGAACTTGAGAATCAAGAAATATCCATTAGTGGGTTTTGTTTTTATTCAATTTGCTTGTAAAACTTATTATGGCAATTAAAGTAACAGTTTCATGCTCTCCCCGCCAATGAAATTGCCTAGGCCATGATAACTTTCACTTGTAGCCTCTTGGGAATGTTTTATTGGGTCCGGGTTGGATTATTCATAACATTCATAGACGCAGCTTGCATTGAGGTGGAATATGTGGCTTCTTGAGAGGGTCCAATTGTGTCGTGCATGCAGGTTATTTTCAAAAGCTGTTGAATCATTCTAACCCGTGATTGAAGATACTCGCCTTTGGTGGCGATTCGAATTAGACAACACTCAATCTAAAAAACGAATGACTTTGGTCTACACATGTTCAAACAAATTTGCCCTCTAACTCTGAAATATTATCTACACAGATTTGAAAGAGAATAACAAGATGAAAAAAATGCAAAATCGCTCAGATATTCCCAAAATCACGTATTTCACTGAATAAATCAATGCACATGAGTATCGCAGAGATTCCTCAAAAACCTCTAATAAATTTGGCTTAGGCACTTCAATCTGGCTTCTCCTCGCTAAGATTGATCATAGCCTGCATGAGCACCGATTTGAATTCAAGCATCGATGACAATGAGGGCAGCAAGCTAATGGCTTACACCTCATCATGCTTCGTGCTTGACCACGACCACAAGATATGGGGATCGAATTGAGCTGAGCGTCACATCTTGGTCCACTTGTGCTTGATCTAGGGCTTGCATTGACCTCCATCTTTCAACAAAGGTACTGGAATTGCTGTTGAGGGCAATGACAAATGAGGTTGAGGGCGTTGATGGCTAATTCGGCAAGGAAAATAGAGATGGACTTTGGAGAACGCGATCTAAAGAGTGAAAAAGGCGAAGGCACGATGATGATGAAGAAAAGAAAGAGAAGGAGAAAATAAATTAAAAAAAGAAAGAAAAAAAAGTCTTTAGACGAAAATACCCCTAGATGCAAATAAGATTTGATTGGCTTTTAAGTTGAGGTCCTTATTTGAAACTAAGTTGGTCATTTCAGGTCCTTTTTTGAAACAATGTCCATTTTGGGTCCTTTTTTGAGAAAACGGTTCCACTTTAGGCCCTTAATTGAAATTTTCCCTAATAAATCCAATGAGCACAATTAAAATCCTGTTAGGCAAAAAATAATCGAATTGAATAATTAGAAGAATTAAGCAAAAACGACGATCGGCACCAATAAGGTTAGACTAGGTCAAGCGAGCTAACTTGACCCAGTTGGGCTTGTTAGGCTGAGCCCACTGAAATGGCCAAGCCCATGGAGCAATTTAGAGAGAATTAAGACGATTAAAAGGTCTCAGGTCAACTTGGTTAGACTTGAACCGATTAGAAGGTCTCGTTGAGCTGAAGCCCAATAAGTAGGGGTGATTGGTTTTAGGTCCAATCCATAGAACCAGTCAAATTTTAAAGATTGAAGAGAGCCACGTGTCTGACAAAAAAAAAGAGACTAGTGTGGTCCCTACTTCCAAGCTGTCTAATGTCTCTCTATCACATTCATTTTACTTCCTAACAAGTCTCTATCGCATTGAAGGCATTTACTTTTGTTCAGCCTCTCTCTCTCTCTCTTCTCTATCAAACCCACTTCCCCTCCTCCTTTCCCAAAAACCATTGTGATGAGTCCTCCATTTTAAAGAGACAAGGAAGACACCTCCAATTTGCTCCGATCTTGCTCTTGAGCCCTCATGGATCCTTGCATTTGTGGTGTGTCCCCTCTCCTATCCCTTCCGCATTACCCTACCGGCTCATCGCAATTCCATGGGGGGTCAGATCAGCTCCAACTCCATCCTCGTCTCCTCGACTCAACTCCTACTACACCGAGCTCGTTGGAGGACGTTGTTGTCCACCATGGAGAGAGGAAAAGAGGCGTGAGAGCTAAGGGGGGAAAAGTAACATGAGGGGTTGCTGTTTTTTGAATATTTTTAAGAAATAATTAAAAAAAAAAAAGTTGGTCCGGTCAAGGCAATTCTAACTCTAGAATGGAGAATCCGATCAAAAATCATCGATTCCATTTTTATGGAATCGGGGACCGGATTGGCCCCTCTGAGAACTGCTCAGAATTAGCCAGTTTGGTTTGATCTAGGTAGTTCCTAGTCCGGGCCCATCAATGAATTTAACCAGCTCACTAAGCAAAACAAGGAGGAAATTTATGACTTAGGAAAATTACTTAGCCTTTAAGAATCAAGGCCACACATGTTATTCATTTCCCACCTAACCACCCAAGATGCCATGTCACCAATCCATATGGAGAAATACGAACCAATATGATCATCTCTTGGCCGTGAAGGATCAAATTAGGGCCCTTAGATCATGATATGATGTTTAAGGTTAGGATTAGCTCTAATTTTCAAAATTTTCTCCATTTTTTCCCTCTTAATCTACCTCTCTTACTTGGCCGAGCACTTAGCTCACGTTACACGAAATTACACAGAAAAGCTCTCAAAACTCTCTCTCTCTCTCTCTCTCTCTCTCTCTCTCTCGGCCCTTGCTAGTTTATTTCCAAAGCCAGCGGCCTTGCATGACTAGCTCCCCCAACCAGTACTCAAGCTCACCGTGACAGGCGTCATTTCATACTATCATTGGAAATAATTAATTTGGCTAGTCTTCGTTCAATATAAAACTCTTGATATCAATTTCAAATGAATGATCCTTGGCTCAATTATAGTATAAAATCAAAATTATAATTGAATTCTAAGGTGGGATGTGATGAAATTGATTAACTAGTAATATTTAGAACAAGCTTAATTTCCGAAAATTGAAAGCAATTGCATATGTAGATCACTCTGGGACTTCAATTCCTCAGTAGTTGAATCACTATAGATGAACATTGATGTCAATTTTGGATGATAGCATTCTAATTGAACTAGGTCATGCATGTTTGGATGATGATCTTTAGGAATTAGCATTTAATCAAGCTTGATGATCCTATTAGCATGCTCAATTCATCACAAAGCTCATCTTAGCTGCAACCTATAGGATTTAATTTGATGCTCATTTAAGTGTTTATTAGTCCTAGATTTGATGTATGTTACTTGAATGATGATTAGGAAGCAAGTTGATTTTTTGTGGTGATCTCTTAGGATTCTCAAGAGCTGTTGGATGATGTTGATGTTCACTGAAGTTGAATGTACAAAGGCTGGATGTTCTAATTCTGAAAGATGTTAAGAACATAGGTCGAAGGGGGTTTTCTGGAAAATCATAGTATGATCTAACCTCTGTTTGTTCTTCAAATTTTGTGGAAAAATTGATAAGGAATTAGGAAAACTTGTCTTTAAGAGAATTGTACCTGAGATTAATATCTGTTTATTGATATAGATAATATCAAACTTTCACATCATTTGAGTTGTGAAATTTGCATTTGAAATTACCGAAGAAATTATGTGTTTGATTTGGAAAAACTGTTCTTGTGTCGACTAGAAGTGCTTTGCAAATAATCAATTGTTGGAGAACTTGTTTACAACAACTCAAAGTTCTGAATTGCAAATACCTAAAATTTAATTAATTTTTATTAAAGATAAGTAGATAGGTCGATCATTTTATTGAACAAGGTCAAAGTTGGAGTTGGCCTAAAAAACTATTTCATATTGAGTCCTCAAGGTAAAATATGTAATTACTCATAGTATGAGGGCTTCTTTGCAAAATGTCAAAAAATCGTAAGTTGTAAACTATATCTTAAGCTAGCTGTCCATAAAATTTCATGCCATTTGAGGTTCATTTACTATTTTCCCGAATTTTTGAAAACTTGGGTTGGAACTGGATAGAATCCAGAGTCATGTCAAATTAATTATTCTATATCAATCAGGCCATAATTAGGGAAAATGAATTGAATTGAAGTTGAATTAGACATCTTAAGCTTTCATCAGCAATTGGACTTATTCAAATCGGAGTTTGTTAGGATGCTCACCACTTGTTCGAGAAAATGTCCATGAGATTAGTTTTGTTTTTGTCTAATTCGAAAAGTATACTGGCCTGGATCATGTTCAACTATCTTCAAATGTTTTAAGTATGAGTTTCGCAATTTTACAGCGATTGAACGTCTCTCATTGCTGCCTTTTTCTCTGTGTCCTATTGCGAGAAAATGGCTGAGGTCAATACAGAAAATGGCCCGGCTTGCAAACCTGGTTCTACTAGGCCAGACTTGAGACCCCAATGTCCATGCCTTCTTCTTCGGCTACTGTTTCCAAGTTGCTAGTGTTTGTATAGTGTATATCTATTTAGGAAAAAAATATTTTTCTCTCTGAAAAATATTTCGAAATATGTAAATTTTTTCATGAAACAAACGGAATTGTAATTCCAATTTTCTAGGTGTAAAAGATCTATTGTGATTTAAAGCATTTGCATTTAACTGTTTCAAATACAACCTGGGGCGCTAAAAAGTTCCGCAATATATATATTGTTAGAGATCTTCGAAAGATATGATCTCTTAATAGTTTTAAAGACACCAGATGCTACATTTCGTAGGTAGATGTTTTTCGAATCGCTCGAATTTTGTTGTCTTCAGAGAGGAACTCCGTGTACCACGTGGCTGACCATTTGGGTGTTCTCTTCAGTGTTTGGAAGTCCACATAATGCAGCCCAAATCGTATCAAATATCCGTGTAGCCATTCGAAGTTGTCCAGCAGAGACCATATGAAATATCCCCTCACATCCGCTCCTTTTCTGAAATAAGAATAAAACATTTAATCGGGAACAAAAAATACTAATTTTATAGACTCAGTTCTATATATGATGTGATGGAATCGATTCGGAACTAGGAAAATTAGTATTCTTAATCAAACAAAGAAAGAAGACAATGAAAAATCTAGGAAATTTTAGTGTATTTCAATCATTATGAAAGTTTGTTGTTAATTGAGGAATAGTGAAGGCATTCAATACCGGAAGAAACACAAGATATACCTCACAACTTCACTTAAGACAGTGAGATAGTTCTCGTGGTATTCTATTCTCTTAGTGTCATTCAGGGAATCTTCGATTGCACCTGTAGGTTGCGGGTACCCTGCGAAATAATAATTAGTCTTTTTGTTTTGTTGACGGGATCAATCAATCATCTTATTTGGTAAACTTCGAAGATGAAAATAAGGTTCGGTTTATAGTTGTCTAAGTGACACAATACCATTCTCGCTAATGAACATCGGCGTGTTGTTGTATCTCTTTTTGACATATGTAACGATCCCTTCTATGCCCCTCGGAACGACAAAGAAAAGCGATATTGCAGTCTGCAACATGATCATTAACTATTAGTCAAAAACAGATAAGCCTGACTGCGAAATCGACTTGAAATCAAGGCCAAAAGATCTGCTAAATAGACTCATATCTTCCATGCTGGTATGAACGATGAAATCATACATCTTTAGCTGCTTGCATCCGATGATTGCTCTTTATACATTTGCCTAAGTTACTTACCCGTTCGCCGATGTAAGCTCCATCCTTTTCTCCAGTGAGATACACGAACGCCTCCCCCAGAGAGTAAGGCGAAGTGCATGAAGAGAACATGCAGTCCTTCACATAAACAGTCGTGTAGTGATTTACTCCGATGAAATCCAACTTCCCCTGGAGGAGTTTCTTCCGCTCTTCCGCCGAAAACGTTGGCAATCTCGATCCTAGGACTTGACGCATCTCGGGCGGATAATCTCCATAGACTAAAGGGTCTACAAACCTGTAATTAACAGAGAAATTATGATCAGTTTTCGGCAGAAACAAAAATGGAGAGTGGAGAAAGTTCTTGATAAAAGTAGCATATGGATATCTTTTTGTGGCCATAGAACATGGATTCTGTGTAAGAGAGAAATTATGTACCAAGCAAAATAGAAAGCTAAGGATCGTTGGACAGCAAGACGATCGGCCGGAGTGTCGGTGTACGGCTCGAACCATGGAGCTGAAATCACTATCCCAATCATTCCTCCTTGCTTTTCCTGATTATGAATTTTTATTTTTTGCGTAGGTCCAAAAAATACATAGTATATCTTAGCGTTTGTCGCGGAAAACGAAAGGAAACTTATGTTAAGAAGAGTGTCCAAAGTAAGACTTGTAATGAAGCTATGACATTATGAATTGAGCTTCTTGGCCTGGATATATGAGAACCTTAAGTGATGACAAATTTAATAGTGTTTATTCTCATGAATTTTGACGTATGTAAGAGATAAAGTGATGATTTCACTTTCATAGCCAAAAGAGGCAATTGGTTCATTTCTGCTCTTTCTTGTTCATTTATGTTAACTCTCTTGAACACAAGACGGTGACGGTACAATTGGTAACCGAGCCAGTTAATGCATCGAAATGAATCAATTCGTAGCTCTTTAATTTACCTGGTAATACTTCCGGTAAATTTCAGCGGCTGTGGCATGGGACAACACCAGATTGTGGGTCACAATGTAGGGTTCGAGAGCGGAGTCGCCATAGGAGCAATTACCAAATGGGTAGGAGCACCGGCCCGGCGGGTAAGTTCCCAAGAGGTAACCATAATAGATGAACACATTAGGCTCATTGAATGTGGTCCAATACGTCACTCTATCTCCGAAAGCTTCGAAACAAACTTGTGCAAAGTAGCCAAAATCCAACCTACAAACAATTTCGGAACACATGATGTAAAGTTACGAGAATTGATTGGATCGTCATATTGGTGGAGATTACCAAGGATGGCGGTGATGGTTTCACTTACTGTATTTCGGAACTTAACCACGAACCATACCGGTCTTCTAGCAATTGGGGAAGGTCGTAATGGTTCAACGTCACGAACGGCTTTATATCTTGGCCGAAAGAACAGAGTGCAAATACATAGAATGGGTAATTCATCTTAGGCAATGATCAATGATATGGAAAAATTAAGCATAGAAAAAATCACTCCAAGAGGGTAATAAAAAATGCAACTTTTGAATTAAAGAATGATATGGTGAGAGGGATTGTAAAAAATGCAACGTTGGTGTCAAATATTTGGTTCATTTTTCCTGTACCTCTGACCAAAAGGGCATCAATGATATTGTTGTAGAACTCGATGCCTTCTGAATTGACCTCTCCAAATCTTCCTTCTGGAGTCGAAAGTGAAACGGAATATGAGCTATGGTGTTAAACTGATAAGAACTGATCAAGTGTATATTATACAAAGCCCAAAAGAAATCATCTCAAATGAAAATAAAATTGCATACTGGGAAGAACTCTAGACCAAGCTATGGAGAATCTGTATGCATCCACCCCGAGACTATGCATCAACTCTATATCTTCCTGTTGCACGTCAATATTTCCAGGAGATTATTAAAAAATAAAATCAAGCTTTGGTTATAGAAATTAATCTATACTGTGAGTAACGTTCCCAAAGCTTTCTAGCTTCTAATTTACAACAACAGTCAGGCCAATTTAGTGTTAAAATCTGGAATATCAACAATTAATCTCATGACATTTTGGGCTGTTGATGAGGCTTTAATGAGAGTATCGAGAGAGTCAAGTACCAAAAAGAGATTATAGTGATCATCCGCCACATCAGCGTTGCTTCCATCTTCTATTTTCCCTAATCACCAAAAGGCAAACCCATCATATGTCAATATTAGGGGTGATCGGGTCCAGGGTGGGTAGGGTCTAGACCTGGACCCTGTACTCGACCCTGTTATAACCGGTTCCCATTTTCTGGACCCTATACCCGACCCTGTTTGTATTGGATCCTGTACCCGACCCATCCTGTTTTTCCAATCCGGTTCCAGGGTCAACCCTGTTTCCACTAGAACCTGTTTTGCAATCTCTCGATATCCTATACGACTTCGAATTTTATATTAATAAGTGAGAAAATAACGTAATTCTCCTAATTTATATTGAAACATTAAGCACTGGTAATAAATTAATACATGAACTTTTTGATTAAACGAAAAATTAAGGATCCATAGGGCTAATTATAATAAATAAAATCATAAGACAAAGAATTAGCAACAAACATGGGTCTAATATTAATCTTATTTCCACAACTACTACATGAAGCTACTCATTTATGTAAGCATAACTCATCCTACAAAAGAGAAATTAGACGAGTCAATTCATGTGATACATAAGAATTTGGCGGCGACAAACACCGTCCGTCCATAAGACAGTGCAAGAGGGAGCCGGTGAGGGAGGGAAGCAAGTGAGGAAGAGGAATGACAAAGGAGGAGTGCCGTGCGTGTTTGAAAGAGCCAAAAGGAAAAATATCGTGTGATTGCGGGAGTAAAAATAGAAATCGGGAAAAAAAAATTGCTTTGAACCTCTACTTACAAAACCGGTCTGGGAACCAGTTCCAAAACCGGTCTACGAACCAGTTTTCGGGTGGGTAATCACTCGGAACCTGTTCCTGTACCAGTTTAAACCGGTTCCGAATTTTGGGAACCGGTTCCTGACCCTGTTTTCCGGGTGGGCCGGTTCGGGAACCAGGTATACCCGGTCCGGTTGCACACCCCTAGTCAATATTTTATGGGGAAATTATCCAAACAATTATAAACATGCTATACGGATATCAATTCAATTTTAAAAATTTCCATTTAGTCATAAATCTTTGCATGAAATTTCAATATAATCTTTCCGCCCAATTTTTGGACAAAAATTGCCTACGTGGTATGTGCCGTGTAGGATAGTCAGCAATCACTGTGCTACCATGTTAGCGATTTTTACGAAAATTGACCAAAAAATTATATTGAAATTTTGCACAAAATGTTTATGATTAAATTGGTAAATTTAAAAAGTTTAGAATTGAATTGATATCTATAATAATAGGTCTACGATTGATTGGAAATTTTTCTCAATATTTCATTATATATGTAAAAAATATTGTGAGAATTAGCTCACAAAGTGATGTTACAAAATTTAAATGGATAGGAGCGGAATATGGTCTAGTGAATAATAAGAGTTCGTCGCATTATCTTTGTTAAAAAATAAAATCGGTTTCATGAACCAACTTTGATATCTCGATATTATTACATCATACAATCTTTACTGACGTATGGAATGGCCACCAACGATCTCTGGTATCAAACTAATGGTCAATCAATGATTGGTCAATGACGTTTATGAGAAGAGGACTTTAGCATCTACCATAAAAATAAATTAATTTAAAAGAAAGACTGCATAAAAAATGCAAAGTTCATTACACATGCAATATTCCTACTTTTTAGGCTGGTGGTGGCAAGTCATGGTCATCCTATAAATAAATTAGCTCGAAAAATATAATTTTTTTTGCGTTTTCTATAACTTTGTTGTTAAGGTAAATTGGTCATGTTTTCATTCATAGCTTTGAAAAGAAAACTACGAAGCAAAAAAATTACACTTATTTGGATATTTCTTTTAGCTAGATCTCTAGTTTTTCTGTAAAAATAATATCATAGGATGAAATTAACCATTGTCGAAGGTGATATGTCTGTTTAATATACGCATGGTGTTCGATTAAATTACTAGCCAGGATAGAACTTCAGTTTTATCACTTCGGAGAAGCTTATCGATGGGACATCTCTATTTTTTTTATTATTATTTGAAACACATATGATAAAAAATACTTAGTTGCATTCATTTTTTTTTCCTGGGTACAATTTACAAACAGGAACTTATTTAATTTTTACAAATGTGTAAGACTAAGCTTCATATCATTTAGTAGCTTGGAAGACAAAACCCATAACTATTTCAAAACCAAATTGAAAGCCATTTTCGGCTTTCTTGATTTTGACTGGCCGGCATATTCCACTTTTCAATTGATTTTTATTGAACAGAAAGAAATAATTTTCTCAGAATTCATTTTCTTGTGTTGGTTTCATTGGAGCCTTGAAAATGGAAAGAGAACCTGGTATGTGTGAGAAGACATCCCAATTGCTGAGGCTTTTGTTACCTTGCAGGTAGGCCCCTTCAATCTGGCCAGAACATACAAATTGAAAATTATTTGGTACAAACTTGTCGAGGTACAACATAACATATAATCCCACACAAAAAAAAAAAAAAAAATGCCATAAAAATCTACAAAAAAGAGGAGCATTTTCAATTGCTTTTCAACGCAACCAAAAAATGTGCTAGAAAGTTATGGACATGAAATAATGGGGGAAAATTCCAAATAAAGGCTTGAAGTACCCTCGTTTTTCTTAAATAATGGCATGAATTGGATTTTGTTTCAAATAAGGGCATGAAGTGGCCAAATTATCTTAAAATAAGGGCCTTTGGCTACTAGTTGTGACTACTCCGATTATCAAAGAAATGGTATTTTGATCAAAAAATTGTAACCATATATATATATTATTTTTTTTCCTTTTTTTTCTTTTCTCTTCTCTTTTTCTTTTTTCCTTTGGCCATTGCTATCAATGGCTGACGGAGGTCACTCGCCTTAGGTGAGGGTCGCCTAAGCCAAATCTAGCAAGGGCGGCCCTCACACACGTTGTGCAAGGGCAACCTTTGCATGATGTGGGCGAGGGTGACCCTCGCCTGACGTTGGCGAGGGTAGTCCTCCCTAGAGTCTAGTGACCTTCGCCATGGCCGGCGGAGGGAACGGGGAAAAGGAAAAAATAAAAAAAGAAAAAAGGAAAGAAAAAGAAACCAACTAAAAAAATAAATCAAAAGACGAAAAATGCCTTTCGATTTGAGAGGTTATGCCTTTTTGAAACCGATATAACCATTTCGGGCCCTTATTTAAGCGAATTTGGCCACTTCAAGCCCCTATTTGAAATAAAATTCACTTCGAGTTTTTATTTAAAAAAAGAAGGCACTTTTAGACCCTTATTTTTTCCCAAATAATGGGGGTAGTTGGCTCAGATCAAAGAGAAATCTATGGTTATAATAAAAAATGGCTCAAGTAAATAAAGGTCTCTTTTCGCTCATTTTTATTATCTCACAAATCCAACGCAATAAGGGTATAGATCATCCTTTCCCGAAAGACTCCTTATGATTTGGTTGACCAAGTGAGTGATAGATCGAGGGGATGGCTAAACTTATGTTACTCTAGTTAAAGGTGAGCTAGCGAAAGGAAGCTTAAGTGCTACACGATCGCAATATCAACTGTCCGCCCATGACACACAACTAACTAGGTGAATTCCATAGTAGAGCTCAACCACGAGAGAGTTTTGTACAGAGCTTGGCCATCACGGTTATGGCCACGGGAACTATACGGCAGAGCTCAGGTTTTGTGGCCGTGGCCGTGGACGTGAGAGCTCTGCCACAAGGAATGGCCAAGATTGCGGAAGAAAAAACAGAAAAAGGAAATGAGAAAAAGTTGAAGATGAAGAGAGAGAGAGAGCCGTGCAACTTTTCGATTTTTTTTACATGGATGGAGAGGAGAGATAAAAGCTGGTGGCATCAGCTGATTGACCGAGGAGACAAGAAAGTGAGGGTTAAATGCAAAATCATATTACGTGATTGAGTGCCCAAATATACGATATAACTGCAGTCGCTTTTCTACACCAAGTGATGCATATAAAATATTATCCTAAAGTGCTCCCAACCTATGAAGTCCGGACACGTCGCCGGAGCTTCCGTGTTGTGTCCGATATGTGTCAGAGCGTGTTAGACACCTCAACACGCTCAGACACGCGTTGACCGCGTGTTGGATTTTTTGACATGCGGTCAACTTTTCTCAACATGTGTGTCGGAGCGTGTTCAAGGGAGAGGGATCGTCGAAGAAGACGGAGGGTGGAGGCGAGATCAGGGAGTAGAGGCAACGCCGCGACGGCGAGGGAGGGCTAGAGGAAGTGCGGGTGATCCAGAGGGCAGGGCTGCGATGGAGGGCCGACAGCGAGGCTTCAAATATGTTCGAGTTTCATTGATCTGCTCGGATATCTTCTGGTACTCCTCGTCCACTTCATCCGCGACTGATCGAGGTCAGGTTCTTGCACGCCGGAGACGGAGTCGGGCCGGAGGTATCGTCGCCCTTGATTCTACGACCCCCTTCTCCCCCAACGTGAGAGCGTGCGAAGGGAGAAGAAGACAGCTTGGGGGGTTGATTGATGGGTGTGGGGCGGGAGCAGGTGATGTTGTGGGGGAGGGGAAGAAACTGAAAGTGGGGAGAAAATATTGGAGAAAAGATTGGGTGCCCGGATTTTGGGGGTGGTGTGGGGGATTGGAGAGAGAGAAATGGGGGAGGGCAAATAATTTTTGGGGATGAGCGTATAGAGGGAAAAAAAGAGAGGAAAATAATTTTGAGAGGTTTTTGAGGGGAATAACTTTTGAGCGGTAAAGTTATTTTTGTTATAAAAATAAATAAATGAGTTAAAAAATGATTTCAAAAAATAAAAATATTGAATGTTAAATAATGATAAATTTTGATGATTATAAAAGATCATAGATTTATTTAAATAAAGTTGATTATATTTTTTTGTTAGTCATTAGTTTTATCCATAATTTTTGTTAAAGTTAAAAATATGTTCTCAAATATGGTTAAGCATTAATTATGAATATATCTTTCAAATTTTCTATGAATATATCTATTAATATTATTAGTGCAAATTCATTATAAGTTCTTGTTATTTATTTATTTATTTGTGAATTTGAATCAAATTAATTAAAACTAAAAATATTTATTCAATAATAATGTGTCCCAACGTGTCGAAATTTTCTATTTTTGAGAAATGACGTGTCGTGTCGCATGTCCGTGCTAGTTAGCTCCCAATTGTGAAAAAAGCATGTGAGATCTACTTTTGTCTCCTAGAGTGAATTTTCATTTGGGCCACATATCAATTATAGTGTCGACATGACAAAATTTGTTAGAGTCTAGCTCTAATTTAAAATGTTGACGCCTGATTGGAATATACAATAGGATAACTTTAACTATTTCAACGGCTCTTCTTGAGTTTTGACCGTTGAATTATAGTTATGTTTCTCACTACTATTTCCTGTCAAATCACATGGAGAAAAAGAATATTGCAAAATTATTCCCAAAAAGGAAAAAAAAATTTGAGCTGGATATCCTTTTGGCTGTCGTGAAGAAGATTTTCAGCAAAAAATTGAAATAGCACTAAATTTTCCGTGACATACTTCGCATGATATTATGGTAGACTAATTATTCAAGAGTAAACACCCGATTCAATCTGACCTTGATATGAGGGCGAATCCCAGTAAAATAGCATTCAATCAAACAGGTACGCATCCAATGCCAAAATCAATACACCTCATGTACACATGCAAAACAACCAATGCAATTGAAATATTGAGTTCGTGCTATGAGTTCATTGAAGATGAAACTCCATTAATCATGATAAAGTACCTCAAGCGACTTATACACGTTTTTTTTTGGCCGAAGTTCACACGTGATTTATAATGGCCTCCATTGATATACAGTTTCTGAATCCCTCTCTAAATAACTTGATGTTTTGCTTATTTTTTAATGAACTCTTTCTTCATAGATGACTTTGGGATATAATTGAAAATTTTAGGATGGATTGGAGATGAGATTGGTCTTTCTAAACTGGTTCTGATTTTTAATCAAATAAATTTGGCGGGCCCAAAAATAAAAGAGAAAAGAAAATGCTCATAAATATTAGTATTATTTAATAAATAGAAGAGACTATCCTTGTTGCAAAAGGTTAAGTGTAGCCCGTGATTCACACAGTTCCCATCTGCAATTATGTTATGTCCCCTAAAACCACACATACGTACTTACGCTATTACAAGCCTATGGTGGGAAAGCATAAAATAAAATTTACCCTCACAGACATTTTATATATTTGTGGGCTTAGAAACAAGTGATTGAACTTAGTCAATCTACTGAGGTTTTCGGAGACGCGTCTGGTAGATTAGATTCGAAAGCACAAAAAGGGCCAAGTTGGAGCCTGGTTCGAGTCATTGCAAGTTTATCAATTAAGGAACATATACAGACACATCTCCAAATGGTTCAAGGATAGAAAAGATACGAGCATTTGGAGGCAGAGGCAAAAGAACACTCAGATTATGGTCAGTCATCATGAAGCGGATTATGGTATGCAGCGACATGCAATATTTTACTTCAAAACATCTTGCTAATAATCAAGAAAGATTTTCTTGTGTGTTTCTTTTCTAATTGGTCAAAAAAGTGTAGGAAAAAAAATTACATTCAAATGACTGATTCATTACGAAAACGACTTACGCTGTCTGCTAATTGAGAGGTCCGACGAGGTTCATGAGTGTGCTAATTCTATGTGAGCAATTGACTTTTTCTCTTTCGTTGTCCCACTAATCAATTAAAGAAAAGAACAACTACCTCAATTTAAAAAAATGAAAAATTAACAATTATCAATCCAGAATTGAGAATAATCAAACCAAGGGGACACCCTCAATAATTGGACGATAGAATAAACAAATATTTCTGTCTTGTCCGGTTCATTCGCAAGGAATTTTGACGTTAGGCACAAAAAATTTGGCCTATAGAGCACTGTTATTATTGCAAAAAAGAAGAAGAAAATGGAAATGCTTAACTAATGGTCACCGTTATTATTGCAAGTAAGAGTAGCATGTAAGCCATAAGCTGTAATTGATAGAAAAGGCAATAGGTTGTATGCTAGCATTATAATGAAAAAACAATTTCTTTCTACCACTGTCACTTCCACCATCTAAAAAAATAATAATAATAATAAATTAGGCAACCATGTATGAGAAATGACTCACTTGAATGTGACTAATCGACAACCCAAGAAAGGCCAATAAAAAAAAAAGAAAAAAAAGAATGACTACACAAGCAAAGCTCAAGAGTGGCATGAAAGTTGCTAATACCCATCAGTGTTGATGTATGCTAGATCCCATGCACCGTTTTAACTTATAAGAAAGCACACGAATTTCCACGCGAAGCATTTGGTAGGAGACGTCATGTAAACTATAAATAATAGAAACTCGTGTTCGTAATTCATTCAAAAGAACTATTTTCATATTTTGCAGTTGTTACCTATCCTGAATGCTTGACAATATCTAAAAGAAAGGACCAATGATAAGTAAAGAACTAGGCTGCTTCCTCTAGGTTGGTTTGGTTTTGTTCGGCACAATAAATCAGAAACTGGACTAGTTATTGCCGTTTCCAAAAGTTTGGAACCGGATTAGTCCCATGGGAACCACCCAACATCAGCCTGTTCGGTTTGGTTCAATCTGGGACCGACGCTTACCCTTGTAAGGACCTATCATCCCTTCCCATAAGCAAGCAAGCAAAGAATGCTTCTAAAAAACCAAGTCAACGCTTTAACTTGAATGGCCATCTAGAGAGAGATAGAGAACCTGGAAAGAGGAGGTGGCAGTGCCAAACAAGAAGGAGGGAGGGAATTGACCTCTGTGGACGGTGGTTCTTGAGCTTGTGAGTCGCAAGAAGAGACCATGTATCAATAGAAGACGAAGAAGAGCAGAACAAGCTTGTGATCTCATCCTTTCCTTTTCTTTTTCTTGGGTTTTGTGGATATGAATGGGAGGGGCGTTAGACCTTCTTGAGTAGGGGTGTCTTCCAACCCTCTCCTGTTCGGAGGTTCTCCTGGTTTCCTCGCATTTGAAGATGGGAGCCCTTGACAGGGCTGCTTTGGGATTTTCGGAAGCCTCTCCAGCGTTGGTGTCGTCCTTACCCACCAATCTTACTTTGTGTCGTTGGTGGGGCTGCTTGTGTACTGTTTGTGCTCCCTGTTTTCAGTTTTGTTTGCTTTTGCCACTGTTTTGGCTTTCCTCTGCTCCTGTACAGGTTCCTATCTCTTTCACCTTGGCACCCTTCCACTCACGCTGACTTTTGTCTTCGTGAGTGCAAGTTTTTGGTGCCGAGTTCTTGCTGTATAGCTTCTTACAGCTTTTTGGTTTAAAGTCAATATAATTCTCACCTTTTACCAAAAAAATGTGAGAGGCGTGGTGGGTTTTATATAGGCGACCATTCTTGAAAATAATTGTCAACGTCCCCAAATAGAATGACATTTAATTAAACGGGCATGAATTTAATACCAGAATAACAACTGCGTCCATTTATCATGTTGAAGTACACACGTGATTTACATTGGCCTCTGTTGATATGCAGTTTCCTAATCTCGTACTGAATGACTTGATGTATTATTTGAATTTTTAACGTATTTTTGTCTGAGCTGGTTTCGCTATCCACCCTAACAAATTTTGGTGGGCCAAAAAAAGAAAAGGAAAGAAAGCGCTCACAAACACGATAGCTATATTTTGTAGGTAGAAAAAGACTAGTAGTGTTTCGAAAGCGAAGTGTAGCACATGATTCACACATTTTCCCATGATCCCCATCTACAATTCATGATGTTTCCCCCAAGACGAGACATATTTCATGTACTTACACAATTGCAAGCATTCTAACATGGGATATGATAACACTGTCTTAGATATTATGCACCATACCAATAATTGCCTACACTTTATTTTTTTTTATCAACCGCCACATGGAGAAATTTCAAGCAGACGGTTAATAATTTAATACCCTATAAATAGATGATGATCGCTAATGTTTACAGTTATGGGAACTAGTCATGACAGCCAATGACAGACATTTTCCAAGAGAAAAAGGATTAAATTTTGGGATGGTCATCGGCCACCTTTGGGGCTCTAAAGGGGTTTGGGCAAAAGCGGATGGTGTTTGGTTCAATTTTTTGGGGACTTTGGGGAGATGCAATTGCATCTCCAAGGGGCTTCAAAGGGCTTTCGGGGAATGGAGGGGTAGAGGTCCATTGGGAAGTTGCATTTTCGAAATTCAACTTCTGGTACTGTTCATCACTGTTCATCTCTTTGGTGGAGAAGCTGATCGGAGGTCGACGACCGCCGGCCAAGGGGTCACGCGTGCCGGCGATCGCCGCCTGAGGGTCGCCGGACCTCAGGCGACGCCTGGGTCGCGCGACCTCAGGCGACGGTCACTAGGGTCGTGCGAACCCAAGCGGCGTAGCCTGAGGTTTGTGCACCCCAGGCAACCCTGCCTAGGTCGCGGGTCGCGCCACCCCCGGGCGGTGGTCACCGGGGACGCGCGACCCTCAGGCGGCAGTGGCAGCTACTAGAGAAGCCTGATGGGCAGGGAAGAAGATGGCCGGAAGAAGAAGACTGGCGGGAAGAAGAAGACAAGGGGGGAAGAGAATATGAACAGTACGCTGTGACATTTCCCAAATGCCCAAAGCAGCCCATCCCCAGCATTCAGCTTTCAGCATTGGGAATGCTCATATTTGGGCAAATGAACTTTCAAAAACTTTGCCAAACACAAAAAATTTTCCCCCCAAAGCCCCTTGGGAAAGTCGAACTATATGGGGCCTAAGTCACCCCATGGACCACCGCAAGTTCCATCATCCATCGGTTCAAATTGGTAACCTTCTCTTCAAATTAGGTAAAAATCATATCTTCCTTTGATTCGAATATTTTATTGTCTAATTCGAATATGTCATGATCAAAATAAAATATTTGAATGATAACGCCATGTCCATAAAATTTTTTATCATCATCTAGATTAGTAAAACTTCCTAGTTTCGCAACGTGCTATGATTGATAGTACGGTCTCATATCCGAGATACAACTTGTGACCACATGGAAATTTGACCAATCCTATTTGCATGCCGTTAGATACAATCGTCGATTTATTTCTTTCCAAATTTAAGTAGATATGGATAATATCCTAGGTGATTGGAAATTATCTTTGATTTTGATTTGATTTTTGTTTTCATTTTATTTTATTTTTATCTTATCCAGAAAAAAAAAATCTCAAAAGGATTAGATAAAATTAGGGTAGATATTGAATAAAATTAGGGTAGATTTTTATAGATAACATTGCATATTAAATATGATTGCATGTTCAAATTAATTTTAGATAATCCTTTGGGTCCGCGTGACCTCAGGTCGCCAGATTTGGCTTCTGCGACCTCAAGCGCTTGAGGTCGCGCCTCCAGGCGGCGACGGCGTCGCCTGAGGTCGCACCGCCTGGGTACGCACGACCTCAGGCCGCCAGATTTGGCCTCTGCGCGTCCAGGCACCTGAGGTCGTGCCTCTAGGCGGCGATGGCGTCACCTAAGGTCGCAACCTCAGGCGGCCAGATTTGGCCGCCGGCCGCCGGATTTGATTTTCAAATTTAAAAATAAAATAAAAATAAAAGCAAAAGCCCATTTGTAATGTAAGTTTTGCCAAACGGTATTTTGCTAAAGTTGCATTTCAATGCTATTTGAGATTGCAATTTACCAAACGGTGTAACATTTTGGAAAACCCTTTTACCTCAAAGATATTTGCATTCTCCCAACGGCATTTCCTCAAAGATGAACCAAACGGGCCCTTAGTGTGCTTGGTTAGTTGGTGGTTGGCCAAGGACTTCTCGATGTCTCAACTGGAACTTGGCCAGGTTGGCGATCGTAAAGGCTTGTTGTTGCGGGGTCGGGCAAAACAGCGCATGACATCAACTAGCTTAGTCATGGGCTTAGATTGCCAGAGGAGGAGTGGCTCATTGTCACCAAGTGTGACATCTTTGATTCGAACCCTTATCTTGAGCGTGAGGAATGGACTAAGGATCAATACTCTGATAAGGAGGATTGGCTTATTGCTAATGTCGGTTCTTCCACTCTTAAAAACTCCATTAACAAATCTTTTACTTTCTTAAATATCCTTCATGTCCTTACCATTACACAAAATTTGCTTTTTGTACACAATTAACACATGATAATAACTGCTTCTTTGAGTTTCATCCAGTTCACTTTGTTATGAAGGATTTGCAGACCAAAACATTACTACTCCAAGGTTCGCTTAAGGATGGACTAAACCGACTGCTAGGCTTTTACACCGCATCTCTATCCACCAACACTGTCTCACTTGATACTTTCGCCACTGCCACCACTTGGCATGCTCGAATGGGTCATCCCCAACAAAGCAAAGTTCGCTCTTTGATTCATTCAAACAATTTGCCATGTTCTACATTTGATTTTAATAAATGTGCTTCTTGTTTGTTAGACAAATCTCATAAAACACCCTTAACCCTCCACTCATAGCATTAGTAAAGCACCTCTTGATTAAATTTTTACCAATGTATGGGGACTTGCCCCAACTCATTCTATTTCCTGTTATAAGTATTTTGTTATATTTGTTAATGATTTTTTCAAATAAACTTGGTATTATCTTATTCAAAATTGGTCTGTGGTCCTTTTCATTTTCAAAAAATTCAGGATCATGGTTGATAAATGATTTGAAAAATCCATCAAAGCCATACAATTTGATCGGGGTGGGGAATACAAAACCCTGAATAAAATCTTTTTAGAACATGGAATTCTGCATCAAGTAGCATGTCCACACACTCATGAGCAAATGAGCAGCTGAGCGAAAAATTCGCCATATTGTTGATATCGGCCTTATGTTATTGGCCCATGCATCTTTTCCCCTTAAGTATTAGCCTTATGCTTTTGAAACCACAATTTACCTTAATAACGATTACCCACACCACTTTTAAATAATATCTCACCTTTTCTAACACTTTTCCTTCAATAACTAGATTACAAGTTTTTAAAAATATTTGGTTGTGTTGTTTTCCCTTTACTAAGGCCATACAATTTGCATAAGTTTTCACTCTATTCTACTCAATGTGTGTTCTTAGGATATAGTTCATTGCATGTTGGTTACCGTTGTTTATATTACAAAACTGGACGCGTGTATATTGCAAGATATGCTCATTTTGTTGAAAATATATTTCCATTCGCCATACTTAGCTCACACTCTTATGAAATACTCTCACCATCATATCCTTGATTGACGATCTCCATAGCTAGTATGTCCTTTCACGCGAACCATGGTGTTAATAGTAATATCTTGCCTTCTACCCCACCTTTTAACACCTCCCCATCCCACCTTTGAAAAACCATCGCTGACATTATCAAATGTTAATACTGCTTCAACATCTAACACGTTAGTTTCTAGTCCGTCTAATACCGGTACATGTTTTAGTAAGGCTCTTTCAGACACCCCCTGGCAGAGGCTATTATGATACCTCTACCACCGATTTGTCAAAAACCAAGAACCTATTTAATATGGCTAAATCAAAACCCAAAGCCCAACACTAAATATCTATTGCCATAGGAGAACTTGGCTGAAATAAGTTCTATAGAAGAGCCATGGTGCTTCACCGAAATTAATAAATGTGAAAAATGGAGGGACGCGATGCTTGAAAAATTTAATGCTTTGTTGCGTAATGGAATATGGGTTTTTGCTCCCCCAAATCTCAAACCAAATGTTGTGGGCTCCAACTGGGTTTATCGAGTCAAGACACATCCAGATAGTTCGATAGACTGGTACAAAGCCTGCCCAATGCCCAAGGGCTACAATTAGCAGGAGGGTATCTACTATACAGAAACATTTAATCCCGTTGTTAAAGCAACCACCGTTCATACAGTTATTTCATTGGCTTTGACAAAGAACTCGAAATTTTAGCAATTGGATGTTAGTAACGGATTTTTAAATGGTAACTTGACTAAAGAAATCTACATGGCCCAGTCTCAAGGCTTCATTGATAAAGAAAGGCCATATCATGTACGCAAGTTATAAAAATCCTATACGGATTGAAACAAGCACTGCGGGCTTGGTTTTACTGGTTGAGCATCTTTTTAGAATCCCTAGGATTTATCGGATCAAAAACTGATAATTCCCTCTTTATACTACATTGGCCCAATTTCTCCATTTACATGCTCATTTATGTTGATGAAATTGTTATTACAAGGTCTAATCTGGCATTTATTCGAGACACCATCAATTGCTTAAATAAGGAGTTCTCCATACAGGACTTGAGTGAACTTAATTACTTCCTGGGAATCGAGGTACTTAAACATCCATCAAGGTTCCTCCTGTCACGATAAAAGTATTGTTGACACCTAAATTTTGGCAGCCCATTTAGTCATTAGGGGTTAATTTTATCTTTTAAAAATATTATAATTCAATTGCATAGCATATAGTTTTAGGTGCATTTGTTTTTATTTTACATGTTTTGCATTTTTATTTTTAGGACGGCGGATGGGTCGAATTAATGGTTTTGAGTTTTAAATTAACTGGCCGGACTAAGTCCATGAAAAGTGAAAATTGGCCCGAGCCCCTTTTTTGAAATTGAGATTTGAAATGAAGATTTTTGGAATTTAAGAAAATTGGGTTGTAATCTTATCTTTAAAAATCAGTAGAAAATATTTAGGAGATGAGGAAAATAAGATGATTTTTATGATCAAGAGGTTAAAGGAAAATCTTCGTGCATTTTGAAAGGTGGATAAAATATTTCACGAAGATTAGATTTTTGATTTTGCTTATAAAGAGGGGTCTTTTGCTCGCAAAAGGGTGTTGAAGTTTTGCTAAAAAGAAAGGTCAAAGAAAAAGTAAAAGGCAGAAGGAGAGAAGGGACGTGAGGGCGACGTAAAAGCAGAGGGGGAAAAAAGAAGAACAAAAAAAAAAAAAAAGGAAAAAGGAAAACAAAAGCTACTGTTCTTCTTCCTCCCTCGCATTAGTGGGATGTGCCTCCCATCTGCGAAGACCCCCGGCTGGTGCCACCTGGAGCCGACGCCCGATGCTCGCTCCGCTCGAGCGACGAGCCTCCGCCTCTGGGCTGACGTCGCCTGCTCCGCCCAGATCTGCTCAAGCTCGGAGCCCCAAATTGACACTCCACCGGTCTCCGTCGTCCCACGAGCCCCGAACCCAACCGCGTCACCGCACCTTGCTCCGCGCGCGAAGCCTCTGTTGCTCCCGACCCGCGCTGCTCGCCCCGAGATCCCGTTGTGCCCATCATCGCCTGTCGACCGGAACTCCAATCCGCGACTTCGATCTGCTCTGTTGCTCGACGCCGGTCCCCGAGACTAAAGCGCCCTGCTGCAAGAAGCCGAGAAGCCGCCGTTTCGCTCGCACCTGAAGCTCGCACCGCCCCAACGCCGCCCCTGCCTTGACGATTGCCGCCGCACGAAGCCAGATGCCGAAGCACTGCTGCATCCGCGACCTGTGACCGCCCGAGCGTCGTTGCCCCCCCTCCGCGATTGTCCAGCGCAGATTTCCCCATCGTCGAGTCCCTCGCCGCACGTTGCTGCCCCTCGCCGGAGTGCCCATGCCGGAGCCTGAACGCCGGCGACCCGACTCCCCTTGCCGGACCGGCGAATTTGGCTGCCCCTCCATTTTCCTTAGGTTGTTTGTTTTTCTCTTATTTTTATTTTTTTATTGTATGTTATTTTACTTTACTTTTAATTAGTTTTATTATTATTGTTTAAGTTTAAATATTGTGAGGTGACTTTTAGGTTATAATCCTTGTAGGCATTATCCATAGGAATTGTCCCTAAAATTATTGTAATTATTTAATTTGACCCGTAAGACGTCGGGTCATTTTTTTTAATTATGTTAATATTGGGAGGTTTGTTTATAATATATTAATTGTTGAATTAATTTAATTATTAATTTGATCCGTAAGATTTTGGATCAGATTTTTAGTTATTTTGATTTCTTGTCTGATGTTCAGGGTTAAAAGTAATCGTTAATTTGACCCGTGAGATAACGGGTTATTTTTCGTTTATTTTAATCCTTTATTTGTTGAATATCTTGTTTGTTTAGATTTAATGTTTTTTTTAAATCACTAAGAAAAAAAATATTCGAATAAGGATTCAGTTTGTTTTAGAAATATTTTTGTTATTTTGCATATCTAGAATCTAGATTTTATTTCGAATTTAGGAAAAAATAAAAAAACAAAAAAGGTGCATTCATTTAGGTTGTTAGTTTTTTATTTGAATTGCATGTTTAATTATGTGTTAGTTTTAATTTCGATTTTAATAAAAAATATTATGCATATGTCATGTAGAAATAGGGCATTCTCTGCACGTCATTACATATTAGATAAAATTGCATGTTTCATTTAGATCATATATTTTAGATAAATTGCATTTTAGATTAAGATAATATCTTAGTTTAAATTAGGATTTAATATGACTTAATCATTAGTTTAAATTAGATAGAATTTTAATCTAGCTAGATCATTTTTGCATTTTTCTTAAATTTTGAATTTCATGAAAGAAATACAAAATTTGTATTTGCATAAGTTAATTTCAATTTTTAGGATAGATTGCATTTTCAAAAATAGAAATATCAAATGCACGTCATTTAGTTTTTTATTAAGTTCATTTAATTAGAACTTTCATGTCATTAGACTAAGTCATTTAATAAATGTCGTGTGACATATAGCTTGCATAATAAATTTCATGTTACATGTCATTTTAGTTAAGATAATTTTGTACGTTATTGCATTGCATGGCATGCCATTAGAATTAGGTAATTTATATTGCATATTTAATTGTTGCATTTCTTTAATTTCAAATTTCATGGAAAATATAAAGGAATTAGAATGAATTCATTTCATACTTTAGGATAGATTGCATACATATTTATGTCATACAATTTTGGTCATGTTATCATATCATTTCATGTTAGAATAGTGACATGCATTGCATAAGTCATGATTTTCTTTAAATAAATGAAAACAAAAAAATTGAAATTGTGTGTTAATTAGAAATCATATCTAGGATTATCTATATGAATTCTAATCTAACAACGCAGATGCTTTCGTTACTTTAAGGTATGTTTTGCATTATTTAATTGCTTTCTTGAATGTTAAATTGGTGGTATGCGCACCCGTATGATCACCTCACACGTTAGGAAGTTAAATTAAAATCAATTCAATTGTCAAACATTTTTTTTTTGAAAATTAAAAAGAAATGGTACCGAAAGGGCACTAGGATAGTCTAGTGTAATCAAGTCCCCGTACTCAAAATCTCTAGTTCGTAGGAGTAAGATAATCCTCCCGTTATTTTACTTAGGTGTCTAATCGACCTACCCTAAACCGATTAGTGGCGACTCCTAAATAATAACCTTTTGCATGTCAAAACCCTAAGTCACAATTTGGTATTGGTTTGGGAGAGCCCGAGCTAAGTTTAAAGACTTAGTAGTCCATCAACCTAGTTTAGGTGGTAAACCCTAAAAATTGGGTTGCGACAGTTTGGCGACTCCGCTGGGGACTTGTGTTAAAACACTTAGTGGACTTAGGCCAATTTTTCTTTTTACTTTTAAAATGTTTTTGTTTGGCAGCGAGGATCCCAGGTACGTCCCTAACATTTTTAAGGTGTTAAATGTTCTTGCAGATGGGAGGTATAAGGGGGGTAGTCTTTGCTAACCTTTGTCTTGCAGGTTGGAGTGTGGGATGAATGATTTATTTTTCCCAATTAGAAGTGTTGTTTGCATTTAAACTGTTGTGCATGCTTTATTGCTTTAGCACTACCCTATTTGCACACACAACCTGCGGTCCGACCTAGGCTGCGATAGGATTTCTAGGATGGTGTTGAGAAGTATACTTCCTCTAAAGCGAGACTGCTATGTAGAGGTTGACCTTCTCTTCCCCGAAAGTTTTTCATGGTGTCGAAATGTGTTTTGTCCATATCCGCAAGACTGCATGACTATTGAACATTCCATTCGACTGAACTCGGAGTTAAGGGGACCTGACGTTAATGCGAGACTGCAACGGTCAGATCACCCTCTTAGCTCCACTTTGTTAAGCCTTTTAGATAGAAATCGAGCCTCACGTCTCATGCGATGTGTCTATGTGATTGTCATCTATTTCCGGTGAAAGTAAGTTGTCTAAATTTTTGCAGTTTACTTACTTTATTGTAATTTTTGTCGGCCCATGACAATAGGTTTCGTCGTCAGTTTTGTTTTATATGCAATGGGGAAAACCGATGTACAATTCATTTCCACTCCTAAAAAAGAGCTCAAGATGTGGTTGGACCAGTTAGATCAAGATGGCCAAAGATATGTGAAAGCTAGGATCCCTCGACTTCTCCCACTGTTAGAGATCAACTTCCACTCTGGTGTGATACAAGCACTCCCTCACTTCTGATGTCCACAAACTTCTACCTTCATATTTGGTGAGTTCGAGCTGACTCCAACGCTTGAAGAATGTAGTGTTGCCATTGGAATGCCCCTGGAAAAGGAACTTGTTAGACTGCCTATCGGTATAGATTCTATTTCTAAATTATCACAGTTTTTAGAAATTGAAATCGAAAGAGTAAGGAAGGTTGTGAAAGCCAATTATTTTGCATGCCCATTTTCATTTTTGAAAGAGTGTTTTGCAAATTAATCAATGATTTCAAAAGCTAGGATTTTCATATTAGCATTTTTCGGACTAATCGTTTTTCCTTATCGAAGAAATGCTATTAATCCTTCAATTTCAGCTATGGTTAATCGTGTTTGCAACGGGTTAAATTATGTTAATATGGTTTTAGCCAAAACGTTCTTGTCATTGAACCGTTTAAAGCAAAATGAAGAAAAGACCATGCCCTCCCTGAACTTTTGCAAATATGATTTTTCTCGCATATAAAAGGTTTTGGGCATCTTATGAAATAATTTAGAATTGATGATTTAAGGGGCACCATACAAAAATTTGTGGTTTTGGAACTTTTTCCCCAAATAAACAATATGCTTGTTGGGTTAATTTTTTGAGAAATCCTAGGCCCAAGGCATTCCTATGGTATACTAAATGGCTTCATGTTGAGGATGCTCATTTCTCTCACAAGTATGATGGTCCAATTCCATTACTGGGCCTTTCTGGTGCTACCTCCTATTACCCATATCGGGTGGCCCGTCAGTACAGAGCTCTTTAAGAAATTCCTCCACCCCTCAAGACAGAGTTATTCCAAGTTCGTTTTGTTCGTACGGACTATGATTATTTCAACGAGGTCCAGATGATCATTGCTGCATGGAATGAATGCCATCTAGAAAAGATTCTGGTGCCCAAAAGACTAAAAGGCAAGGAGGAGATCCACCATGCGTCGGCATTCTACATCCAACAACACCGGATTCCTGCTGCGTTATGTCCGGAGGTCCCTGATGTGACCGAGAAGCCTACTTAGCAAGCACAAATTGAGCATCTTAAGCAGAAAGTGAAAATGCTTGAAGCTGAAAATAAGAAGCTTCGCAAGACGTTGGGATCCCGAAAGCATATAAAATGAGATGTTTTGAATTTTAGGAATTTTGATTTCAATTTTCAATTCAATGCTTTCAATTTTTAATTCGATGTTTAGGGAGTTGAATTTCAATTTTTAGTTCATTGTTAGGAAGTTTGACTTTATATTTTAAGTGAGTTTTGAATAAAATCATACGATTAGACCATTGTCATGGGCCATTTTCCTATCTTGTCATTAGTTCTTACATTACCCCTTTTTCCTTAGGTGACAACGGATCCACCGCGATCGCCTATTATTACACGATCAAGGGCTAAAATGGCCGACCAAAATGAAATGCGTGATCGTATGTCCGATGTAGAGACTCAACTTCAACAAGTACTCGCCTCTATACAGCTTGTGACGGATCAACTCCAGTTCCTCCAAGTGAATCCAACAGCTCCACATGCTCTTCCCGAAATAGTTATCCCGAAGCAAGCAAACAAAGTTCAAACGATTGACGACGACATGCCCGGGCTAGACGATGACTCGGTCATTGTTGGAAAAGCCAAGCCTGACGGCGTTCCTAAGACAAATCAGGATGAGCGTGTTGCAAAGCTGGAAGAGAAAGTGAGACAACTACAGGAATCACAAAGCTCACTTCCGTTCGACCTCTCGGTCTATGAAAAGGTCAAAATGCCGAGCAAGTTCAAAATGCCAGAGTTTGAGAAGTATGACGGTACATCTTGCCCAAAGTCTCATCTGCAAATGTATCATGTGCGCATGGCCCAGCACGTCAAAAATGAGCCCCTTATGATCCAATCGTTCCATGCGAGTTTGACTGGACCCGCACTAAACTGGTACGTGATGAAGAATGTGAACCTCCTCAACACCTAGAATGAAGTGGCTGACGCGTTCCTCACACAGTACAAGTTCAATATTTACATCGCACCTTCCCGAGAAGACTTGGAGCGGATGGAAAAGAAAATGAGTGAGTCATTTAAAGAATATGCTGTGAGATGGAGAAACCTAGCGGCTCAAATCACTCCTGAGCCTACCAATAAGGAGCTGATGAAATTGTTCGTGAAAACCCTCCCTTCTGAGTTTCGTAACCGAATGGCTAATACGTACGTCGAAAGCTTCAATCAGCTTATTCCTGTAGGAGAACAAATCGAGATGGGGATAAGGGAAGGATGGTTTACTGAGCCATCTAATAAGAGATTCACTACCAAGAAAGAGAAGGAAGCGGCTGTGGATGTGAGTGTGGTTTATGACCAAGAAAATGGCAAACGTGCCCCGACTATCCAAATGAATCCGAGACAGCCACAAACCGTTGGCCGTCAACCATTTGCCCAAGCAAATAATAGAAGGGAATTCTCCCCCCTCCCTGGGTCTCCATCCCAAGTGCTGATAATCCTCGAAAGAATAGTTTGCTTACTAGTGAACAAAAGCGTCATAACCATGAAAGCAATCGCAATTACAACCCGTCGAAGAAATGTGACTATCATAGCGGTGAACTGGGGCATTCAACTGATGAATGTTTCACCCTCAAGCACAAGATCCAAAACCTCTTAGACACGAAAGTCTTTTCGTTTCAAAGCTGCTCAGCCCGAACGTCCGTAAGAATCCGCTACCTGAGCATGAAGGTACGGTGAATGCTATCCTGGAACATGAAGTCGGTCAAATCAAGGACTCGAAGGTGCACGTGACAGATGCTTACAGTGGACTGGTGAGAGCTAGATATTATCCGGGTCAAGAAAATGTTCCCCTATCGCTGATGAAGGAAAGAATTGCCTAAATGGTGGATGACGGCATTATCGTATATGCTGACTGTAACTGCGTAGTTTCCACTATTTCCCATATCATCATCGATTGGGAGGAGGAGCAAGCTGCGCTCAATGCTGATAAGGAAGAAGTTGATCCTTCGCTCGCGGACATGCCTCCGCTAGAAGATGCATCTGATGAAGAGATAGTGATTGAAATACCTCAGCCGTATGAGTATGTTAACGATAAGGCAGTGCCTTGGTCTTATGACTTAAATGTTGACCTTGTTACAAGGTCTGGTCGAACCTATGGTCAAGCTAGTGCTCAACCTACAAAGCCAGTCACCGATGAAGAGGTTAAGGAATTTCTGGCTGTGATTAAAGCAAGTGAGTATAATGTGGTCGATCAATTGCGAAAGATGCCTGCTCGATTTCTTTACTCGAGCTTCTCCAAACATCCTCTCGTGCATCAAAAGTCACTAATGAAGGTGTTGAGTGAAATTCATGTGCCGAAACTTGGTTGAGGTGGACAAGTTGGAAGAATTTGTGGGATCAGTCATTCTCAAGGATTTGATTGCCTTTTCTGATGAAGAATTCCCTCTCGAAGGCCGGGGACATAACAAAGCACTCTACATATCCGTTAAATACAAATCTTCTCATGTGTCTCGAGTGCTCATTGATAATGGGTCCGCTCTAAACATATGTCCATTAGCCACTCTGCGCCGCCTCAAGGTAGACCCGTCAAGGATACATGCTGCGATGACCTCGGTACAAGCTTTTGATGGCACAAAGAAGGAGGTGCTTGGAGAAATCCATCTCGACGTACAGATAGGGCCAGTCGTCTTTAACATTCCTTTTCAAGTGTTGGACATCCCTACCGCATTCAATTTCCTGCTGGGTCCTCCTTGGATACACACTGTTGGAGTAGTGCCTTCAAGTCTACATCAAGCTGTGAAATTTGTGATCGAAAGGAAGCTAGTCACCGTGTATGGTGAGAAAGACCATCGGATCTATCATGAGACATCTATCCCCTATATAGAGCCGGATTCTGAGCTCGAATCAAGTTACCACTTATTTAAGTTGGTATCCACCATACACGCTTCTCGAGGTTCATCACCGCCCATTCCTGAAGTTTCAGATGCTGCCCTCATGGTGGGAAGAGTAATGGTCGGAAACGGTTTCGTTCCTGGCAATGGTCTTGGAAGGAATGGTCGGGGCATTCGAAGCCCCATTGAAGCCCCTCAGAGGTCCTGTGCTACTGGTTTAGGGTACCATGAAAGAGGTGGGGGAAGTTCAAGAGGATAGAGACAAGGGTGAGGGAGGCAAAACCCGCTACCCCCGAGCATCCATGAGACATTCCCCGGTCCTCCCATAATGATGCAGGATGAAGTAGATACCCTGGGGCAGCCTAGTGGCAAGTTTGATTACCTAGTGAAGTATTCGGCCCCTCCCAGCTACTGCGTTGATCCTTGTGAGATAGTCCCAGATGGATGGAATAGCATGGATGATCTGACACCCCTGAAGACCGAAAACCTTGATGATGAGCTGGAAGGAGTTGCAGGCTTATTCGATAACCTCATCATAAGAGCCATTGATGAAGGATCCCCTGAAGAGATGGGCCTTGGCCCACAAGAGTAACTTTTTACCGCTTTCGCACATTCCCCTGCGCGGGAATTTTTATTGCTTTCTAGGGATTGTTTTCAATTTCTTCTTTTTTGTTTTCTTCTTAGGACTTGAACTGCATTTTACCTTCAATAAATTGTAATTGATTGATGAATTTCAATGAAATTACAACCCTTATTTTGAGAACATGATGAGGCACACCAAACCAGCTCGGTGATGATTGTTAGGGAAATCCCTTATGATGTTTTGAAGATGACAAAATAAATCAAAGGCTACTAACGTGTTTAATGGTTAAGTAATAGACCATGCAGATGATAGAACATGTAAAGGATATTGTCAAAGTTTGAAGATGGCCAGAAGACTGAACGGAACACATGTCCAAAGTATATTCTGAAGATTTCCAGACTTTTGTGTCAAAGTCGAAGCGCAGACTTTTGTGTCAAAGTCTCGAAGACTACCAGACTTTAGTGTCAAAGTCTGTTCTACATCGAAGTCCGCCTACTCGACAAATTCCAGACTAAACGTGAATGAAGAACCGAAGACAGACTCTATGCGAAGCCGAACAGAAGACAGACTCTATCTTTGAGCGTAACATACAGATTGTGTTCGAGACCTTAAAGTTAAATCTGTTCAGACCCAGATTGTAAAGTCTATCGCACTCAGACTCAAATTGTAAAAGTCTATTGCTCTCAGACTTTACATCCAGAACTCGACAGAACGTAACTCAAGCCCAATCATATAACGGCTAGTGATCTGGTTTGGATTCTACATCAAGATTGATTTGATTGACTCAATCTAATTGATTGACAATTAAATCTTGAAGACAAGAACTTTCTATACGAAGAAGCTTTACTTATGGAAACCAAGATTTCGTTTGTATGGGCGATCGGAATCAATTTGGGATTCTATCTTTGTCACTCAACGGCTTCCAAATCTTCTAGATACAGAGCTGTCCAATGGGTATATTGGAAGACGATCCTCAGGATGCTGTCCAACGGCTAGTTTGGAAGTGGGGGAGTATTTAAGGAGATGAAGGACCGATAAGCAAGTAAGAGATGGAGCGTAGAATTTATAACTCCAAAGTCTGAGCGATCTTCTATCATACACTTGTCTCTCGTGAGCTTAAACGTTTGTGATCTTGAGAGAAATACCAAAAGAGTGACTTAGTAAGATAGTGTGATCTACTACTAAGTGTTTGCACTCAAAGTTGTAATCTCTTGTTGATTGCATAGTGGAATCCAGCCAAGAAGGCTGTTAGCGTGGGAGAGTGGACGTAGGCTTGGATTAAGCCGAACCACTATAAACCTTGTGTTCTTATTTTCTTCCCTCAACTCATTTATTTTATTCCGCATATATTTGCCAAGGTTTTGTTTAAACACCTATTCACCCCCCTCTAGGTGTTGTTACTAGTCCTCTCAATGATATCCAGCTGATAAAAGAAAAGAAAAATCCAAGGAGAATTCTGAGGCCTGGGCTTCATCATGCTTTCTCGTGACAAAATGTTTCAAAAAAATGGTTTTTGTCAAAAGATTTCAAATAAACAAAACAAAAACAACAAACAAAGAAAACCTAGGTTACCCTGTTTGTCTTTCTGATTCATCTACTTCCTGTTTCAAGGATGATATTCTGACTTGTAAGAACGTGAGAATGATCCAATCTAATACAACAAGTGCTGCTGATGATGATCCCGAAGATCCAATCGAAGACTCTAGTGAGGTTCAACGTAGTTGGGAACAACATGAAAAGGCTAGAGCTGCCACATCCGAACAAACCGTCACTATTAACTTAAGTGACACTGAAGAAACCAAAGAGGTGAAAATTGGGGCAAGTCTCCCCAAAGATGAGGCCAAGCGCTTGATTCAGCTACTGAAGGAATATCGGAATATCTTTGCATGGACCCACGCTGACATGCCTGGTTTAGACCTGTCAATTGTGGAGCATTGCCTACCTACTAATCCGGATGTGCCACCTAAGAAGTAGAGGCTCCGGAGAACTAAGCCCGAACTCTCAAAGAAGATAGAGGAGGAAGTGATGAAGCTTCTGAAGAGTGGGATTCATTGAAGTCTCACAATACCCAGAATGGGTAGCTAACATTGTACCGGTCATGAAGAAGGATGGTCGAGTCCGAGTTTGTGTCGATTATCGGGATCTGAACAAGGCTAGCCCGAAGGATGATTTCCCGTTACCTCACATAGATGTTCTTGTGGATAGTACTGCCGGATTTGAACTATTCTCATTTATGGATGGTTTTTCTGGGTACAATTAGATAAGGATGAAGGAGGAAGACAAGGAGAAGACTGCATTTATCACCCCATGGGGGACCTTTCATTATAAGGTTATGCCTTTCGGACTCAAAAATGCAGGGGCAACTTACCAGCGAGCCATGATAGCACTGTTTTATGACATGATGCATCAAGAGATTGAGGTCTATGTTGATGATATGATTGCAAAGACCCGACTTGGAAAAAGCCATGTTGAGACCTTGAAGAAGCTGTTTGATCGACTCCGCAAGTTCAAGCTTCAGCTAAATCCCGCTAAGTGCGTGTTCGGAGCAACATCCGGTAAATTACTTGGATTCATTGTGAACAGTAAAGGGATTGAAATCGACCCAGCTAAAGCTAAGGCCATTTGTGAGCTACGACCTCCATCAACAGTGAAAGAAGTCCGGAGCCTTTTGGGGAGGTTGAATTACATCGCTCGATTCATTTCCCAACTTTCTGAAACCGCCAAGCCATTCTTCAAACTCCTAAAGAAGAATGCACGGGTCAACTGGGATGATGAGTGTCGAAAAGCATTCGACAAATTGAAGTATTACTTGATGAATCCACTGATGCTTGTCCCGCCATCGCCGAGGCATCCTTTGATTCTCTACCTCACCATTCATAGTGAGTCACTGGGTGCAATGTTGGCTCAAGAAAGTCCTCTCGATAAAAAAGAACGAGCCATTTATTATTTGAGTAAAAAATTCATGGTATCAGAGCTGAAATATTCTGATGTGGAAAAGACTTGTGCCGTATTAGTGTGGATATTGCATAGATTGCAACAGTACACGCTGCATCACCAAACGTTCCTCGTGACTGAGAATAATCCTATCAAGTACTTACTTGAACGGCTAGCTTTGGTGGGTAAGTTGGCTAAATGGCAGATTTTGATCTCAGAATTTGATGTTCAATTCATGCCACAAAAGTCGGTTAAAGGTCGAGTGATTGCTGATCTATTGGCCGAGAATTCAGAAATCTCAAATAATGATGACAGTTTCCTAGATGATCGTGTCTTGAACGTAAGTGAAGATTCATGGACAATGTTCTTTGATGGAGCCGTGAACTTGTCTGGCTCTGGTACCGGAGCAGTTCTGATATCCCCAGATGGACAACACCATCCGGTAGCCGCAAAATTGATATTCCCATGCACTAACAATGTGGTTGAGTATGAAGCTTGCATCCTCGGACTTCAGGCCGCAATTGAGATGAGTGTGGCCAAATTAAGAGTGTTTGAGATTCGGCACTGATCATACTACAGACCGTAGGTGAATGGAAGACTAAGGATGCCAAATTTAATGATTTGTTGCGTAATGGAATATGGGTTTTTGCTCCCCCAAATCTCAAACCAAATGTTGTGGGCTCCAACTGGGTTTATCGAGTCAAGACACATCCAGATAGTTCGATGGACTGGTACAAAGCCTGACCAATGCCCAAGGGCTACAATTAGCAGGAGGGTATCGACTATACATAAACATTTAATCCCATTGTTAAAGCAACCACCGTTCATACAGTTATTTCATTGGCTTTGACAAAGAACTCGAAATTTCAGCAGTTGGATGTTAGTAACGGATTTTTAAATGGTAACTTGACTAAAGAAATCTAAATGGCCCAGTCTCAAGGCTTCATTGATAAAGAAAGGCCATATCATGTACGCAAGTTATAAAAATCCTATACGGATTGAAACAAGCACTACGGGCTTGGTTTTACTGGTTGAGCATCTTTTTAGAATCCCTAGGATTTATCGGATCAAAAACTGATAATTCCCTCTTTATACTACATTGGCCCAATTTCTCCATTTACATGCTCATTTATGTTGACGAAATTGTTATTACAGGGTCTAATCTGGCATTTATTCAAGACACCATCAATTGCTTAAATAAGGAGTTCTCCATACAGGACTTGAGTGAACTTAATAACTTCCTAGGAATCGAGGTACTTAAACATCCATCAGGGCTCCTCCTGTCACGATAAAAGTATTGTTGACACCTAAATTTTGGTGGCCCATTTAGTCATTAGGGGTTAATTTTATCTTTTAAAAATACTATAATTCAATTACCTAGCATATAGTTTTAGGTGCATTTGTTTTTATTTTACATGTTTTGCATTTTTATTTTTAGGATGGCGGATGGGTCGGATTAATGGTTTTGAGTTTTAAATTAATTGGCCGGACTAAGTCCATGAAAAGTGAAAATTGGCCCGAGCCCGTTTTTTGAAATTGAGATTTGAAATGAAGATTTTTGGAATTTAAGAAAATCGGGTTGTAATCTTATCTTTAAAAATCAGTAGAAAATATTTAGGAGATAAGGAAAATAATATGATTTTTATGATCAAGAGGTTAAAGGAAAATCTTCGTGCATTTTGAAAAGTGGATAAAATATTTCACGAAGATTAGGTTTTTATTTTGCTTATAAAGGGGGGGTCTTTTGCTCGCAAAAGGAGGTTGAAGTTTTGCTAAAAAGAAAGGTCAAAGAAAAAGTAAAAGGCAGAAGGAGAGAAGGGACGTGAGGGCAACGTAAAAGCAGAGGGGAAAAAAAAGAAGAACAAAAAAAAAAAGCAAAAAGGAAAACAAAAGCTACTGTTCTTCTTCCTCCCTTGCATCAGTCGGACGTGCCTCCCATCTTCGAAGACCCCCGGCCGGCACCACCTGGAGCCGACGCTCGAAGCTCGCTCCGCCCAAGCGACGAGCCTCCGCTTCTAGGCTAACGCTGCCTGCTCCACCCAGATCTGCTCAAGCTCGGAGCCCCAAATCGACGCTCCACCGGTCTCCGCCGTCCTAGGAGCCCCGAACCCAACCGCGCCACCGCACCTTGCTCCGCGCGCGAAGCCTCTGTTGCTCTCGACCCGCGCTGCTCGCCCTGAGATCCTGTTGTGCCCATCATCGCCTGTCGACCGAAACTCCAATCCGCGACTTCGATCTGCTCTGTTGCTCGACGCCAGTCCCCGAGTCTAAAGCGCCCTGCTGCCAGAAGCCGACAAGCCGCCACTTCGCCCGCACCTCAAGCTCGCGCCGCCCCGACACCGCCCCTGCCTTGACGATTGCCGCCACACGAAGCCAGACGTCGAAGCACTGCTGCATTCGCGACCTGCGACCACCCGAGTGTCGTTGCCCCCCCTTCGCGATTGTCCAGCGCAGATTTCCCCATCGTCGAGTCCCTCGCCGCCCATTGCTGCCCCTCGCCGGAGTGCCCGCGCCGGAGCTTGAACGCCGACGACCCGACTCCTCTTGCCGGACCGGCGAATTTGGCTGCCCCTCCATTTTCCTTAGGTTGTTTGTTTTTCTCTTATTTTTTTTTTTTTTTATTTTATGTTATTTTACTTTACTTTTAATTAGTTTTATTATTATTGTTTAAGTTTAAATATTGTGAGGTGACTTTTAGGTTATAATCCTTGTAGGCATTATCCATAGGAATTGTCCCTAAAATTATTGTAATTATTTAATTTGACCCGTAAGACGTCGGGTCATTTTTTTTTAATTATGTTAATTTTGGGAAGTTTGTTTATAATATATTAATTGTTGAATTAATTTAATTATTAATTTGATCCGTAAGATTTCGGATCAGATTTTTAATTATTTTGATTTCTTGTCGATGTTCGGGGTTAAAAGTAATCGTTAATTTGACCCGTGAGGTAACGGGTTATTTTTTCGTTTATTTTAATCCTTTATTTGTTGAATATCTTGTTTGTTTAGATTTAATGTTTGTTTTAAAAAATCACTAAGAAAAAAAAAATATTCGAATAAGGATTCAGTTTATTTTAGAAATATTTCTTGTTATTTTGCATATCTAGAATCTATATTTTATTTCGAATTTAGGAAAATAAAAAAAAAAAAAGGTGCATTCATTTAGGTTGTTAGTTTTTTATTTGAATTGCATGTTTAATTATGTGTTAGTTTTAATTTCGATTTTAATAAAAAATATCATGCATATGTCATGTAGAAATAGGGCATTCTCTGCACGTCATTACATATTAGATAAAATTGCATGTTTCATTTAGATCATATATTTTAGATAAATTGCATTTTAGATTAAGATAATATCTTAGTTTAAATTAGGATTTAATATGACTTAATCCTTAGTTTAAATTAGATAGAATTTTAATCTAGCTAGATCATTTTTGCATTTTTCTTAAATTTTGAATTTCATGAAAGAAATACAAAATTTGTATTTGCATAAGTTAATTTCAATTTTTAGGATAGATTGCATTTTCAAAAATAGAAATATCAAATGCACATCATTTATTTTTTTTTTTTTATTAAGTTCATTTAATTAAAACTTTCATGTCATTAGACTAAGTCATTTAATAAATGTCGTGTGACATATAGCTCGCATAATAAATTGCATGTTACATGTCATTTTAGTTAAGATAATTTTGTACGTTATTGCATTGCATGGCATGTCATTAGAATTAGGTAATTTAGATTGCATATTTAATTGTTGCATTTCTTTAATTTCAAATTTCATGGAAAATATAAAGGAATTAGAATGAATTCATTTCATACTTTAGGATAGATTGCATGCATATTTATGTCATACAATTTTGGTCATGTTATCATATCATTTCATGTTAGAATAGTGACATGCATTGCATAAGTCATGATTTTCATTAAATAAATGAAAACAAAAAAATTGAAATTGCGTGTTAATTAGAAATCATATCTAGGATTATCTATATGAATTCTAATCTAACAACGCAAATGCTTTCGTTATTTTAAGGTATGTTTTGCATTATTTAATTGCTTTCTTGAGTGTTAAATTGGTGGTATGCGCACCCGTATGATCACCTCACACGTTAGGAAGTTAAATTAAAATCAATTCAATTGCCAAACATTTTTTTTTGAAAATTAAAAAGAAATGGTACCGAAAGGGCACTAGGATAGTCTAGTGTAATCAAGTCCCCGTACCCAAAATATCTAGTTCGTAGGAGTAAGATAATCCTCCCGTTATTTTACTTAGGTGTCTAATCGACCTACCCTAAACCGATTAGTGGCGACTCCTAGATAATAACCTTTTGCATGTCAAAACCTTAAGTCGCGATTTGGTATGGGCTTGGGAGAGCCCGAGCTAAGTTTAAAGACTTAGTAGTCCATCAACCTAGTTTAGGTGGTAAACCCGAAAAATTGGGTCGCGGCAAGTATGTGTAGATCTCCTTTGCCGAACCAGAATGGACAGTGTTAAACCAGTACACATACCCATGGCTACAAATACCAGTTTAATCAATTAGGGTAAGCCACTTGAAGATGCCAGTTTGTATAGGAGCACTGTAAGAGCTCTTTAGTATGCCACCCTAACTTAGCCAAATATCTCTTATGCAGTAGACAAAGTCTGCCGACTCTTAAAAGAACCAGCATAAAGACCACAAGAGTGCAGTGAAATAGATTCTACACTACTTAAAAGGAAATCGTTTCACATGAATTACTCATCAGTTTCCAATCCACCACAGAAGACTGCGCATATAGTGATGCGGACTAGGTTGGTTGCCCCAGTAATATACGGTCAACAGGAGGTTATGCAATTTATATGGGTCAAAATCTAATTTCTTGGTCAACCAAAAAGCAATATACTATTGCATGTTCCTCAATTGAATCTGAGTATTGAGCATTGGCAAACGCCATGGTAGAAAAGATATTTTGCAATCATTATTACAAGAATTTGGCATCTCTCAATTAAAACCCCATATCCTTTGGTCCAACAACCTAAGGATAATGTATCTTATGATGAATCCACTTTTTCATGCTAGAACAAAGCATAACGAGGTAGACTTTCACTTCATCCGCCATTTAGTGTCACTACGCAAACTCTATGTTCGCTTCATATTCACACATGACCAAATAGCGGATGTCTTCACCAAGCCTCTTACATGGTGTCGCCATGACATGCTCAAATCTAAGTTGAAGATCATCCAAAAGACCGTCTTCAACTTGCTAGGGCCCGTTAAGGATAACAACGCATGGCTCATTCAAATAATGATTTTCTTATTTAGTTATTATTGTAGTTATTACTGTAACGAACTAGTTCAAAATATATGAGTTAGGCCATGTAATTACTGTGACAGTTAGTAGATAAATTTTATAAATACAAATGCTATCCTAGAATGAAAGGATAAATGAAATATCCTTAAACTTAGACTCTTTTTCTACAATCCTGATGGCCATTTTTTTAAGGGTCTCTTTGTCAGTTTCAATATTGGCTATCTTATCAATCTTGAAAGCATCGCTGATGATGATGCCTTTTTTGCTCATAGAATGAGAGTGATCAGGGATCCATGAGGCAACTTGCCAGTTTTCCTTTGAGCAACGCGAGCCATGTGCAAGATGATCATGTGAGCCAGCACAAAATTTCTCCCATTTAAAAGGGCCCAAATGATTCGAGCTTCATAGTGAGAGACCTCATCGATCAAGCTACACTTGGGGCGGAGACACATGATCAGGATTTTGTGAATCAATTTCATTTTGAGGGCAAAATGTTTAAAGAAATTTTGTCGTGACGGCAGGGCTTTCCAAGATAAAAGCATATGCCTCAAAAGGGGAAAAGAGAAATTGGTAATAGGATGGCGAATGAGCTGAGCTAAGGCTTCAACAGTGACAGTGTAAAACTGATTTTCAAAACCAAAAATGAAGCTGTCATGATGTGGAAAATGAAGATTAAAGGGTTGCCACTATAGAGGGCTAAACTTCTTCTTGCAGAGTCAAAAGAAGGTCAGCGAAAGTTTTTCAAAAAGTTTAGAGATGAAAATGCCATGTCTATTTCTTTACCAAAAAAAAAAAAAAAAATGCCATGTCTATTTGATAAGAAAAATCGACAATACGATTGGCAATGGGTTCGCGAGTTTTGAGTGACAGAAAATGGCATACATAAGATTATGAAAGAAATTTACGAGATTTATAGGAGTGATCGGGTTCAAAACCTAGAAAATGGTCAGAGCATAGTCCCAATCATTGTTGTCATCCTTCCTTCTTTCAATTTTGGTCTGTCTCAGATTCTGGCAAGGCTTCAGAGCTGGGTTCACCAGCACCAATGCTGATGTCCTTTTGAATGTCCCGAATTTCTGTACTGGGAGGCTCGATGTCTTCAGGAATTGCTTCCTCTTCAGGCGTAACTTCTCCCTAATTTTCAGCAGTAGGTTCAGCAGTAGAAGTGATGTCCGTAATGGGAACATCAGTTGAAGGAGAATAAACATTAGAGACGATACTATCCCGATAGTATATGTTAAATATGACTCGAGTTTGAGCGTTTCTTCTAAAGTCACGCAAAATTTGGTGGACTGAAGGAATTACAAAAAGAGGAAATAAAATTAGAAGGAGCAAGTTTCCTCATCCAATCCACGCCGAAGGAGTTTGCGCGTGAAGTCTTCTGCTTGTGCAAGAATCCAAAAGTGGTGGTGGGCCCAGGTCAAACTTTGACCTGGGCACACATATATATATATTGATATAATGTCCTTCTTTGGCTTTAGGCGTGAGCGGCAGAGAAAGAAAGGGTTTTCTTTTTTCGGTGGATGGCTGCACGTACATGCAGAGAGAGAGAGAAGTCTAGCGTTTTGAAGCCATCGAAGGAATAAAAAGCCGCACGTCCGAAGCCACAAGTGTTCCGCGCGAAGCTTTGAAGAGATACGCGAAGCCGTACGTAGAGCGTATTGTTTTGAGCTTGAACGCGCGGTAACTTTGTGCCTTGAATTTATACCAAGTGAGTTGTTTATTTATAAACACTTGGGGTTTGGGATAAATTAGGGTTTGGGAAACACCGAGAGAGTGTTTGAGTGACTTGAGTGTGTAATCTCCTTGTATCGCTTGATCTATAGTGAAATTCGCTGCTGCTCTCCCCGTGGACGTAGGTCTTTACGACTGAACCACGTAAATCTGGTGTCCGATTTATATTTTTCTTTTTCTGTCTATATTATTGTTCGATCGCTCGCCCTATCGCATCAATTGGTATCAGAGCCAGGCTTGGCTGAGTTGAAGCGAATCGATGGCAACAGAAGAAGTAAAAGTGAGAATCGATAGATTTGATGGGAAGGATTTTAGTTTACGGAAGATGCAGATTGAAGATTATCTTTATCGATGAAACCGCACTTGCCCTTATCCGGGGAGAGACCGGAGGCGATGAAGCAAGCTGATTGGGATTTGCTTTGGATAGACGAGCTATGGGTGTTATTCGACTAACGTTGGCTCGTAACGTCGCGTTTAACATCCCCGAAGGAGAAGACCACCGCGACTCCGATGCAAGCCCCGTCGGATATGTATGAGAAGCCCTCTCGCGATCAACAAGGTCCATTTGATGCGACGTTTGTTTAATTTGAAGATGAGCGAAGGTGCGTCGGTTGCAAATCATATCAATGAATTCAATGTGATTGTTAGTCAATTGAGTTCAGTTGAGATTGATTTTGAAGATGAGGTATGTGCTTTGATTGTGTTATCCTCATTGCCTAATAGTTGGAATACTACTGTTATTGCTGTTAGTAATTCCTCTGGGTCAACAAGTTTGACGTTTGATGGGGTTCGAGATTTAATTCTGAGCGAGGACATTCGTAGAAGAGAATCTGGCGAACCTGTATCTGCTGCTTTAGTAGGTGAAAATAGAGGAAGATCTATAACACGTGTGGGTAATAGTAGTATTAATATAAACAGACGTAGTCAGTCTAGGACTGCTAATGTTGTCGTTGGAGCGTGGCAAGAGGGGGCATCTTAGAAGGGATTGCCTTAAGCTGAAGAATGAGAAGGGTAAAGGAGTTATAGTTGATTCTGCAGATAATGTTGCAGCTGTAGCAGATAGTGCCGATTATGTCTTGTCTGTCACTAATGATTCATCGTTTGATGGATGGATTATGGATTCTGGTTGTTCTTTTCATGTTACACCAAATAGAAACTGGTTTATCACTTATCAGTGCACGGGTAGTGGTAAAGTCCATTTAGGGAACAACGCTGAGTGCGATGTTGTGGGTGTTGGTGATGTTAAAATCAGAATGCATGATGGTATTGTGAGGACATTGACTGGAGTAAGGCATGTTCCAGAGTTGAAAAAGAACTTAATTTCCTTGGGTGCCCTAGATTCAGCTGGTTGCAGGTATTCTTCAAAAGGTGGAGTTCTGAAGGTTGTACGAGGTGCCTTGGTGATAATGAAAGGAATCAAGCATGGAGGCCTGTATAAACTTCAAGGTGAGACAGTGAAAAATTTCGCTGCGGAGACGTCGGATGCATCTGTTCGAGAGTCTTTTGACTGCTCGAGGAAGACTTGGGTGTTTGTGCCAAGGCACAAGTTTGATGCTGGTGTCGGGATCTCGCAAGTCAAGAGCTTTGATCGAGACGGAGACTAGTAAGTCGATCAAGCATGTGCGTAATCGACAATAGCATGGAGTTCTGCTCGGAGCTGACAAATAAATTTTGCATGAAAGAGGGCATAGTGAAACGCCGCACTAGTGCCAATAAATCACAACAATTTGCAAAATTGACGAGCAGAATGTTACTAGAGATGGCCCGTAAAATTATCTCTAGTGCTGGTATTGCTAGGAGAATTCTAGCTGATGTGCTAAGTACGGTAAGCTACCTGGTGAATAGATCCCCATCAACTGCTATTGAATGGTGGACTCCTGAAGAAGTGTGGTCAGGTAACGTTGCTGATTATTCTATTATTAGAATGTTTGATTGCCCGTGTTATTTTCGAGTGAGTGATGGTAAGCTTGATTGGAGGGCAAGGTGCATATTCCATGGCTATGCACAAGGTGAGTGGGGCAATCAGTTGTGGTGCCCGGATATAAATTCACCTGTTGATAGCAGAGAAGTTACCCTTGATGAGTCTCCAGTATTTTTGGTTAGGAGTGATTATAGCAATATTCAAACGGATCTAAACGGTGGAGTTGCGACCAGAAACTCCTGAGGTAGCGTATACATGTACTAGCAAAGTAATCGACACAGATGGTGCTCATAGCGAGGTGGAGCCTATAGAGCCAATGGTTGCTGTAATTGCTGATATTGACAAGGTACGTATTCGATCTCCTGACAGATATGGATGCAATAATGGTTTTACTTTATCTGCGGTTGAGGAGGTTATGTCAGAAAATCCTTGCGGAGCAGTTAAAGATGCATGTGGAGTTGGTTTTCTGATGAGGTCCTTGGTTATGGCGAAGTTCAAGCGAGGCTTGGACTTGGATAATATCTGTGGCGGTTGAGCCCATCGGGGGTGATTGGAAAGTAGCAGCAGAGTTTGAATTTTTTGCGAAGCGATTGTGACTTGGCTCAAACGTCGAGCCAAGGTGGAGATTGTTAAATATGACTCGAGTTTGAGCGTTTGCTAAAGTGCAAAATTTGGTGGACTCGCGAAGGAATTACAAAAAGAGGAAATAAAATTAGAAGGAGCAAGTTTCCTCATCCAATCCACGCCGAAGGAGTTTGCGCGTGAAGTCTTCTGCTTGTGCAAGAATCCAAAAGTGGTGGTGGGCCCAGGTCAAACTTTGACCTGGGCACACATATATATATATTGATATAATGTCCTTCTTTGGCTTTAGGCGTGAGCGGCAGAGAAAGAAAGGGTTTTCTTTTTCGGTGGATGGCTGCACGTACATGCAGAGAGAGAGAGAAGTCTAGCGTTTTGAAGCCATCGAAGGAATAAAAGCCGCACGTCCGAAGCCACAAGTGTTCCGCGCGAAGCTTTGAAGAGATACGCGAAGCCGTACGTAGAGCGTATTGTTTTGAGCTTGAACGCGCGGTAACTTTGTGCCTTGAATTTATACCAAGTGAGTTGTTTATTTATAAACACTTGGGGTTTGGGATAAATTAGGGTTTGGGAAACAGAGTGTTTGAGTGACTTGAGTGTGTAATCTCCTTGTATCGCTTGATCTATAGTGAAATTCGCTGCTGCTCCCCGTGGACGTAGGTCTTACGATCGAACCACGTAAATCTGGGTGTCCGATTTATATTTTTCTTTTCTGTCTATATTATTGTTCGATCGCTCGCCCTATCGCAATATATATGATAGGCACAAGAGATGAACCACTCCGTTCCAAATTCAAAAGTAATTTATTTTCTTCCTCTGGTAAGTCTTGCATTATCATCATGAACTTGTTTCTTCCTATAGTCAAACTTTAACCAGAGTTGATGGTAAAATTAGAAAATATTCCAAAATTCCCCACCATAGTTTTCTCCTAGAATAGATGTTGTCGGTTTTTGGGTAATATTCGAAATTTCCCTAAAATATTTTTCTTACAAAGTGGGAGTTGTTGGTAAAATCTGGTAATATTCAAATAATATTCATGGGAAGTTTATAGAATTGGGTAATACAATTTCCCCTAAAACATTAAAATGTTCCCTAGAATAATTTCCTTATAAAGTGGGAGTTTTTTGTAAAATTAACTAATATTCGAAAAATTCCGTAAAATAGCTTCCTTATAAAGTGGAAGCTCGGTAATATTGGGTAGTATTTGACTAAACTCCCTAAAATAGTTTCTTTATAAAGTGGGTGCGATTGCGAAAATATTCGAATAAAATCCCCTAAAATAGTTGTTTCCTTATAAAGTGGGTGTAGTTGGTAAAATTAGGTAATATTTGAAAAAAATTATGGAAATTGTTGGTAAAATTGGGAATATTCAAAAATCCGTTAAAATAGCTTCCTTATAAAGTGGAAGTGAGAGTTGTCACTAAATCGGGTGATATTTGAAAGTCCCTAAAATACCTCGTTATAAAGTGGACGCAGCAGATTTTTAATTGCACTTAAGAATGCACAATGCATATAGAGGTAAGAACAAACAACAATGAGAAACATAGAAGGTACACAAGTACTCCATATGGAAACTATAGAATCCATAAATTTTCGTAACGAACAGAAAATATTTATTATAAATACAATTAAAAGATTCTTCCTCAAATTTCACTAACCGTTGTAGTAGTTCACAATAATGATGTCCCTAAACCAATTCACGCTTGTCCTATTACTTTCCTTCCTATCCTCTCTTCCACCATCGCAGGTCACTCTGTTCACGTTGTATCATGTTCACATTATCAACAACTTGCCAGTTGACTTCACGTTGCATTGCAAATCCAAAGATGATGATCTCGGGGCTCGGACCATCCACCCAAATGAGGAGCAATTGATCCGTTTTCGGCTTCAATTCTTCAAGAGGACCCTCTTCTTCTGCTTTGCTCAATGGGAGGGGCGATTTAAGCATTGCGACGCATTCTGAGCGCATCGGGACGAGATAAGATGTGGGATTGCTATTGGTTTGTCCGAGACGAAGGGTTTTATTTCAGCAACAATAACATCACATGGAACCGCGAGTATACATTGGCATAGACATTGCCATCACATGTGTCATTAGAGATTGTTTTGATTGCAAAAAATAGTCTGGAATAAAGCCAACGGGACTTATATATATTTTCTATCTTTTGCAATTGATTTCCATTGATGGAATTATCGCTGTGACTACCCATTTGTGGTGTTCCTTATATCGCAATCAAATCATGGACTGAATTTACTTGTAAGGACAATCAAAGATCGATTTGACTTAGGCCATATTAGATTCGTAAAATACCCAACTAAAAAATCGCAGATATGTTTTTAAGGATAAAGTCATTTCAGTATCAAAAAAATTCTCTAGATTACAATAGTATCGCTTTTTTTTTATTTTTTCTTTTTAAACATTTATTAAGTGCCAATTCCAATTTGGGTCTATCACGACCTACCCATCAAAGGGGCTGCCCTCGGCTAGTGGGTTTAGAGGTAATTGTTCGAGAGATGTTGCAAATGGCGCATCACAAAAGATTACTCAAACACATCATCTTTAATTTCATCTATAAGGTCCATCAAACGAGAATATGGACTTCCCTAAGTCCATACCTTGTGTGACATGAGATTGTTTATGATTTTTTTTGTTTTTTTATAACCTAAGTAATTCTAGGAGTAGCCATCATTGGGGGTGGGCTAGAACCGCATCAAGCTATTGGAGGACTATCTTGATTCTATCGTAACCGGAGATTTTAAGTTCGGAGACTTACTTATGCTAATATTTCTATTAGCGCCCTATCGGTAGCTAATATTTCTACTAAAGTGATAATGCAATCTTGATCTACCATTTTTAGTAGAAAGGGTCTTAAAGCCACTGAATGTCCATACAAATGTTTTTGTAGGTAGGTTCATTGAAAATCTAAATAGTTCTAATTCTAATCTAGAAAGAGAAATTAACAAATAATGTATTTAAGTTATTTGCTATTAAAAATCAATCAATGGGTTAAACATTGATTTTTTTTTTTTTCAAAATTGAAAGTGCATAAGTGATATTGACATGTATTCTAGGGCTTTTTATGCAAAAATCAAGTTTTGACCAATGGTGACTTTTTCAATTAAAGTTTGACAAAAAAGTTAACTCTAAAGTCAACATTTTGACTTTTCGAAATCAAAGTACAAATAACATGTAAAAGAAGTGCGATTAGGAATGACTCTTTTTGGGTTGAGAAATAGGTCATGTCGTGATAAAAAATCTAGATATCAAGATTTTACTTTTGTATGACATATTGGTTGAAAATCAAGTGCTAATAGTTGATCCTCTTTAAGAGGAAGCTCGAATAGATGCCTCTCAAAGACTAAATAATACCTTAACTTTTAGTCAATTCCATTGGAAATAAAAAAGGAATGAAAGAATGAATCTAAATATGACACTTGATTAGAGGCATATCTTAAATGCTTACCTCACGCCTTGGCGTTTAGAGAGCATTTGTTCAACCATGTTCTTGTAATTTGATGTCTTAATCTCTCTCTTTCTTACATTTTATTTTTGGATGGAAGATTTTTTTTTTTTTTTTTTTTTTTTTTTTTTAAACTAAGGGTAAGAGGTACTTCACCAGTAGTGACGATGTTTCCATTGGAAGGTCTTTAAATGGTGCTGACCGTTGGGAATGATAAAAGAGTCCACTCAACTTGGGGGTAATTTCACTTAAAAAGGGCGTCTTCCTAGGCTACAAGCTGCGAACACTTGGATGGCGAGAGTCCAAAGCTACAAACCTGCGTACACTTGTAAGGACTGTTAAAATTGCTAATAAAAGGGAGTCGTGCGAGGCTACATGTTGCGATTACTTGATCTCTTTTTAGCAAACATCAAACATTGATTTATTTTTCTTTGATCATCCACCTTATTTTTATTAGGCACATTACTTTTTCATACTTTTTAATTTCATTTTCTTTTGAGCACTCAGGACTCTCAAGATATTTTCAAGTGTTACCAATCTTTTTACAAGAATTTTATTGATAAATCACATGCCTTGCCTCAATGTGAGGAGATAATCACCACTCGAAATTAAGAAGCGAATACTTAGGCTCAATTTGGCAAAGCCATGGATAATCACCACAAAAAAATCATCTTTCAGTTCTTGAGAAAAAGGAACACTTACCCGCACCATGTTGATCGGTTAACACTATAAAACACAAAAAAAAAAAAATCATGTCAATGAATATCCTTTGAAAATATAACTCGGAACAATACAACGATGCCCTTGTGCTTGCTCTTCAAATGGTTGACTTTTCCCTATCAAAAGAAAATCATGTCAAAATTGATATTTAGAAGGGATAATTGGAATTAATACAGTTTACCTTTCGCTCAAATTCGTGCCGGAGACACTTCAATTTTCACGAAAGTTAATGACTTCCTTTTTTGGCTTGTAATTTCTTCTTTGAGAGTTTTTTGGTATCTTCAAAATGGGCACGCATGCATTTATGAGATGCATGATATGCATGATGCAAGTGACCTAAAGTGACTTGGATTCGCATGAAATATGGCCAAAGGCCTTCGATCTTATTCATGGAAAATATTCGTTGACAGTATCGACTTTTACAGGTTTTGGCAATTTGCAGCCATTCATTATGATAGGAATTAAAGGTCCACCTGACAAGACTTTCTTGACAACATAGCTGCCTTCATAATTTGGAGTGAATTTCCCATGGGGATCCCATATGATAGACAAAACCTTCTTTAACATGAGATCATTAACCTTAAAGTGCCTAGGTCGAACTTTGCGATTGAAGGACTTTACCACTCGCTTTTGGTAGCTTTGACCATGAGATAAGGATTTCAACATTTCTCATCAACCATGTTACTTTTCATAATTTTGTTGTATTTATTTAGCTTTAGATAGTTTTAATTGCGACAGTACCCTTATCGAAGGAATTTCCACTTTCACATATAAGACTACTTCTGTTCCATATAGGAGTGAGAATGGCGTTGCCCCCAAAGTGCAAATAGAAGTTCGTTATGCCACTAATGGATACAACAATTGTTTATGCCAATCATGATAATTTTCAATAGTCTTTGACAAGATTTTCTTAATATTCTTATTTGCTGCTTCCATAGCTCCATTCCTTTATGGATGGTATGGCGAGGAATTCGAGTGACGAATATGAACTCATTGATTAATTCATCCACTACTATGTTATTCAAATTTGATCTATTGTCAATGACGATTGCCTCAGGAATTCCATATAGTGTAATGATATCACGAAGAATGAATGTAGCCACAATCTTTGCAGTAACATTTTCGTACAAATTGGCTTCAATTCATTTTGTGAGGTAATCAATGGCCACCGAGAGGAAACGATGTCCATCTGACGCTTTCAGATTGATTAGTCCGATTATATCGATGCCCCATATAGAATTAGGTCATGATTCAGACATTTAATGTAATTTGTTTGGAGGAGTATTGATTCTATCTCCACATGTAGTTGGCCTGTTATACGAACCTTCCCATAACCACCACATCTGGAGTCTTGGGCATCACTTTTTTGCAAGGAATGTTAGGTAACTATGTACTGCGAATTTGGTTTACAAAGTAATGTGGCGCATTGGAAGTAAGTCCGCCATATTTAAGCGCCTAACAATAACTTAAGACTTCATTTTGTAAACCATTTTCATACACTGATCCTAGACTCCTAGTATCCCAAAAAATCAATCTTATTTATACAATTTCCCATTTTAGCTGCACTTTAGCTAACTGGGGAAGTTCTTTTGAAGGCATAGACGCAATATATGCCCGGGGAAGACGGAGACAGCCGATAACTCATTTTCTGAGAACTCTAATGCAACGTCAGCGGTTATAATCTTCTCAAGCATGCTGGACTAAGAGACGGTCATTTGCGAATAGTGAGTTATCATCGAACAATTACACTAAGATCGGTCGACCCCTCTCAATTTCTTGCGCCAAATCCCATCCAAATTGTATGTTCACGGCAATCAGAAGGAGTAGAAATACAGCTTAGTTCCAGATTTTAGAAGTGAAAAACCCATTGTGTATACAAGCATTTGCTGTTCACTGTCTCAAATACAACCTGGGGCACTCAAAAAAAATTAGGACCCCGACTTGACTTACCATGTGATCAAGTTAAGACAATATCGCAAGGATATTTTATTATTACACACATAATAATTGTTTCCAAGACACACGATGCTACATTTCGTAGGTGGATGTTTTTCGAATCGCTCGAGTATTATTGTCTTCAAAGAGGAACTTTTTGTACCACGTCGCTGACCATTTGGGTGTTCTCGTCAGTGTTTGGAAGTCCACATAATGCAGCCCAAATCGAACCAAATATCCGTGGAGCCATTCGAAGTTGTCTAGTAGAGACCAGATGAAATATCCCCTCACATCGGCTCCTTTTCTGAAATAATAAAAATTGAAAATTTAGTCGCGAACAAAAAATACTAATCATATAGACTCGGTATGGACGGATTTAATAGTATGAAAATCGGCATTCTGTATTAATCAAACAAAGAAAGAAGAAGACGGAACAAATCTGGCAAATATTGGTGTACTTTTTTTTTTGTCATTGGGAAATTTTGGTGTTAATTGAGCAATAGTGCAGGCATTCAATACTGGACGAAAGGTCAGATATACCTCACAACTTCACTTAAGACGGCAAGATAGCCCTCATGGTACTCTATTCTCTTTGTGTCATTCAGCGAATCATCGATTGGACCCGTAAATTGAGCGTACCCTGCAAAATAACAATCTTTCATTCTATTGATTTACTCAATTGATCATCTTGCTTGCTAAAACTTAGATATTGAAAAAGAATGGGTCCAGTTTAGAGTTGTTTTAAATGACAAAATACCGTTTTCGGTGATGAACATTGGCGTGTTGTTGTATCTTTCTTTGACGTAGGTAACGATCCCTTCAATGCCCCTCGGAACGACGAAGAAACTCGACATTGCGGTCTGCAATGTGATCATCAACTATTAGTCCAAAACATATAATCTTGACAGCCAAATCGACTTAAAATCACAGCTAAGAAAGCTGCTAAATAGACCCAAAGTGATTTATTCTAAGCGGGTCCTAACGATGAAATTGTATATCGTTAGCTGCTTCATTATATATGGCTATAGTAAAGGTAGTTGCTCGACTAGTTACGACAAATTAAGCCGACAATATCTCTCGGAACAATAGGAATAGCTTAACGGCATCGTTAAATTTCGCAAAAATTCTATAAATGTATGCCCAGGCACATGTGCCGATGTCGCTTACCCGTTCGCCGATGTAAACTCCATCCTTTTCTCCGGTGACATACACGAACGCCTCCCCGAGAGAGTAAGGCGAAGTGCACGAAGAGAACATGCAGTCCTTCGCGTATTTAGTCGTGTAGTGATTTATTCCAATGAAATCCAACTTCGCGTCGAGTCTACTCCGCTCTTCCGCTGAAAATGTCGGCAATCTCGAACCCACGATTTGACGCATCTCCGGCGGATAATCTCCATATACGATAGGGTCTACAAACCTGTAAATGATAGGGAAAATTATGAGCAATTATAGAAGCAACAAAGATGGAGAGAACATGGATTTGAATAAGAGAGAATCTATGTACCATGCAAAATCGAAAGCTAAAGCTCGTTGGACAGCCAAACGATCGGCCGGAGTGTCGCTGTACGGCTCGTACCATGCAGCAGAAATCACCATACCAATCATTCCTCCTTGTTTTTCCTGATTATAATTTTTTGTTTAGGTTCACATATATGTTTGTGTATGTCGCAGAAAAGAAAAATGGATGTAAAAGATTTGTAATGAAGCTATGAAAGTATGAATTGAGCTTTTTGGCCGAGATGTATGGAAACCTCAAGCGATGACAAACTTGGCATTGTGTTCATCCTCACGAATTTCGAAGTATGTAATAGATAAAGTGATGATTTCACTTTCACCTCTGAACGGGGCAATTCGTTTATTTCTGTTCTTTTTTGTTCTTTTATGCCAGCTCTCTTGAACACAAGATGGTGATGGTAAAAATGGCAATGAAGCCAGTTAATGCATTGGAAAGAATCAATTCCTAGCTCTTTAATTTACCTGGTAATTCTTCCGGTAAATTTGAGCGGCCGTGGCATGGGACAACACCAGATTGTGGGTTGCAATGTAGGGTTCGAGAGCGGAGTCACCGTAGGAGCAATTGCCGAATGGGTAGGAACACCGGCCAGGAGGGTAAGTCCCCGAGAGGTAACCATCATAGATGAACACATTGGGCTCATTGAATGTGGTCCAGTAAGTCACTCTATCTCCGAAAGCTTCAAAACAGACTTGTGCAAAGTAGCCAAAATCCAGCCTACAAACAATTACAGAACACATAAAGTAAAATCCTGAGATTTTGACTGGATCGTCGTATTGATGAAGATCAGAAAGGACAGCGGCTAGAAAGGACGGCGGCGACAATTTTGCTTACTGTATTTCGGAACTCAACCACCCACCATACCGGTCTTCTAGCAGTTGAGGAATGTCGTAATGGTTCAACGTCACAAACGGCTTTATCCCTTGTCAAAAAGAACATATTACAAATACTCAGAACGGGTAATTCATTTTCTTCCTAAAGTAATGACTGTATAAGGCAAGGGAAAGAAGAACCAATGAACATTATTAAATTGATAAACTGAAAAAACATTACTGAGAATATTGAACTATTACAATGTGAATGTCAAATCGATTTGTGAATTTTGCTTTTACCTCTGACCAAAAGGGCATCAATGAGATTGTTGTAGAACTCAATGCCTTCTGAATTGACCTCCCCGAATCTTCCCTCTGGAGTTATACAAAGCCAATAGAAAAATAAAAATATAGAATAATCATAGAAAAGCCATGAAGATGCGAACTGAAGAAAAGAAAGATAACGAAATTACATACTAGGAAGAACTCTAGACCAAGATATGGAAAATCTGTATGCATCCACCCCGAGATCACACATCAACTCTATATCTTCCTGTTGCACATTAATATATCCAGGAGATTAAAAATAACATCAAGCTTTGGTAAGAGGAAATTAATCTTTCTGTGAGTACCCAAATTGTCATTAAACATTCACGGGCACCACTAATTATCAAAGCTTTCTAGCTTTAAAGTTCTAGAAAGCTGACTTAGAATTACAATCAGCCCAATTTAGTGTAAACGCTGGAAGATAAACAATCATCTTATGACATTTTGGACTTTGGATGAGGCTGTAATGAGAGCATAGAGAAAGTCAAGTACCATAAAGAGATTATAGTGATTATCCGTCACGTCAGCATTGCTTCCATCTTCTATTTTGCCTGATCATCAAAGGCAAGTCCCTTAGGTATAGAAATACGAGGCTCTCTATCGAAGAAAATTTCAAATAGGAACATGAAGTGAGGTAATTTTATCAAAATAAATATAAAAAATTCCCGGTGAGCTGGAAGCATATTTTGATACTTAATTGCCACTTTAAGACCCCACTTTAGAGTGTGTTTCATAAACCAAATTTGATACCTTGATGTCGTTACATCATCCAATCTTTCCTAACATATGAAACAAACTAATTTTTTTAGCTGGCCACCGACGATCTCTTTGTATTAAACTATTGGTCAATCAATGATTGGTCAATAACAATTATAAAGAGAGGACTTTAGTTGAACCATAAAATAAAATGATCATAAACAGACTATATAAAAAATGCAAAATTCATTACATACAATAATCTCAGTTTGTATCACATATTTCTGACCTACCTAAAAGACTGATGATCGATAGCAAGTTTCTTAAACTAGACGGAGTCATTCCCTATAAATAAAGGAACTCGAAAGATATACAACATCATCCTACTTGTATTTTTTTACAAGTTTCTTTATTAAGGTAAATTGGTCTATAACTGTTCTCAGTCGTAGCCTATTCAAATTTTTGAAAAGAAAACTACATCGCAAAAAATTATGCCTACTTAGATATTACTTTAGCTAGCTTGTTAGCTTTTTTATAACCATATAGTAGGATAAAATTAACTATTGTAGAAGTGAATTGACTATTAGATATACACAAAGTGTTCGTTTAAATTTCTAGCCGTGCTACAACTTCAATTTTATCACATCGGAGAAGCTTATCAATGGGACATCTCTATTTTTCTTCTAAAGATATATGATAAAAACTAATCGGTTGCATTCTTTCCTGGACAACTTCACAACCTTCTATCAATTTAACAATTTTTCCAAACACATGTAAGTTTCCTATAATTTGGTAGCATGGTAGGTATAAACCATCACTATTTCAAAAGTGATTAAAAAGAATCTTTTAGTTTTCTTGATTTAAACTAGACGGAGTCATTCCCTTTTTTAAATTGATATTGACCGAAAGAAATAAACAATTTACACATGTCCTTGTTTGATTGAGAGGGAAATATTGTTGATTTTCTTCTGTCGCTTTCATTACAGCCCATATATTCCTACTTATTTTGCCTATAAAATAAATAATAAATAAATAAATAAAGAAGAAACAGAAAATAGAGTGAGGACCTGGTATGTGTGAGAAGACATCCCAATTGCTGAGGCTTTTGTTCCCCTGCAGGTAGGCCCCTTCAATCTGGCAGAACATATAAAATAGGAAATTATCTAGTATAAATTTGTCGAGGTAATTCGCATATAATTCCACAAAAAAACCACCACAAATTTTTATAAAGAAAAAAATAGCCATTTTCGATTGCTGCTTTTGAAAGCAGTCAAAGAAAACGTGCCAGACACTCGCGGACATAATTATATAATGGAGCTGTCTTGTGGATGAACAAGGCAATTTGACATTTTCCAAACAGAATCGCCAGAAAATCGGCTGTCTCGGCTCCACCACCACTGCTTTTATTTTCATCTGCCCTTCAACGTTGACCGTGGCTTCCGCTCTCGGCTCTAATGGATTATTTCAAGAAATATTAATTTATGTTTGCGGTACATGTGATTATTTATTTTATTTTCTTTAGAAATATAAATATTTATATATAATTTTTTTACATGCAGACTCTGTTCACAATTTAAGCTTTATTGTTGGACTTTTCACATGGTATTTAGGTCACATTCTACCTCAGTTTTATTTTCAGGTATTCGGCCGCCCGCGTGTCATTTTTAATTCCCTTTACACGGGATGTTGAATGTGTGTTTTTGTATATACATGTGATCTCCTTTTATCTATATGCTTAAATTCTAAGTTAGATATTTGGTTCACGAGGGTGATGATCAACCATGCGAGCTCAGTGGCAGAACTCGGCCATCGCCGTGGCAGCTTTGCTGCAAAGCTCAACCATGGCCGCACAAGAAGAAGAAATAGAAAATAAAATGAAGAAAAGTTGAAGATGATATGACAAAGAAGAAGAAGAGAGGGCAAGAAAAAGACCCTTAGCAATGAAAAAGAAGAGAGGGAAGACAAACGTGCAATTTTTCAGCTTTTTCACGTGGAGTGGAGCGAGCGACATGTCTGGTGGGATTAGCTCAAATATACAATAAAATCACTGATTATTGTTTGCAGATCTATGTCCCACCAAATCACGTGAAAGAAAAATAATATTGCACTGCAATAATTAAATCTTACCAAACCAATATATATATATTATTATTTTTTTTTTCTTATCTGGACGATCTTTTGTCAGTCACGAAGGGGATCTTCAACAAAAAATTTACAATGGCATTAGGTTTTCAGCAACATACTTCACGCAACACTGCGGTAGACTAGAATTATTCTTCTTTCTAAACTCGTTTGGTTTTGTACCCTAATAAATTTGACGGGCTAAAGACGAGAAAAAAAGAAGAATAGAAAGCGCTCATAAACATTATCACTATTTTGTAGGTAGAAAAGTCTAGTGGGGTTTGGAAAGCGAGGCATAGCACATGATTCACACCGTTTCCCATAATGCTTGCAAGCATCCTATCATCGGAAATGATATATAAAATCAACCTTCTTAAAATATTAGATTCCATACTAATAATTGCCTATCTTCATTATTACCAATTGCCCCATGGTAAAATTTCAAGTACCCGGGTGATAATGAAACGCCCTATAAATAGATGGCGATCAGCAAGCAATGTTGAGGACAATTATGCAAGCTTGTCATCACAGCCAACGAAACACCTTTTTCAGATTTGATTCCAAGAGAAATGGATTAAATTCGGGATGACTAACACCAATTAACTTAGTGTGTCTCAATCCGTGCTATATGCGGAAAAGAAAATCGGCACTTATTTTTTAGCCTAAGTTTTAAAGTTAAACAAAATGCACATGAAAAACACGAGTCAAATCTCGAATGTACTTTGAATGCTACCGTACGTTGACTAGGGATTGCGGAACTCCTGAAAAAGACCAAATGCTAAGCAAAAAGCATAACCTTTTTATTACTGCGATAAACTTAACACGGCCTTTCGAAAAATGTGCTTTCATTGTTGACAACGGCAAGACACCATGGAATTGATAATATAATGAAAGTGGACTGTATGGGGGGTCCATCTGTTTTGTACTAACCATTACTAGCTATCAACGCGATAAGAGTCGGGTGGATTGACACGTGGACCAAATAAGTTGAGAAAGGACGAGATACTGCGGCATGTTATTTTCCTGTGGCAGTGGTACAAAAGGCGGCCCATCTTTTTGTACGTTTGAAAGGCCAATTAAATCTGTTACAATTGTAAAAAGTTGCGTTTTTGTTTTTTGTTTTTGCCCCATGAAAAATGCTGCGCTAAAATTTTGTGGCTCGAATTTGTAGACCAAATAGGAAAGGGACATGCTGCATATGAACAGAAGAAATAATCCTTTGGATTTCTTGTACTCAATCTACTGAGATTCTCGGAGATGCAACTGTGCGAGATTAGACTCTGGCACAAAAAAGGTCGAGTTGGAGCAAGATTCGAGGCATTTGCAAGTTTATCAAATAAGGAACATGTTCGCGACATGTGTCCAAATTGTTCGGGAATACAATAGGTTCGAGTAAACAAAAAGGACTCTTCTTGTCCTGTTTCAAGATTTTGTCCTGTTTCCCTAAAGGGTAGATTTTTGGAGAGAGAAAATGGGGAAATAGTAAAACACTTTATGACATCAAGACCGGCGGAGTTTCATTTTTTTTAACATATTCTATTAGACCGTAGAACTTATTGGATTTCAAGATGATCACTTTCAGCTCAGTCAACTCTACTAGTCATGAAGGGAACTCATCAAGAATTTAATTTTTATATAAGGTTCAAATACTCTGGCATACTAGTTAGGTACGGCGATACGGCAACTTGCGATGCATACTAGTTGCAAGTCCAATGAAGCATGCGACTGTGATAAATCTTTGCAAGTAACTTTTTCCTTACGTCATCTAGCTATTCAATCAAAGAGATGCGTCTCACCAGAAAAGTAAAAAAAAAAAAAAAAAAAAAAAAAAAAAACCTCAATTTGGATAAAAAAAGAAGAAGAAGAAAACTTGTCATTTATGAATTCAGAAATGAGAACTATCAAACCTAGGGGACACCCCGTAAATTAAACAATCGAAAAAATATGTGTGAGGAAAAGGGTTTTTCCATTTCCTTTTCGATTCGCAAGGAGATTCAGCATGAGGAACCATGATTCGGAATGCCGATCCAAAAAGAACATATAAAAGAAAATGAGTGACGTGACTCTGACCGACTAACGACGCGAGAAAGGCCCGACGAAGAGCAAAAGCTAGACGACTAGAGAAAGAAGCCATCATCCCGCCCCACGAGCAAGCAGGCGAAGAATGCTTCAGAAACCTAAGTCAATCCTCCAAGTCGAATGACCATCTAGAGAGAGAGAGAGAGAGAGAGAGAGAGAGAGAGAGAACCTGGAAAGAGGAAGTGGCGGTGCCAAACAGGAAGGAGGGAGGGAACTGGCCTCTGCTGACGGTGGTTCTTGAGCTTGCGAGCGGCAAGGAGAGACCATGAATCAACAGCAGACGAAGAAGAAGAAGAAGAAGAGCAGAACAAGCTCTCGATCTCATCCTCTCTCTCTCTCTCTCTCTCTCTCTCTCTCTCTCGAGTGGCGCTCTTACTATGTGGATAAAAGTGGGGAGGGCTTGGTGGACCTTTATATAGGCGACTGTCTAGGAAATAAACTGTTGGCGTCCCCCAAGTTGCGCTCCCAGCAATCCAACCGAATCAACCTATCACGATCCACGGTGATGAAATTCACGAACAGGGTCTAACTTCATTAGGTTCTCGAGGCAAAGAAGAAGAAGAAGAAAAACTGGCAATTTGAGTTAAAATGCGTCGCTTTCAAAGCCACGACTTTGCGTCGCTTTTAGTGGGGCCGATCGCATTCGTGGGAGTGGGCGCACCGGGCGAGTGCTCCTACGGTTTTGAGCAGAATAATAGAAAAGCGGTCACGACACCTCGCGTGCGGCCAAATCTGGGGCACGCAGTAGATTAACTCCGACATCATCACTGGTAAAAGATCAGATTAAAACTCTAAATTTGCTGTTGATCCTGAACTTAGGAAGTAGGTGCGTGAAGCCATCCCCTCCCTTGTGTTCCTGCCCTGTTTTCTTGACTTCTGAAATACGTATCCATCAAATTTGAAAATCAGGACTCGTGGAATTGAGAGAGACACAGAGAGAGAGAGAGAGAGACTGGTAGTTTTTACTGGTAGTTTGAACTTGGAGATTTCATGTGGCTGCGAAAACTTTTGGACGGCGAGCTTTTCTTATTTTACTCTCTGTTTTTTTTTTTTTTTTTTTTTTTTTTTGGCACGTTTTTTACCTTATTTGAGGATTTTTCAAGCAGGGAGGAAACGCCTTGTTGAAATTATATCATAGTTCAGCCACCACCTGCTTAACTACTCCCCACACCCCTCATGGTACATATCTCACCTACTAGTTTTAATTTTCGGATATTTCGATGAGCATAGATTGATCAGCACTACTCCGAGTATGCCGGCGGAAAATCTCCAAGCAGGCGATCAAATTTGGTTTTCGTCCACTCTAGAAAGGACACCCCGGTCACCGCGAGTCCAGAACTGTATTTGCGTTTTTTTTTTCACCTCGAAAGACTGCATGAGCTATTAGCACGGCTATTCTGTTGTCGGAAGCGTGCCTCCCCAGCACAAAGCTGGCTCTACTCTCCACGAACGGCATAAGCCCTGCCACGTTCCTTCATCAATTTTTGAGTCCCATTGCTCAAACTAAGCAGGTCGAGATCGAAACCCCATCACTAAGTCTCCATTCTTCATTTACAAGCACCATATCAAGGCGCTTTGTGAAGAGGTTAGTTCCCGAACAACAGCCGGACCAAGAGAATTGCCGTTCTTGGAAATACTAAATCACCTAACAAGTAAATCATCGTATCATCAGATCTTTATGCTTCAGTTAGTTACTGAAGTGATCCTAATCTTCCTTCCTACCGAGCAACATCATCAAAGTCACCTGCGATGGCCCTAGTGTTGGCGACTATCACCGTCAATAATCACCCAGTCAGCCTTCCCCAAAGAGATTCGCCTCGACCAAATGTAGCCAACCATTGCACCGCATTGACCGGTGAATTGGGTTTTTATGAACAAACCAGCAGAAAGTAAAACTGAAGCCTTCCCAGGTTCTATGCACAACACCGACATCCCTCTTGATCGCCCTAAAGCTTTTGACAATGGGGCAAATTTGGAGCCGGACTTGGAAATTAAGCTATCAAGTATCAACAGAACGGCCTGATGATCTTATTTCAAGACCACCATACTTGGATTTTTGTGTCCTAATCGGGTTCAACACCTAACCACGAGCATTTGCATAATGAGAGAAATCCACCTCCTCCACCCCTACCCAAAGAAAAAAAAATAGCTTGGGGCTCCCCTGCAATTTCCATGTTAGTGCCTTGATTATGATTAATTACAAGAGCTTGTAGTAATACAGATAACAGGAAGCAAGAATACTGTCCCTCTCGACATAAGTGTATTTAACATGATTTTTGCTCTCCTCTATACACAGATATTAAAGTCGATGCTCGTAACTACTGGTTGATCAAGATTCTGAGTCAAAAAGACACTATTGCATTAGCTTCATTTACCATGTTCAACACTTCTCCCTGGGACCTTTTCCTTGTGATGCTCTTGCATACTTGCGGTAACCTCACGCCAAAGCCCCCACCTCCCCAAGAAAAAGAAAAAACACTTTCTTTTTTCCTTCTCAACACCCAAAAATAATACGAAGACACTTAAAATGCTGAATAACAAGCTGCTAAAAGAACATGACTCGACTTACAGAAGTACCCCTGACTTCAGGCATTTCATTGCGCTCTAAGAACTAAGCAAGGCCGACATTGAGAAGATCTAAGATATTTTTAACACGTTCTCACTTGGCAGCATCAAGAACCAGGTTCTGCTGTTTTCGGCTTGCCGTGTTTTCCAAATCGTCGGGATACAGCTGCATCAGATAATGTATCCCATACCTACAGGTTCCCAGCCACATAGGAATCATTAATAAACCATGAAAGGAAAATTGCGAGGTACAATGTTGAATGAGGAAATGGGGAAGATTTCCACTTACTTCAAGTCTCCCCTTTGAACCTCCAATAGCAAGTAATAAGGGACTATCCTCCGAGAAGGAAACAGAAAAGACAGCACCCTAGAACAATGACAAAGCTCAGTATTCCAATTGTTTACTATTGTCAATTGGCACATGCATAATGCTTCAGAACATCGATACGGGAATAACATAGGGTTTCTTACAGCTTTTGGATTTCTCGAAGCAATACATGAAGGCTGGTTATTGGACAGATCCCAGAGTTTTACCTGCATTTGGTCAATGAACATACAAATATAAGTACCCTCCACCAGGAAAGATCAAGCCAACAATGTTGCATGAGTAACTAAAGGATACCATCTTATCTGTCGACCCTGTTGCGAGAAGCTGAAGTACATGCAGAAGCAGTAGTCATTAATTAGTTTTAGGAATAAAGTTCAGAATGTGCACCAAAAAACAAAGGTGAAGGAATGTCCTGGTTTGTACATTAGGTGCTGCAGGATTGTATGAGATTGTGCTGACAGCTTTTTCATGCGCGTGAAGAGTAAAACTTGGCAGTGACTGGGAGGCAGAATTAGATATAGCAGCTCGTACATCAAATCCTCTAACGGTGCCATCTTCAAGGGACACCTGAAAAAGCCAATTGGTTTACAATTAAATATTCCTTAAGCTTTCCCACTGAATCCATAATCTTCATGTCCAAGGAGCATCCTTTCAGATGCCTTTTTACTTGGAAAAAGAAACCAATGAAAGTCATAACCCACCACAAAGGAGTGTTCAGAATGTGGATCCCATGCCAAACTTTCGACATCTGCCGTCACAGACCATCTATATCCAGAATGTGAAGGTATTCTTCCATCCTTCTGCAATTTATAAATGACAAAAAACGTATCAAAATCTCATAGACATACACTACGCAATGTTATAAGCAGTATAGTAGAGTATGCAAAATCCTGTCATGAGACACTACCATAGCTGTACAATCTACGGCATGAGCCAACAGAGATAAAGCCCTTACACTAAAGTTTGATGCCAATGCTCAAATATATTCCTCACCACAAATTGAGCAATAGAGGGAATAAAGTCCATAAGACCCTAAATGAGATCTAAATCAAATTTGATTTAAGAATAAACATTCGATAGTCTAATGGTGCATTCATTTTGCAGAAAATGAGTGATTTGGAAAACATTTTCCAACAAACGACCGCTTATATCATTAAGAAAAATTAGTCAACGAAAAATATTTTCATCATCGATAACAATCTATGCCTAACTATTTTTGTGGGTGACGAAAATTTTTTCCATTCATTCATTTTTCTGAACGATATAAGCAATCATTTTTTGGAAAATGTTTCCCAAATCACCCATTTTCTATGAAATGAACGCACCCTAAGATATCAGCTAATGATTGAGGTAGGGAAAAATACATGAAACTGATAGTATTAATAACAAAAATGCCACACTAGATTGGGAGCCTCTGAATAGTACAATTCATTACCATGACTACCGAATGATCAAAAGATCCACTAAGAAGAACTTGTGGAGCATGATGATTCCATGCAACTGCTTGAACCTGTCCATGTTAAAGGAGAAAAGTCAAATCAAGATGGAATGCAAATAAGTTTACATACCCAAATGGCTAAAAAAAGAACACACGGACAGACAGACAAACAAAGGCTTCTCAAAATAATGCATTGCTTAAATGTCTCTCAATTAGCGATTGAACTCACTCCAAGATTATATGCACATACTTGAGTGCGTTCAAGCTTTGTTTAATGTATCAATCATCGACGTCATACAACTTCTAAGATACAAGAAGGAACTTCCCATCTTCTCATTTTATAACTACATCTAAAATCCTGAACACTTCAATATCAGGTTGTAAGTAACATGCATATCTCAATGTTCTTTCCATGAAAGATCACCATGTAATTACCCTCATCAATACCATGCAAAGGTCTTTTCCTGATAAACCAGAAGTTTAACTGCCAGAACAGACTGGATCTTAAGATGAGCAGAAGCTGCAGGTTCATCATACAAAAGAATCAGAACCATACATTAGATGAGATAATTTCTTGCCTTGTCGGTGTGGTGTTCCATGGTAATATTGCATTTTCCAGCTGCAACATCCCAAATTTTGACTTGCCTGTCGGCACTTGCACTGGCAAGTATATTCCTGTTAGAACATTTGCATATCAGTCAGGGATATCATTACACATGGGGAATTGGAGGAAAAAAACTACAAAATTACCAGGACCAAGAGAATAAGTAACAGTTTTCAACAACCTGAACTCCTTGTTCCAAGCAAGGCCAAGCACTGAATCCGTGTGACTACCCTCCTTGTACTTAATCGATGCCTATAGATTTGAAGTGCCAAGGTTCATTAAGGGAACCAGCAATATATGGCAGGACTTGTCAAAAAGCTTATCTCAATAACATAGAGACATGCATGACACAATAACATAGAGACATGCATAAATCATGCTCTCTTCTATATTTTCATATTAGTCAATGAAACCTTATTAAGATAAGAGTATGTGCACTGGCATTAAACGCTGGACATTCCAATAAAATTAGCTGACCTTCTTTCCTTTCTTCTTTTTCTTCTTCAACTCTTCTTGACCGCCTAATACAAGACATGGTTCTACAGCATCAATCTACAAAGAAATGGATGAAAAGTCAAACAGACATCTTAAGCAAATGAAATGCAAAAAGAATTAGCGATCTATAGTTAACGTACAATATCAAGATCCCAAATCTCAATGGCTGGCTCCATTGAGCCAACGGCAATAAAATTTCCTGCCATCATATAGTGTAATGTGAACAAAAATAAGTCAATAATACATGGAACCAAAATATTTTCCAATCTTAAAACAATGAAGCAATTATCTTGATCAAAAGAACATACTGACGCAAGAACCTAGTCTATATTTAGGAACCTAAGATACATTTGAAACCTTAATGCACATTCTATTCAATCTTTCTTGAAAGGGCCAAAATCAAACCTTTGTCGCCACCCTTAATTGGACAGTCAAGCCATGCTGTGCAGAGGGGAAATTCTGAAATAACTACTTCATGGTGAACATACATATTTGATTCATCATTATCTGATGGCTCCAATAAATAGACCTGCTTTATGCAATGAATTGACCAATTAGTAGCTGTTTTTATGTGAACCCCAGTACAGCCTGGGAAAGCGCAGCGAAAAAATGCATTATCCAATGAATGTACATGCCTCAAGAAGATTGACTTCATCATCTGTACGTGCACAAACAATGAGAGAGTCCATTGGTTTAATAGACAGGTCCTCAATCTCTTCAGAGTCATCATCATCCTGAGGAAGACAAAATCATATTAATAACTACTAAAGTAGCCAGAATATCAAGGTTGAACCAGATAGAGCACACTCACATCTTTATCCTTGAGGTGGGGATCCATGTCATTACTTGGGTAGTACAAGTCACCAAGTCCAGTGCTAAATAGCTCAACATCTGGCAGAAAACAGAACGAAATCCATGTTCAACACATCATTAATGTTAAACAGTTGGATGCCAAAAGTCCCTAACGATTCATTCATCAAAAACATTGTCAAAATCTATTAGGACTATCAACCAATAAAATGTAATGAGGTCACATTAGTGTACACTCTTTTTTAATTTCAAACATACTTAAAGAACTGGAAAGGTATAAATCCATGTTACAAGACTTTCAGAACAGGCTAGAACTGATGCCTTTTATGTCAGATCTCCAAATTGTTTGGATATAAAAATGCACACAAAGGTCCTCCAATTAAATTTAATTAATAAGTAAATCCAATTAATTCTGAGGCTGTCCCTGCAGTTTTTCAAAAGACAGGAGGAATTTTGGCACTTGGTTGGTTCTCATAATTAGTTTCTTACTCCCATAAGCCCATGTCCTGAAAACAAAGCAAGACGTGCATCTCTTTTATTGTTCCATGTTTAACAAGTTATGTATGGTCATATAACTAATGGAGTATTGGAAGCCAAGTCTTTACTCTCAGGAAAAATCCACTTTCCCTTTATTCCGTCATCATGTTACCACCAGTCCAGAAGATATGGAAGCAAGCTTGGAACAGAACAGCTCTCAGCATTTCCAATCATTAAAATCAATCAATGGGACAGCCTCTTAGATGCAGCTTCAGGCAGAGGCCTGATTTCCTCCTGGTGTCCTCCTCTTTTACCCTTCCATTAACGGGTCATTAGCCAGTTCCATTCATAGTTTGCCTCCAGGTTTAGCATGATCAGCAGATCAAAGGCACATTCAAAACCTTTAAAATCTAAATTTCTATATGATTGTCCATCCCTTCTCAACTATTCTACCATGCAAACCTTTAAAATGTAAATTTCTATTTGATTGTCCATCCCTTCTCAACTATTCTACCATTAACTAAATTTTATGTCCATGTAACTTTAGATGCTTCACTTCCCAAGAAGCACTGAAATAAACCAAGCTACCTAGCTAGTACCACAATTCACGCACTATAGGAGAATCAGTGGAAAGGCAATATAGAGCCAAGTTCTCACACAGTGTGCAGTCTTTCCAGGAAGAAGTTATTGTAATCACCTCAAGATATTAAATGGAGAAGACCTCTCACTTTTGCTCATAATCTTGTAGCTATACAAGTATCCATTCACGGAGCTACAATTTCTAGCTTTGGAATTACAGATTATATTTTGTGAAAGATTACACTTTTCTGTAAAGGTAGTTTGATGTAGGAGTAATAAGATGGATTGGCATAAAATTAGCATGTTTTCCTTCAAATATTCTTTAACAGCTTCTTTTCTGTAGCTAGCAATTCAAAATAGGCTTGCCTAGAACAGTAGAATGCTAAAGCGTAGTCATTTCATTTCTCCTTCTTTAGTTTTCTGTGGCGGTGTTCTTGAAACAAGCAACATGTTTTACTTGTCTATTAGCAAGCAGATTTGGCAGCATCTGTTAGCTTTATTAAGCGTGATAAGTGAAGAGCAGATTGTTGAGTTTAATTGGCTCAAAAGGACTTTGACAGGGAAAGCTCTTCCTTCTTTGCTCTTAAAGTTGGCTTGGAAAGCACATCCAGTCCATGTTTGGATTTCTCATACTACAAAGACTCATGATATGTCCATTACTTGTTCTGTTAAATTTGGCTGGCTCTTGATACTGATTTTAAGAGGAAGACTGACATGCCATTAATGTGTATTAAGTGGGGCATTTGCATATGATCCATTCTGATGCTACTTTTTCAGTATCCAAGTAGGAATAGCCATCCAGCTTCCTTTGGATGAACTATGAAACTTACTTATAACAAGAAAACAAGACCAGAGGACCTACAGAAAGGAACATACCTTCATCTTCTTCATCATAATTATCCATATCAAGCTCCCTCAAACCATCAGCTATATCCTCAAAACCAGATCCAGCTTTTGTCACCTTGGAAATTCTCCCGAGTGCATCAGCGGCAGATAATGCAGTGGAAACTTCATCAGCCTTTTCTGGAGCAACTGCATCCACGTTTTCATCATCCTCCTCGCCATCGCTATCTCCACTGCACGAAAACCAAGCACAAGGTATAACAGCAGAATATGTGCAATCATAGATTCTCTCTCGAAAATTTCATTAAAGCAAACAAAGTTATCCTTCTTGATAAGCTCCTTAAAATACAATGTACAGCAGATTAAAAACAGAAGGAAAGAAAATGCAAAGACAATCTCCATCATCTCTATCGCAGTAATTTTTCCCTCAATGCTCTTGGAAATGTATGCAGTTCTTACATGCCCAAATAGACAGACCCTTTTTCTATATTAATTGACTAACGTAATATACAAAAACAGCTTTCTTGGGCACTCCTCGCCAATTCCCAACACTCCGATTCTAATGCACTTTTCTGGGTCCCTGATTCAACTTCATTACGCCACAAACAAATGAGAATCAGTCCGCCTAAAAGGACATCATAGACCTAAACAGATAGTTCAAGAACTTAACCTGACAAACATGGACCAAATTTTCGCATTAGTCATTAGCACCATCATGCATTCAGCTCACTAAAACCATACAAAGAGAGACCACCTCTTTAAACGCCATTGAGGTCGCTAGAAACGGAATGAACACGTGGCCCAACACGCTAAAAAGAGAGAGACTTCTTTTTTACCTTCTTTCCAAAACTCCACTCTTCAAAATCTCTTCAATTTCCTCCTTGGAAGGCGGTTCGGCCACCTCGGGGACCGCCTTCGAAGCCCCTCTAGGGACCCAGGATATCGCCGCTATCATCCTTTCAAAAGACAAACGACCCCAATTCAATAACCAGACCACCTTCCTAAATCCCCTCCCCTCCAATACTTCGGCACCACCGGTAGATGAGAGTACAGTAACCAAACGGCAGTCAACAAGAAGAAGACGGGAATTCTGCCACTGACGAGCCTGATGTGGAGTTCAGAGAAGGAGGAGAAGCGCCGATGAGGCCAGGTTTTAGCTTCTCTTTGGACCGCAGTTCGCCGCCGCCACGAGGGTTTTAGCTCGTGCGGCGGGCAAAGGTTGTAATAAACCGACCGGACATCGAACCGGTCTCTATGCCTGTTGCCGGCTCAACCGGATCGATGGAAACCGGTTCTGCAGTGACTCGCTGAAGCGAATAGGCAAGGCGTAGAGAGAAGCAGAGTTGTCCTGGGCAGAGGCGGAATTAGGGTTTTTTAGTTTAATAACCCTGAAAATAAAATAAAAATTCAGCACTTCTATTGGTAGGCATGATTGAGTTTTATAAATCCTAATTAGCATTGTGGTTCAATTAAGTTAAAATTCATGTGAGTGTTGACATATAAGGTGGAAACGCTTACGGATTTTGCAATTAAGTTAACATGAAATCACCAAAAAATAAACAAGGAATGAGGACACCAAGATGTCGGTATATATATTTATAGAGAGAACTAAGAGTAAATAATTCATTATAATTGAATGATCAAAGTTGTACTCATTCACACAGTCAAGTGTTTCTCATACCTAATTAAGCCTAAGAAAATATTTTAATGTTATATTATAATCTCATAGAAAATTCACTTAGAAAATTGAGAGAGAAAAAAAATCGACACTCATTCTTGTTGGCTCTACGTACGGCTGAGCCAAGGACGTCTTTAATGTTCTTCCCTTTTCTTCTTTCTACCGTGGGGCTCAATCTTCTTCACCGTGCGGCTCCTCGCTCTTTCTCAAGTAAACCCGCCAGCGGCTTATCATATCTAAAAGGACGAGAGGCAAAAATAAAAACCATATCTTTTACTTTTTCTTTCTTTCTTCTCAGAACCTTTTCTTTTTACTCCATAAATAATAAGCCCGATCTTTTGTCATCAAGGATGCATTTGACAATTTTTCTATTCTCGAGAGTAATTTTTGTTCAGAAATAATTTTTTTCCATGTTTGTTCTCGAAAATATAAAAAAAAAAAAGATTTTTGTTTACTTCTTATTTCTAGTCTAAATGTATATCCTGGTCACTTTTCTTATTTTCAAGAATTGAAAAATTAACAGACGTTATCAAATGAATTTTTATTCTTTTTTTATTTCAAAAAATAAAAGAATAAAAAAATAAAATGATTACCAAAAAGGCTTGTGGAGACCAATATTTCCATTTGTTGAAGACATCCATTTATTCTTGATCGGTCAAACCAGCCAAGGAGTGAATGTTTATCTTCTCCAACATAATGAAAATACACGAACCAATTTGCATCCAATCAATCAGATGGATCTCATATACAAGCTTAAATTCGAGATATAATTCAATTATTTTTTGAGGGAGGATTAGTTTTTTTTTTTTTTTGTAAATAAGGGAGGATTAGTTTATTCAGTAACAACTAGTAATTAGAACTGTGCCTCTTATGGTACTCATATTTGCTAATGATCATTGCAAATACATAATTCTACAAAATATGTTCCATTTATGTTACAGAAAATGTTACATTTTTTTTATAATATTTTTAGATATTTGGCTTAAACCAAAAAAGAAATCGAAAAATATTTTCCGTCATTTGATAAAGAAATTCTAATTTAATTTTTCTAAATACACAAATTATACATATGCACGTGTGGGCAATCAAGAAACCAATTCACTACGATTTAGGGTCTAGCCTTAATGGACTCAACCTAGCTACTAGGCACTTAGGTTTTGAGAAAGAGCACAAGCACCCGTCCCAAGTCCACAAAGGTCGAGCTCGAGGCATCAACACTTGTGCTCAAATCCCCAACGCCCAGTCCGTGGTCCACAAAAGCCACATGCAGGACCTAATGATTTGGGCTGGAGCCCATTATGGCATCCTAAAACTCCATGGCAACCTCTAGATGCCTTACAACCTATGGAAGGGCGATTGACGTATCATTGACTTATGTTGTGGTATTTAGACCAAAGAAGTGTAATAGATTAATGGCCGAGCACCTAATGGGTGAATATTTTGTCGGAAACATGTTCTATGCCCATGTGAGATCAAGATTTATTTGATGAGAAAATTATGTTTTTGCCCATGAATTTTATAAGTTGGATTTTATTAATTTATGTTACAAAGTATTATAGCTATTTAAATTAGTAATTTAGTACTCTGTATAACTAGGGATTAAGCTGGTTTTTAAAGGGTTAATCTTGGGTTATTTAAGCTTGGGCCTTAGGCCCAAGAGTGTTGGGCCTAAGATGGGCCAAAATGGCCGGCCCATAAAGCCCATGAGGGGCCGTCAATCGCACAAAGAGGGGGGGGGGGGAGACCGGTTTGCATGCCACCCCCATTTGTCCCTTGAAGTTAGCCAAGTGTCAAGCCATGCAAAACTAATGATGGCTAATGATGGAGGGAAGGAAAATTAGAGGGGAAAAGTGGGTGGATTAAGCAAAGGGAACCGAGAGAGAGAGAGAGAGGTGTGTCGCACGGTAGAGAGAAGGAGAGAAAGAGAGGAAGAGAGAAAGGAAAAAAGGAAGAAGGAAGGGGGCCATGCGTGCGAGAGGAAGGAGAAGGGCCGTTCACCGCTGTTCGTCGCCGCCATGTCCCGCCGTCGTGCTCGCCATTTACTCGGTTTGGAGGCAAGTGGGATCCCTTGATCTACTCTTGCATGCTGTGCTTAGTGTGTGTGTGATTGATTGGTGATGATTTCGGATGTATAGGATGTGAAAAATTGAAGTTATAAGAGTGGTGCTCTAATCTAGTGTGTTGTTCTTGAGAAAAACAGCTCGACCTTGAATGTTTTAGTGACTTGCATGCGATGTTCTAGTTGAAATTTGGCTTCAACTTCTAAATAAAGGTTGTAAAGGACTTCTTGGAGTATAACATACTCAAATTTGGGACAAAACAAACAAGTATAAGTAGGTGAAATCGTTGTTCTTTGGAAAGACTAGATTTGGAAATTTTGGTACCGACCCTTGATGAATGCATGGACTGTAAGGCAACCTTTTTGTTGAAATGTCACTTTGATTTCTTAACAAAAGTTGTAAAGGATATCCTGAGGTATAACATATCAAAACTTTAGAGAAAACAAACAAGAATAGGTAGGTGAAACCGTGATCCTTCAGAAATGGTTAGATCTAGAATAACGGTACTAAGAACAGGGGTATTAACCGTCCATATTTATTTATCTAGGATGATTTGACTTCGATGTCTTCATGAAGTATCTACCTTATGGTCTTGGCTATCACCTATTCGAATTTTATAATTTTTGAAGGTCATTTGGGTATTTAATCGGAAATGTTTCTAAAACTGTACAATCTGATGTGTTAGGACTTTGTAAGTTGAGATGCGCGGACTATATCGTTTTATATGAGATTCTTTCGGTATAGTGTTCTGCATGAAATATCTCTCTTTATGTCTTGCCTATAACATATTAAAATTTCATAATTTTTGAAGTTCATTTGCCTATTTAACCGCAAATGTTTCAAAAAAATGTGCAAGCTGAAATGTTAGAATTTTAATGCTGTGATGCATGGACCGTACTGAATTTTGTGAGGTTCTTTTGGTGTAGTGTTCTTCATGAAATATCTGCCTTTATGTATTGTCTATAACATATTTGAATTTCATAATTTATGGAGTTCATTTGGATATTTAATTAAAATGTTTTCTAAAACTATGCAAGCTAGATTGTGCGAATTTCAAAAGCTATAATGCATGGACTATTCTGTTTTGTGTGAAATTCTGGTGGTGCGGTGTTCTTCATGAGATAACTGCCTCTAGAGCTTGTCTATGATGTATTAAATTCTTAGAATTTATTAGGGCCAATCACTAAATTTTAAGGAGTGTTAATTAAAAAAATGCTTTCCGTTTCTAAAATAATAGTAATAATCCTTGAGTTTGCCCATGAATTATAATGTTTTTAAGTGATTGATCTTGCTGCACATGTGATGACATTTGGCATTACATATAATATTAAAAGCTGAATTTGACCTTTGTTGCCAGCACATAATATGCCATGTTAACATTGCAATGTAAATGTGAAAATGAAATATGATGAATGAGAATACCGTCGGAGGTGTGAGCTAACGATGCCCTGGGAGTGTCGGGATGCTCGGAAGTGAGTGCCGGATGCCCGGAGGTGTGTGCCGGATGTCCTCGGGAGTTTCGAGATGCCCAGAGGTGTGTGCCGGAGGTTCCTCGCGATGCCAAGTTGGGTGCGAGCGATGAAATGTGGGACGCAATTACTGGTCCCGGGAAAGAAAAATGTTGTGATCCAATTGAAAGATAAAAGCTGAAATTGAATCATGCATAATATGGTGACATGTATGCATGGCTGTTTGATGATATATGTACAAGTGCATGGTGGTATATGCACATAGTATGGTGACATGTATGCATGGTTGTATGATGTTATATGTACAAGTGCATGGTGGTATATGCACATAGCATGGTGACTTATATATACATGGCTGTTTTGATGTAATGTGCATGACTGAAAGGTGAGGTATGTTTAAAATGTATGAACTATATGTACTCTACCATGATGTCTTGATTGTTCTGATTGATGCATTGAGTAGTTTAATGGATCTTTTACTGCTGAGTGGTTGTACTCACCCCTTTGGGGACTAACATTTCAGATTAGAAATATGCATTTACCACCGATCACGCGCGGCACCTTTTACGGCCTACCATCTGATGTGGAGGTCGAGTGTGCGAAGCATATTTGTGTCACCATTCCTGGTTTGGTGTTCATTCGGGTTTGCGTGCTGGTGATGTATAACGTGGGCTTGGCTGGGGGCCCAGTCATTCAGGAGTTTTTGTCTATCCATGTCCGTCGTGACGGAGTAATGTTGGGGATGTTGCCGCCGCCACCGCCCGATGCACCAGGGTGGGTGTGATGGCCCGAGTGAGGAGTGGGAGCTGGCACTTTTTGGGGATGGCTGACACTTGTAGATGGAGGGTTGTACATGATCAACATAGGGGGTCGAGATCTCTCTTTTGAGTAGTAGTCGAGTTTAGCTAAAAATCTTGGCTTTTTGGTTGTATTGACCCGAGATGTCCATCGAAAAAAAAAATGTAAATAAAAGTGGCTCAACTTTATGTTTTCCTTCGATGTGTAGTTGGTGTGCATTGTATCATCGTTATGGGAGTAGGGGGATGGTGAGACTCGTCTTTATTTTCGCTATGAGCTATAACAAATTCTTTAAAAAAAAAATGCCTATGAACTACAGTTCTTCTTTAACCCCGAAAGGAAGATATGTAACTGGTATTCAATAAGTAGAGCGATAGGTATCTATGGCGACCTTAGCTGTTTGGCGGTGCCACAATCCTATTTCTGTTATTCCTGTGGGAGACTCGGCCATTATGCCACCTACTTTAGAGAATTCCCTTATGATGAAGCGAGAATGGATGGTAAAGATAAAATGGCTTATGGTCAGTGGTTAAGAGCGGAAGTTCGCGAATATAGTCCTTATTGGCAAGCGTTCTATAGCCCACCTGACAACAAGGAGCAGATGGAGGAGACAATACTTGAAGCACCTCCAGGCCTTCTACCGATTGTACCTCTATTGCCAACAACAGCACAAACTAAAGAAGATACCTTGCCACAACCAGAAAAACAACATCCATCCACAACAGCAGCGCCACTCAAGCAAACAACACAGCCTTTGCTACACCAGGGGCATTCTCTTACAACTGCTTTGCCCCTTGCGCAAACAACCTAGCCTTTGCTCCATCAGGGGCATTCTCTTATAATTGCATTGATACCTGCGCAAGCCAAGGAGAAGGGTATTATGAGTTATCCCGTGGAACGACAACAACCAAAGAAACTCAAGGGTACTCGAGCTATACCAAAAATGGGACAATCCAAGAAGCAGAAACGATATTCGCCCTATGAAATGCGATTTATTGCATCTGAAGAAGTCGATGACACACAATTTGTAGAAACACCGGTATTGGATGCACATGAAGTCCATCACAGGGCTTTGGTGGCTGGCCCCAAACAGCCGCCACCATACAAATGAAGCTACTATGCTGGAACTGTCAGGGGATTGCCATTGTTAGGGTTTGGGCAATCCCCTGACAGTTCAAGCTCTTAAGGCCTTGACGGCCAAAGAAAAGCCCGACTTACTGTTCTTAATGGAGACAAAAAACAAAGAGATTACGCTTCAACGCTTACAGAAAAGATTACATTTTGGTAGTTCTTTTGTGCGAAGTCCAGCTGGTCTAGCAGGTGGTCTGGCGGTTTTTTGGAACAATACTATATCTTTAGAAATAGACGGCTCTTCGGAGGATTATTTTGATATGTTCTGTCGAGATTTAATGGAAGATAGGCTGATGCACATCACATGTCTACATGCTCCCTCATCCTATCATAATAGACAGTAGCTATGGGAGATACTCAGACGGATAAGTGCTTTCAATACTCTCCCTTGGTTATTTGTCGGAGATTTTAATGAGATACTCTATCCATGGGAAAAGGTCGGCAAGCGTTCTTTCGACGGGTATAGGCTTCATTCTTTTCGAGTTGTTGTAAATGACTGCGCCTGGATGGAATTACAAAGCAAGGGATGCGCGTTCACCTGGACGAACAACCGCGACGGTGTTGAACAAGTAAAGGAACGATTAGATCGGGTGACGTGCACAATGGAGTGGCGACTTCTATATCCTGATGCGGAGGTGTTCGCTTTGCCTGTAGTGGGATCTGTGGCATCCCAGAAATTAAGGGCAAGCCCTAAGGTGCCCTAAAGCTCTTAAATAGGTAATAAATTTGCCTATTGGTTTGTGTTTTAGCCTTAGTTCTCTTTTAAGGCTTTGTGCTTTGTGCCTTGTGTTCTTTAATTTAAACTTGATTATAAGGTAATTAATAAGGGAAATCTATGCTTTGCCATGCTTTTTATAGATTATGTTCTCTTAGATAAAACATTATAGGATTTTAATTAGGTGTAATTAATAATTTAGTTTCAAATAAGTAGAAAAGAAAGTTGGATTGGGCCTTGGGCCCAAGGGTGGACCCTAATGGGCCAAGTAGCCGGCCCATTAAGGCCCACAAGGAGGGCTGTCGCCGGCCCAAGGGAGGGGAAGAAGTGGCCGGCCCACTTCTTCCAAGAAGGCCCAAGAGGGCCCAAGCTTAAAGCCCAAGCCCATGCATGGGGCTTTGCCAAGTGGCAAAGCTTGCTTGCCATGCATTGGCCTTGGGAGAGGCATGAAATGATTGCCTCTTGGGGAATCAAAAAGGTGGCCGGATGGGGGGGGGGGTGTCGCACGGTGAGGAAGAGAGAGAGAGAGAGAGAGAGGGAGACTTGCGCGAGAGAGAAGGGAAGAGGAGGAGGAGCCGTCCGCCGCACGCCGCCGTCCGTCCGCCGTTTGCCGCCGCTTCTTCTCGGTCTAGAGGCAAGTTTAGGGTCCATCACCTCTCTTTGCATGTGTGTTTTGCATGTTGGTTGGATTTTTGGTTGTTTAAAGGTAAGAAAATGGAGTTCGGATGGTTTGTTCTTGAAGATGTATGCTGTTTTCGCACGAATCACTGGAGTCAGAATCTTGTGGGAGCTTGCATGCATGTTTGGAGTTCGATTTTGGCTTGGATCTCTTCATGGAAGTTGTAGCTAACACCTTGAACTACGACATACTAAAATTTCGTGCAAAATGATGAAGATTTAAGGGGTCAAAACCTCATTTTCGGAAGCCCTAGATCTGGAACTGTTTTTCTGACCTTGTGGTAGATTTGTGGTTGCATGTTGATTTTTACTATGAATCTCTCTTCGACTTCTTCATGAGACTTGTAGAGCACATCTTAAGGATGAACATACTCGAATTTGAAGCAAAAAGAACAAGTTTAGACTAGGAAACCAACCTGATCTTGAAGATGGTGAATCTGGAGTTGCGGAACAGGACACCCGAGACTTCGTGGACCCATATGAAGGTTATCCCTTGGTAGTTTGGCCTAAGTTCCTTCATGGAAGTTGTAGGGGATCCTTAGAAGTAAAACATATCCAAATTTCAGAGAAAACGAAGAAGTGTAGGTAGGTCGAATCTCAATATTTCGGACATAGGACTCTGGGCGTTTCGGTAATCTGACCAGTAACTTCGTGGGACTATAGAAATTTATCTAAAACGATTTTGGCCTAGATTCCTTCATGAAAAATCTAGTTTAATGTCTTAAATATAACCTGGTAAAATTTAATAATTTTCTGAGGTCGTCTGGGTATTTTAATTGATTTACTTAGAAAACTGTGCATTCTGCCCTTATCCGGAATTATATACGGAAATTGTGGAAATATTGTTTATTGTGTAGAAATTGTTTGGCTATGTGTTTTCTGCAGAAATTACTATTTTATTGTATTAAGTTATTATATGCTTTAATTCCATGAATTTTGGGATTTGTGTGATTATTTAATTAATTGCAAAATAGAATAAATTGGAATTTAGATAATTTCAAAATGCATGTGGTAAGTACATTGTTATTAGTGGCATATAATCCCATAAGGATTTAATCTCTATGAGTAATTGCATTTTAAGGCATGTATGTAAATGCTTAATGGTGCATGTATAAGGACAAAAGTGATCTTGTTTTGCCATTACACCATGTGCATGATAATTTGAGGCATAATTGGCAAACATGATTAATGGTAATTGAGGATATTGTTGGGGGAGGATGATGATGCCCGGAATGTATAGAGATACATGGCCGGATGACCACAGGAGTGTCGGGATGCCCGGAATGGTTGGGTGCCGAAGCCTCGGAGGTCTTTGCCCGAGGGATGCCTCGTGATGCCGGTTGGGGTGCGAGATGCCGGAGCGGTGGGGGTCTTGGATGCCCGGTGGCCATGATTGGCATAATTCCGGAGGTTCTTCTCGCAATGCCTGAATAGGGTGCGAGTGTAAAGTATGGGATGGATGATCCCGAGGAAGGGTGATGTGATGATCAATTGAGAATTTAAAGTGGAAATTAAATCATGCATGTGTGATATGACATGATGATGACCACCTATGGCATGATGACATGCATGTGTGATATGACATGATGATGACCACCTATGGCATGATGACATGCATGTGTGATATGACATGATGATGACCACCTATGGCATGATGACATGCATGTGTGATATGACATGATGATGACCACCTATGGCATGATGACATGCATGTGTGATATGACATGATGATGACACCTATGGCATGATGACATGTATACGTGATATGACATGGTATGATGATACTCACCTATGATATAACAATATGATGATATGATTGCATGATGGCATGATGGCATGATGACATGATGATGACATGATGGCATGATGGTATGTATATAAGGTATGATGAGGTCATGCATGGATAACATAATATGATGATGATGATTAATTGTGGCCTATGATATGTACGTATTTTGATTGTGGCGATGATGTATGATGGCATGTACATGGCTTCGAGGTAAGTACGTTGGAATGCATGAATGACATGTATAATGCATTTGTTTGTATTGTTTAAATGCATTGAGTGGTGATTGGATTCCTTTACCTCGCCGAGTGGTTGTACTCACCCCGTCGGGGACCAACATTTCGGATTAGCACGATGCCACTCCCTGCCGTCACGCGGGAGTATTTTACGGCCTTCCGTCGATGTGGAGGTCGGCGCGAGATCGATTGTCCCACCGCCGGGACCGACTTTCATCCGTGTTCGTGCGATCGTGTCCTATGACGTGGGTGTCATGCAGGGGGCCCCGTCATTCGGGAGTTCGTGTCCGTCCATATCGCCGCGACGGAGTGACGATGGGGATGCCGCCACCCCACCGCCCGACGCACCGGGATGGGTGTGATGGCCCGCGTACGTGGAGTAGGGGTTGGCAACTTTTTGGATGGCCGACACTAGTAGTCCGAGGGGAGATCTTTTCACGCTATTTCTAGAGGGTCGTGTGTCTCTTTTTGAGGTTGAAGGCCGAGCATATAGATGAGTCTTGGCCTACCTTTTTGTACCGACCCGTGTTACCCTTCGTAAAATATATATGTAAATAAAAGTGGTTCGGCCTTGTGCTTTCTTTTAATCACAATAGTTGGTGTGCATTGTGCCGTCGTGAGGGAAGTGAAGTGTTGGTGAGACTCGCCTCTTAATTCCGCTATGAGCTGCGCAAATCCTTAAAGCCTTTTCAAAAGAAAAAGAAAAATTTTTACGCCTAAGCCTCGGTCTGAATTTCAATTCTCTCGTCGTAAGTTGTTTTTGCCTTAGTTTCTTTCGCATAGTATCTGTGGCGACCCTATCGGGTTTTGGGGGTGCCACAGGATCTAACCATAGTCCCCTTCTTATAACCACCGCGGCAGCGCATATAAAGCGTGGGAATCCTTTTGTTTATGAGGCTTATTGGAACCAGGATAAGGAGTGTCGAGTGATCATCTCTACTACTTAGAATTCAACCCAGGTAAGTAGTTTCGACCTATTAACCAGAATAAGAAAGGTGTCAGATGCTTTACGCAGGTGGAGTAAATCCAAATTTGCTAATGGCCACTTGAGAGTGACAGCCTTGCAACAGCAACTGCGGAGCATTATTAACAAACCTTATATTTCCAGCTCTGATAAAGAGGAAGTCTCTAATCTTCGAGAGGAAATCAGACATATATGGCTGCAAGAAGAACAATTTTGGGCTATGCAGTCCAGGATTAACTAATTGAGATGGGGTGACAAGAATAGCAAGTTCTTTCATGCAACTACCATTCAAAGACGGTAGAGAAATAGGATTAGGATACTGCAGGATGATAATTATAATTGGGTGCGGGATATTCAGGCCCTGAAGGAGATGACGTTTGATTTTTTCTCACAATTATATACAACCGTGGGTCGTCATGACTATGGCCCGGTTCTGGCTCAATGTCAACCAGTTGTACCAGAAGAGATGAACCAACAATTAATTGCCTTGGTCACAGTTGAAGAGGTAAGACGGGCAACTTTTCAAATGGGTGCTACGAAAGCTCCAGGTCCGGACGGATTGAACGGGCTCTTTTACCAGACTCATTGGGATATTATTCAGGATGACTTGCTCCGATTAGTGCGAGACTTTTTTCAGTCGGGAGTGATGCCTGGCGAACTGAACAAGACGGTGATTGCATTGATTCCCAAATCAAACCACCCTGAAAGCCTTGATCAATTTAGACCGATCAGTCTGTGCAATTACGCATACAAAATTATTTCCAAGGTCATGGCAAATCGACTCAGACCTTGGCTTGGTGAGCTAATTTCAACAGAACAGGCTACTTTTGTGAGTGGGCGTCAGATACAGGACAACATTTTAATTGTTCAAGAAGTTCTTCATCACTTTAAAACAAGGAATAGGAAGCGACACTTTAGTGCTCTTCTTAAGACGGATATGCAGAAGGCCTACGACAAAGTTGAATGGGATTTTCTCAACGACTATTTCCTTCGACTGGGATTTCATCCATGGTGGGTTCGATTAGTGATGCAATGTATCACCACGACTACATTGAGTGTCCGGTTTAACGGAGAACAACTATATTACTTTCGGCCATCTCGGGGATTACGTTAGGGAGACCCTCTTTCTCCTTATATCTTTATTTTGGTCGTGAATGTTCTGTCGGCACTTATTCATAAAGCAATCCACATGGGTCACCTCAAAGGAATCAAGCTTAACAGGTTCTGTCCAACTCTCTCCCATCTTTTTTTCGCTGATGATTCGGTTTTTTTCCTAGAGGGTACTGTCAAGGAATGCCATAACTTGGCAAATATATTGAACCAGTATTGTATGGCGACGGGACAAGTGATCAATAGAAATAAGTCTGGTCTCTTTTTTAGTAAATCTTGTCCGTTGAATCTTCAGCAAAATTTAGCAGCAGAATTTAGGGTACCGGTGCTACAGAGATCCGAAAAATATTTAGGTATTCCTTCTGAATGGAGCGATCTAAAAAAGAAATGTTTGGTTGGATATTAGGTAGAATAAATGCCAAACTTGAGAGTTGGAAAGAACGTTTGCTGTCGAAGGGTGGTAAGGAAATCCTTCTTAAGTCAGTTGTCCAGGCTATTTCGCAGTATGCTACGTCAATTTTCAAGCTTCCCCTAACCCTTTGTCGAACGATTGAAAAGAAAATCTCCAGTTTTTGGTGGCGCAATGATCATAACAGGAGTGGGGTTCATTGGCAGAAATGGGACTTGTTAAAAACCAGTAAGGCAAGTGGAGGGCTAGGATTCCGAGATCTCATTGCCTTTAATAAGGTGATGCTTGGTAAGTAGGCTTGGCATTTACTCCAACAACCTAATTCGTTATGGGGTAGACTTTTCAAGGGGCTCTATTTTCCATCAGGGGACTTTCAATCAGCCAGTAAAGGGGCGTGCCCATCCTGGGGTTGGCAGAGTCTTCTAATTGGCAGAGAAGCCATTCTACCTAATGTAAGATGGTTTGTTGGAGACGGTAAGATTATCAACATCCGCAACCATTGCTGGTTACCTATTGGGCCTATAAGTGGACCAGCATCAAGAGAGGAGCCCGGGTTGGTGGCTGATCTTATTGACTCTGTTCACCATACCTGGAATCTTCCCCTTATAACAGAAATGTTTGACGACATGATCATTGAAGAAATACTTTGGATCCCAGTTAGACCCTTACATGCGGCTGATCAATTAGTTTGGACAGAAACAAAAGATGGACAGCACACGGTAAAAAGCAATTACGCTACTCTAGTCCGCTCAGCAGCCACACCAAATAGCCATCAAGCCTCAACCTCATATCAAAATCCTAGCATCCTTTGGCGCAAAATATGGACAATGAAAACAGCACCGAAAATCCGAATATTCCTATGGACAGCTTGCCAGAATGCCCTCGCTACCAAAGCTAATTTATATCATTGACATATCACCCCTGATCCTATATGCACTCTTTGTAATCAGCAATCCCCCGAAACCAGTGAACACCTATTTTTCTTCTGTCCGTGGACTAAAGGAGTCTGGAATCATCCTAATCTGAATATTTCTGTATCAACTCAAGCTGTGCATCGCTTGGACAAGTGGATTACAGAAAGAGCAGTGAATTAGAAACTATTACCTGGGCTGGAGACAATAGCTCAAGTCTTATGGCATATCTGGTGTCTGCGCAACAACAACATCTTTCGTGCACATCGCCCTGATCCAAATCGAGCAGTTGCCAACGCCTTAGCACAAACACAAATCCAGCAACTCTCGGATAAGAGTAACCACAGAACAGGGGTCTCACGCACAAGGGACTCTGTCTCCAAGAATGCGATCTTATGGCAACCCCCGGAATGCGGCTTCCTGAAATGCAACATAGATGGATCCTATCACCCTAGTAGTCGGGAGGGAACGATGGCCTGTATAAGTCACAACCATCAGGGACTTCTTACAGATGTATACACCAGTAGATTCACAGTTGTTTCGGCGTTTCAGTCAGAAGTACAGGCACTTACCTTAACTTTGCTTCACCTGCAGCATCAAGGTCTCAGCAAGGAAAATCTGGTGATTGAGTCAGACTGCTTGCTGTTGATCGATATGGTTCACGGAAGAAGGAAGCCACTGTGGGAAGATCGTGCTTTGTTTGCTGAACTCGACGCTTTGCTGCCACTCTACCCTAATTTGTAGATGCGGCATTGCAACCGGCAGGCAAATGGAGTAGCAGACCGGGCTGCAAAAGCCCATGGAAGATCTGACTTGGCCCATAACTGGAACATCTTTCCTCCTTTTATTTTGCAAGCTTTGGTAGCCGTTGATGCCATAGCTTCTGGATGTAATATTCCGAATCTCTGTACGGTTTGGACTACTAAATAATACTTATCTTTCGACAAAAAAAAAAAAAAGGGGGGCGATTGGAGGATTTTGACTCATGACGAAATGGGTTCAAACCTCATGGTAGTAAGTTTTATCCAACTTGGAGGAGTTTGGGTTGTAAGTGTTATCCTAACTCAACTTATCCCCTTACGCGGTTTTTTCGACTTGTATCTTCTTTGGAAGGAAGGCATATCCTTATTCGCTGGATGCCAATTAAGACTTTACCATTTTTTGAAAAAGTACAAACAAGTTATTGCAATCATTAGCATCAGAGATGCCTATATGGCAATTGGGATTTATTCATGATGATCACATTATATTGCACTTCCAATAAAATTTCAAGACGTGGCTCTTTTTCATGAAAGATGTGGACTTAATTACACAAATTATAAGGTTTCAGATTGGATTGTCTTTGTTCACTATAGGTTGTTGGATTGATAGCTTAAATTAAAAGATTTATGACTTTGTTGCTCTTGTTTAATGAGATTCTCCAATGCGGAAATAGAAGATTGCTTAGGTTTTAGTTATAGATTGAATTTTTCATCAAAGGTTTAAGATTATAGTAGTTCGGGTTAGATGTGCATGATGGCTTTAATGAAACCTATTAGGTACTACGTCATGGTTGAACTGATATTGATGTCGTTGGGCCCTTGTGATAACGATGCCCCGGTTGTCAAGTTGCCTGGAAGGTTGTGAAAACGATGCCTCTGGATGCCTGGGGACAGTGATAAGCTCCGGAGGTGCCCCGGGTGTTGGGATGCCTGGAAGTGTGACGTAACACGTACTGAATGCCTAGGGATAGTGATGAGCCCCGGAGGTCCTCGTGATGCTAAGTAGGGTGCAAGATGCTTGAAGGTGCGACGAACACGCTCTGGATGCCCAAGGACTAAAAGATGAAATCGGAGGACCTCGCGATGACAAGTGGGATGCGGGATGCTTGGAGGGATGCAAACACGAGTCCCTCTGGAAGATGGCGGCAATTAGAATTAAAGTCGAATCGATTATTGAATTGTTCTGATTGTTTATTTACCTTCTTAGTGTCTCATTTATGTTGTTCTTTCAAAGTTTTGGTATCCTAAGTTGTATCATTTTACGTATTGCATGTTTAGAATGCTGTAGGTGGAGTAGCGGTAGACTTGTGTAATATGGTTTGATAGGCTGTTACTGTTGAGTAATCGTACTTGAAAGAACTAGTATGAACACCTAGAGGGGGGGTGAATAGGTGTAAAAACATATTCTACAAAATACAGTGAAAACCTTTACTTTTAACCTAAGTCTGAATAACAACAGACTTTTGAAACTGAGTCTGAAGAGTAGTAGACTTTGAGCGAGATCAGACTTTAGCGGTTAAATAGAACTACGAACAAAATAAAGAGATTCAGGGAAGAGAATAAGAACACAATGTTTATAGTGGTTCGGCTTAATCCAAGCCTACGTCCACTCTCCCACGCTAACAGCCTTCTTGGCTGGATTCCACTATGCAATCAACAAGAGATTACAACTTTGAGTGCAAACACTTAGTAGTAGATCACACTATCTCACTAAGTCACTCTTTTGGTATTTCTCTCAAGATCACAAACGTTTAAGCTCACGAGAGACAAGTGTATGATAGAAGATCGCTCAGACTTTGAAATTATAAATTCTACGCTCCGTCTCTTACTTGCTCATCGGTCCTTCATCTCCTTAAATGCTCCTCCACTTCCAAACTAGCCGTTGGACAGCATCTTGAGGATCGTCTTCCAGTCTACCCATTGGACAGATCTGTATCGAGAAGATTTGGTAGCCGTTGAGTGATAAAGGTAGAATCCCAAATTGATTCCGATCGCCCATACAAACGAAATCTTGGTTTCCATAAGTAAAGCTTCTTCGTATAGAAAGTTCTTGTCTTCAAGATCTAATTGTCAATCAATTAGATTGAGTCAATCAAATCAATCTTGATGTGGAATCCAAACCAGATCATTAGCCGTTATATCTTCGGGGCTTGTGTTACGTTCTGTCGAATCTGGATGTAAAGTCTTAGAGCAATAGACTTCACAATCTGAGTCTAAGTGTGATAGACTTTGCAATCTGAGTCTGAACATATTCTGCTTCTGAACAAATTTAACTTTAAGGTCTGTACCCAATTCAGCTTCAGCATAGAGTTTCTCTTCTGGTTTTTCCAAGTATAGACTTCGATAATATCATTTTTCATGTTCTATCATCTGCATAGTCTATTACTCAATCATTAAACACGTTAGTAGCCTTTGATTTATTTTGTCATCTTCAAAACATCATAAGGAATTTTTCTAACAGTACTCACCCCTCGTTGGACTATTATATTTTAGAGACGTGATCATGCTGCTGCAGCCCACATCTTCTGGCATGTTCTATGGCATTCCCATTGATCTGACATGGGACCAGGTGGAGCATGCCGACTTTGACTTTCCGAGGGTCACATTTATTCGGATCATGGTGATCCTCACTGTGGATGCCGGTCTCACCACGGGCCCCGTACTTATGGGGTTTGTCATCTTGTATGCCCGAGTCAACGCGCGTACGGTGGAGCCGCTATCGCTTCCGGAAGATGATGATGACGGCTCGAGTGGGGTCGAGTAGGGGGAGGACCCAGGAGGATGGCATTATTTTTGGATGCCAGGACGTAATGCCAAGACGACAGTGTAGATAGACCGCAGGATAGTCGAACAATTTTGGTTTAGCCAAAAATAGGAACTTTCTGGCCTATATGTACCGACTGGTGTCGTTTGAAAAAATAGGAACTTTATGGCTTATATGTACCGACTGGTGCCTAGCTTATATATCGTGTGCATCATTTTAAATTAAGAAGGAGTTTCGATACCCGCTTCCACATTGAGATAAGCGTAAGGACTAAGGGACGGCGTGGCAGACCCAAAGGGTCGAGGATCCTCCTTTGCTGACTTGGTGTTGGTTCTCTTTCCGTACTAGTTTATGGTTTGTGGAGCACTGGTGTTGTGGTCCCTGCCTTGGCTCCATTTGTTTCTGGAAGGAGTCCGTGCTATCGCAGGGAGGGTACCCACTACCTACTATTGGTAGTTTGATGGCGAGCTCTCTGATGGCTCGTCCGTCTCATCCTCTTTGATGCATTGGTGGTGGTCTTTCTCCGCTTTTATACTGGGTGGGTGGAACCTCCTTTGCTGGCAGTCCCTTCCGTGTTGCCGTTTCTTTGTGATTGTGTTTGTTTTTTCCATTGCGTTGGTTGTTCTCCTTGCCATCTGTTGGCTATTGGCTCTCTGGGCCTCCTTGTGTGTTTGTTTGTTTCGGCACCCTTCCACTCGCCATGACTCTTGTCATGGGGAGTCTAAGTTTTTTTGTGCCGGTTTGTATAGTTGGTTAAAGCTCAATCTATTTATTACTTTTACCAAAAAAAAAAAAAAATTGAAGGGTTTTTGTCTAAATCTCTCATTGACTTTAGGAAAATCAATCAAAACTTCACTCAGACCTAAACCAGAGTTGTTATAATAAGATATTTGAGCTGAAATGATTTTCTATACAGTTTTTGATCATTTGGAGAACTTTGTAGTAATATCTGAAACCTCCTTTTTTAAACATTCATTTTCTTTTGAAAGCTAATAAGCATTTTCTTTCAAATTATCAAAATCACTTTTCAAATTCTCAAACTTTTCTCTCCAAGAATTATCATGTTGCCTGAGTTTTGAATTTTCCTTCTTTAATTCAGAGATCCTTTTAAGAGAAGATTTGAGGTTCAAGTAAATTTCATCTATATACTTAGAAGCTTTAATAGGAATTTCTAAATGACTTATCTCGATTTCCTTGTCAGATTTTTGTTAGAGAAAACTCCTCTATTATTTTGAAGTTGACAAAACCTTTCCAAAGTCTATGTCTGAAGATCTGAAGACTTTATCGTCAAAGTCTGAAGACCGACAGATCACCAGATTTTGTCTTAAAGTCTATCCTCACTGACAGCTCTAGACTTAAGTATGAAGATTTATCCAAATGCAGGATTATTATCCAGATGCTATGTTATCTTCAGAGATTCATTTCGTATGTTTATTGGAAGATCTTACAGCTAGGATTCACAAATACTTGATTGATTATTCTTATTGGAAACTACTCCGATATGAAGATCTTTGGAAGGCAATCTAAACTTGGAAGGTTCTACTTATGGAAACTCAAGATTCTGATTTGTATGGGTGAGCAGGATTGACGGGCTTTCAACACAAATTATCCAATGACTCGAGATCACCTTAATTGATTATGTCCAACGGGTAGATTGGAAGAATTCCTTTGGAAAGTGCCAACGTTCGAGAAGGCATGAAGGAGTATTTAAGGATCGACTCTTCAGTTGTTCGATACGGTGCTTGAGAGAGAATTCCAAAGTCTGAATCTTTTCTAGTCTATTTCTTTTTCATCGAGCAAAACATTGTATACAAAAGAGAGGAACTCTTAGTGTGACTGTGTGAGAGTTTGGTTAGATTCTTCACTGTGATAGTCAAGATCACGAGCTGTAACAACTCTTTTGATACTTAGTGAAATCCAGCCAATAGGCAGTCAGCGAGGAGAGTGGATGTAGGGTTGGTCTAAGCCGAGCCACTATAAACTCTGTGTGCACTTTCTCTTATCCCTGAACTCGTTATTTCTATTTACTGGTTGTCTATTTACTTCAAGTTGAATATTGCTTATGTTTAAAATCAATCAATCTCATTAAGTCCTGTGAAATTTTTATTTACACCTATTCACCCCCTCTAGGTGTATTCACTAGCCCCTTTCAATTGGTATCAGAGCTTGTGTGCTTATTTATTGAAGTGTTTTACTTCTTAAGCTAAAGATCTATGTCTAGTATTTTGGCTCTAGGACTGGTTGAAGGTCAAAGCAACACCAGACCTCCTTACTTTGATGGAAAGGAGTATAACATATGGAAGAACAAGATGAAAGCATTCCTAAAATCGAAAAATCCTCTAGAATGGGATGTGGTAGAAAAAGGAGTGATTCCTACAAATACATCAACTTCAGAAAGAGGAAAGGAAGTGGCAGATGCTAGCGAGATGACACAAGCAGATATTACCAAGAGACAAGCTCTTGATGCTAAAGCTATCTACTCGTTATATTGTGCCTTATCTCCTATTGAGTATAACATAATTTCATCTTGTAAAACAGCGAAAGAAATTTGGGACAGATTACATGTTACCTATGAAGGAACTGATCGAGTTAAAGAAACAAAGATCAACATTCTTCTTGGACAATATGAAGCTTTCAAAATGAAGCCAGGAGAATCTATCACCGATATGTTTAGTGGTTTTACAGAAATTGTAAATGGTCTTGCATATCATGGACAACCAATCTCAGGGCAAATGAAAGTCAACAAGTTGCTGCGAGGACTCTCTAAAGACTGGAATCACATTAAGATTTCCATTAGGGAAACACAAAGGATTGCACCTCTATCTGTAGATGAATTAGTGGGCACACTTCAATCCTATGAAGTGGAGCAAATCAATGAGGAAGAAGATCCTAAAGGTAAGAAATCAATTGCTTTAAAGTCTAATGATGATTCTAATATTACAGATTCAGAGGATGACTTGGATGATGAAGAACTAGCACTCATGATAAGGAAGTTTATAAAGTTAAATAGAAAAGGAAGGAAGTACAACTGGAGGAAACAAAGTACTCAGAGATCTCAAAATAAATCAACAGAAGACAATGAGTTTAACAAAGATGTGACTTGCTTCGAATGCAAGAAGAAAGGACACATCAAACCCAACTGTCCTATATTAAAGAAAAAGAAGGGAAATACAGAGAAATTCAAAAAGGCTCTCAAAGTAGAGACTTGGAGCGACACCGAATATGAAGAAAGTGATGAAGAATATGTCAATATTTGTTTAATGGCAAAATCGAATCGATTCGGACTCAAAACAGACTCAAACTCGATTCAGACAAGGAAATTGAGGTTAGTAATTTTAAAATTGCTATTAAAGTTTCAAAAATTATTGATGAACTCTGTCTTAGTCTCAAGGTATCTCTTAAAAGAATTTCTGAACTAAGAAGGAAAATTCCATACTGAGGCAATAGGAAAACTCTTGGAAATGAAAGTTTGAAAATTTAAACAAAAATTTTGTTGTCTTAAAAGAAAGTGCAGATTTTCTTTCAAAAGAAAACATTTTTTTTGAAAGAAGATATTTCAAATATATCAAAAAAGTTTTCAAATGGATCTGAAAAACTAGATAAAATTCTTTCTATTCAAAGACCTTACTTTAACAAATCAGGTTTGGGAATGACACCAGAAACTATTCCTTTAATTGACTTTCCAAAAGTTACAGAAAGAATCAAACAAAGACCAACTAAAACATTTTATAAAAATCATTTCCAAAAAGTTTTTGTAAAACCTGTTGGCCGAAATGCTCTTAAATATTCAAAGTGTAATAGCTCAGAACATTTCGAGAAGGATTGTCCTAAAGTTTGGAGACCAATTAAAAGAGGTTGGGCGAAGGTTGTTTTTGGAACTAACTCCCTTGGACCCAAGAAAATATGGGTACCAAAGAAAACTTGAAATCTTCTTATAATTGTAGGTCACTATCAAGAAGAAGATCAAATGGTACTTGGATAGTGGTTGTTCAAGGCATATGATAAGAGACTCAAACTACTTTATAAAGCTTACTCAAATAAATGGTGGAAAAGTTTCTTTTGGTGGAAGCAGCAAAGGAAAAATTATTGGTTGTGGAACTATCAAAATTGGAAGTCTCACAATCAACAATGTTTCCTTGGTAGAAGGCTTGAACTATAATCTACTCAGCATAAGTCAACTGTGTGACACAAGATTCAAAATCAACTTTCAAGAAGGCATTTGCTCAAGAACTAGTAAAGATTTATCTCAATCTTTCATGGGACAAAGACATGGAAACATCTATCTACTGGACATTAAACCAGAAAGTTCTTAGTGTCTAATCTCTATTCAAGTTGAAGAAAATCTTTGGCATAGAAAGCTTGGTCATGTCAATATGAGGCAAATAGCCAAAATTTCATCAAAGAAACTTATTCGTGGACTGCCCAACTTAAGCTATCAAAAGTTAGAATTATGCACACCATGTGTTTTGAGAAAACAGGGAAGAAGTTTTTTTAAACCAATAAATCAAGTGTCTACTAATCGTGTTCTGCAGCTTTTGCATATGGATCTTTTTTGACCAACCAGAACACAAAGTATTGGTGGAAAGAAATATTGTTTAGTAATCGTGGATGATTACTCTCGCTTTACATGAATATTCTTCTTGGCAAGTAAGTCTGAAGCATTTTCTCATTTTTCAAAGTTTGCTAAGAAAATTCAAAATGAAAAAGGATATGCTATAACTAGCATACAAACCGATCATGGAGGTGAGTTTGAGAATCAAGACTTTGCAAATTTCTGTGATGAATCTGGTTTACAACATGTTTTCTCCTCGCCATATACTCCAGAGCAAAATGGGGTTGTGGAAAGAAAGAATAGATCATTGCAAGAAATGACAAGAACTCTTTTAATTGAAAGTAATATTTCTTCTCGTTTTTGGGCTGAAGCAGTTTCTACAGCTTGTTATATCATTAATAGAGTGTTTTTAAGGCCTATTTTAGAGAAAACTCCTTATGAAGTACTTAAAGGGAAGAAGCCAAATGTTTCTTATTTTCATGTTTTTGGTTGCAAATGTTTTATTTTGAAAAATGCAAATAATCGAACTGGTAAGTTTGAAGAAAAGTCAGATGAAGGTATTTTTCTTGGCTACTCAACATCAAGTAAAGATTACAGAGTATACAACAACAAGACTTAGTGTGTAGAAGAGTCTATGAATGTCAAGTTTCAAGACTCTACACAGAATCAAGTGATTGAGACTCAACTCGAAAAAATTGAACCTACTCGAGAGATTACAAAGTCTACTTCCCCCACAGAAGCTCAAACTCTTGAAATTCAACAACAAGAAGAATCAAAAGATTCAACTGAAGCAAAGGATGAGTAGACTCAAGAATTAACCAGAAATTGGAAGCATAAGTCTAATCATCCCAAAAATCTCATCATTGGCAACATTGATGATGGAATTCGAACCATATCCAAAAAGCGAGAGGAGTTTAGTGCTTTGGCACTTATTTCTGAAATTGAATCCAAAAGCATAGAAGAAGCCTTGGCTGATGAAAGCTGGATTGAAGCAATGCAAGAAGAACTCAAACAGTTCAGCATCAACGATGTTTGGGAATTAATTCCTAAACCAAAAGGTAAATCTATTATTGGAGCTAAATGGGTTTTCAAAAACAAAGTGGACGAGAAAGGCAAAGTGATTAGGAATAAAGCAAGCCTCGTGGCTAAAGGATACACTCAAGAAGAATGAATAGATTATGACGAGACCTATGCATCAGTAAAGAGGTTAGAAACAATTAGATTACTTCTTGCTTTTGCTTGCTTTAAAAATTTCAAGTTATTCCAAATGAATGTAAAGAACGCGTTCCTAAATGGATTTATTCGAAAAGAAGTCTATGTGGAACAATGACCTGGTTTTGAAGACCCAAGAAAGCCAAATTCAGTCTACAGATTGAAAAAGGCTCTCTATGGACTGAAGCAAGCACCTCGAGCCTGGTATGAAATGTTAAGTAATTTTCTAATTCAAAATGGATTTGTCAAAGGTAAAGTAGACACTACATTATTCATTAAAAAGGAAGGAAAAGATTTTCTACTTATTCAAATTTATGTTGATGACATTATTTTTGGTTCACCTAATGAAAGTCTATGCAAGAAATTCTCTAGATGTATGCAGGATGAATTCGAAATGAGCATGATGGGTGAGCTAAATTTCTTTTTGGGATTAAAAATAAAGCAGTCAACAGAAGGAATCTTAATTCATCAAGAAAAGTATGCAAAAGATCTCATCAAGAAGTTTGGATTGGAAAACTGCAGAAAGACAGAGATACCTATGTCAAGTTCTTCAAAGCTAAATAAAGACGAAGAAGGAAAGACTGTGGATCAAAAGCTATACAGGAGCATAATTGGATCACTTCTTTACCTTACTGCATCTAGACTTAACATTTTGTTTATTGTTTGTATCTGTGCTAGATTCCAATCAAATCCCAAAGAATCTCATCTTAGTGCAGCAAAGCGAACTATCAAATATATTGCAACAACTCCGAAGCTAGATCTATAGTATCCCAAGGAAGGAGACTTTACTCACCTTGGATATTCAGACGCAAATCTTGCAGGATGCAAAGTGGATAGAAAAAGTACTTTGGGTACTTGTCAACTTGGCAATAAGCTGGTATCTTGGTTTTCAAGAAAACAGAGTACAATAGCTCTTTCAATAGCTAAAACAGAATATGTAGCACTTGAGAGTTGCTGTTCTCAAATCCTATGGATGAGGCAATAGCTAAGAGACTTTAGAGTTGAAGAATCATGTACTGAAATCAAATGCGATAATACAAGCGCCATCAATCTCATAAAAAATCCAATTCTTTACTCAAGAGCGAATCATATAGAAATACAACATCATTTTATTAGAGATCATGTTCAGAATAGAAATATTGATTCAATTCATCGACTCAAAGGATCAACTGGCGGACATATTTACAAAGCCACTGGATAAAAGCTTGTTTGAGTCTATTCAAGCAAGACTGAACATTCTATTGTTACTGGGTAAAGTCTGAAGGGGTTCAGACTCAAAATTCCCAGATGATGAGACTATAAGTAAAATCCTTCTATTTTTATATGAAGTTATTTTTGGATAAAATTTTGAAAAGATATATTATCCGTTAATTGCTCTTATCTATTTTATTTTTAGAAGTTATATTATTTAATGATTGCACGTTTTCGAAAAGGAAGTTATTATTTTTTAAAAATGTAGTTATTTTTAAGGCAGTTTATTATTTTCAAAAAGGTAGTTTTTATCTTTCTTTGCGACGCTTGGTATTCCTGCCTTATATATATTGTTGAAACTCATCTTCTTCATTCACGCTCACCTTTTGAAACCCTAGATTACTGTGATCTTACTTGAGTTTCACCCCAAAAGTTTTAATCTTTTCGAAAGAGCAAGTTTGAGATATTCCCCAAGACTTTCACAATGTCTTCCCAAAGAAAGTCTTCAAGGATTGCGAGCAGGGACCATAGCGTATGCGTGAGGGACCTATGCATTTCGATCTAGCCGAGGAAGAAGATTCTCCTCAAGAACAACAGTCAAAACAACATTCTCAACCGCGCCAACAAGCAACACAAAATCCTCCTCCACAGCAAGAAGAAGTCATTGAAGATATTGAACCAGTAAGGACTCAAAAACCCCAATTTATTTATAGATTGTATTCGAACTTAAAGAGGGGTGGTTCTGCTATGAACTTGATCAATGAGTTCCTAAAGGCGCACGGTTACAGAAATGAAACTTATTTCTTAAGAACTATGGAAAGAATAGGAGTAGGGCCACAGGGTTTGGCAAGATGGTTGTTTGAGAATTTTCCTAGTAATCCAAGTGTTGGACAACCAAAGGAAAAAGACGATGATGAAAAGTTGTTTGTTAGTTTTTAGCCCAGGATGGACATTGCTGCAAAGGTTGGTGGTAATGGGACGAACTTATTTCGTTCTAAGGACCACAAAAGGTGCTATTTGAATTTGCTAAAAAGAGGGGTTATGAACCCTAGAAGTGTGGATTTCGATTTCCTCGATTTTCTAAAGATAAACTTGAGAGAAAAGCTTGGCCTGCTTCAACTTGAGAGGTTTTGCACCAAGACAACTGACTCGTATCCCGAACTCACTGCCTATTTTTATTCAAATCTTTCTTTTATAGATGCGAATAAATTTAGTTTTTCTATAAGGGATAAAGAATTTGTAGTTGATGTGGACACTATGGCTGATGAAATTGGTGTGGAAAGAGGGAGATTCCAACCAATTGGTGCATCTTATGCCCATGCTACCTTGTCCATAGTGACCGACGGGATGGTCAAAGGAAAAATTTCTTATTCAAGGATGAAAGCCTCCAACATCCTCCTTCACAAGGTGGTCATTAACTGCATCAGGCCAAAGTCTACTTCAAAGACTGATGTGTCTTGTTTTGAAGCAAAACTTATGTACGCGATCAACACTGGCTACAAGTTCTCTCTGCCTCACATAATTCTCATGCACATGTATCGATCTGTGGTGAAAGACAAGGAACAGCTCCCTTATTCGGCTCTTATCTCTAAACTGTTCAATCATTTCAAGATCAAACTCCCTGCTCCTTTTTGTGTTAGAACAATTCCTCCAATGGTTATTGGGTTCAAAATTGTTTCTAAAATGAGGCTGACGGAATTGAGCAAGGAGCTCGAGTGCTTTAAGGAGAAGCCCCTAGTAAAGGCAAAACACGACTCTGCTGCAAAGAAGAGGAAGGGAAAGGAGCCTATGACAGAATCTGTAAAGGAGAGAAGATCTCTCATCTTGGAAGATGAAGAAGAAGATGAAGATGATCTCACTATTTCAGCTCTTGCCCTGTGGAATCTACAGAGTTATGTAAGCCCCACTGAGATCAGGGAACGAGAAAGAACAGAGAGCAGAGAAAGAGAAGGAGAAAGAGACGAAGAAAGAGAAGAGGAAGCAGAAGAGGAAAGAGAAAAGGAGAAATAATAAGGAAGAAGAAGCGAAGAAAGAACACTAGCTGCATCCGATGATTCGGAGAAGACAAGGAGTGAGAAGACTGGAGAACAACATCACTATAGTGCTGAACCAGAGCATGAAGAAGAACATACCTCTCCACCTGTAGGCACGAAGACAGGGGGAGATGCTGCAAATCAAGGTACTTCTTCACCCATATTCACCAGTGATGTTAGTAGATCACCTCAAGACCCATAAGAGGTCTATGCCGCTCATTTCCCTAAAGTAGAATTTGAGGCATACTCTCCTAGTCGCGATAGAGCAATTGATGTTCCCCCTCATTCTCAAACTCCTGTATCTACTTCAGCTGGTCGGTTGCCTCAACGGATCAGTAAGGGTCCTCGACTCCCCATAAACTCGTGTTGGATATTCAACTCAAAGGTCTTTAGGACTATTAGTCTATTTCCCCCACTTTCAGCTCACCCTTTGATCCTTTAACGGTGTAGATATGACTCCTAATTCAGGATAGGGGAGTTTCGAGGTTGGTCGGCTGTCACATTAGGTGCATCCTCCGCTTGTCCTAAGTGGAGGTCTAATCGGTCCCACCAATGGTTTTTTCTCCATTTTTTTGCTGATGACAAAAAGGCCTTCCTCCGGTCAGAACCATTATTCCATCTTCCAGACGAGGCGGCTTGGAATACTCGATATTCTATCGAGATCTAGGAGAGGTTGCTTTTTCGGGGCGAAGGCCATTGACCTTTCCTTCCCGGATCCGCAATTGCGAGAAAGTTAAAGACCCCATCACATCGATCCTTGACGATTCCTCCATCTTCGCAATACCCGAAAAGTATTGATGGATCGTTCCACACCTTTAGAATCTTTTGTCTCTTTGGCGGCTCTAAAAGGACAGATATTGATCTCCTTGAAATCTTTTTTGACCGCGATCTCGGTAATGGTGGCGGCTTGAAGAGATCCATCCGATTTCTCATGGCCTTCGCGAGAACAGCAGCACCGACAAGAACGTCCACCTCGGTGCGGCCCTTGTTGGCGTCCTACCATTGGACCCAAGGGTGTCGATAACGGGATCACATTTTCAAAATAAACACATACTTTTATACATATCAAACCCGGTTCGATTACGGGACTAGTCTATTAACAAAGATCAGCTCCTAATCAAGATCAAACCAACTTTTAGGAATCTCGCAGGATTTTGTCTCCATTTTTGCCAAAGTGGATGACAAAGTCCAAGGTACAATTCAAACATTTCCCAAATCAAACAATTGATCCAACGATTCAATTTAATCTTACCATCAATGAATTTACTCATACTATACATCATTTAATACCGTTTGGTTAATACGACATATGCTCTCTTAAAGATCACTCTGCTGACCTTCAGCGAGTGATGGATCTTCTTTTAGAACTAAAAGGACAGCAGTATGCTTTTGAGTTTGAAATGAAGCACATGATGACTGTCTTCAAAGCATCCACCGACTCTCTTCAAGAGCAGATTCAAGCCCTCAAGCAAGAACAGGCAAAGGGTGTGGATATTCAATAGCTCAAGGAGTCTTTGCAGAAGCTTGAAGACACTGTCAAGTCGATAGGGGATTTCCAGCTTGTTCGAATCCCCAAGCAGCCCTAATTCAAACCAACTTTTTAAATCGTTTTTGTCTCCATTTTTTTGCTGATGACAAAAAGGCGGAGAATGCAGATTTGACTGGAACTTTATTTCCTGTGGACTTTTTGATTTGGTGTTTGACATTAGATATTGTTAATCTTTTGATGCTTGCAAGTGCAATGGTTTAGTTTGCGATATTACTTATAATTGGTTTGACTAACCTGTGTTCTGTGGATACAGAATCAAGGTTGTTTAAAGTCCTTACTATATTTATAAGATATTCGATATTGCATAAGTATTGTTTTGCAGGTCAAAAAGGTTTTCCAAAATCTGCAAGAAAGTTTTGTCACCATCAAAAAGAGGAAGATTGTTAGAGAAAACTCCTCTCTTATTTTGAAGTTGACAAAACCTTTCCAAAGTCTATGTTTGAAGATCTGAAGACTTTATCGTCAAAGTCTGAAGACCGACAGATCACCAGATTTTGTCTTAAAGTCTATCCTCACTGGCAGCTCTAGTTTGAAGTATGAAGATTTATCCAAATGCAGGATTATTATCCAGATGCTATGTTGTCTTCATAGATTTATTTCGTATGTTTATTGGAAAATCTTACAGCTGGAATTCACAAATACTTGATTGATTATTCTTATTGGAAACTACTCCGATATGAAGATCTTTGGAAGGCAAGCTAAACTTGGAAGGTTCTACTTATAGAAACTCAAGATCCTGATTTGTATGGGCGAGCAGGATTGACGGGCTTTCAACATAAATTATCCAACGACTCGAGATCACCTTAATTGATTCTATCCAACTGGTAGATTGGAAGAATTCCTTTGGAAAGTGCCAACGGTCGAGAAGGCATGAAGGAGTATTTAAGGATCGACTCTTCAGTTGTTCGATACGGTGCTTGAGAGAGAATTCCAAAGTCTGAATCTTTTGTAGTCTATTGCTTTTTCATCGAGCAAAACATTGTATATAAAAGAGAGGAACTCTTAGTGTGACTGTGTGAGAGTTTGGTTAGACTCTTCACTATGATAGTCAAGATCACAAGTTGTAACAACTCTTTTGATACTTAGTGAAATCCAGCCAATAGGCTGTCAGTGAGGAGAGTGGACGTAGGCTTGGTCTAAGTCAAACCACTACAAACTCTGTGTTTACTTTCTCTTATCCCTGAACTCGTTATTGGTTGTCTATTTACTTCAAGTTGAATATTGCTTATGTTTAAAATCAATCAATCTCATTAAGTCATGTGAAATTTTTATTTACACCTATTCACCCCCCTCTAGGTGTATTCACTAGCCCCTTTCAATTTTGAGTCTGTGTTTGAGTTTGATTCTGATTTTAAGTTTGATTATGAGTGAGCCATTAGACAGATATTTGCAAACTCCTCTTCACTTTCCTCACATTTTGTGTCATCCTAGGTTTCTGCTTTTAGAGCTTCCTTATATTTTTCATACTTTCATTTCTTCTTTTTCAGTTGGGGACAGTTAGGTTTGATGTGTCCCTTCTTCTTGCACGCAAAGAATATCACATCCTTGCTAATTTCAGCATCTTCCATCGATCTTTTCTGGAAATTTTACTTACTTTGCTTTTTCTATCTTCTTCCTTTCCTATTTAGTTTCTTAAATTTCTTTATCATAAGAGCTAGCTCCTCATCATCCATATCATAATATCTGTCTATATCATCAAAATCAGCATTAGACTTAAGTGCAATTGACTTCTTACCTTTTAGATCATCTTCATCATTGATCTGTCCCACTTCATATGATTGAAGAGTGCTTATCAGCTCTTCAATAGAAAGAGGCATGATTCTTTGTGTCTCTTGAATTGATGTTTTACATGGTTCCAGTCCTTTGAAAGTCCTCGCAAAAGTTTGTTGACCTTTATTGGAGCATAAATTGGTAGACCTTGATATGCCAACCCGTTTACAATTCTGTAAATCGATTGAACATATTTTCAATAGACTCTCCAAATTTCATTCTGAAAGATTCATATTGACTAAGTAAGATATTTATTTTTGTCCTCTTTACATGGTCAGCTCCTTCATAGATGACATGAAGTCTATCTCAGATTTTTTTTAGTTGTTTCACATGAAGAAATTCTATTATATTCAGCAAGAGACAAGGCACAGTATAAAGAATAGATGGCTTTGGTATCAAGAGCCTATCTCTTGGTAATTTCTACTTAGTTGGATTGCTCAGCATCCTTATCTAAGAATTCTTTTCCCTTATCTAAAGCTGAAGCTACCTTCGGGTTGATTCCTCTTTCTACAACATTCCATTCTATAGGATCTCTGGATCTCGTAAATGCCTTCATTTTATTCTTCCACACATTTAATTCTTTTCTATCAAAATAAGGTGGCCTGGTATTGCTCCGCCCCTCCACGAGTCTTGGTGCTAAACAACTAGCCATAGAAGATCTTTAGCTCAGAAGTATAAACACTTCAATAAAAGAGCACAGGGTTTTGATACCAATTGAAAAAACTAGTATGAACACTCAGAGGGGGTGACTAGGTGTTTGAAAACAAATATTGACAAATAAATATGGAATAAAATAAGTTGCAAACAAAATCTAAAAAAAAAAAAAAAGTCTAATTAAACAAGGTATCAAACTTCTGCTGCAAAATTCAGAATTAAACAAGGTATCAGACTTCTTATGATTTTCTCTCTTGAATACAATTTGTAAGAGCTGTTGTTGAAGAACAAGTGGTTGGAAATACTTCAAACTAAAATTTCAATTTTCAAGCACTACCTCAAATGGACTGAATGACCTCCTTAAATATTCATCTACACCTTACTAGTCGTTGGCATTCTTCAGAGGAATTTCTTCCAATCAATCCGTTAGACATAATCGATTAAGGAAATCTTGTAGCTATTTGAAGATTGAGATGAAAATCTGTTGATTCTGGTTGTCCATATAATCATAATCTAGGTTTCCATATTAGTTGCTTCCAAAAAGGAATTTGTCTTCAAGATTGATTTCATCAATTTGTAATTGATTCCATCAATGTATTTATAAAAGGTAAGCGAGATTCTTCGTCAGAAAGTAAGATATTAAAGAAAATCTCCATAACGTTCATATTGAATTCTTGCCGTAAGATTAATAATTTTGAGCCTAATTATATCTTCGTTCTGAACTTGATTTTAGTCTAGATCGCGTTAGAGTGGGAAAGACTTATAGAATGAATAGACTTTGACAAGAGTCTGCGATATGACTTCAAAAGTCTACTATTTTTCTAAATAAGAATAAGAACAAGAAAGTTTTGTCAACTTCAAAACTTAGTAAGAGTTTTCTCAACAGTCAAAGCCTATTCTTACATAATGTCCTCTATGCTCCAAATATTCGACGGAACTTGGTCTCCATAGTTGTTCTTCTTAGCCTAGGTTATGTATTAAATTTCTATGGTGATTGTCTTGACATTTTGTTTGGAACAGTTTATTATGATTTTGGTCATGTATTGAATGGTCTTAACATTCTTTTGTATTTTAAATGTAATCATAATTATAAAAAAATTGGAAGAAAAACCATTGACACAAGTGGTTGAATTTTTAGCGACTTGAGGCACTGCGAAATATTACTTTGAAGCTACATAAAAATTATTTGCGACTCATTTTAGTGTCCTCGGCTTTTCAACAAATTTAATCCGGCCTCAATGAAATCGGTCTTTGCTTATTATCCTCTCGGATGAATAGGTCCTGGAATTGTGATATGAGGGCACTTCACAAATTAGACAACAGATTATCACAATGACAATGCCATCAATTGTCACGTCCGCTCTATTCTAGTCTATTTTATTAGATCAAAACAATCTTCAATTACACATGATGGCATCGTTTATGCCCACATATACTCACGGTCCCATGTGATGCCATCATTGCTAAAGTAAAACCCGTCATCCCGCACGGACCAATAGCACTGGACAGAATCACAGCGATCCTCGTCCCGATTTGTTGTAAATGCGTTGAACTGCTTGTACCGCCCCTCCCATTGGGCGGAGCAGAAGAAGAGGGTATTCTTGAAGACATTGAGCCGGAAACGGATCAATTGCTCCTGATCCGGGTGGAGGGTCCGAGCCCCGAGATCGTCATCCTTAGATTTGCAATGAAGCATGAAGTCTCCGGGCAAGTTGTTAACGATGTGGACATGGTACTTCCTGAATAGAGCGGCTTGTGATGGTGGAAGAGAGGATAAGACCGAAAGTGACCAGAAAAAGACAAGTATGAATTGGCTTAGGGATTTCATTGTTTTGAGGTATTATGATAACTAGTGACATTTGATGCAGAACCTTTTGATGTAATTTATAATGAACATTCTCTGTCTGTGATGAACATTTATGGTAGCCCCATTAGTAGGATAAAGTGTATCACATTTTCTCATTATGTTCGTTCTGTACTCTATATGCAAGGTGCATGATTAATTTCAGTTACAAATGCATATAATTAGAACATTCCACTTTCTTTTTTTGGCCAAAGATTATTCCACTTTATGAGGACACTACATTGAGGAATTTTGGAATATTCCCCTGCACATACAATTTTTACCAAAGACTGCTAAAAAGTTTGAATACATGGAAGAAGCAAGTTCATGATTATAATGTAGTAGAGGAAGTAAGTAAATGGCATTTTGAATTTAGAACGGGTGGTCTAAGTTCATCTCCTGTGCCTTAAAATATATTATTGGGATAATTTTAAAGCCATCTCTAATTTTCACTCCGATAATGGGGTGCATTTGCAAAAGGAATGAACATGATGAAGAAGATGATGGGACCGAGTGATCCGGGTGTATTTTTTACTTTTCGGTCATAGCTGTGGGAGTGATTTTGTTATTGAATTTCTTTTTTTTCACATCATTAAATTTCTTTTTTCATGATAAGAGATTTTGTCAATGCGACCGTTAGAAAAATGATGCATGGTGTCTATTCCGCTTTTTTCTTTTCTTTTCTTTTTCTGTTTCCAGCCATATGGGTGTGGATTTAGGCCCACCCTACCTTATATATAATCTTACGTATGGAGAGGGCTTCGGTACATTAACGATGTCCAATTGATTAAACTCTCATTTTCAAATAGTTATTTTCTAATTAATATAAAAAGTATACGTAAATAAATTATGTGAAGGGTAGAGCAAGGAATTTGAAAGGGTTGCTTAATTCTTTGTGTTCCAAATTCTACTTATTTTAACGCCCAAAAAAAAAATTCTACTTACTTAATGGCAAATCAATTTAAGTGCGTTACATACCCAAGTAAAAGAAATTAAGTGTATTACTAGCTGCAGAGAATATGAAGTGTCGACAATAACTCTATTGTTCTAAATTAAATTCTGTCTACTATCCATTGTCGCATTTCCTTCTAAAGAGTTAATTTTTTTTTTTTGGTCGAAAAGGAAATTGCATTCAAGTGAAAGGAGCAGAACAACTTGCTACAATAGCGTCCGAGGAAAAAAGATCCAACAAAGGCGGGGGAGGAGAAATGGCCCAATTAGGAAGTAAAGAGCCATTTCTATGGGCCTTAGCAGCCCAATTAGCAACCACATTCGCTTCATGCCTACAATGCCTAACGCGGAGATGAGAGAAGTACGGGAGCAGTTAAATTTGAAACTACCTCCATCTGGATTTTTGGATAGCTCCTAGGGCATAAATTGAAAGAGAGGTCCTATTTAGGATAAATCAGGAAAAGTATCAAAAAAGTTATAAACTTGTTGCATTGGTACTAATTCAGTCCTAAACTTTTTAATTTGACCAATTTATTTATAAACATTTTCACATTTGTACCAATTTAATCCATTTGGTCAATTTTGATCGGCCGACGCTTATGTGGACACCGGCCGGTGGCAAGGCGCGACGTGATAATTTTTAATATTTTTTTGAATTTTTCATTAAATTTTTATTTTTTTCCCTTTTATTTTCTTTTTCTTTTCTCCCTTCTTCCTCCTTGGACTTTCGGTGGCTCGCGAGCCTCCGACGAGGCTCACCGGCCACTAGGCAAGGGCCGCAAAGCCCTCACCAGAAGCCAACGAGGGCTTCACGGCCCTCACCCGACCTCACCTAGGGTCGCGGGCGAAGGTGGCCTTGCCCGCGGTTGGGGACGCGGTTGGGGAGGCCATAGTGGCCTTTGCCCAGGTGCTAGCTAGATCTGCGCGAGGTTGGCCTTGCCCAAATTTGGGTAAAGCCGCCTTGCTGGAGGCCTTGGACGATGCAGGGCAAGGGCCACGAAGCCCTCACCGGCCCCTGAAAGTCCAAGGAGGAGGGGAAAAAAAAAAAAAAAAAATTTAAAAAATTTAAAAAAAATTAAAAAAAGTTAAAAAAATTGTCACGTCACCGTTCGACCATGGGCCAGTGTCCACATCAACGCCGGCTGGCCAAAATTTGCCTGATAAGCTGAATTGGTACCAATGTGAAAGATTTATGACTAAATTGGTCCAATTGAAAAGTTTAAAACTGAATTGGTATCAATTTAATAGGTTTATAACTTTTTGGTACTTTTTCCTAAAAAAAAATCACATTAGTTCCAGCTGTAAATTTGAAACTACCTCCATCTGGATTTCAGGATAACTTCTAGGGCATAAATTGAAAGTGAGGTCCTGTTTAGGAAAAAATCAAATTAGTTCCGGCTGTTAATAAAGAGTCCATGAGTTATGATGACTCTCGAGTTGTGATTAACATCGTGGGGCCACTTCTCATCGAGGAAAAGTCATTTATCTATCAAATACAAATTTGAAAGTAAAGATAATTTTTTTCTTCTTTTTTTGGTTGAAGATAATGTTTATTTCAATTATTCAGTCTCATGATAATAAGGTCTAGAGAGATTGTGTATCAATTGCTGGTCTAGGCGTTCCATTTATCACAAAGATTATATATCTGTATTTCGTAGTTATACATACATGGACCGTCCAGTATTATACTCCATTAATAATCCCTACATTTAGGACCATCTCTGGTGAAGCTGTATATGCCATAGTAGTGAAATTAACCTAGCCATTCCATGCTGCAAAAGAAGAGCGTCTCCAAAAAGAAATGCGGTTGAAACTCGAAAAGTTAGTAGTTGGCGGGGGCAATGTAGTGAAAGCGAAGGTCGTCGTCCCTAGACTTGCAATAAAACCTGAGCATTGTTCCTCCTAGCAAAATGTTTGTGATTTGGACGTGAGCTTTCCTAGGAGCGATGAATGTGTCGCAACTCATTTGTAAGAAAGCGAGAATGGCCACTAAAAGGGCGAAAAGTCTTGTGGACAAGATCACGTGTTGGGTTCGTTCTTGGCTTGAAATGTGAATAGCAAAGGGTGGAAGATGCTCTCACTTTTTTAAGGAGGAAAACACAGGATACATATGGTAGGTGGAAAATGAATTTTGTACTTGATTTAGCATATCAAAGACGCTAAATTGGACCGTCATGAAGATGGATAACGTCCAAAACTGAAAGATATGTTGTGTATGTCGTTCCGGGTGTTAATACATGCTAAGAATTAAGGGGTGCATGACAAAATTTGCGTTGAAATAGTTTAACGTAAATGATTTTTCATTTCTATTTCTGAAGAGTTTTAAAGAAAATAACCGTTTGATAACGACGCAAAATTTCTACTCTAAAAATAGAAATTCGTTTGATAACGACACAAAATTTCTTCATTTCGGACGGCGGCGGCAACGGACCAAGGCGACCTTTAATATAAAAAATAAAAATAAAAATGATTTATTAACAAAAATAAATAAATAAATCATAAAAAATAAAATAAGAATATCATTTTATTTTAAAATAAAAATATCCTTAAAAATAAATTTATTTTATTTATTCTATTTTATTTTATTTTACGAATAAATTTATTTTAAAATGAATAAAAAAAAAAAAAAATATTTGGCAAAATACTCAAGACAAATAAAAATAATTTTATTTTAATAAAAATAATTTATTTTTATTTATCATAAATAAATTATTTTTAATAAATTTATTTTTAATAAACTAAAAATAAAATGATAAATAAAAATAATTTATTTATTTTTAATCTATTTTAATAAATTTATTTTTATTTTTAAATGAATAAAATGAATATATTTATTTTTATTTTTAATAAAATGATATTTAATTAAATTTATTTTTAATAAATAAATTTATTTCGATTAAATTTATTTATTAAAAATAAAAATAATATTTATAATAAAAATAAAAAATAAAAATGAATAAATTATATTTTTATAATAATTTTTATTTTTATTTATTCATTTTTAAGGATTTTTTAAATTTATTCGTAAAAATAAAAATAAATATCATTTTATTTATTCGAATAAATTTCATTTTAAAATTAGGGTTGGGAGAAATAGAAATTGATTTGGAGAAATCGAAGTAGAAAATTTCTACTTCGATTTCTCCTCCATTTCTATTTCGGAATAAAACCTATTCCAAATAGAAAATTTGATAAACGTTATCAAACAAAGTTTCGTCTTAAACGGTCCGGAATAGAAAAATCATTTCTGAACAGAAATTTTGGTTATCATGCACCCCCTATAATTCTCCTGACACGGCGTGGAAACAATTGGTAGTCTTCGTACTTATCCCACGAACATTTATTTAAAAAAGGAATAAGGGGCTCAAAATTGAAATTGGTAACTCTAATTATGATATAGTCAACCGAGGTTGGACCCTACTAGAAAGCTTAATTCCCATACTATTGGACCAGCAATTTCAATTGTTGGCATCATCTTGGAATGAATAATCTATCACAGACATGTCGAAAATTCTCTGCACCCTAAGCTAGTGAGATTCCACGAGGAAGTGTTGATCTCTTCTGGTATCAAATTTTACGCAGACTTACAACTGTCCGCCAGTTTTGACTCTTTTTCCTCCTATACTTTTGGCTAAATGTAAAAAGGGCTGCAGGCGTTAGCGAGTCCTTCTGTGAGCATTATCAACAGAGCTCCATGCTCGCAGTTGGACTGTCCGAATTGAGTCATAACTATAAGTCAAAGCAAGCTGATCATCGCCACACCAATAGATGCAAGCTGTGCTAAAACTTCGTATTGGTTTATAGGGATTTAATGAACCAACATTAAATTTGGAAACATTAGCTAAACAATCATATCTTGTGGCATTGGAAATAGCATTCTTGCTGGATTTCTCATTGTTTTTGCTGTTAAATTGTTGATTAGACCCTTAAATAGACGGTTACCAGACACCCATGGAGAGGCACATTATGGTACTTATATGCTTCTAGTAAGTTTATTGAAGAGTTTTCATATGCCTTGTGTACAAACCGAACCTACGCTAAAGATGATTCAAATTTCTGAGATCGAGGGGCGATTCAAGGATTTTGACTCAGTGATGAAATGTGTTCAAACCACATTGCAGTAAGTTTTATACAATTCGGAGGAGGTTGGGTTGTAGTGTTATCTTTAACTCATCCCCATTAATGTTTGCGCGGTTCTTTCAACTTGTATCTTCTTTGGGATGAAGGCATATCTTTATTCGTTGGATGCCAATAAAGACTTGACCCTTTTTAGAAAAAGTAAAAACAAGTTCTTGCAATCATTAGCATCAGAAATTGTCTATATGGCAATCGGGATTTTTTCATGATGATCACATTATATTGCACTTTCAATAAAAGGTTGAAGACACGGTCTCTTTTTCATGAAAGATGTGGACTTAAGTGCAAAAAGTATAAGGTTCAAGACTTGATTGTCTTTGTTTACTATATAAGTTGTTGACTTAATAGCATAAATCAAAAGATTTATCACTTTGTTGCTCTTATTTAATACGATTCTCCAAGGCGGAAATAGAAGATTGCTTAAGTTATGGTTATAAATTGAATTTTTCAGCAAAAGTTTAAGACAACTTGGTTATAAATTAAAGTAATGCTATGAAAAAAATATGAGTGCCGAACAACTGGAGTGCCAAAACTTGAGACGGAGAGATACTTAAGTGCTAAAAGTTACAAATGTGACACTTAAGTGCCAAAATCATAGCAAAATGGATTAATTAAGTACCAATAAAGAGAAAATCCAGCCAAAATGCTGACATGTCGATTTTCCGGCCAGATCAGTACAAAACAACGTCGTTTTGCATGCTAACGTGGCTAGATAATTAATATAAATATTAATTAAATTAAATTTATTCATTAAAAAAAAAAAAAAAGAGGAAGAAGATGAAGATTGCAAGCAGTCAAGGGAGGCCAAGGCTCGGCAACCCTAGCCAATCCTCCCCCACCGTCGTCGGCCCGTCCCGGCGACAAAGCAGGAGGCGGCAACAAGGGTTGAGCCCTCACCTTCTGCCTTCTCCTTTTTTTTTTAACATAAAAAATATAAATATTTTAATTTAATTAATATTTATACTTTTAAAAAAAAAGATAGCGACGTCATTTTGGTTCTTCGTTGCTAACTCAGCTCTCCAGCGTGCTACGTAGGCGAGTTGTATTATTAAAAATTGTCACATAGGATTTTTGATCACCTTTATTAGACTTGGCACTCAAGTGTTCCATTTGTTTAAAAAAAGTGACGGTCAAGTATCACTTTCGTAATTTTTGGCATTTTAGGGGCTGTTTGGTAATGTTCTTTTTTTTTTGTTTATAAATAGATTTTGTGTTTTTTTGTTCCGGGGAACAAAAAAAAGCAAGTAAAACGTTTGTTTGCGTTTTTGTTCCAAATCTATTTTTTTGTTCCAGGAACACTTTTGGAAATGTAAACAAGAAAAAAAAAACTTGTTTCTTGTTTCGGAACAAAAATTAAAAACACATTTTCTCTCTCCTCTCTTTTTCTTCTCTTTTTTCTTTTTTTTCTTTCTCTTTTTTCTTTGGCCGATCACCGACCTCGGCCATGGCCGGCGACCGGCCAAAGAGGGCCGGCGACCTTGCCGGGGCGTCGCCGGGGCATTGCCGACCCCAAGCGAGGCCGAGTGTCGCCGGCCCCTGGCAAGGCTCGGCCTCGCCTTGGCTGGGCGAGCTCGGGCTCGCCGGATCCGGGCGAGCTTGAGCTCGCCCGGCTCAAGGCAAGGTTGGGCGAGCTCGAGCTCGCCCAGTCCGGCGAGCCCGAGCTCGCCCGGCCACCGGGCGAGGCTCGGCCTCGCCAGCCACCTCCGGCCGGCGTCGCGGGCGGTGGCCGGCGAGGCCGAGCCTCGCCGGTGGCCGGGCGAGCTCGGGCTCGCCGGACGGGCGAGCTCGAGCTCGCCCGCCCAAGGCGAGGCCGCCGGCCCTGTCGGCCGGTCGCCGGCCATGGCCGAGGCCGGCGACCGGCCAAAAGAAGAAAAAAAAAAAAAAAAAAAAAATAAAATAAAAACAGAAAAATAAAAATAAAAATATTAAAAAATTAAAAAAAAAAAAAAAAAAAAAAAAAAAAAAAAGAATACAAATTTACCAAACGTGTTTTTGTTCTTTTTTTATTCCCGGAACAAGTTTACCAAACACGTTTTTCTGTTCAAAAATTGTTCCCCGGAACAGAAACACTTTTTTCTATTTCTGTTCCCTAGAACAATTTTTAAACAGAAGTGTTACCAAACGCATCCTTAGTGTCCCCTCGTACCAAGTTTTGGCACTCTAGGTACTCTTTTTCTAAAAATATGTCGTCTTGAGCTAGAGTAGAAAGTAACGCTTTGACACTAGTTTTGCAGTAGACTTTTCAAAAACTACACACTCAACTATGAAAAATTGGAAGTCTTCTTTCTCCTCTCTCTTTTCCCATCGTCTTCTTCAATCTTCAGCCATGGGCCCTCTCTCTTTTGTTGATTTTGTTTGTGTTTTCTTCTTTTTTTTCCCTTACTTTTTCTTCTCTCTCGATTTAGATCTAGGAGCTCTCTCTCTCTCTCTTGGTCTAGTTCTCGATTTAAGAGTTTGAACTCTTTTAATCTAGTTCTAAATTTGGATGCTACCATATCCCAATCTAGATCTAGGTTTTTACTAAATATGCTTTTGATTCAATGCCCCTTTGTTCTGTTTGTGTATAGGTTTTCTACCTCCAACATCAATGATGATCATAGGAGTTTTAACGTTTTACTAATTATAGAGATTTGCTCCTCCACATGTTAGATTTGTATTTATTTTATCTATTCTGATTGTCTTTGTACGACAATGGTGTAAGGGAAGGCGAACCTAAGTGCACATCACTTACTGGCAACGTCGTAATTATTGGAGAAGGAATTTCTGATGCATGTTCATCATTAATAAAGACATGAGATCTAGTGATTGACTACTGATTTTATTTGATAGATCCGTTCTTGTGGAATGAATTTGTCCATAACTTTACTGATGCTCCAATGATCCTCATTTTTTGGATTTGGCTTTGTTTTTCAATATTCATGCTCTATTTCGATTTGTGTTGTCATGAAGATTATGTACTTTTGTATTCTTTTGAATAACGAGTACAATTTTCTTTCAAAAAAAAAACTATGAGAAAGTGCAACTAATATAAGGGTGGAAATTATTTTCTCCAAATTTAAACCTCTTGTTTTAAGTCCATGGAAAACTTGTTCCATAGATCGCTTAATTTCCCATTATCCAAACACCGGAAAGTGGAAAAGCAATTTCCTAGAAACAATTTTTCTTCAAATAAACGGATTCAAAATTAATAACATTTAGTAACTAGTTATTATCAAGGAAAATTATTTATTTTTACTTAAAATTTATTGCTTAAATTTCAAGTTAATATTTACACAAAACAAACGCCTTTAAATTACCGAGAACGTTAGAAATACGATTCTTCATTGGAAGGCCCCTTAAATTTAGCTGTAAGACGTAATGTGAGAATAGTTACTCTTGGCGATTAACCACTTACACGATGAATATTTTGAATTTTCGTAAGTGATAAAAATCTGTACTGATTAATCATTTGTAGCACCTAGAACTTTGCAAATTGGGGGTGATTAGCTACTAGTGCCTCTGTTCGTAAGATCTTCTTGACATTCTAGGTTCGGATAATCCACAATGTGCGATATGATCTTAAGCTTATAAACTCGACTAGAGTGCCAAGTACGCATGGAATGGATTAGCATCCCGTAGTACCCTTTTCGATATCGTAGCTCTATTTTTTATTAAATCTCAAATCATTTATCAATTAACTTTCTAAGTATGCATGATGTTCTGTTTCGAAAATGTGAAATGCCGCAGCCTTTGATGTGGTTATCGATTAAGAATACCGGTTTTTTCTTTACCCAAAAAAAAAAAAGAATACCTGTTTTTGTGTGTGTGTGTGTGTGTGTGTGTGTATAGTGTGTGTGTGTGTGTGTGTGTGTAGTGGTGTGTGATTCCATTTGTGTGTACAAGTGTGTATGCAAAATTCATTTAGACACGTAATTTTAATGTATAAAAGTTGGACTCAAATAGAATGCCGAAAATGACAAGTCATGATAATATTTGCAGGTAACATGTCGTGACAAATTTAGATGTAAACATCATAGGGAAAATGATGTAATATGATAATATTCATATGTAACATGAAATGGCAAATTCGAACTCAAAACATGATGAGTAAATTGACATGACATGGCAATCATCACATGCATAACAAGACAAACTAGTATAGCGCTTGGTGTAGGATAAGAATACCACAAGTGTTATGACTTATGTACGGCATTTATTTGAGTGTCATAATTTTTTTTCCTGATTATTTAAGTATTATAACTTCTAAAAAAACGTTCATTTTAGTGCCGAAATTTTTTTAAAACATTCGCTTAAATGTTGGAAATCTGACATGGCTTAGCACTAGGGTTGTGCAAAAGAATCAGGGAACCATTCGAACCGCCTAGAACCAGACCGAACCGAATCGGAACCGGCTATTCCCATGGGGGGCAGTCCATTTCTTGGTTTTTAGCCATAGAATTGCCCATCATTCAACTGAACTGGATCAGTAAGTATATATATATATTAAAAAAAGAAATTCCATCTCAATTACTTAATTATTTTACAGTTTTTCAACCGAATATGTATACATATATGTATATTTGTAGTTATTGTACATTATTAGCTAATTTTATCTCTTGGGTGTGTAATAAGATTAACCCTCTACTTTTTTCTTTTTCTTTTTTGTCATTCTAATAATCCTTTTACTTGCTTTCTCAACCAAAACAAAATAAATAAGTGTAGAGGAATGAGAGAACCAATTAGAGATGTCCATAAGAGCCAATGGCTTGTTTTAAGAATACCATTAGATCTCTTCTTAGCTATTTCCATGATTAAATTAGGTTGACATTGAAAAAAGATGAATCAAGAGATTAATGTTTTAACTTCTGTGGAGTCTAATTCTCCACATGTTTCCGGTTTCGAGAAACCTTAAGAGGACTACACCATAACCTTCAAAGAAATTAAGTTTTTAGCTAACGAGTATTGTCAATTCGTTTTGTCTTATAAACTTCAATCCTTAGTCAAATCAATGGATCGCAATTCAATCCAAATATAAGGCAAACAAGTTTTGTAGGGATTGGGGGCCAAATCCATGGACCTACCTAGGAACCGGATCGGAGCAGTCCGGTTCTCAAGTGAGTCCATGGAACCACTGGATAGGTCTCGGTTCTAATTTTTCAAAACCAGTCCTCAGTGGGCGGTTCCCAATTCCAAGGTAGGAACCGCCCACCCGAACCATGCTCACCCTTACTTAGCACTTGTGGTGAACGCTTTTAAAAAAATTATGACACTCAAGTGATCAATTGAAAAATTATATGGCACTAAAGTGATTGAAAAAAAAAAAAGTTAATGACACTCAAATAGGTACATTGTCGTACATAAGTTAAGACACTAAAGTGATCAAAAAAAAAAAAAAAAATTTATGGCTCTCAAGAGCGCTTTATAAAAATTATGACGCTTGTGATACGCTGTTCTCCCCGAGTGCAGGAGAAATCTTACAACCCTTTTTCCTATGCCCATTGAGGAAGACAGTTGCCGCATCGCCTTTAAGCTCCAACCTTGGGACAGTTTCTTGCCATCTCTGGGTTGCTCCTCTAACAATTCCAATTCTTTCTTTCTTCTCTCAACCCCTCTTCCTCTTGTAAGGTGGGTGCTTAACAGGCTCACCAATAGCTTTTGCCCACGATTTGTGTCCATTCATGGCGGGCAATGTAAGCTCATATCATCTCCCTGCTTCTTTCTCGAAGCAGTCATTAACATAATCGTTAGTCTCGAACTTCATGATATAGCAAACTTACATGGTATTCATGTAAAAGGAACCACTTGCCCGTGAGATTTATTGCAGATAAAAGTAATTTGATGACGCCAAGAACTCCAAAGGACAAGAAAACCGATACCTTGAACTTTGAAAATGGGGGATGCCGAGAATGGGGGCTCTCAGAGATCTGGCTGGCGATTAGGCCTTCCCGGCCCTCATTCGGTCGTCTATGGGACATGGTATAAGCGCTCAAAACCACGGGAAAGGCCGAATGTGAATCATGATTGGAAAAGTGGCTACTTTAAGCGGTTGCTGGTGTTGGCTTTGGAGGAAGCCATGAGGTCTGAGCTTGAGGCCTCTGCAATTAGGCTTGCCAGAGACGACAATGATGGCTGCTTATGGTCAAGCAATATTTGACGATGGTGGCAGCATGCCGCGGGAGGTCCAGGCTACAGTAGGCAATAAGAGATGAGCATCGGAGGAGCTTTGGCTAAGTGACTGTGAGCTTGGAGACGATGAAGAGGAAAAGGAATTATAAGCTTGAAAACAGAATCGTTTTGTTGAAAATAGTACCCGTTGCGCCAAACTATTAAATGTAAGATAACCGGCATTGACTAGAGTTAGTTACATTTGAGTCTCAAATGTTTAAGATTCCATTGGTCCAATTAAAAGATTTAAAACTCGATTAGTCACTGTACAATAGGTTTAGACTGATTGTGTAATTACTCTAGAGCAAAGCATGTGGACAATAAATATGGATCCAAGCAAACCTCAAATAAAGGCATATTTCCGATTTCTGACTCACTGTAAACCGAGCTGTTAATTTTATTGGAGATAATACCTTATATAGGACAAAGCATAAAGAATAGAACAAACATAATTGAGAAAGAAACAAATTCTGGAGACGTCAATAAGACATCTCCAAAACATAAACTGAAAATTTAGGATAAAGCAAAGGAGGAGAAAAGAGATGAATTTTCTAAATTAGAACTAGTTTCTTGAAATTTCCATATTAATTTCTCCAGAGGAAAAAAAAGAAAAGGAAAAGAACACAACAGTTGCTGTCACAAATTTTCCTCCCCGAATTTGTTCTTTCTTTCAGCAGTCAAATTGGAAAATTCTAAGGAAAAATGGTCGAGTGGATAAAAGGTCTTCCCGTTCGACGATGACATGTACTCAATAGAAATTCCAAACTACCATTCCTGAAATGACACTTTAGAGAACCAAGGAGAAAATCAAGCTCCTCTGGGTGGCATCACTAGAACATCAAGCCCTCGTCAATCGTCAATCGTCAATGCTGGACGTGAACGACCTGCTCTTAACCGACTCGATACGTCGGGCGGACGTCAAACTTGGAGGTGATGGATAAGAACGATATTCCAATATGGACGAAGCTCCGACTGTGGTATACGTATGACTGCTCTCCTCCATATATTATCTAGCACCTAATTAATTAGGATAGCGTCGAAAAGGGGGTGTTTTGTGATTTTCTTTTTTGTTAGTATGTGGTGTCCGAACCAGTTTCAACTAATCTACTTTCTTGGGCGATCTTAAGGATGGGAAAAATTACTTGATCAGTCCTATATATTTATTGTAAGGATATCAATTTAATTCTAAGCTTTTTCAATTTTCTAATTTAGTGTTAAATCTTTGGACGAATTTCTAATATAATCCTTCTTGCCAGTGTCCGCCAAAGACCGTCTTATGAGTACACCGCCACATCAGCGATCTCTAGCAAAATTAGCCAGAATGACCATATGTCGCGTGCAATGATTTAGGACTAATTAGAAAAGTTGAAAAATTTCAAACGATTTGACATTCATATAATAGGTTTAAGACCTACTGAACAATTTATAAGCCCACATCGGCTCAGCACATTCACGATTTTATTCTTGGAGTGCTGCCAATTAAGTTTGAGCCAAAGGTCGCAAGGAAATGAGCAAAACTCCCTCACTGTTCCAGCAAGTACCCTGCTTTTGTGTATACAGATTTCACGTACACCTCGAGGGAGTCAGTCTCTCCTCATCCTGTTATATCGAAGTTTGACCTGAAAGATGCAACATTAGAGGACTGAGTCAGTCGAGTGGATGATCCTCTGGCTCAGCCTTGCTCGCCTCATGAGTTGGAGGTCTGGAACGATGAGCCTACTCCTGCGAAATTGAATGAGTGCCGTTTAACTCTGATTGGCAAGGTATTTACTGATTCTCCTATCAGTTTTCAGGCTTTTCAGAGTAGTATGAAAAAGGTGTGGCGTACAGAACAGGTGGATATCTCTCAGAGAGAGGATGGTCTCTATGCAGCAAAATTTAAATTACTTACTGATAAACAGCGGATTTTAGAGGGGGGACCCTGGGTTTTTTCTGGTCGATTGGTCGTCTTTAAGCCTTGGATTCCCAACACACCGCTGCATTGCTATGTGTTGGGAATAACAGATCCCCGAAAACCGGATTCGACACTAAATCGAATCCCTAAAATGAATGCGGAAGATAAGCCCGGGAATAAACACGTATCACCGATCGTAAAGCACACCACGGATTCGAGCGTACCTTGTTAGCCACAGATTAGACACCGACGCCGATATGAGGAAGAGAAACGATCCCGTTCGTTCCGATGACGTCATTCGCCTTGGAAGGAAGATGGTGTCGCCTCTTGCAAGAATACTTTCTTCTTTGGGAGTGTTCTTGAGAGAGAGAAGGAGGAAGAATGTGATTATACCAAAAGGTACGTTCTCTCTCTCTCTCATCCCTTTTATAGGTCCCTCCATCCAAGGGCCTTATTCTTGTGGGCCGGGCTCTTAGGCCCATCATGGGCGGACGGGCCTTAAGCCCATCACTACCTTAAGCCCAACATAGGTGGATGGGCCTTAAGCCCATCACTAATAAAACCATCATCTCCCACTCGCACATGGTGGGCCGAACAGTATTCTCTTTACCTCTCTTCAACATTCATACCGGTGAATAATCCGTGCGACCAAAGCATACTTTGAGAGCTCGTTGCTATACATCTGTTAGGAATATATAGCAGCTCATATTGGGCGTCACACTCTGAGTAGATTTTGTATGCAGTACCCTAGATCGATCGATCACATTTATATCTCTCTTGATCTCTTTTAAACAACGATATATATATTGTATTCACAATTATGATTATCCCAAAGACAGTCATAATTGGTCGACCAGTGAATACAAAACTACAATGTGATTCTCCAAAATCGATCTTCCTCTTTCCTTCAAACTCTCAACTTCAGTTCAACTTGCTTTTCTAGTAATGTCCCATTAGATCGAATCAACTCATGACCATTGGCAACATTCTAAGATAGCAAACACTAAATTGAAATCTTGAGAATAAGTAAAAGTCATGAGGGCACTAAAAATTGAGGAACTCTTTTCCTCAAGAGTCTCATACGGCATAAAAGTTGAGATCAAACTTTTGCCACTCTTATTGGTCGTCTCATGCATACGTAGTATGAAATACGTATTACGGTATTAACTCCTTTCCCATGGAGCGTATGTCTACACCATCAATACCGTACAGATGATAGTTCGAGACATACCCAATGTCTAACTTGAGTTCACGTATCTACTCATTCACAAAATTCATCAGAACTCACATCTGGCATCTTAGACAGATAAAGTAAAATATGTGGGGTATTTTACTTTCGGACATAGTATATATCATGTCCTCATCTTAACACCCAGTTAAGGCGACATATTTATTTTAAGCTTGAGCTCTCGATTATCACCTAGATAATAAGCTTAAAAACCATCTCATCTCTATTTATCACATAATAAATAGAGGCGATTACCCGTGTGAGTAGGCTAATCATTTATCTGTCCGACATACTTTCTCAACTTAATGTAATGCACTGAGCATTAAGATGCATAAAGATCAAACAAAGATTCATAGGCATTAATGATGAAAACACAAATTCATCAAATGTGAACAACTCAGGGAAATTACAATATCCAGTACATCAGACTCTACGCAATCCTAGAGATTTTACATGACCACAAAACACATCTCTAGGTATTGGCTTTTCATAGGATCTCGCTACCATTCTATGCGTAGATATGTACCGTAAGTTCACATCCTTTCGTGCAACCATATCTTTGACAAAGTTATACTTGGTATCTATATGTTTGGTCTTGCCATGATATTTTGGATCTTTGGTGTACGCTATAGCTGCTTGGCTATCACAATTAACTAATAATGGATTTGCAGCTTTCTCAATAACACCTAAATGATCCAAAAATCTCTTAAGCCAAACTCCTTCTTGTATTACTGCTGATAATGCCACGAACTCAGCTTCCATCGTGGACAAGGCTATACACGTTTGTTTCTTACTGCTCCAACATATGGTGCCATTATTCAATAAGAAAACAAACTTAGAGGTAGATTTCCTTTCGTCTAAATCTCCTCCCTAATCAGTTTCAAAATAGCCTTCGAGTCGCAGATCCTTTCCTTGATAACTCAGCGTATAATCAGCAGTTCCCTTTAGATACCTCAGTATTATCTTAACGGCTTTCCAATGTGCTTGACCTGGATTGGATTGGTATCTACTCACCATTCCAACTGCAAAACATATGTCAGGTCTTGTACACATCATAGCGTACATCAAGCTCCCAACAACACTAGCATAAGGAACATGTTTCATTTGTTCCTTTTCTTGTGGAGTCCTTGGACACAGTCTATGGCTCAATCCTTCACCTTTCGCAATAGGAGTGTCTATGGGTTTACAATCTTGCATACGAAATCGTTCAAGAACCTTATTTATATATGTTTCTTGCGAAAGAGACAACGATCTCTTCGAACGATCTCTTGAAATCTTAACTCCAAGAATGTATGCAGCCTCACCCATATCTTTCATCTCAAAGTTGGAAGATAACCAACTCTTAACAGTATTAACAAACTCCATATTACTTTCGGCAATTAGTATATCATCAACATATAATGATATGATCACAAATTGATCTTTGGATCTTTTGATATATACACAATGATCCTCATCAATCATTGTAAAATCATATGCCATTATGGCATAATGAAAACGTATATACCATAGTCTTGATGACTGCTTTAGGCTGTATATCGATCTCAAAAGTCGACATACTTTTTCTTCTTGGCCTTTCACTATGAAACCAACAGGTTGTTCCATGTATATTTCTTCCTCTAATTCTCCATTGAGGAAAGCAGTCTTTACATCCATCTGATGTAACTCAAGATCCATACTAGTTACTATTGCCGAATAATGCGAATCGAGGTAAATCTCACTACGGGAGAAAAGTTTCTTCATAATCAATTCCTTCCGTTGATTATACCCATTCGCCACAAGGCGAGCCTTATGCCTTTCTATCGAGCCATCAGCCTTTCGCTTTATTTTGAGAACCCACTTGTTCCCAATCGCTGCGTCCTTTTGGAAGATCAACCGGTTCCCAGACTTGGTTTGATTTCATTGACTCCATTTCCTCTTCTATTGCATGAATCCATTTTTCCTTACTAGGGCAATTCGAGCCTCATTAATATTTCTTGGCTCATCCTCATCTTGTGGAGCAACCATAAAAGTTTCCCCTTCAATGTCAAAACGTCGACGGGGAATACTTTGGCGACTTGTTCGCCGTATGGGAGATTGTACACTTTGCACATCATTCCCCATTATGCTCCCACTTGGATTAGGTAATGATGATGTCGTCTCATTAAGTGGTTGCAATTGAGAATGAGTTGAATTCAATTCATCACTTCTCATATTACTCCCACTTGGACGAACTCCACTAAGATCATTATCTTGATCCAAGGTTTCAAATAGGGAGTGATCTTCCCCTATTTCGCCCTTCTTAGGAAATTCATCCTCTAAGAATGTGACATCCCGTGATTCAAATTCAGTTATACTCCCACTTTCCTGCTCACCTATGAACACATACCCTTTTGAGTGTTCCGAGTATCTTATGAAAATACTCTTCTTTCCTCCGGGACCCAATTTCCCAAACTTGTGAGATGACTCATGCGTATAGGCAGCACAACCCCATGGCTTAAGAAAACTTAAGTCCGATTTTCTACCTGTCCATAACTCATATGGAGTGGAAGTAACTGATTTGGAAGGCACACGGTTAAGTATATAGGCAGCAGTTAACAACGCATCACTTCAAAAGGTAATAGGTAAGTTAGCATGCGCCATCATGGACCTAACCATTTCCAGTAGGGTTCTATTTCTTCTCTCCGCAACACCATTTTGTTGAGGAGTATATGGAATAGACAATTGTCTTTCTATTCCTTTTTCATCACATAATTTTCTGAACTCATCAGATAAATATTCTCGACCTCGATCGGATCTCAATACTTTTATTTTCTTGTCTAATTGATTTTCTGCCAGGTTCATAAACCTTTTGAAACAACTTATTGCTTCAGATTTATGAGAAATCAAATAGACATATCCGAATCGAGTATAATCATCTATAAAAGTGATGAAATAAACAGCCCTATGCCTTCCTCTCACATTCATTGGACCACAGACGTCAGAATGGATTAAATGCAGAGGAAATTCAGCTCTTTTACCTTTTCCAAATGGTTTCTTGTCGTTTTCCCTACCAGGCAATGCTCACATATGGGCAAATCGACTTTTTCAATATTGCCTAACAAGCCCTCTTTGGCTAGTCTATTCATACGTTGTTGGCCAATATGACCAAGTCTAGCATGCCACACGTTCACATCATTGTCATATTTATTAGCAGACGTGAGAAGGGAATAACAAACATTTGCATTAACATAATCAATATCTAATACAATGAAACCATCCAGAAAATAACCACAACCATAGTAGTTTGTATCAAAATACAAATCTACACCTCTATTATGGAAGTTCACATCAAAACCAAATTTAACCAACACTAGAACAGACACTAAATTTCGACGAATCTCCGGAGCATACAACACATCATGTAGGAATAACGTGCGTCCACCACGCATGTTCAGTTGGCAGGTGCCAATTCCTTTTACTTCAGCTCTGGAGTTGTTTCCCACATAGATCCACTTAGTTCTAGTCGGAACTCGTCGAAATTCTACGAAGGATTCTCTATCCTTCGCTACATGGTCCGTCGCTCCTGAATCTACAGTCCACAGAGGATTAGATTCAGTTAAGAATATAGAACTTAACACATATGCAAAGTTCCCAATAGTACAAAGGGTGTGTACCTTCTTTGGCTCGCGACAATTGCGGGCATAGTGACCCCTCTGGTCACAGTTGTAACATTTCACCCTTAAGATATTCTTCACATGAGGACGTTTTCCTCTCTTTTGTTGGTTAATTCTTGGTTTCTTGCAAGAAGGACTTGATCCCTTGATTTCCCACATATTGAACGAATCAATCCGCTTGCGCTTAGAGCTTGAAGCCCTTCGAGCTTAAAACAATACAGCAAAATATCGTATCTGCTCAAATGCCTTGAGGCGATGATCGCCTAGCTCAAGGTGGCGCACAAAGCATCCTCAAGATCTTCCATAACATGGTCAAGAGCTTTTAGTGCTTTTTGCTTTTCCAGCACATATTGAATTCTCATATTCAATATTTCACTATTCTCGCCGTTCAATTTGTCCTCTTTGTTCAAATCAGCAATTATGTTCTTAGTTGCTAAAGCCATCGATCTGAACATATCAGACACATATGCACGAAATATTAATGCCTATCACTTATGCATCTATTTTGCACAAACCCATCATATAAGTTAATAATTTTAAGTAAGGTTTTAGAATCAAAAGGTCACTACGTTTCCAATCATCCTCCAAAAAATCCTAACTTAAAACTATCATTAATATGATTGTCATATGCAAAATCAATTCTATGAAGCTACAAAAACTTCTATAATTACCCACAGCTAACTACCCACAGCAATTAGCAATAACATAAAGCAACAGATAATTGATATACAATACAATAATAATGCTTTCACATAATACAACTAACATATAGGTTGCTACATCAACAACAATCAGGTAGTAAACAAAAAATAAAAAATGTTCACAAAGAACACTAAATAAAAACCAGCCATGACATCTAAAAACAAGGCATCATACAACTAATAGGGAAAGCTGCTACATGGTTCAACTTCTCTTTCTTTTTCTCTGTAAATTTTTCAGGCATTCTCGACAGCCATGGAAAAACAGACGGATAACCCTTAGGATTTCTCCTACGCACATTCATTCCGGCCTTATCGAAGTCATTCCTTGGGTCGCAGTCTTTGTGGCTCCAACCCGATGATATTCATCCACAAATTCCATTACTAGCTCCTTATATCCAAGTAAATCCTTTGACCTCCCATAGGCGATTCAACACTCCTTGCCATTCTTGTGGAAGAGTGTTCATAAAGAATCGCACCATCTGAATATCTGGCATGGGATAACCGTTCCAAATGACCTCTTGAATTTTGTTGTTGACCTCTATGACATGATCAATTATGTCGTCACTCTCCCATCGATAACCATTCAAATCGGCTATCAACCTTGAAAGCCTTTCCTTTTGTTCATCTGACATTGTGCGCACAGATGCGCGTGGCTTACGGGGAGGCATTGTTCCTGCAACAAATGCAGAACAAAAATGGATTACATTTAATCCACATAGACATAATTGAAAAAAGAAACACATTCTTTTCTTTTCTTTTTTTTTTTGGGTCAACGGTCAACGGTCAACGGCCGGTCAACGGTCAACGGCCGGTCAACGGTCAACGACCGTCGTCGGTCAACGGTCACGCGAAGTCAACGGTCAACCGGGTCGGTCGCCGGGTCGGACGGTCGGACCGGTCGCCCGGTCGGGCCGGTCGGACGAACCGACCGGCACGTGCCACGCATGTGCCTGGATGACGTCACGATGACGTCATCGGGCACGTGCGAGGCACGCGCCAAGGCCGAACGGCGCAACCGACGCGCCGTTTCGCGCGCGCGTGCATCGCACGCGCCTGGGCGAAACGGCGCATCCGACGCGCCGCTGCACGCGCGCGTGCGTCGCACGTGCCTGGGCGAAAAGGCGCGTCCGACGCGCTTTTGCGCGGGGGACCGAATCGGCGCGTGCGTTGCACGCGCCGATGACCCCGTGCGTTTCGGCCGCGCGTGGTGTGCGTCGGCGGTGGCGTGCGGCATATCGCCGGACTCGTCTCGACGTCCTCTTTCTCCCTATGCCATCAGACTTTGATTTTGACTTACGAAAAATCAAAAAAATGGGCGAACAGTGCTCGGGTGTCGGGATTTCTCGCCCCGATCCGTACGGCCGAATTACTTTCGCGAAAAAATCAATCAAAAACATCAAACATGTCGGGAAAAACGTGAACTAGGGCTCTGATACCAATGTTGGGAATAACAGATCCCCGAAAACCGGATTCGACACTAAATCGAATCCCTAAAACGAATGCGGAAGATAAGCCCAGGGGAATAAACACGTATCACCGATCGTAAAGCACACCACGGATTCGAGCGTACCTTGTTAGCCACAGATTAGACACCGACGCCGATATGAGGAAGAGAAACTGATCATGTTCGTTCCGATGACGTCAATTCGCCTTGGAAGGAAGATGGTGTCGCCTCTTGCAAGAATACTTTCTTCTTTGGGAGTGTTCTTGAGAGAGAGAAGGAGGAAGAATGTGATTATACCAAAAGGTACGTTCTCTCTCTCTCTCATCCCTTTTATAGGTCCCTCCATCCAAGGGCCTTATTCTTGTGGGCCGGGCTCTTAGGCCCATCATGGGCGAACGGGCCTTAAGCCCATCACTACCTTAAGCCCAACATAGGTGGATGGGCCTTAAGCCCATCACTAATAAAACCATCACTATGATTTTTCAACTTGCGCATTTTGGGTGCAAGTGTTTGGCCTTCCCCTGGAATTGTGCACAGAACATCTTATTAGAAAAGCAGTTATGACAGTTGGAAAAGTTTTGGAGGTCAGGGCTGATGGTCAAGACACATTTACCATGAGATCAGGGCGTGCCCGAGTTGAACTCAACTTTCAGCATCCTCTGCAGACAGGCCGTTTGATTAGAATCAATGATAAGACTATTTGGCTAGATTTTAGATATGAACGTCTTGCCCATTATTGTTATATATGTGGGAAGTTGGGGCATTATACTACCTCATGTCCAAAGAAATCTGTTAATGTTGATGTATTAACTGGGAAGGACAAGTTGCCGTATGGACAATGGTTGCGCGCTGAGCTCAAGGAACATAGTCCGTACTGGAAACTCTATTATGAAACGAAAGAAGTGGAGGATATAGTGGAAGAAGTGGTCCCTGAAACTCCCCTACGGTTGCTCCACCCCTTCCTCTATTGCCGCCAATTCCTACATCCGGAGCCTTTCCCTTGTTGCAGCCTTTGGTAACCGACATTCCTCCCGCATCGCATCGGATGGAGGTTCTCATACCGCTTTGATTCCTGCATCAGCAAAGCAAAAGGGGGTTCAGTATAATACAAATTCTGTCACTCAGGACAAGAGGATGAAAAGTTCTCGCCATATAACCAAAAGTGGCCCTATTAAGAAGCTTAAGAGGTATAACCCATATGATATACGCAGCGTAGCACCGGAAGATACGGACGAATCTTTATTGATGGATACTCCAATTGAGCAAGCTCCTCGGAGATGGAACTAGGGCATGGGTGGCTGGCCCTCAACGGCCCCCTTATCACAAATGAAACGATCGGTTGGAACCTGTCGGGGTTTGGGCAATACCGGCCGGTTCAAGCACTAAAGGCCCCGGTACTTAAGGAAAAACCTGATCTTTTATTTTTGATGGAAACTAAGAATTGTGAAGCTGTTCTTAGTCAGCTGCAATTTAGGTTGCGCTTTTTACATATGCGTGTTTACAACCCGGTAGGTTTGGCAGGGGGTTTAGCAGTCTTATGGAATGATTTAGTTTCTCTTTCTTTTGAGCGTTCAACACCGGAGTACTTTGATATGATGTGTACAGATGTAGCAGGAAACATTACCTAGCGCCTCACGTGTCTTCATGCCCCTGCTGTTGCTCGTCTGAGACTTGATGTTTGGCAGGATCTCATTAACATCAGCATTGCAAATACTCTTCCTTGGGCCTGCATTGGTGATTTTAATGAGATTCTTTTTCACTGGGAAAAGTACGGAGGTAGACCAGTAGATTTTTATCGGTTGGCTTCCTTTCAATCTGTTCTCAATGATTTGTTCTTTAATGTCAATTGAAGCTAAGGGTTGTGCGTTTACGTGGACAAACAATCGTCAGGGGGAGGAGTTAATTAAGGAGTGTCTAGATCGAGCACTGTGCTCACTGGAATGGAGACTACTTTTTCCTCGGGCTGAGGTTTATGCCTTACCCGCTGTTGGTTCAGACGATAGCCCTCTTATCCTTAACACTTCACCAGTGCGAGGTTCTAGACAGCACTACTTTAAGTATGAATCCTATTGGAATCAGGATGTGGAGTGTCGGGATATTATTACTACTTCCTGGAATTTTGTTCGGAGCAAGAAACCATCTTTCAATAGTAAGATTCAAGCAGTTTCTTATGCTTTAACAAAGTGGAGCCGTTCTAAATTTTCTCATAATAGAATCAAGGTTGATGAGTTGCAGCTCCAGCTGCAGCACCTTACAAATCAACAAAATGTCTTATATGATCAGACTGAGGTTAAAGCTTTGAAGGAAGAACTGCAGAGGGTGTGGAGTCGTGAAGAACAATATTGGGCTATCCGTTCCAGACTAAATTGGCTGAAATGGGGAGACAAGAACACCAGTTTTTTTCATGCAACAACTGTTTAGCGCCGCCAGCGCAATCGTATTACTATGCTTAAGAATGATGATAACTCTTGGGAGCAGGACCCTACTAAAATCAAGGAGATGGTGACAGATTTCTTCTCTCGTTTATATACCTCATTAGGATGTCGTAATTATGCTCCTATCTTAGATCAGTGCATTCCTTTGGTAAATCGAGGCAATGAATACTCGCTTAATAGCCGCCGTTACCCCGGAAGAGGTACGGCGAGGCCACTTTTCAATTAGGCGCAGCCAAAGCTCCGGGCCCTAATGGTCTTAATGGTTTATTTTATCAGATGCACTGGGACATTATTAAATCTAACCTTTTTGAAGTTGTTCATGAGTTTTTTACTACTGGTGTTATGTCCTCTTATTTAAACAGAACTCTGATAGCTCTGATTCCTAAAATTCCTCACCCGGAAAGCCTTGATCAGTATCGTCCTATTAGTTTGTGCAATTATGCTTATAAAGTCATATCTAAAATTATTGCGAATCGTCTAAAACCCATCCTACCATACCTTATCTCAGAGGAACAGTCGGCCTTTGTGGGGGGCAGACAAATTCAGGATAATGTTTTACTGGTCCAGGAAGTTCTACACCAGCTTCGAATCAAGAAAGGAAGGTCTACTTACCAAGCTATTCTGAAAGTGGATATGAGGAAAGCGTATGACAGGGTTGAATGGGATTTTCTCCAAGATTATCTCCTTAAAGCGGGTTTTCATCCTACTTGGGTGAAATGGACTATGCAATGTATTTCCACCCAATCGTCCCGTGTTAAACGAATGGAGAACATCTTAGCTATTTCTATCCTTCTCGAGGTCTTAGACGGGGTGATCCTCTCTCCCCTTATCTGTTTATTATGTTGGCTAATCTCCTTTCTACACTTATTAAGAAAGCTGTTGGCTTTGAACATCTTAAAGGTATTAAACTTAATAGGTGGTGCCCTTCCTTAACTCATTTGTTTTTTGCGGATGATGCCATATTCTTTCTTGATGGTACTTGTTAATGAATGCCGAACCTATCGAATATATTACAGCAGTATTGTCTAGCAACAGGGCAGGAAATCAATCGGAATAAATCAGGTATCTATTTTGCAAAAGATTGCCCAATTAGTTTGCAGCAGAATTTGGCTTCGGAGCTCCGGGTTCCTATTCTAAACAAGTGTGGGAAGTACTTAGGGATACCTTCGGATTGGGGACGTTCAAAAAAAGACATGTTTTCGTGGATATTAAACCGAGTTCATTCTAAATTGGAGAGTTGGAAAGCTAGTCTACTTTCAAAGGGTGGGAAAGAGATCCTACTCAAAACTGTTATTCAGGCTATTCCTCATTATGCAATGTCTACTTTCAAGTTGCCCGTGTCTATTTGTAGATCTATTGAAAGAAGCATAGCCAGATTTTGGTGGCGAGAATGATCGAAACAAATCAGGAATTCATTGGAGAAGTTGGGATGTTCTGAAAAAAAGCAAAGCAGATGGAGGTTTAGGATTTAGAGATCTTCTACATTTTAATAGAGCTATGCTGGCCAAGCGAGCTTGGCGTTTACTTAATCAGCCTTCATCTCTTTGGAGCAAAGTTTTTAAAGGTTTGTATTTTCATTCCAAGTCTTTTCTATATGCCGACAAGGCTCTCGCCCATCTTGGGGCTGGCAAAGTCTCCTTATTGGTCGGGATGCCATCCTACCCAACATACGTTGGTCTCGTAGGTGACGGTAAATCAATCGGGATACGTGGTGATCCTTGGCTCTCTATTGGAATCTTAAGTGGCCCTTCAATCCGTGAAGAACCTATTTTGGTGGCTGATCTTATTTATCAATCCACTAATACCTGGAATGCTAGCCTGCTACACAGATTCTTTGACAACCAGGTTATCGACCAGATCACCACTATCCCTTTGCGACCACTTTCTACTAGTGATCAGATTATTTGGACTGCTACTAAAGATGGTTATTTCACTGTCAAATCTGCCTATCATTCATTCACAACAACAGCAACACAAAAGCCAGTAAGTAACACTTCCTCATCTTATCAAAATCCAAGTTGGTTATGGAAAAGAATCTGGAAAATGCATTCCCCCCCAAAAATTCGAGCCTTCCTATGGTCGCTTTGTCAGAATGCTCTTGCTACAAGGGCTAATTTGTTTCAGCGACATATCATTAATAACCCGTGCTGTCTACTTTGTGATCAAAATTTCCCTGAAACTCTTGAACATCTATTTTTGTTATGTTCGTGGACTCAAAAGGTCTGGGCGCACCCTAGCTTCAACATTCAGATTTCTCCTATGCAGATTCACAGAATAGATGAATGGATCGTCCAACTAGTTCAATCTAGATCTTTCTTACCTGGTTTGGAGACTTTGGCCTCAATTCTTTGGCAGATTTGGCGTGCTCGGAATGGTTTTATCTTCCGGCGAGAACGCCTTCGACCGTCTCGGGTGGCTGAGGCTGCACTAGCTGATTCCCATGTAGCTCGTCTGACGGCTTCGTCGCTGACAAATAAGGGCCGCTCATTACTGAGCAGGGGAACAATTTGGAAGCCTCCCGATCCAGGTACCTTGAAGATCAATGTAGATGGGTCGTATCAACTTGGCTCGCGAGAAGGCACAATGGCATGCGTATGCAGAGATCATCACGGAAGACTTACCGATGGATTTTCAAAACATTTTGCTGCCTCTTCTGCCCTTCAAGCCGAGATCCAAGCTGTGTCTTTCTCTCTCCAACATCTACAACGCCATGGCTTATCAGACGCTTCGATTGTCCTTGAATCCGATAGCCTCCCGGTGGTTGACATCCTCCAATGTCGCCGCAAGCCGCCATGGGAAGCTCGGTCTCTCTTCCTCGAAGCCGCCTCCATGCTCTCCAATTTCCCTAATCTCTCGCTAGGGCACTGCAGAAGGGAGGCCAATGTTGCTGCTGATTGGGCTGCAAAGGCCCATGATCGTTTTTCCTCTGTCCAATGTTGGGCTGTTTTTCCCCCCTTTTATTTGATAGATCTAATTTGCGCGGATGCTATAGCTGCCGGTTGTAATGGTTTCACCTCCAATATAGTCTCTTGTTTCTGACCAAAAAAAAAAAAACACCCTGACTCAGCTCCGACTCACCGCACCGCCGTTTCAGAGACGTTAAATCACAACTCCTGAAGTCAATTCAGCGCCCAATCTTGACGTCACCCTTTCGCTTTTTTTCGTAGCAAAGAAGGATAAGACATACTTACCGCAACAGCTTGATCGTCAAATTGCAGCGTGCGACTCGTTCCAATTCGAAGTCTATGTAATACCTATTTCTTAAGTGAACCGCATGAAAATCCATCAATTCGCTCCTTATCAATTGAAGTTATTCAATCTTATTTATCTTTATCTAGCAAATGATGTGCCGTTTCTCGTATTTTTACTGTGTATTTCATATTTTGACACATCAATTACGGCAACCAGCCTTATTTCACTATGTGGGATAAGTTATATGGATCATCATCATCGCGCTCTATATTTTGTTAGATTCTATTTGAGCTCTAGAGACGTTTCATGTTCTTCCTTTATCATCTCATTTCACGCCCTTCTGCCCTTCCTCTACTCCTTTTAATCAATGCATCAAATCCTTTTTCACATCGCCTCACTAGGACGTCTGAAGGCCTTTCTTCAACGTGGCCAAATCATCTTAGACGACCTTCTCTCATCGTATTCCCAATTAGAGTAACACTTGCATTTTTCACTGCTAGCCGTCCTGTAAAATTTTCTCTCAAGCTTGATTGCATTTGATGGTCGTACAAAACCATAGATGCACTTCTCTACTTCATCATTCTGCAGTTACTCTTTGGGTGAGATCTCCATCTATTTCGCTGGCTCTCTGTATAATGGATTCAAGGTAGGGTTAATATCACAAAAAATACCAAATTATGCCCACTAAAATCCTTTTTTTTCTTTGTCATAAAAATTCCAAACTCATATCAATATGAATAATATACCCTATATAAAACTGAATAAATGATATATATCACACATGTACAAGGTTAGGTTTTTTTGTGACAAAAAAAAAAAAAGGTTGAAGTATTTATGTCCCAATAGACATAATTTGCGATTTTTTTTCCAAAAATAAAAAATCTCCATTTTTTATCAAGAGGTCGTTTGAACTTCTGCCCTTACTAAAATTACATACCATATATTCATTCCGTCTTAGTTCGACTCAATTGATATCCTTCATATTCCTTATGCTGTATTTTGATAGTTACAAAGTAGTTGGAAGCAAACTTTGCACTTTACGATACAATAATAAATGCAATGAAATATAAACATTTGTGGCCGTCGAATGTAATCTTTATGTTAGTAGAACGATGGGGATTTACATCTGCTTATGCATAGGATTTACCACATGGATTGAAAAATTAGGATTTCCATTTCACGGAGATAAATCTTACTAAGAGGACATATCATACTATCATTTTCTATATTCATCGATTCGATTTTCAATTCATGCATTCAAATGTTCAATTCACGATACATGCTTCGATTTATGGAAGTTTGCAGATATGAGAGCACTCGATGAGCTCCCTCAAAAGTACGATAGTTCCACTCCCACTCGAGTTGGATAAGTACCATACACACAACCACGGCTTCCCTGAGAGTGCTTGAAGAGAGCACGTAGAATCCATTTGTTTCATGAAAAATAAATGATTTGAAAAATATTTTTCTAAGACTATTCGCTTATATCCTATAAAATAATTAGTCAATGAAAAACATTTTCATTGACGACAACAATTTTTGTTTAGATATTTTCGCCAATGATGAAATTTTTTTTTTATAGTAATTATTTTAAAAAATATATTTTTCAAATTATTTATTTTCTGCGAAGTAAACGGAATCGAACTTTGAGCGAGAAAGACCACGCTCACCACTAAAGTAACATCGGATTGTAGTTGTCCTATACTCATATTTACATTTCTATGGAGTTTCATTATAGTTGGTTTCATATCATTTTTCTCCTTCACTTATCGATAAAGATGCTAATGGGAAAATCGCATATATTTTATCTGATAATAAAGTAAGTGGGTATTATACTTATTTCTTTTTATGCATATCGTTTACATGCAAACTTGATATGAATTAAATGCAAGTGTTGTTCATACTTGTTACCCACCAATCACGAAATTGGTCTGAAAATGTTTTCTCTATACCTATATAAGAAAAACATGGCCTGGACTCCTTTTTATAGATCATTTGTAGTCATAATCTCAAGAGAAATCATCTAATCAGTCCTAAACTTGTTGTGCGGATACATATAATTCCTAAATTTTTCAATTTTAGCAATTTAGTATTGAATTTATGCTAAATTTCAATAAAGTCCTTCCGGGCGAAAAAGACTTCTCTGACATGGCAAAATGTTTGTTGGATGACGATATTGACTAAGCTGCTTCATTAACAATTTCCAGTGAAAATTGACCAGATATATTATATTGAAAGATCAAGCAAATGTACTAAATTGGTGAAATTAAAATTTTTAATAGATTTAGGATTGATTGGGTAACTTTCCCCATAATCTAAAAGAGCGCGAAAAAATTATGTAAGTCATGATGCCTATCAACTATAGACTATCCAAAGTAATCTTAAAAGTAAGGATAAAAGAAAAGGTAGCCATGTCAAGTATCTGTAAATATCCATTTATCAAACTTTCCATAATTCATTTACCATCACTTGGAGCATATATTTGAATGTTGTAGGAGTTCAGCAAAATCGAACAGAGAACTCCAGAAGGGTAAGGCAAAAGCCTCCGCCAAGTTCTTATATTGATCCCAATGCTAAAAACGACGAGTATGGAAATTTGGAGATTGCTCTTCGAATGATCAAGAATTAAAGTCATTTAATCTTTCGGAAGGTAAGTGTAGGCCTCACCTTTAATCTAAAATAGGAGGTTTCAATGAATAACCAACCTTTTAACTCGCGTATAATAAATTCGGTGATTTAAGAATTACATAAATTATTAAATTTCAAGTTGAAATGAGTTAAGAATAATTAAAGCACAACCAGATTAAGGTGTTGATAGGTTTGGGACATTATCCATTTTCAACCCATTTTAAACTGAAGCAAGTACTATTTGGAATAAAGAAGAATTTGAAAGATTCGTAGTGGAGGGGGAAGGGGGAGGGGGAGGGGCCGCCACTAGTGACGACTGTGGCTGTTGGCAACGTTGCCCACGGGCGATGTCGCTCAAAGCCGCGGCCGTTCCCCAGTGACGTAAGACCCCGGATCTCTCCCTCTAGATCCACTCGTGTTCTTTAGATTCCATCGGCCTAACTCTGGCGAAAATGAGACTATGAGATCTCTGTCGAGCACACGACACAGACCAGTCACGGTGATCAAGTTATTAATGGCAGCTGCAACACAGAAAGTCGAGAGAGAGATCGTCGGAGGCCGCTCGCCACTACCAACAACAATGCCTGTGGCAGCAGCATCTTCCCCAAATCCAAATCTGCAATCATCGAGGCGTGCAGATCTCTCTTTGCCTCCGGTTCCTAATCTTCTTTTGATTTACTGAATCTGTTCGAGGTCTACGTCTGGTTTAATCTGATATTTCTTTAATTTGTCTACTTTTCCATTAGCCAAACAAGTAGAATTTTCAGACACAAGCTGTTTCTTTTGGTTCGACTTATCAATACAGACATACGAGCTCTTCAAGTGAACCCAGGCTCGTAAAGGTTTAGACTGCATGAAAATTGATAAATATGAGTTGACCAAGTCAATTTGGTCCCAACTCATTCTAGCCTTAAGATCAGACAGAGGGTCGATGGGTGAAAAGTTTTAAGATGATTCTGTAACATTGCCATACAACAATACCTGCATCAAGATGCTTGAGAAAACGCTGATGGCTGCGGAGTTCAATCCAATGAAACAACATGTACGCCCGATGTAATGCATCAAATAAGAATAAAGCAGTCATTCAGACTCATAATACTGTCGACTTTTGGCAAACATGTACAGCGCTGCTACATAAATAATCCATGCCACTAGCAAACTGTTGAACTCTCGAGAAGCCCTTATTGGATGCAGAAAATTATAGGCTGATTCCCCACACCGCAGTCTACCCACGTGCACAATGAATGCGTTCCAATCAAGTATTTGTAACCGCATGTATTGCTCTGTAAGAGTTTGTCTTTACAGATTGGTCTTAGGCTTGGGACTAACCCGTCTTGTGACTGACCTCATGGTTACGAATTCCTCCGCAGCAGAAGGATGGATTCCCACCTGAAAATGAAATTGAGATGAGCCGTAGGGATCAAGTCACTACTATAGGAGTTGCCCAACCAAGTTCACTAATATCACAAAGAGTACCCAGTACACATATAAAATCTGCAGACGTCTACATGCACCTGTATCGACATGCTTGCTCACCTACTTGTGTGTGTTTGTATATAAAACATCTGCAGACGTCTCCATGCACCTGTATTGACGTGCTCACTCACCTACTTGTGTGTGTTTGTGCATGTTCTCTTAGCATGTGTACAAACCTCTGTGCAACTTGTGGATGTTTGAGCTTGGACATCCATGTTTGAGCGTGTTGTAGTGGGCATTTGGGTACAAGAGTAGATGATGTGGTGGCAAAGTTCAAATTCTAAGTTTCCCTCCCTCCCTCTTGAACGTCCATGTCTGAGCATGTTGTAGTGGGCATTTGGGTACGATGTGGCAGCAAAGTTTGAAATCTAAATTTCCCTCTCTCCCTCCCTCCCTCATTCTCATATGGCAACTTGAACATCCATGCTCAGCATGTTATAGTGGGCATTTCGAGTACAAGAGTAGACGATGAGGTGGCAAAGTTCGAAATCTAAGGTAAACATTGCATTGCAACTAAAGATTTTCCAAAGTAGGTAGAGAGATAATAAATCTTACCGTGCTGTCAAATTGGGCCTTCGTTGCACCACACTTAAGTGCGATGGCAATGCCCTGTAATGAAAGTAGACATCATACAAATGGACAAAAGAAAATCATTACAGGAAGAAGATTTCCTATATAAATCAGTTTGTGTACAAAATAGTTAATGTTCACACATAAATTCCCCAAAATCCCAAAAAGATCATCCACAGCAATGTGTGTGTGTATCTAGATATAGAAAGGATATAGATATATATGTATGTACTTTTTTTTCCTTTCCCATTTTGCAGCAAGATTTCTAAGTACAGTGGCACTACAGAAACTCCAATTTCTTTTATATAATTGAAGGAGAGATTACTCAGTATAGCTTATTTTGACAAATGACTCTGACAACGACCAAATAAATCTTACCCAATTAAGTTGGGTGAGCTATATAAGTGGCCTGGGCTACATGAATCCTCTTATGATATTGCATTTCATTCTGTATCAGTCTTGTTCTCCCATTCTGATAAAATTTTCAAATTCCAAAGTGGACAAGGCATGATATTGCATGCACGAAAAACTAGTTTGCATGAAAAACTTGGAAGCAGAAATTTCCCAACAATGTAGCTTTTCGTTATTATTATGAATCAGTAACGGGAATCGCCAAAGGAAGAACAGATTTCCAGAATGTTCAGTTTGTCCATAAGTATTTTCATTTCGACAAGTAAAATGCCAAGAAGTTAAAAGTTCACTGGTATAGAAAATACAGCATGAACATATGAAAATAAAGTGTGGAGGTCTCAGCTAACAAAGAACTAAATCAGATGAATACCTGCACAATTTCAGGTGCATCTGGCCCACACATGGAAGCGCCAACAACCTTATCTGTCTCTGCATCAACAAGCAGCTTCATGGCTGTTTTTTCTTGCCGCCTGGAGCCAACAATTCAAGTTAGATACATGTCAGAACACAATAATTGGAAGAAAAAATAAGAAAGCCTCATATATAGTATAATGGTGCAATTATCCATTTTGCAAGAACCAGTCATGTAATTTGTCCAGCTTTTTGAGTTGAACTTTGCACCACCAATTCACACGTCTTGTGATCTTGAAACATAAAATTGGGTTTTTTCTTTTACCATCAGTGCTTAACATAGTTGATACTTGAACCTCAGTCAATCTTGCATATGCTATATCTCAATTGACAGTGAACTTCTACCAGAAAAATCTAGAATAAATGGCTAATGTCTGAATAAAGATAGCATAGTAAGGAAGCTACATACAACATAGTCGCTGCAATATTAGCTTCATAAAATGCTTGGTTTTAGTCATAATCCATGGAGTTCACGGTGATTTATAAAACAACTGCTTTCCTACATTACACATAGCATCCCACACAATAATCAGGATACACCTTAGACTTGTCTTGTGAACAAGAAATTAATGTGTCCTTCCAACTGTCAACCCATCAGGATGCAACATTTTAACGACCAGGTCCATCAGTCTATTCAGAGGTTATGAAGTATTTTCAACACTCAAATCTTATACCAATACGTACCCAGAGACTGTGTTCTTCATTGGGTTGAATGTAGATGTGTGAACCAAAATATCTCCATTAGCTTGCTCTATTGCCTCCTCTTCACTCAGTCCAACCACAGATAGGGGAGGTATGCTGTGTGCAATGAAACAGGAAAGCAATAAATTGACATAATCTAAAGAGGTGGACTAGTATACTTGTCACTCATTAACAATAAGATATTTTCCTAAGTAGTTATCAGGACAAAAAAAAAAAAAAAAAAAAAAAACAGCTGTAATTGTATTACTTACAGAAAGCACTTTCAATTTGCATACGAAGTACAAAGATGAACATCCCTAGGACTATTCTCACAATAAATACCATAGATATCCTGTGGCTGAATTCAATGGATTTTTTATAGGCTAAAAAGGCAGGGAAGGAGCGACCAGTTTTGTTAACCCAGTTCGCATTGCCAGAGAATTCCACACTCACAACAAAATGTTTGGTTTGAGCCATAGCTACTACTCATATTAAGCAAGCGCATTACCACCACCCCACCACAATGATAGTGAGAGTAGAGCCGGGATATCCTAAACCATGACACGGTCAAACCTACATGCCAGACACACCAAGGCTTCTTGAGGCCAAGGAGCAATTAGGCTTATTTTGAGCAAGCCCTCACTGCCATCCCATCATAATGGTGGTGGGAGTAGAGCCAGGGATGTCATATATCATGACATGGTTAAACCTACACCACAGACAAACCAAGGCTTCATGATGCCAAGTAGCGACTTGGGGTTTCACACCCGTGACCAAGGGGCCCCAAACCACTTGCAAGGAGTCCCAACACCAGTAGGCCAACAACCAAGGTGGTTACAAATAAGTATCACTATATCAGCAGAACTCCATAGAGGCAAATGTCACTTGGACTGGCAGAATAGTCCTTTGATGAGAAGAGAAGGACATGGATGACTGAAACTAGAATAATGATCAATAACAGGAAAGAGGACAAAGATACAGCTCACAATCTATCAATCATAGTGCCTGACAATTGGACAGAGGGCATTGATACTGAACCAGTAAAACATGCTTCATCTCTTAATCAAATTCGAATAAGAAATCTATTCCTTTTGAAATTATCTTATAATACTGCTAAACATCAAAAGTTCATCTAACACATTAGCAAAACTATGGATAAAGATGTTAGGTGGTATCTTCTAGATTCCCATAACACCTTAATTGGACATCCTAATCAAAATTTGCAATCTTAGAATCCTTATGAATATTAAATCCGACATGAGAAATTTATTATGCATACACCAAGAAATCATTCTGCAGCCCAATTTTTGAAATTGACACGTATGCAGCAAAAGAATATCCTCCTTTCTTTGGTATTTATAGTAATGTAGAAGGAAGATTAGTGCAGAGGTGAAATCTTACAATGATATAAACCAAGGTCTTAAAGGAAACATATGGTGACTTTTGCGCATGACAATAAACAATTAACATCTTTGCCTACTCTGCTACCCCTTTTTCCTGTTGGGAACAAAAAAAGAAGTAACCTCTCTTTTTCATCTTTTTTATCAAATTTAGAGAACTTTAATATGGTTAAAGTATACATATATGCAGCTGAGCTTGCCAAAAATCCCATTTATGTTGTTTTACAACCAGAAAACTTGATGTTTGGCTACAGTTTCTTCATATATTATCAGTTGGATGGTCCAAATGAGTAGTGAAGAGGTATTATTTTTAGGTAGCAATTCAATTTAGTAATCGATTCTTTTTCTGCACACAGCGCACAGGTATATCACTGGTACAAATAAAGCGCAGGATTTTTGTTAAGCAATTTTGAAGACACCCAACCTTGAGTTCAATCAAGAGTACAACTTTAACTCATCTGAGCCAACTTAATATAATTGTTAAGCATCCTAAATCCTGGGATTTGTAGGTTTTTAAGCATCTTATATATATTTTCCACCCTCTAATAGTTTAAGGTTTTAATTAAATGTCTATCCTGTTGCCCGATCCAATTTCTTGGCACCCTTCCAATGACTCATATCTCATGTCAAAAAATAAGTCCCTCATCCTTCTATTTTACATGCCTCAACAACATTGTTCAGCATTCCACATTCCTTAATTATCTAACTTCAATAGGTCTTCAAACACATGTAGTCTCCTTTCATCTAATAGCTTGAAGGTTATACATTGGACTGTCTAATGGTAATTTATAACATATTCTCAATGGATTTATGTTTCACTTTTAGCTGCCCGCAATCCTTTACCTTTTTAATCCCTTACTACCATGATTTATCCCTTGAAGAGCCAAGTCTCTGGATATTTGCATCTTTTATCTTTCAATTCTTCTACTATGTCAGAATACCTGTTCAGTTGCACTACCAGTAATAATTCCTCTCATAGTCAATAAATCTAACTGTATCCAACAAAGCCTAAATCATCTCCGTTCTTTTAGGTCTTTTGGCTAGCAATCTTCCCAACCCAATATGTAGTCTTACTTCAAAGACAGTATCTAGAAGGGTGACAGCCACGAAAATCATCATGTTCAGTTTTTTGGAATTAGCTACTGAGTAACTACCACAAATAACTAACACTACTCCAGCAAGAATGCCAAAAAAAAAGGATGTTGATCTCATTGTTCCAAAAGCAAAGAGGTTATCACCAGAACACCGCGTAAGGTACATTGCTGTAGTCTGGTTTGCTAGGCTGCCCACCAAAAACAGATTTCTGGAAAGATTGGAGAAATAAATGAGCACGCAAAAGTGAAAACAGGACTGAATTGTACAAATGAAAAGGAATCTGTAAAAAGGAGCATATATAAAGCTGGCAAAGATGATGTGGATCCAGTAAAAGGAAGGACAAAAAGTTCTAAAACATACAGCAAAGCACGTTCCCTCCATCAGAGCAACAGGGGTGAGATTCATCCGATTGGTAACATCGCCAACAGCCCATATGCTAGGAACATTAGTGCAGGAGTACTCATCAACCTGGAAGAAGAAACTAAAGCACATGATTTTTACTGGACAACCGATAAGGTCAAGCTCAAATGTATGATAAGCATGACAGTTAGTCTGTCGGGGATGAGTTCAACTTTCAACTGCTTCGCAATTCTTGCAACCCTTATAGTTTTGACTTTTATTTAACATGGAAGACTTCAAAACTTCAGAAATTACAAATACATGTAGAATCGTATACAATACTTTGAGACTAAAACATCTTCCATTTTCAAATTTTGAAGAAAAATTCAGACGTAGAAGTTAGAAGTAGAAGAAAATCCCTACCAAAAGGTTATGTCATACAAGTTGATAGGTCGAGACTGATATGCTATTTCACTACCCATTGAGTAGTATCAGCAAATACCAATGTAATTAATCATGCAACCCAAGTCCTCAATAATACAAAAGATTGCATGAAACCATACAAGAATTGATATATATAGCTGGAATAGCATGGAAAAAAGAGAAAAGACATCAAAAGCCTGCTTTAAAAAAGTAACGGCTCATCTAAGAACATGGATAGATTAAATGAGGAGAATCCATGTGTTCATGCTTATTAAAATATTACCACTAGATATTTATGATATGCCCAGTGTTCATGCTTATCAAAACAAGTTTAACTCGATGGCAAAAGAAAACAGCAGATTTGAAGCATTAAAAGATCTCACAACCTTCACAGCACCCATTGCATCAGTTTCAACGCCCACAGAAGCCAAATTCAACCTCTTCGTATTGGGAATTCGACCTGCAAAAATCAAATGAAGACAATCACCAATTGTTCACCACCATGAACAACTTTCTGGTAGAACTACCAATTCATCTCAGTCATTGTACTTTTTATTTTTCAAACTTGACTTTGATTTCACTTCCAATCAAGTAACTTCTGGGACAAACCAGTTAGTGGTTCTTTGACCAAAATCCAACAAAGTGACCTAATTACAATACAAAAGTGAAATCAAAGTTGAGGGGCTTGATCAATGGCTAACACGAAACTATGACCGAAGTGAGATGTCTACAAAAGTAGTTTACCTTGTATACGCCCAATTAGTTAAATTGCATGTAACTAATCAACTGGAGCAAATCTTAACAAATTCCAAAACTGAATTCTTTTGCTGATTCCACTTCCAAGGAAAACCTTGGATCAGTGACCATGTCACCAATCAGTTAAATTGCATGTAATTATTCAACTGGACCAAATGTTAACAGTTTTTGAAACTACCAATAACCCTGAATCAGTAACTATGTCACCACTCAAATGATTGGCAATATCACTTATTCAAAGAATGGAATTCAGGGCTATATTGCAGCAGCTTAGGCTCTACTGATTAGTCCAAGATGTGGAAACTGCAAAAGTGCATACGCAAGCCATATGCAGGAGACAACTCTATGCTACAGAAGAGAATCAATTTCACATAAATTTTGGGAAACATAGTAAGCATGATGATGCATATACTACATCCATGCAAATCACGTTTGAATTAGATGGAAAGGGATTTTTCCTCATATTTAAAAATTAACCTAAGTATATTGGCCAGTTTCAATTTGGCGATAAGCATTAATATAAAAATGCAGCCATTTAGTGTAATAACCCCAAAATTATTGAGCAGAAACCACACTCCAATGTACAAGTACACCGAATCTTCTCAAACGGGTAATGGAAATACTAAGGACACAGTTCACTATAATTGGCCCATCTAACCACTATATAAGAAGATGGGTAATATCCAACACTTGAAACTAGTTATATGAAAAAAGGAAGAAAAAAGTATTGGTTCAGAGTAATTGCCCCATGCAACTAATATAAGAACAATCACATTTAATACTTCAAATGACAGAACCAGATCCCACAAAAATAAAAGAACCTTTGTTACCTATCTAATGAGTTGCTTATCATTGTACTGATGAGAAAAAAGTGCCAATAATAGTTTTAGCCCATAAAATAATTGGAATAAGCCCAATTGAACATTAAGTATATCTCTTATATATTAATTACCGGTGGCAAAGAGTACAACATCTGCATGCAACTCTTCCCCATGGTCTGTGATAACTTTTATGCCATCCTCCGTTTTAATCAACTGCAATTGCAAATTCATGTTTAGTGTAATAATTCAGTTAATGAAAGGCAAGACACTAATGACAAAAGGTTTAAAAACTACAGTCAGACAAAAATGAGAGAAATAAGCAATCTACAACTTCATGACCTAACAAGCAGGATGAAGGTACCTCTGTCAAGTTTGTCCTTGGATGCAAATTAATTCCCCTGCCTTCAAGATTTCTTGCAACAACTGCCCTCATTTCGTCGTCAAAACCTCTAAAGATTTGCCAAGTGAGAGTATTAGCATAACACAGTAGCTATCTAACCAAGGATATTGACAATAACTGGCTAAAAACTAAACATCCTCTTCATCATGTTTAGAAGATGGGGCAGGCACCATAATTAAAATGGCAGTTGGTATTATGAGTTGTACACGGTGTCCAAGTAAACAGTACTGCAAATCTGGTTTGCAAAGTGCAATCCCGCATATCCATGACAAATTTAAACAGCAGCACAAAAAAAATGATAAGGCTACAATTTTTTAGAAGCAAAGTCAGCATTTGAACCTCAGTGGGAGCTCTTTTCTGAAAAACAGATCCACAGTGGCACCCAATCCACGCCATATTGAAGCAAATTCCACTGCAATGTACCTGAATGGTCCAGAGAAAAAACAGTTCCAAACATTTAAAATACTAATAGACTGAACATCATGTAACAAGAAATTTTGGATATTATGACAGACCCTCCTCCAAGCACCACAGCACGCTTTGGTAAGTCCTCCAAGCTCAATGCTTCATCAGAAGTTATACCCAACTCCTAGAAAATCAATACAAGAGAGATGTTCAATGATAATGGTGAAGACAATCATACAGACATACGTATATTCACAGCTTCAACAACCAAATCAGTCATTTCCAACTTAAAGTACACATGCAGGTTTCATAAAATGCTAAACGGATAAAACCCAGGAAAACAGGATAAATACAAATATATGCCTCATACATTCATGATAAATACCAGCTAATACTTGAAATTTATATGAGCACATAACCGAAAATGGCATAGACATCAACAACCGCAAATCATACATGCAAATTCTACTTTTGGTTGTCTAACAAGGTCAGTTTCATTCATTCTGTCCAATCTATGAATAAAATGTAATTATCAGGTGGGTCACCCCAGCTTGGGATTGCTTTCCTACAGCCAACGAGCCTACAGCCTCCTATCCATTCCTTGTCAACAGACAAAAAGTTCTAAAAGCCTAAAGTATGCAAATGAATGTGCAAACTCAGGCCAAATGCAGTGAATAACTTGATCAGTTTCCACTATCAGACCAGACTTCTTCAGCAAAAACAGTTCATTGATTACGTATTTCTTGGAAAGTGCTTCAGAGGACCAGTTGTTTGACATATCTACTACAAGAAACATTAAGGAAAAACAAAACTCCTACCTGCCCTGGGATATTAGGACGTTGAGCTCTGCCTCCAGTCGCAATAAGTATGTGCTTTGCAGAGTAGCACAACTTCGTCCCATCTAACTGTGTCACCTCAACTTCATTGGGGCCAACTAGCTTTCCTTCTCCTTCGAATAATTTGACACCAGCATTTGCCAACAATCGCTTGTAAATTCCATTTAATCTGGTGATTTCCTCTGTCTGTATATTTCAAAGAAAAAATCCATTTTACAGTGGGCCCTAAAACATACAAAATTCTTCACTCGCATCGCAGATGATCTAGAGAATGGAGAGAGAAGACAAGCAACTAGTAACTAGATCAATCATATTGTCAAATGTATAAAGCTCAAGAGTGTTAATTGGGCAACGCATGATTAATATCAACCCAGCTTTTCTACATGAATATTCAACTTGAATTAAAAACAGGGATAGAGAATAGAAAAGTAAAAAGAGTATTTCAGTGTCATGGTAACAGCCAGAAGAATACCAATATGCACTAATAGTTATGATATTAAGGTGAACAAAGATAATATAATTGCAATAATTGAGACCCAAAAGGCTTTGCATCAGCATACTTCAGAACATTCCCCTGCCAAAAAATCCATGCTTAAAGCAGTCAAATTTTCCAATATCACAGATTAATCTTGCAGAGAGAAAAAGCTATTTTCATCTGCCCTTAAAACCCTAAAACATTTGCGCTGCAAAAAAACTTAATTTAAAAGTCAGCAACCTTCTGCTAGTCAAACATGCTCCTGTCAGACTGATTGACATTGAATTAACACCACCTACCACAAATCTCAACTAAAGCTATCCTAAGGTCTAACTACATAAAGAAACCCTGTGCTTCGTGGATTTTACAATTTTATCTTTAAAGGCTTTCCTTCCAACCATGAGCTTCATTGTCAATTTCGGAATTACCCCACTAAAGTGCTCGACAATTTGCCACTATTTGCAGATGCAGAACTGACAAGGTGTCATTGAGGCATTAATGTGGCATGGAATTTTTCAAACCAATAAAACTTTAACCATAAAATGTCAAATTAGCGAGAAACAGCACATCAACAAGGGGGAAAAAAACCAGTAAAGACACAAGAGTACTGGCTTGAGGTCACCAGTGATTAACATCTACCAAATTGCTCATCAATGCCAAATGACGCATCACTTGTTCAGATACAGGAAACTCGATATAGGTGCTTGCATGTGCTAATTATCAGGTAGATTGAACATTCAAGTTCAGGACAAAGTCCTTAAAGATCAGGAAGAATTGACGACACTTGACAAAGGAGTTTTTGAAATAGTTAAGCCTTCTTATGAAAATCTTTCTATACCAAGTTCTTCACAATAATATTAACACAATACAAATCAATGACAGCCAATGTGATGACTAACAAGGTTCACCGAGACACTGATGTGACAGACTTCTTCAAGAGATACTACAAAATGGTAAAGGAGATACTACATCAATCAAGCGGACAAAAAAAGGAAAGTGAAGAGTTGTGACTTGAGATATAGTTACTAGCAATTCATGTTTGTTCAACTTCATCAATGTCAGATCCAAATAAACATTCGGGTATGCAATGTATAATTATGTGCTTGTAGGTGAACTTATAATCGGACACATTTGGAAAAAGAATAGATTAAAGTACAATACAATCTCAAAATTTATGTCTCTGGAACCGAATTTAACACCCCTTAAGATGCACAATTTTCAAAGTATTTAATCCAATTTTTAATATAAGTGTATCCCCTATGCCAGTAGTCTCACAAAAATATGAATAAAAGACAAATCAGTGAAATTCACTTGCCCATAATCACTAGGATCTCTCATCAGTAAATTGATAAAAAAGCTTCAATGTTCATTTCAATTGATAATTTAAGAGAAGACATGAATCGTTACCTTCTTGTGCAGAAGCTTTTTCCAGTTAAAGTCAACTTTCTCATTCAATTCCCATCCATAATTCCTTGCATCCTACAGAATCAACCATCAACATTAGTTTGAGATCTTAACAATAAGAATGAAAGTAGATATCTACAATCCCCAAAAACATGCAGTAGTTTGCACAAAATAGGCACCAACTAAGGACCGATAGGATGGAACCATTTAGCATGGGAATAAATAATTACTTTAAGAATGATGCCATAAAAGCCAATGTCCCAATTGAATGCAGTAACTTCCAGGCTTCAGTTCAACACATGCTAATATCTAAAATTTAATGTTGAATATTAAGTTTTGCAGCTTGAGTTTCATCTCCATCAGATAAACTCAAATTCACTAACTCCTAGAATGGATTAAAGCCAAAAGCTTTTTAAGCATTCCAAAAAGCCAAAGACAACAAATTGGCAACATAATTGTTTGGATCACGATCTGGATCATAGGATCACTGGGAAACAGATCCAGATCGCGGCAAAAATTGCAAACAGGTGGGATCGTGGTAGGTTCATGAAATTCTGATCCTACCTACGATCCTAACGATTTTTTCCAGGACAGAAAATTCATTGATTCAGCTGAAGGGAACGGAATTTGGGCCTTGAAACTAGCCCAAGAGTACAAGACCCACTCCTCCTTTGGAACATATTACTTGGCTCATTAGCAGAATAGGGCCAACAAATCAAGGCCTTGTCTGAAGTGAAGACTCTATATAGAGTGAAGATTTCTGCCCGTCCTTTTGTCCTTCATGACGTGCTCATCCAGCTTCTAACTTAAACATAATTTTTATCGATTATTTGTCTGAAGCTTTCTTCTCTATTCTTTTTTCTTTTCAAATAGTTGACTCTTCAGAACCTACCAACTTCTCCTTTACATGTTGGTCGATGCTGCAATCCAATTTTGAAGCTTTCTTCATTATTTCAGATTTTTATTTATAATTTCTCTGTTTGCTGTGTGGCTCTAATCTACATACATTCTGAAGTTTCTTCCTTGTTTTCTCATCTTAAACTTCTACACTGATTTTTTTGCTAAATTACATTATTTGTTGTTGCTGTGATCAAGTCTTTGATAAATTTCCTGTTTGGGAGAGGATGATTTTAACAAAGATAAGTATCATGTGATGAAAATATGACAAAACCCAAAGATGAGGAATTTTAAGGATGAGTCAATTTTGTAAATTTTTTCTCCCTTTTTTTTTCTGGGTGAATAGAAAGGTAATAGTTGTCATAAGGTGATTTTTTAATATAGCCTGCATTAAATTCATTTGGTGGTTTAAATGACATGTCATGTTTGAACTATTGCGTATTTCTACATACCTAGCTAACTTCGATGTGGAGATTTGAGAACGCAAAACTCAGAATTTGACCTTACTCAAGCTTAATTCTCCCTTTTCAATGTTAGCAAGCATGTAATTGGGTAAAACAATGTTAAAACTTTGCATTTTAGGTCTCAATCTGTGAATTTCTAGGAACTTACGATCCTCAATCCGATCCTATGGCTTGATCCTCGAAGACCTCCAAAAGATCCTACTTAGGGTCCCAATCCTGACAACCTTGATTGGCAACATATACAACTTCATAAACATTTTCCACAGACCTTTTCATTAACACCAGAGTCTATTACACTTGAAAAAAAATACACTAAGCAAGCTGACGACCTAGTTTTTAACTTTAAATCCGAAAAGTATGTAATAAGCTAGAAAAGTAATCTCTCCTCTGATGAAGATAAAACTCACCTCCAATTCACCCCCAAAAGCTGCCCCATACACCAATATTTTCTTGGGAACACAACCACGAAGTACACAACTGCAAACCAAAAGTTCTCAATAATGTTATTCATCCAGACCAGATGGTCCACATTCAAAGAGGAGACACGTAAGATTCTCTTGGAAGCAAACAAACTGAAAGAATAGTCTGATTTATGTCAGTACCCAAAAAAAAAAAAAGTCACATTTGTCAAGCAACCAGATAGTTGATTGCAAAATAGTCCTCATGCCCCTCACCTAATATTTGAAGCAAGAAATCAAACGATGAAGTTGCCATTATGCACAACAATGAAACACTTGATACTGAGATTACAAAATTCAGAAGGTCCAACCATTGTGCAAGTTCCATAGTACATATTTCTCATCCAATCTAGCACTACAATGAGTCTCAGTACAGCATAAAGGATTCACATCTACGCAGAGCAATTAACTCAATCAGTTGGTCCTTCTAAGAAATAATGCAACATTAGGGAGTGGTTCATCACCTGCCTTAGTTTAAAATGAAAGAGACCCTTCTCAATTCAGAGGCTTTTTTTCGTATATGTAAGGAGATATAGGGCACCCAAGGGGTTGAAACCCATACACAAAAAACAGCACAATCATAAGACAAAACTACAATGCCGATTGATGCATCTACAACCACAAAAAAATTTTCCCCTATACCAAAATTGCAACATTTTGAACCAGCTTTCAATAATTGCAGAAAAAATATGACTCCTAATTCAAAGGCTCTTTTACTCTGCTTTTCCAAATCAGCCAAGAAACTGAGAGAACTATATGGTTATACCAACAATAATTGACAATAGTTGAACCCACAGCTTTGATTACTTATAATATGAAAAAAAATTCTGAGCTAAAAGTTAATGATGTGTTTTAATGGATTTAGACCAATTAGTATAAAGCCTCTCAGATATAATTCTAACCATAAATCAAATCAGAAAAGATTTAATTATGTGAAAAGAGCAAAATATCAAGGCAAAAAGTTCTAAGACGCCACTTGAACCAAACTTTAGCAGACTTACGTTCCACCAACTCCTCCAATTACTTCCGAGCTTATCGGATGAAAGGGAAGTTCACAGATTCCAACCTAAAATCACAGAACCAATAAATCATTAGAACCCAGAAAAAACTTAAGGCTCATCAACATCCAAAGGACAAAGTGTGTATGAGGACAAAAAGAAGTTCGACAGGTCATATACAGTCATCTCATCATATACTAAAAGAATCTATTAGTCCTTTACCCAAATGAGAAGCAACTATATGAATGACTCAAGAGGATGAGCTCCTCATTTTCGGAAGATAACTCAATGAGTGCCTAATACTACCACTAAAACCAGTTTCAAAGCATTATAGACAGGGACAGACTAGGCTTATAAGAAGGGTGGCAATTGCCCCCACTAAATTTTGTATGATACATAAATGCATCTTATGTTTTTAAAAACTTTCAATTTTGCCATTTTGCCCCCACAAAATTTCTCAAAAAAGTAAATAGTGAAGTTACTATTCCACATTTTTTTCCTTCATCTTGCCCCCACATTTAAGGATCAGAGTAGACAATTGTAATGTCTCCACTATATCGTTGCTATTCCAATTAAATTTATTTAAGAAAACTTCACTTTTTTTCTTATCTATTAAATTATTTAACTACAAAAAGCTCAATGTTAGTCATTTAAAAAATTAAATTTATGAACATCTAATAACTTATTGAGTTGGCCCACTGGGGAAATTGTTCTGGATCCGTCCCTGATTCCAGCACTAGAATATGCCCAACGAAAACAATAACTCAAGCAAACCAAAAAACAGAACTAGGAACACTCAAGAATCATCACGAAGGAACACAAGATCCCCGTTAACCAACTCTTCTTTCGTTGGAAATCCAAAGCCCTTACCTTGGCTCCATAATTAGCAGAAAACCGGCCAGCACGGACACCCCCGCTGCCCGCACCGATCACGAAGAGATCGAAATCGTAATGCACGTCCGCTTCATCTGGTTTGCCCATCTCCCCATCAATCAGCATCTTCCTCGCCATATTCTCCTATACAATCACAAACTGATCACCGGTCCAAAACCAACAAAAAAAAAAAACCGTGAAAGAAGCGTACGGACTGAAATAGCAAAGCTCGAGCAAGACTTCCAAAGCCTCCGAAAACTGACGATCACGTTAAACTAGCGTGGCTCACTCGAAACCACACGCGACAAACCACGACGTCCCCGGCGAAAACCACGCTGCCAGCGGCAGCAAACGACGAAAACACAAAAATGGGCAACCTCAAAAAACTTGAAAAACGGACGAGCGTTGAAGCGACGCGCCCAGCTCCTGCTTTACCGGAAAAGCGAGACGCGACAATGGAGTCGCGAAGGATTACCTCAGCGAAGCAGCGCGTTGCAGGGGGAGGCGTTAGGGTTTAGCGATCGATCGAGAGAGAGAGAGAAATGGTGAGGAAAAGGCCACGAAGCGTCGCGGAAGAAAATGACGGACTGGCGATGGGGAGGGTGGCGTCGATGAACCAGCGAGGACCGGACGCGAAGGTGGCTTTTATACCGAATCAACGCGAGAGAGAGAGAGAGACAGATTGAATTTCGATTCTACTTTGAAAGGAGGATGGGAGCGCACGACGCCGTTTCGGTCGTTTCTCCATTCTCGTCCTCGCATGGCGGTGTGCGGGAAATTCAGCCCGTGCGCTGCACATATTGACATTTAGGTGTCGTGAGCATCTTCTCTCTCTCTCTCTTCTCTTTTTGGTGGTGCGTTGACAGTGGTGTAAGCAGTCAATGCGACCTAATAATCTTGTGGCAAAAAATTCAAATCGTAGGACCACCTGCTGGCTGCGTCGTGGGCGACTTACGAGGATTCCGGAATCTTGGATCGGATCGTCGTCAAACTCATTATGATCTGAACAAATTTACGGGATTATGTGCGTACGTAATGTAGTGTTGAATCTCGGGTTGATCGGTTCATAATTGGAACCAGACTGGAGGGGCCGGTTTCTAGTTTTCGAGATCAAGAATCGGACCGAAGGTCCTTGGAACTAGATTGGACCGGACTACTGACCAATCCGATCCAGTTCTCGAGCAGTCAAGTGGAATCAATCAAGTGCTTAAGAGAATACCTTGAACTTCAAGACCTTAAAGAAAGAGAAATACCGTAAGAGTAGAGTAGGCACGAGCATCATGGGGCAAAAGGGAAAGATCAAAAGAGGAGAGGAAGCGTGTGTGAAACATTTAAAAAAATAAAAACAAGTAGTTTGGCTTGGTTTGGAACCAAGAACGAAACGCTTTCCACTTTTAGGCTAAATAGTAGCAACATCAATACGCAAGATATGATACGACATGACACGATATTTTAACACGTCGTTTCTAAAAAAAAAAATCGATACGTTGGAACGTGTTATATATCAAATATATATTTTTATATATTTAAATCAAATTAATTTGATTTAAATTCACAAATAAATAATAAAAAAAAGAGTTGAGAATGAAATTACTCTAAAAACATTAATCCACTATTTGTTAATATCATTTATTATTTCAATTTGACAAATTCAACTTCATTTCAATAATTTATAAAACTTGGAAGAATAAAAAAAGTAATACACATTTTGAACTTGTGTGTCACAATGTGTTGAAAAAGATGAGAAAAAAACAATCTTGAAGGGTTAATTGTGCTTTACGGAATTAAGAGTTAGAAGAGAAGAAAAGACTACATTATTTTCTTTCCTCTAATTATTTTTTGTCACATATATACACACACACACACATTTTAATCCCTCATTTATTTTTATTTTTTTTAAAATTGACCCATGCATATTGGAATCATGTGTCGAAAATTCCGAACTTGCATATTGAAATTCCATATTCATATGTTGGAGAGTGTTAGGAGAGTTGACTAGGTTTCTTACACATATTGATTGAGTATCGAAAAATATCGAAGAGTGTCGAATACATGTTGAGGTGTCCAACACGGCACCAAAACTCCCGAAAAGTATCGATTCTTCCTAGCTTTTAGGAAGCAGAAACTAGATCCAATCAGTTTGTTTAGTTTAGTCCAAGCGATTCTCGATTCAGTCAGATCCGTTTTCCTCACCCCTAATTAAATATTAATACAACTAAGCACGCATTTATTTTGATTTATAAACTGTTGAGAATGCATTGCGTGTTTTCGAACCGTGGAATGACACATAAATCCAATTCTAGAACAATCTGTTGCCAATTCTGGAAAATGAAACGGACGACAACGCCATAACCTGAAAGTACTTTACTTCTTGGCTCTTTAACAATGACAGTTTAGTTTCATTCCTCCCTTAATTTCAAAATGTACTCACTTGACCAATCGTGATCTCTCAATTCGAGTGCTAAAAAACTCTTTTCGTACAGTGCACATTGGACCGCTGTAGTCGTCTCCAACTAGCGTGTGAGCCTCATGAGATGAACCTCTTTTATGATGGGGGACCTCATTGACTCCATCCGAAGGAGACGAAGAAGACGTGTAGGAAGGATTTTGCAGTCGGTCTTCAAGGTCGAAACTCACGTAATAAATGCAGATGCAATCTCTGGTTGGATTTTTGGACCGAACAATTCCCTCATTGATCTTAGGAGAGGAGAATAATCCTAATGAGGAGGAGCATAAGCAGTTTGAAATATAGGTCAAGGGAAAAAAAGAAATAGAGAAACCAACCGTTTTGACAATTTTTTTTGTAGAGTTTTGGAAAGATAAAAATTGCATTTCCAAAGGCCTGCCATGGCCAAGGTAGGTTCCGAGATGCACTAATTTTGGGCATTAATGTAAATATAATTTTCTCTTTCAACTTTGTCTTCACTCAACTTTCATAATTCTATAAATGTCTTCACCTCACTCGATGTCATCGGCGAGGCCAAATTTGGCTATCAGCAAGTTAGTCTAGTGCTGCCCGTGAACGCAGGTGATGATCGCCTAGGGGCGCATGACTTTAGTGATGTTGCCTAAGGTCATCCAAGGGAGGCTAGCCGACAGTTAGATCTGGCTAATGTCAATTGAATTCCGTTGCCTAATAGTTTAAGAATTTAAAAAAAAAAATTAGCAAATGTCTTTTATAATATATTTTACCAACCACTATTTGCATTTTAAAACCTCTTTCTCCTATGATCTTTACATTTTCCTAAAAGGTTTTTTCCCAACGTATTCCTAAGTGCAGATATAGTCTAATATTGAAAATTATTTTAAAAAAAAACAAACAAACATAGTGGGCCCCACTTGGCCTTTGCACTTTAATGGCGACCATGCCCTGCATAACATATTACCTAGGTTGAATTATTGGATCGCTCCAAACCCTCGGCATTTAAGACATGAAAATTGCAAGAATCCTCTCCATGGATGATCCCAAATTTGTGGGTTGCCCAAAACAAAAAAAGGTATTTTTCTTCGATTAAAGAAGCGACGAGGACATCAACCAGAATCTGAGCTTTCTTTCTCCAAAAGTGGGCCCTGTAAACTCTTGAGAGGTAACACAACTCTTATGGAAAGTGACTAACACAAGTGACGCTAATAGCAACTCGCACTTAATTAAGATATGAAACGATTGAATTGACGGTGAAATGCCAATCGTCTTCTACAAGATCCTGAATTCCCGAATTCGATTCACATCAAAAAGGAAACTTCAAATGGCTCGTGCTACATCATCTAATCTTGACATATCCCATCTGTTACTTTTTCATCTCGGGCAGCTAGCATTTAGGTAGGGTTGCAGCGACGAAATTCACCCACACAAGAGTATGCAACCACCGCAAGCCATCACGCGCGGACCGTCTCCTTCCCATTGAAGGACCTCGAGCTGTTCATTGCATAAGAAAAGTGGTCGACGTTTCCCTTGAGAAAGAGGAGGCATAATTCATGCTACCACCTCATGCGATCGGTGACCTTCTTGAAGGGGCCACGCATGATTTTCGCCTTCAACCAATGCCAGCAATGTCGGACTTCCAGTTTGGCGACTTCCATGAGAAAGGGGTCATCAAATCTTACAGAGAAAATCAGGGAAGCGACCGTACCGCTTTTTCTTTCTTTGTTTATTTGCCCTTTCCCGTGTTTCGGTCCAGATACAAAACGGACAATTGACAAAAGCGGGTTGCAATATTTATGCAAATTCGATCCGCGAAGAATGAAAATGAATGGTCTGAAAAACAACTTTCTAAATATAGTCGCTTGTATCTTCATTCATTTTTGTGCCCGATACGGATAATTATTTTTAGAATAATATATTCTGCATCATTTATTAACCTTAAAAGCTTGGGAACGCAATAAAAGACATGTACAATCCACGTGTCATATGGACGACCGCAAGGCAAAGCAGTTCATGTTGTGGAGGATTGTGAATTATTAGAATTGGACTTTCCTTGCTGGAAGAAAAGGTTTTGTTGTCTCTTGTATTTAAGAAATATTCTTATCTAACACAATTTTAAGTTTTCCCGATATCGGTTAGTCGACAAGAGTTTCTATTGTTTATATACATATCGGAAATACTATGATATATATGACGTATAATATTTTTATGTTATGCTTGTGAACTTTTATTTTTAAACTAATTAGTTGCTTTGGCAACTACGCCGAATACCATCTAAGGCAAATAAGCAATGATTGGAAAACAAAACCAAATTCTTCCGAGGCACATATATATTCTGCTTCCAACAATCAACCACAGAAAATGGGAGAAGCTTTTTGCATCCCTGTGAAATCCTGGAATGGCGAGGTTAACAGCATCACATCTGGCCTCCTGCATCTTGTCAAGTAAACAGACTGAACATCACAGTAGACTATAATTTTCAAGCGTACTGAATAGGGTCGGTTTTTGCCTAAATAAAGAAGGAATATACAGTGAATGGCGCTGAGAAGCATTCATAATTCATTCAGCAGTTTCTTCCCTAGAAACCTCCCCCGGCATTTTACTACAGCCAAAAGAGGCATCAAAGGAAGTAGAATGACATTTCTTTACAGATTACACGAATAACTTAAGTGTGTAAGTCTTAACATGTACAGCGGAATGAGGAATTACCGAAGCATCCTGCTCTGTGAGCAACTATCCGGACGCCTGATCCATTGCCAGAGGGCCATGAAATCATGGGTGATGAGCGAATCCTGTCCATCATGTTGATCTGAGGGGCCTCCATAATTGCCTTGGGTAGGGACAGTGCCCATTGCATGCCCCAAATTGAGAGCGGTCTCATGTATATTAAAGACCGAAAATGTCCATCAATGGTCCAAGCCTCAGGTGTCTGGAACCAGTAACTGCATGTAGAAATAGAAATACCATAGAGAAAGTGTTATCCAAGATTAAGATGACCTCCAAAGAGGAATCGATCTGAATGTTCTCTCATGGGGAAGAAAGGGGTAATAATAAAATAAAGTTCGGGAGTTTCTTAAATCATGCAATAAAGCCCGGGAGTGTCTGAAATCATGCAATTTGAGAAGCTCAGTTTTCACATAAGACAGTACAGTTAGATGCAGCGTTTATCACATCTCAAGCATGGTATAATATCCATGCTTCAGTGTAGAACCGGCCAATGCTTAGGTAGCATGAGAATTACGATAAAACCGAGTATTAAAACTTTTCAAGGGTCAGGAACAATTCATGAAATTAACAAAGCCACAATGCAGCTATTCTACAGAGCTTGGCAGCCTGTTTGGTGGCCTTTGAGTGACCTTCCATGTTAAATTAGTGCTTGATAGATATGAATCCTAATAAATGAAGTGTGACTCGCAATACTTCATTCCAGAGCTTTAACTCAAGACTACTTCAAAATCGCAAAGACAATGATACTCAGCCTATTTGTTTTTCTTTTTCTCTTCGTTACTTCTTTTATATTTGTAGAGGCCAAAACTTATTTTTCATGCACCGATTTTATAAGTATTTTTGTATGAACCAAAAACAACCAAAAGCTAAAACCAAATGAAAGAATGGAATAAGCCCCAGTCATGAGTTTTATCATCATCAGCGGCAGCAATCTAATCTTGCACTACACATTATAAAGAGATAAGCCAGTCATATTCCACATTTCCATCAGAAGAAGCCACTGGAAGTTTTACATGCAAAACAAATTAAAGCAGGTGTTTCTGACAACTATTTCTGCTCACAAAGACTAGACAAACATTGTTACATCAAAAATCACTGCTGAGACAACTCTAACCAACAAACATCCGCACAAACAGGATTAGCTACAGTTTTAGTGCAAGAAAGAATAACAAAAGGAGAATCTTCACCGCCTATTCAGACTTTTTGGCAATAAAAATGGAAATAATCATGTAACAAATGGCAAGCATAGAAACTAATTATCTGTCAACAATGAAAATGCTCTGAAACTTACCCGTATCCTTCTTCTGACCACCCAGCAACAAAAATGCCTTCAGCAGTGGTAAATGCCTGTTCTTCCATCCCAGCAAGTATCATATTTGCTGCCACTGCATAAGTCACCCCTGTCCATATTTCACGTGATTGCATGCAGGTCTCATCAACCTTCCCATTAGGATGCATTCCATTTACAGCACCCATCCTGCCACCCCTTACTTTCATTACATTGAAATCATAGATCTTCTGAAGGGAACTTCTTATTTTACCATCATCAAAAAGAGGAGGCAAGCCGGATGATGCAGTATACCATTGCCCTGCAAGCTGATCTGCTTGTATAGACTTACTGTTACTGCTTGCACCACTGTCATAGTTAAAATAAGAACCATTCCACAATCTCGCTTCAAACACTGGCTTTGCCTTCAAAAAAGTGGCTTTGCACCATTCAGCAAAGTCTTTGTCACCTATCTGAACGGCCATTGCAGCTGCAGCTTGAAGTGCAGCAAGCCACAAGCATCCACAGTAGGCACTGATGCCATGGACTGTCCAAGTATCATATGTTTGGTCTGGAAATCCGTCATTTTCTATAAGACCATCATTGTCCCTATCAAATTGTTCCATATACTCCATGGCAGCACGAACTGATGGCCAAACATCAACTCCAAAAGCCAAATCCCCAGTGGCAGAAAAATCTCTATACACCTGCAGCACAAACTTTGGATTCAAATCCTTCCACTTACTCGTATCATGAATGTTATATGCATTCATTTCATTCCATGGATCATGTGTTCCCAGATCGTGAGGCACAGCTCCTATAACCTTACGAATTCCTGAATGTCCTTCTGCGAGAAATCTTACTTTCCTTCCGTCTTCAGATAGAACAGCTTTTGCAAAATCACGCTGAATACTGAGTTCAATTTTGGGAAAAAGCTCAAGAAGTGCAAAAGATGCATAAAAGTGAACATCATACGTGCACCACATAATATATTCCACTCCTTCCAAATACAAGAACCTGCCAACATCATCTTCCTCGTTTTGCGGGTCTAAAAATGATAAGGAATGAAAAAAATCTGTAGGATCTCCATCCTCAGTGCTCGCCGACTCGTCTTTGCAGGGTAAACCAGCAAGTCCTGCTCTATCACTTTGATTTGATCCAAATGTAGCAAAATGCTCTACTCGCTCTGTGTAATCCACTTTTCTTCCTTTAACTCTCATATTATTCTCCTCTAGCTTTCTTGTTGTACGTGGAAGATTTACTGTGTGTTCATCAGGTGACCGAGAGTCTGCATGCAGAATAAATCCATTCATATACTTCTGACAAAGACACAAATGCCAATTAAAAAGAACGAAAAAGTTCAGGGTGATGGATCCCTTTAAGGAGATAGATATATAGTACGAAGACATGGTTTACTACCTATCCAAACAGTTCCACCAGCAACTAAAAAATAGAGCTCATTGAACAGTGTGAACTTGTACCTGCAAAGGTCCAAAAGAATATGAGATCAAAGAGGAAGCATAGTAGAATAGAACATACATATATATAGAAAAATCTAAACTACGAAAACCTTGAATCTGCATCAAACCTACATCTGTCATGGGTAGGATCGAGTCAAAATATAATACTGCAGAAAACTTAAAATTGAGATTCTGACAACAAATATTTTTCATCTTAATGAAACAACTGCTCTAGAGCTGGAGAACAAACAATACTAGCAACAAGCTTCTCAAAACCACATTTGTTCTAGCCATTTAAATTAAAAGTAGGTCATTATGAATTTCCATATTTTGTTAGACAAATTCATTTATAAATAAGACAAGAGTGCAGGGCCCGTGCCCAATAATCTCTAAATTCCAGAGCTTCAAACAACAGATACTTATGCTCTGGAAGGTACTCAAGCCAGCCAAAATAAGGTCATACAGGAACACACACACCCACCCCCCCCAAAAAAAAAAAAAAAAAAAAAGAAAAAGAAAAAAGACAAGCATAAATATTACAGTGAACAGAATGAAAATTACCACTCTGGAAGCCTTTCATCATGGAGGATAGGATTTTGCCAATTTTCAATTTCCTCTTCCCATTGCTTGTAATCTAACAAAAGATAACATGATGTCAGGTATGGTTTTGGAGCAGTTACGCTATCATAATCCGGAAAGGGAAATGTAACATAACTCCCACACCATTGAAACAGTTTCTGTAAAGGTCCTACTGGACGAATGCAATCCAATAGAACACAAATAAACTGAGGGAAGTATCATGAGAAAATTAAGAAATTAAAAGGAATTGAGCACTATACAGTGAAATGGAGCTTACTTTTCAATGCATCATGAACTAATTGATGAGCTGCTCTTTCAGAAGTGCCATAATATTTGGTGTACCTCCTGCAAGTGAAAAGAACCTCAAATCAGAATACATGATTCTTTATTATCAGCACGTAGGCAGGCCAAAGAATAAATGAATTTTCGAATAGTTGATCTCAAGCAAAGCATTCTGAGAGCATGTTCAAGTTAATTCAAATAAAATCCATGATGCCTAACATTGGTTCAATTTAAAAAGCTGATTTTTCATTCTCCTGGCAGCAAGAGAACATAAATATGGTTGAAAAGTTATATCTCAGCTGCACAAGATATACATAGAAGCATGCATTGTAATATAACAGAATATGGGCACAAACAGACCCCACAAGTATATCTTTGCAGGTATCTCAAGAAAGGTTGCACGGGAACAAGGTTACCTATAGTACAAGCTTCCCTTATGAAATTTCACTTTTGGAGAGGACCATGCAACAGCAAATGCAACAGTGCATTTCCCATGTGGTTCCACCCATGCAGAAGCTGAAACTGCAGCGCAGAGCGTTTCTCCTACCGAGGAAGGCATAGTAGGCCCACTACTGAAATTCCCCTGATCAAAGTGACCATCCTAGGTTGTGGAAAATAATTAACGAAGTCATGAGAGTGCCTGATATCATTCAATGGAATCTTCAAATTTGACATATAGCTAGACTGTGTGATAGCATAGTCAAATTAAGTTATTTTTCCTCAAGATTAGATTCTTATGCTGGAGAGAGACAAAGCTTGACCATCCTACAGATTTTGGAAAAAAAAAATACCCGAACCATAGTGCTCCACATGTCCTTTGCTGTAATGCAGCTCCCTTGAGAAAGCCCAAAAGAAGGCAAGACGGTGACATTTACGTTCTGAGTTTCACAAGCAGCTATTGCAAAAGTAACAGGAGGATTCCCTTTTGCTGTCCTGCAGCCATGCGGTATCTCTCGTTAACACTTGAATTTGCTGTTATTGACTTGGGAAGAAAACCGAAAACAAACATGCTTGCAGCTGGCACCCAAATTTCATCATTGCACATTTCAAAGGATCATATACACATTGCCAATCTAGGGATGAGATGAGCTATGAAGAGTAAATGAATGCTTCTTGAATTGTGGATCTGGCTGACAAAGACAAGTACAATCACTGACACATGTATCCTAACTACAATCAGACCAATAGCGAGGCATATATGACTAACACATGAAAGCTACGATATACATTTGCATATTTGAAGACATTAAACGGTACAAAGTGTAGGCAACATAAAACACAAAGTATCTATAGGTGACACGAAACAAAACTAACTGGTGCTACGGAAGATTAGATTTAACCTTACAAAGAAAAAAATATATCTTGCTGTGTGAAAACATAAAATCAGTGAAAATGTCTTAAATGCAGCAAGATTCATGAGGATCCCAAATTGTGATATTTTCCTAGTTGTAACGAGCTTCTGGTCATTTTCAGACAGTAGCCTTTGCTCATTTCCTTTCAAGTTATTTTCAGGAAGCATATTTAATTTCTTTCAATGCACTGATGACTTGTGCTTTTCTGCGCTCCCAACTTTCAAGAATTCTTGCCATGATCTGTGTGAGAGAGAGAGAGAGAGAGAGAGAGATAGGGGCAGAGAGAAAAAGTCCAAAATCCCAAGCTGTCCCATGTAATTTAGCCCAATTAAGCTCTTCAACATTCTGTGCATATGATTTTTAAAGATTTCTATTGTTTTCTTTTCATCAGAAGCCAATGGTATGAAATCGCTAGAGAGGGCTAAATTTTCAGTCAGCTGCATACTTAACAATGGAACAAAACGCATGGAGCTGAGAACTGGAAAAGTTAAATCTTGGGTCAGAAGAGCTACGTTTTGTGTGAAAAAGGGATTTGGTCTGTTTGCTATATCAGCACGATACAAAAGGATTTGAAATGTTTAATGATTTGCTTATTACATGAGTTAGTGCAGGGATTTGAAAATAAACAGTCAAACTTTTCCCATCATAGATATTAGATGAGCTGGAAATGAAGATAAGGCAAAACCCTAAGAAATAGAACCCCAAGCTGCGAAATGGACGAGAAGAAGCTTTAAATTAGAAGATTCTGCAAATTAAACAAGCTAATACTAAGATTCAAAATTTAAGAGTTAAATTTGTTGGCCTCTTAACAAATGAGCCAAACGAGCAAAGAAAGAACTCAGGGGCTAAAGAGTTGATGCATGTGTGAATTAAATGCACGGCATGGGTTCAATTCTCCACACCACCGAATGCAGACAACCCAGATTTGAGCCACCATGGCTTTCGCTTGCATTTTACTTGGTCAATGGTAGCTGTGTATTTTGCGAGTCTTTAGAAGCATTGATTATAGAGAAGCAATGTCACTAATAGTCACAATGTTACTAATGGTCAAACATCTTTTCATGCTTCATCAAATTTTTTGTACATGAGGTGAGTCTGCATTTCCTCCTCAGAGGGGTATAGCATATTGACATACTTCACACTGCATCCTCTGGATCCATGTATTGCAAACTTTGTTCAAATATTAAGCAAGTAACTTTTTACAGAACGGACTTTAAATTTTTTCCCTTTTTAACCAATTTATATTTTTCTTTTTGGGGTTTGACTGTGGGCATATGCTTGGTTGGTGCAAGGAGGGCGAAGAGGGAAGGAATGATGGATGATTCGCCTCAAGACCTCAAGTTTGACCTCTCAAAGACAACGAATGAACAAGAGAAATCTGCAAACCAACCGTCACATAAAGCTACAGGGTTTGATCACTTGCTTGTGATGCAGTAGTACTCCAGAGACTCCATCTTCACCGCTATCATGTGAAAAGATCAAAGGAAAAGGTCAGACAGATTTCAGAATTTACAGGTAAAAAACTGAAAGACATATGCCACGTTCACTCACATGAATGGTTCATTTACATGGTCTCCTGACAAGTGTGAGATGCCACCAACTGAATTCTGCATAAGCAAATAATCATGATCTAACTGAATTTCTGAATACTCACTATGTATATGGTAAATTGATGGAGACAGAAGAAAATAATCATACCGCCCATGTAAAGAGAAGACTCACTTTTGCTCTTTCCCTCCCAGTGTTCACCAACTACAAACAGATGAAAATAATAGATAATAGAATGAAACCAAATATTGGAAGCGACATTTAAATTGCTCAAACAGTTGCAGAACCAGTGCGCACTAAAACCATGAATAATCATATCTTAAATCTTCCTACGAATAGCAATTATTCCTTACAGCCGTCAAAACCAAATCTCTTTCTAACCAACGAAAGTCGCGACTGAGAATCAAGTTCACTTAAAAATATGTTTGCAGAACCACCAATTTTAAAGATAAGTTCATTCCACTGACACAGGTTAGAGAACCAATTACAACCTAATGAATCTAAAATTGCATGGTGAGGGATGTTCCAAAATTAGTAGAAAAACTCCCAAAATAGGATTGTATGATCAATTTACAACAACTTCAACATACAAGACAGGGTAGACTGAAAGTGTAAGCGAACCAAATAATTCTCTGCTCAACCAAAAAGAGAAAATGAAAAGAACTCCCTCGTGGAAGTTACTCCAGTATTTGCAGTATAACAAAGAACTCATAATTCAGAGATAGCAGTTGGGTAACAGCTTTTGAGGGTTCAAATGAAGAGATCCTACAAATTTGTGATCCTCTGGAAGCAACCTAAACACTTTAGATGAAATGAGAATAAAAAAAATCCTACAAATTTGTGATCCTCTGGAAGCAACCTAAACACTTCCTATAGATGAAATGAGAATCGATTGAACAGTAAGTCACAGAAAATATATGGGAAGTGTCTTGTATCCCTCTAGCAACACATTTCAACAAACATCGAAATCAACGTCATTTTAGAGGGGGCTACAAACCTAGGAACTGCTATAAAGAAGCTATTCCTAAAATGCACACCAATCTAGTCCACTCAAGCAATTGATAATCTCAACCTTGATGCTTAAGGAGAGTATATATACAGGATGTCTTCTGTGGAAGAATTATCCCGCATCGCTTGCCTATGAAGTTTGTTTGGCCCTTCTGTTTTTGTGTCATCCCCTACCTTATAGCTTAAGCTTTTGAATTGGACATAATGATACCAGACCCAAGTTCAACCCTAAGTTTTGCAGCTACCCCTTCGTCAATTTCATGTGTTGTTCTCAATCTAGTTTACACATGCGAAGAGCTCTTAAAATATTTTCTATCCCTTGTCTATGAAGTTTCAATATATAAATAGTCTCCCTGCACCCAATTGCTTATGCTTGTTAGTTGGATATGTCATCAAGAGTCATTCTTCACACCTGTATCAAATATATTATTTCGCATGTGGTTATTGTTTGTCCTATAACCCCATTTGTCAATTTCACATGCTGTGCTTAGTCAGATTTGCATGTGAGAAGAGGTGTTAAAAGGATTATCCCACATCACTTGTCTATGAAGTTTGACTGGGCCTTGTATGTGTGTAGTTGTTCTCTGCCCAATTGTTAAAGCTGTAGCCTGTCGGATTGAATATCCTAAAAACTACATTGTTAGAAAATTCAACGTGTGATGGTAATGAGTTCGCAAGAGAAATACCGTGTAAACAAAAACTGCTGTAGGGAGACTGCTATCTTTGTAATTATGTGGTATAAAAGGTGATATCTGACGACAAGACACCTTCAGATCTGGATCCGGTTCGCCTGACAATTCATTGTTGTTAGCGTAGCAAGTCACAGACATTCGAGTGAAGATTCTAAGACTTCAGTACCATCATAAATTGTCCACGCCCTTGGAAATAAAGCATGATATGTCGAATTCTGGCCACTAAGGTTCCAACCCCAAGATGATATTCCATAATCGTCTTGTTTCCTGCAAGATCGAAAACATTTGAGTAAAAATAACATTTGAGTACCTCCAAAAAGGATTCCAAACATGGAAGCATAAAAAAGCTATACCATAATTTTCATCAATGACATCTTAAGTCCATGAATGTTCAAATTTCCAAAAAGATCCAAAACATAGGAAATCAACAGATCTTTGGGCTGCTTCCTTAAAATCCGACAAGATAAATTTTAGTTCTATAGTAAATATGGAGCTACTCCTACATCATTCATCCTGTTTGCAGAATGATTGAATCCACAATTGAACATATATAATAACATGATTTGGTTTTTGCAAGGATAGAAAGTTTTTTCCCCCATTTTTCGCTAACACACAACAATAGAAAAAAGATAAAGAAGCTCATTTATAAAGCCCAGACACCAATTCCAAAGGCCTAGGCAACCTTTAGGACTGCAGGAGTGTGGTTATGAGGGAACAACTCTCCTTGCAATTTGCAAAAGTGGGAAATGGAAAAAGAAAAAGAAAAAGAAAACGAAGAAACTAATAGACAACAATGATAGATCTTTTAAGGAAACCTTCCCTAGGCCCATTATGCACTGGTTCTTGACAAGTGGTTAACCAGCGACCGCCGTAGCTAGTCACAAGCCGAGAAGGGGGAGGGGGGGAGCGCGGTTGGTGAGCATCATCGACAAATAATGATGATGGCCAACGACATCCATTAATAGTACTAACATCTCTCATTATGACTGCTCCTTTCTCCCTCTTCAATTTCTCTCTCATTGATCAACTATTATATATTCCCCCCACCATCCCTTCTCTTTTCCCTTGTCTTTCCCCTTTCCCCTTTTATCCTATTCTTCCCAGAATTGTCCAGCCAATCGCTGTATTATTTCTATACGGATTTATAACTCCAATAACTGTTGATCAACCAGCGTCAAATAAGATTCAACTATTAAATCCACTTTGATATGAATCCATAAATGGTAACCAAATACTACAGACAAGTTATGCTCATAAGTCCTCAAAGATACTACTTCTTTGTCTCCCTTACTGTCAATGATAAGAAGATTGTTAACAAGATGAAGTAACCATAAACCGATGCTGTCTACAATATGCCTCACTGTCTCAATTCCAGCATTTCAGCTGAACTACAAAAGAAAAGTATGATTTTCAGCACAAATACAATTAGAAGGTAATCTAAGGTCTTACCCTAATCCTTCATGTTGGCCTGGAGCCAAAACTGATGCATATTTTTTGTTTCCCCCGTCACGAGATATAAAAATCTGTACGATCAAATAATCATCAGAATGCCGGAAAAATTCAATTCGCAAGTTCTACACAAACAAAACTCATTCAATCAAACTTCACCATATTCCCAGAAGTATCATTTAAAGATAAGTCCAGATGACAACAATCTGATCATTAGAAGAACACTATAAACAGGAAAATTTGCTACTGTCAAGTAATAAAACAAAATCCTGTAGCAATTACACCATAACTTTGAGGGAAGAGCTTTACAGAGAATTGATTAGCCATGACAGGTGAGGCTTCACGTATACCGGGAATAATTTGCCATTGCCTGAACTCCCCTCTGAATCCTCTTGATATACTGCCGCTTCTGTGGCATTTACATGATTTTACTCCATTTTGCATGAAAAGGTGCATCATATCATTAATCTTTAGGTGGGACAGGTGCATTGACCCAAACTTACCCCATCCCTCCAAGTGGAACACCTTGAGATGCTGAAGGTTTGCAACTTTCTCGAGTAAAAGGATCGATAGGTGCTTTCTACACATAGAGCAGAAGTATACTGAGTAAGCTGCAGAAGCTTTTGATGTTACAAGCAGCCAGTAGCACGATAAGGAGGGGAGGGGGGGGGAGAGAGAGAGAGAGATACCCTCCCATAAGCTGCCTCCTCCCTAATGTAAGACCATAGGCGAATACCTAGTCGAACCTAGAAATTTGAAACTTTACATCGTAAGAATGAGAATAGTGACCAAAAGAATTAAAAACAAAAGGAATTGTCGAGGGTGTGCTGGCTTTCCGTTAAAGTTTACTTGAAGGTACACATGAACACCACAAAAGTCATACCATTTTTATTGCCTCCCGAAATGTTACACTGAATTCCTTAAGAATATTTGCATGACTGTCCAGTCTTCTTCTCCATGCGTGTTCGGGTGGTGCAGCACTATCAAAATCAAACTGCATAAAGGTCGGGGTAATCAGTCTAAGATGAACATTGTCAAACCAACGAGCTACTTCGACGAGGACACCAACTCAAAACTACAAACATTTTAACACACCATAGGTCATGATTATCTTAAAGATTATAATGCCCCCTAAACAACGTCGTCTCTAGCCCGTTAGTTTAGCAATGTTATATTTTGAAGGAATAAGCCACTGAATGACAACTTCATTAGCAACAATAGCTGGTGATGAGACAATTTTCAAACTTTTCACTTCAAATATGAGTAAACAGATCTTTGACCTATAAATCGATCTTAACCTGGACAGCAAGAATTGAGTATATAACGACAACAGCAAAAAGAATTCAGCTCAAATAGAGGAAAAACAACAAAACGTCCTCAGACCCAGCTCAGCAATCAATAGCAGACCCCAATTTAATGAGAGAATCAAACACTGCAAGATCAAGTGAGAAACCCACCAGCTGCAAAGTAGCCCTGCTGATATATTCTTCAGGTGGCCATGAATGCTTCCTCCGCTGGAATAAATTGCTACCCACCATGTTGACTAAACTATCTTACTTCTATGGCAGCCTCACACAGACAATCAAAGTAAGACTAACCGCTGAACACTCGTCTCCGTGACACACCCTCGAATCAATGAAGCTGCGGAAGAGCCCAGAGCCTCCAATCTCGTCATATACAACATCTTCCGCACCTAAGCTAGTGTACAGCGAAAGCGAAGCGACCAGAAACGTCCACTCCACATGAATTATACTAAAAAAACAAAAAACAAAACCCAACACGCACGCGCACAGAAATCGGGGCCTCGAAGATCTTGAACCGCAATCAACTTCCACATGTGCCCCTCACTTCAAGCCACTATCCTGGAAACGAAATCAAGAATTTGGAATTGAGCGAACCAAGAAGTAAGACAGCGATGCTGATGATCGCGTTCTGGAACTCGGAATTTGGAATCAAAGAGGCTTCACGGAGGTGCCACGGTGGAATCGCCAGCAGAGGATCGCCCGTCAGCACCTGAAAAGCGGTTCGGTCTCTCTCCCTCTCCCTCTCCCTCCCTCCCTCCCTCCCTCTCTCTCTCTCTCTCCCTGTCTGCGAGTGCGTGTGACAGATGTTACGCAAATCGTTGCCAGGTGGCCAAGGGACTTGAGTGGAAAACAAAGAAAATAGAAAGAATATTCCACTTGAGAAAACTGAGAATTACGATTTTTTATAAGATGGCAAATGAACGATCAAGGTGGAATTGCAAAAATGGCCAATGTAGATTCGATCTTGATCTACGTACTTCAATTTGTGATAAATTGACTTCGAGATTTTATAAATAATGCAAAAAGCTGATAAAACGTAGTAGTGGCTCTCCCCTAAATAATCATTGGTTAAGTATATATCATTGAATAATTGTTTGGCCCATATGAATCGAATTAGGTTCCAACTTTAGAATTAGGTAATTTAGTTTTCAGTATTAACCTTGATGCCACGTTTGATCTTGGGATGCTTAATTGGTTGTTTTTTACCTATATTTAGGTGTTTGGTCCACGGGAATCGAATTTGATCACAACAACTTAGGCTTAGGTAATTTATTTTTCCATCGTTAACATCCATGCCACATGTTGATTTGGGATGCTTAGTGGACGTTCTATCTACATTTGAGTGTTTGAGCCAGGTGAATCCAATTAAATTACCATAACTTTAGGCGTAAGTAATTTGTTTTCATTATTAACATCAATGCCACACGTTCATCTTGAATGCTAAATCGATGCTTTTTCTATCTACATCTAGACAGAATTACGAAATTAATCCTAAAATATGATTGGAAATTAGTCCATGTTACCATAATTGAATAGGGACAGCAGTACAAATGCTGCTTTTGTAATTTCCCCCCGCTTGTGTTGTTCGTTCATTCCATATTAGCGTCGCACTGCATTTTCCATCGTTATATGGGTAGCAAGATAATAAATGTTTTGAAATGGTAACTAGAGGTTAGTTTAGGGATTAAATTTGTCACATGTAGAGATTCTGCCCTTGTTCCGTTGGGTTAAAAAAGAGTGAATATGGACAATAATACGGGGATTGATTTGTGTAATTATGCCTTAAAAAACGTTGGGTTCTGAATTTAAATTCAGATAGCCAATAATGGGCCTAATACCCTAAAAAATCTTCAACTTTGACTCCAATTCCAATTTTAGCTTAAATATTTTTTGTCACATAAAATATCCTCAACTTTTAATTTTACCCTAAACTTTTTTTTGTCTTACGAAAAACCAACTTTAGATCTGGTTCTAATTCTATCCTAAACTTTTTTTGTCTCATAAAAATCCAACTTTAAGTCCGATCCTCATTCTATCATAAACTTTTTTTTTTTTGTCTCATATGAAAGAAACTTTAGGTCTAGTCCTAATTCTACCATAAACTCTTTTTTTCTCTCATAAAATACTATAAACTTTTACTTGAGTCTTAGGTTGTGTTTAGTTCAGCTTTCCTACGAGGCTTTTGACCTCCAAAGTCCCTTAAGAAAATGTTAAGGCGTTTGGCAACCATCCTCAAGGAGCTTTCAAGTGAAAGCTTAGCATTGGGAATGTTGAAAGCTTTAGGAGATGTCTTTCGGAGATGAATTTTCACTTTATCCCAAATGTTCCCCTTTTGTGACGTGTCATTTCCACATCATTGCTCTAGTTTTTCATCACATTTCATATTCAAGGAGACGTCATTTAGAGATGAATTTTCATGTTATCCCAAACGATGTCTTCTTGGATATGAAATTTGGGTGAAAATTAGAGTAATTATGATTGGCCTTCTTCAATTGCTCTTCCATCTTGCTTAGGGATCTTCGATTTTGTGCTAAGTATTCAATCTATCGTGCTCGGGAGTCTTCCATCTCTCATGGTCAGAGAGCTTGCACTCGAGTTTTTAAGAGAAATTATGGACGAAGAGTTAACAAGGGCAGATTTGGGATGCAAGCAAAAGTTGATGGTTTTTCATGAGGAAAAAACAAAATTAAAGTAGATTTAGACCGGACCTAAAGTTGATGGTTTTTTAGGACAAAAAAAAAAAGTTTAGAGTAGAATTGGGACTAGATCTAAAGTTGAAGGTTTATTATGGGACAAAAAAGATTTAGGATAAAATTAGGGCTAAATCTAAAATTGGGGTTTTTTAGGTTATTAGGACACCTATTCTAGTTTAGAAAATTTTCGTGTTCTACTGCGACATGGGTTTTCTATCGTTGGCCATTTAGTAATTCCGTGTAATGATAAGAAGTCAGCAAATATGACAATAATGAGATAGAGAACAGACTTAGTTAATGATCATTGAATAAAAGAGGCAGATAGACACAATAAGCATGGTAATGAACGTGAATTTTATTGCAAAAGGAAAAAAAAAGCAAGAAAGTTAATAGCCAATAAAGTCCAATCTTCTGGGAAAAGAACAAAGAACAAATATGGGCAAATCAAAACCATTATAAAGCAATGCAATTTAAAATTTCATGATATCTTAAGCATTTAATAATAAAAAATAAAATATTAAACTTTTGAATTATTAAACCCTAGTTCAATCACGTTTCACCTTATATATGTAGTTTCATGAGATTTTGAATGATAAGACGGATTCTCTATGCACCCTAAAAAAATACCTGAAGATTATATAATTTAAACAAAATTTGGTGATCCTTTCATTTTCCAAGCGTACTGAAGAAAAGGGACCCACAGAGTTTATCAATCATGACATTGAAACATTATTTATAAATTCAATTATTCATTATGACTTAGTTAATTGTACTAAGTTAAAGAAACAAACAGATCAGTGCCTTGCACGGGTGGTTAGCCTAGTCATAGTAATCAAAACAATAAACTAATGAGTTCTCAATCGATCGACAATTATATATTTTCCCTAATGATATGAAAGCCGATAAAATTACCAAAAAAAGCACGAAACCGGTAAATAAATCTTGATCGGTCAAATAAGTCCCTCCGTTTGTCCCCCTCACAACTCTCTCTGCTTTGCTCTCTCTCCTGTTCTGTCTCTTTGTTCTACTTGCTGTTGTTCTTTCCGGGTCTCTAAATTTAGTAGATTTTTATATTCCAAAAGATCTAAAACCATCCACTCTTCTAAGTCTTTTCAAGAGAGGTATGATCAAAACAAACTTAGTAGGATAGGATAGGACTGGATAGGATAGGATATGAAATCCTGGGATTTTTTTATATCCTGTCCATTGTTTGGTGAATCGCAAAGATTAAAGTCGGATATGTTTACATCATATGTATATATATTTTTTTATATAAACTACATATTATTATAAATGAACCTAAATTTTTTTTTTTTGGTAAAGATAAATGAACCTAAATGTTCATAAACGGAGATGGTGAAAATCTATCGCAACACTATTTCTTAATTTATTTTTATTTTTATTTATTTTATTTTTCCTCTTTTTTATATTATTTTCATTATTATTTCTTTTTTCCCCTTTCATCATTCTTTAATAAAATTTTATCAAATAGTAAACTGTACCAACATACCTAAAATATATAATTAATATAAATATTTAATTTATAGATTTTTGAATGTTTATTATAAGATAATATTAATTAAAAATAATTTTTTATTTTTTATTTTTAATTTCTTAAATTAGAATTCAAATATTATTTATATTGAAATATAATTTCAATTTTGTTAATTTAATAAGTTTGTTATTCAAGAAAAATAACTTTTCTATTATGGACATTAGAAATCCTATCCACCTTTATCCCACCTCCCCCATGGGATAATTTTATCCTGTCTATATCCCCCTTATATCCGACTTTATCCTGTCCTGAGCGAGCACCAAACGTAGGATAGGATAAATTATATCTTATCCCGAATTTTATCCTGACTGCCAAACGCAGCCAATGGGTCTCCCCTCAATTTTGGCAATGAGGTTTCAATTTAGTCCTAAAAGACCAACCCAATTGAACCTTTTTGGTGGTCTTTTCTATTGTAGAAAAAGAAGAGGCATTACAGTGATGACCAAGCATAATGAGGCCAACAGCGGCAACGACAACTCTAATATCAAAATAACACTAGTTTTGTGCATCACTTCCTCAAAAATGCATACGGTCTCTTTGTAGAAGCCGCTAATCACACCATATGGGTGCATTACCTTCCCAAGGAGGAAGCTGTTCAAGAACCTTGAGGTCAATCGTGTCTAGAGCATCAATTATTGGGTCGACTAAATGAAAGCTTCTCCTCCAACCCATGAGAAGAGATAAGGATATTATCGAAAATAGAAAATGGGAATTTTATGTATAATTTGATATTTACCAAAGAATGTATTAGCCTATTTATAAGCTTTCTAATATAACTATTTAAAAATAATATTTCGATCAAGATATGTACAATTAAAGGGAGATATATGTGTAATATACGTGCATTCTTGAGAGATACGAATAATCAACGGAATCAAACTATCTCTAATATAGAAAATTATCATAGAGAAAGCTTTAATTATCTCTGACAATCACTATTTAAATGAGTAAGTCTTGTTACAATCGTGCACAAAGTTCATCACACATTATCTTATTAATCAATTTTGCACATCAGTTTGAGCAAGCCTATAGCATTGTTTTGCAAAAATTGTCTAGAAGATGATGACCAGAAAACGGTAGGACAATATAAATAAGGATTTACATTTTCTCTGTAGGACCAGCTTTTTAAGAGTTTTGGGATGGTAGGGGGCTTTGGCCTTTCGTCGATTAGCTTTTCATTCCAACTAGAAGTCCCACGCAAGTCCCTATGTCTATCACCCCCACAACTCTCTCTCTCTCTCTCTCTCTCTCTCTCTCACTTTGTGTATTTATTATGTAAGAATTATTGTGGCTCACATGATTTGATTTATTATATGGTTTAATAATTGTTAAAATTCTATAATGAAATAAATATTGGTTATGAGAAGTTGCGACTCTAATAAAACGAAATGGTATAATCCTCAAGGGAAGTTATTGCTTTTCCGAAGAGGTGCAACTTATATGGAAGTCAAAAGGCGCTTTGATGGAAGGCGCTTATTAATAGAACGTATAATAGAGTTCGGTCCTCTCTCCACCCACAAGAACAACAATAACAGAAAAGAACTTGATATTCTCTCCTCCATCGATAGAATACATTAAAGAATAGTAGGTTAAGGGAGAAAAATCGGATTTCTTCATTTGGTTTGAGTTCTTCGGTTTTTCACAACAATTATCATCAAGGATAATGCTATGGATAAAGGTATGTCTTCATATATTTGTGAAAATCATGATTTAACTGAATTTCTGAATACTCACTATGTATATGGTAAATTGATGGAGACAGAAGAAAATAATCATACCACCCATGTAAAGAGAAGACTCACTTTTGCTCTTTCCCTCCCAGTGTTCACCAACTACAAACAGATGAAAATAATAGATAATAGAATGAAACCAAATATTGGAAGCGACATTTAAATTGCTCAAACAGTTGCAGAACCGGTGCGCACTAAAACCATGAATAATCATATCTTAAATCTTCCTACAAATAGCAATTATTCCTTACAAACTGTCAAAACCAAATCTCTTTCTAAACAACGAAAGTCGCGACCGAGAATCAAGTTCACTTAAAAATATGTTTGCAGAACCACCAATTTTAAAGATAAGTTCATTCCACTGACACAGGTTAGAAAACCAATCACAACCTAATGAATCTAAAATTGCATGGTGAGGGATGTTCCAAAATTAGTAGAAAAACTCCCAAAATAGGATTGTATGATCAATTTGCAACTTATATGGCAGTCAAAAGGTGCTTTGATGGAAGGCACCTATTAATAGAACGTATAATAGAGTTCGGTCCTCTCTCCACCCACAAGAACAACAATAACAGAAAAGAACTTGATATTCTCTCCTCCATTGATAGAATACATTAAAGAATAGTAGGTTAAGGGAGAGAAATCAGATTTCTTCATTTGGTTCGAGTTCTTCGGTTTTTCACAACAATTATCATCAAGGGTAATGCTATGGATAAATGTATGTCTTCATATTATTTTTCGAAAATTAGACCGGGATAGCCGGTGACCGGAATTTTGTGCTGAGTTCAATGGTATAATCGGTTTATTTAATTGAGTGCTGATTTGTGCAATTTTAGTATGAATTGTAATTTTAGGGTATTTATCCCAAAATTTAAATATTTCAGTATTTAATTAGAAAATTACCGGGCGTCAGTTTACAACGCCAAAAATGTTTTTATCGACTATATAATTAGGGCCCGTTTGGTTCGGCTTTGGGTAAATGCCCTTGGGAGAATGCAAATACCTTTGAGATAAAGGGGTTTTTCGAAATGCTAGACTGTTTGGTAAACTATAACTGAAAAGTGCTTTAGGGAAATGAAAGACTGTTTGGTAAACATATATTTGAAAAGTCCTTTGGTGTGACCAAATTAAGTTTTTTAGTTTTAGTATTTTTAAAATTGCAAAAAAGAAACAATGACTATATAACCTTTTACATTTTCATGTTGAGAGTAATGTAAAAGATACATATTAGTAAATTTATTTAAAAATTATATTAAAAGAATTTGATTATAGATTAAATGCAAAGCTCAACTTTTGGCCTAGGGTTCTTTTAGGTTTGTTTTCAACTTTGAATAATTTTTTTTTAATTATTATAGTATTAATCATCTTTGTATTGATAAAAAGTTGGGCTATTGATTGTCAAAAGATAAAAATGATATAGAAGAAAAAAAAGGTGAACTTATTCGGTGGATGATGAAGCGACCGATTGTGGATGCTAATTTTTTTTAGTAAGCACCACATTTAAAAAGGGAGGTCCTCATTAAGAAAAATAAAACCAAGTTCCTCTCATACAAATTTGACTAGAAAGAGTCATTTCATTATAGTAAACATGGTCATATAAGTCCAGAAAAAAGAAATACGTTATACTGAGTATTACAAACCTCAATGACTTTGTAAACTTATGGCTATTTCATCACGTAAACATGCCATGTCCGGAGATGCATACGAATTTGAAGCACCCACCCCTTCATTTGCATCATCATGGTCAATTGAATATCCATAATTGGGATCCAATTCTACTTGTTCAAAATCCGTATCAGTCACGTTATTTCTCCGTATATAATTGTGCAAAGTCATTGCATCTACCACAATTTGCACTTGCTTTTCATATGAATAACTTGGCATATTAGTTAAAATCCCCACTTCTGTTTTAATACACCAAAGGCTCGCTCAATTGTTGAGCGTAGCGAGAAATGGGCACGGTTGAACACTTCTCGATATCCCATAGGTGAAGAACCTTCTCGAAACTCTAGCAAATGATATCTAACTTCTTTATATGGACCCCAAATAACCAGTAGGATTTGGATATCCAGCATCTACTAAGTGATATTTACCTATATAAATATATTATAAATTTAATCAACATATGCCAATTAGATATATGGATGTATCTAAACCATTGACTAACATACCTGGAGGAGGATGGGGAAAATGTGCGTCATGTCTTCCAATAGCTTCATAAAAGATACGGGTATCATGAGCTTGTCCCTCCCAACTAGCCTAAACATAGACAAATTCCATATTAAAATTACATATGGCTAACACGTTTTGAGTTGTTGTTCCTTTTCGACCAATAAAACGAATTTGATCATATGTAGGTACAACCACTGGAATATGTGTACCGTCAATATCTCCAATGCAATCCTTAAAATATGGATAAAATCATCGATATTTCTTGATCTTCTCTGGAACTTTTCTATATTGTGGATCAGTTGGTTGGATCAAATCTTTTCCCATATCACATACTTTATCTAAAACTAAGTTGAAGTGTCTACTTATGGTTTCCCCGAAGCGTTGAAAACGCTCTTGTGCTAATCTATTACCTATACCATGTCCTAGAATATGAAGAAACATACCAACCATTTCTCTAACATCAGTATTCCTAGATCCTTAAAGGCCATAACGCGTTACTAAATCATGCGTTAAATTGTTAAGTACAATCTTATGCATTCTAAACATATTGTAGCACCTTATCGGATTAGCATCTTCGCCAATCAACTCTTTTAACCATACATAACCTGTATATGTTGAGGTCATGCAAGATTGTTTGCAAAGGTTGGTTGTTTGATAAAGAATTGCAGCTTGAGTGACTGAGATAAGATCCCATAATTCATTTTTCTCTTGCTCATGATTTTCCCTTGTATGTGAATCATCCATAATTGCTTCAAGTAACAAAATATAAAGAGAAACAATGTATTAACCATCGCATATATGCAAACTATCACATTAAGAGAACACCGAATGAAAACAATTGTAACATCAAACATTAATTGAAATTAGGTTCACAAGGACTGCAAATAAAGATCCATAGATAGAAACAAAGTGGAATGACTAAGCTTCAAACATGAAAACAATAAGATGCTAACATCCTATCTACGAAGACTTGATTCTCTTCTCAACTCATATTTGAGATACTTTACTTTCTTTGTATCATCCTTTAAGCTCTTGAAAACTTACCTATTGTCTATCTTTTCCTTTAAATGAGAAATTGAAAAAAAGTACAAGTCTTCGTCTTCCACAATCTCAGGTATGGAATCTGATATCTCTATGAGGTCCTCATAAGGATTGATTAAACTGGTAGTGCTCCTACTCTCAACAACTGTAAGCAGCCTGTTAATTTGTGTTCCAATCTCCTCTCTTGTGCTTAATTTCATATCTTTGAAGTCTATGTGGCTCTCTTACGAGTTTGAGTTCCAGTTGGTTCAACAACGGTTTCATCCACACGATCCTCCAAGTTTTCATCAGTAGACCCTACAGCATCATCGATACCAGGTTGTGTGTTCTTGACATCATTATCAACACATAAACCTTGTGTAGGATTCCATGTGATTCATCCAATAGCAATTGTATCTCTGAACATCATATCTAACTTTACTTCAAGATCAAGATGTATGCCTTTCATCCTAAAAGCCTTAAACTTTGAATTAGCTTGTTATAATGAAGCATTTGCATAAGTTTATCATTAAAGGTGAGCTTAACATGAAAGTTAAAAAAGAAGTGAGGAAAACCTGAATTTTACTCTCCCACCATTCGTCACTCGCATCAATGGTTTTCTTCCTTGAATCCCATCCTAGTCCAATTTCATTATAAAGCAATGACCTCCATCTTTTCCATTCTTCCTTGAGGTTATCCCACTTACTATTCATTTTTTGTTTATCATACTTTTTGCCCGTTAGCTCCTCAAATTTACTAATTTTGACTGTCCATCCATCCCTTTTGTTGTTTGCAGGACGATTGCCTTTTTCAATTTGTTCGATGCACAACTTACAAAAGATTTCTACATCTTCCGAGCTCCAAAATGCCTTTGATGAACTCATCTACTAGTAAAGTGACATGAACAAATTTAAGAGACATAAACAAACAAGATCAACCATGAACCAATTCGAATGAAGAATATAAACAAATGAGTACAAACAAGTATAAACTGTCCAATACACATTCGTCACTAATGTGTATTGGATGGGGGCCCTAAGACCAAGTCATGAGCATTTAATAGTTTTACCTATTGAACATTAAATGTTATAGGGTAACTACCTCAATCCAATGACAACTTAGAGCAAGATTCACTAAAGGAAATGTGCACGCATTTGAAGCATTGAAGAATATTAAAATTCAACTGTGAGCCTCTGTTTGTGCATGGTCAGATATGGACATGAAAAATAAATGATGTTTCGACCTACAAGGAGTACCAACACGATGAAACAAGCCTAGAAAAGAAACGATCAACACGATGAAACTTAGCAAATAGAGCTGGGGTTCAGAAACAGGATCTTAGAGCCCGGCGTATCACGTCCGTAAAGACAAGACAAACTCCAAAGATGAAGAAATCAAAGCAAGCAGTGTCTCAGCGCATTCGACTTGGTCATTAGAGATAAGACTTCGAAATAAGGAGCAAATGACTACTTGGTATTTTGTAAGCCTTCTCTGGATAGCTCTGGTCTTCTTAGGATGGAGATCAAGGGGCAAGTACTTCTTTTTCTTGTAAACCTCCCTCAAAGCAGCCTTTTGTTTATGGGAAATCACAGTCAAGACTTGTGCAATCGACAGCCTCACCACCTTTCTACAACAATTGAAGATCAGAAACCCATTAAAAAAAAGCACTAATTTCCATATGTTCAATTGGAAAAACTGCCCGGCAAGGAATTATACCAATTAAGCTACCATAACTGCACTAAGAAATCTCAATAAGTTACTTGCAAACAGCTAGCTCTTTGCATTTTATCCACTCAAGATTCATCAACCAATCGTGCTTTTCCGAATTTCCAATGCCTTACAGAATATAACCATCCCATGCTTCCGGCCACCCATTACTAAAAAGTACCCATTACCAAAACATTGATCATCCATCATATAAATAGCAATAAATACAGCATGCTTTGACTGACTTCCACAAACAAGAAATCCAATATGTGCCGAAAACCCAATTTAACCACCATAACCAAAGCTCATGTTCATCCCAAACCCAACATTACCATATACCAAAAACATAAAAAAGCTCCAATGTAGACCATCGAAATCGTGGAAATCAAGTAAGAACAACGACGTACATCTTGGAGAGCTTGTTCGGGGCACCATCGGTGACCTTGGCAACGCGGAGGAGGGCGAGCTCGGCCTTGAGTTCCTTCAGCTGGGTCAGAAGGTCGGTCTTCGACTTCTGCCTCAGCTCGTGCACCTTGATCCTCGCTGCCACCGATTCAAATTGAAAGCGCAAGTTCAAGTCAGCAACACAAGACAAGATAACCCCCGCCCCCATTTCATCCCTAGGGTTTCGCCATCGCAAGAGCAAGAAGCAGAGCCGTCGCTGATCTGTGAGAGGAAGCAAACGATCAAAGAGAAACAAAACCAACCTCGGATCTCGGATTCGCTTGCTTGTCAAGAGGGTAGAAGATCCAGATCTCGGATTCACTCGCAGGGAGAGAGAGACGAAGAAGAGAGCTGTCGCGTGATGGAGTGGTGCGAGTTGCAGGGAGAGAGAGAGATGAAGAAGAGAGCCATTGTCGCATGATGGAGTAATGCTGCAGAACAGAGGAAAGCATTAAAAGAGTTAAGGTTTTGTTTTGTATTGGGTAAAATTGGACTTTTAATAAAATTTTGAGGGTAAAATAGGCAATCAGCAAAAATTCATTAATAGGAGGACTAGCATGCCAAAAATGCTGAAATGCCCAAAGTAGATCCCCACCTATTTTGGGCTTTTAGCATTTCAAAGGCAAGCATTTAGGGAAGGGGAGCTCCAAATGCTGAACCAAACACCAAAATTTATTCCCAATGGGCTATGGGGGCCTAAAGCCCCTTGGGAAAGCCGAACCAAACGGGGCCTTAGTGGGAGTTTATAAAGTAAAGACATTATATTTTTGGCGAAGGCCGACCGTGTACCCACACACGATTATTTTTATCGGGTACGATAAAAGTGGTGAAATGATTGGTTGAGTAGAATGATATACTATATCAGCATAAGGGCTTGGATATATTAGCTTAGAGTAGGTAGTATACCTTAAGTACCGCACAACTTTGGTGAGCAATTAAGTATCGCATAGCTTTAGTGAGCAATTAAGTATCGCACAGCTTTGGTGAGCAATTAAGTATTACATAGCTTCTACCGCACAACTTCGGTGAGCAATTAAGTATCACACAACTTTGGCAAGTATTAGCTGTATACTATATCAGCCTGAGGACTTTGATATATCAGCTTAGGGTGAGCAGTATATGTTGTTGTCAGCTTTTGGCGAGCTTTTCTATCTATTTTTAGCTTAGGGTGAGCAGTCCTTGATATAATAGGACTTTATAGGTAGTATTGAATGAATGACCGAGAAATGGTCTTGATAACATGGAATCGACTGGATCGATTGATCGATGGCTCGATCTATTTTGATGAATTGATTTGTTGAAATGATTGATTAAGTGATTGATTGGCACTGACTTGCAGGAAGGGACTAAGGCAAAGGTAAGTCCTCTGACTTGTGCTTGTGCTTAGACAGCCCTTAGGGCATATTTCCTTCCTAGTTAGAGCTTAGGGGGTGAACTTGTTGAGACATCGTCTCACCCCGTTGTGGGATAACATTTTCAAGTCCTTAGATGGCGGCTCCTCCCGAGCATTTTGCATAGCCGAAGAAGGTCACTGAGCAAAAGTGTTTTATTCCGCTTCATGGGAACCCGAGGGGATGGGTCTATGAACTTGTAAAGTCCGTGGTCTGGGTTGATGCGGGTCTACCCCATAAGGTACCCCTATCAATACAGATCATGGTATCGTTAGGAGTGGAATGGCTAGAGAGAGGGCCCCATACCGGAGTCTGAAGTCCCTATGTATGTGCTGGAGGTTGCTTTTGGGAAAGGCATAGCCGACCCACCAAGTAGTTTAGTGGTGGACCCGTGTTTATCGGACCTAGGGACCCCGGAGTATTTCGTTGAAGTCTCGACTGATTAGAAGATTTGTAGCCTCTACCCCCCTTTTTTGCAGACCATGTATATAGTCGGCTATCATTGTCTATGACATAGTTTGTTATGTGTATAAAGGTGTGATGTCGTTTGGTTTTCAAAAATTGTGGTCCTACTTTCCTATCCCATCTTGTTGTTGTCTAGGGATTAATTATTCACTTCCGCATGTGCATTAAAATGAATGGATCGGCAATGCGTCCTGGGACGTCGCTATTTAATCGACCATAGAGGGATGGGCACGCGCTCGGAGGATTGGGGTGTCACATCCCCGTTTAGTGGTATCAGAGCTAGGTTAGTGGTTGGAGTGATAAGGTGCGATAAGTTAATGGGATAGTTAGTAGGAATGGCCTTTATTTCATGTTGGTGCATGTCTATGATAGTTGTTTGGCAAAATTGTTTGTGGTAATCGCTCAGCTTCTAATTCCATGTGGAATTGGAAGGTAAGTTTTTTTAAGGACCCTGCTAGATGAGTGATCAGGAGCAGAGGATTCCTAAGAAGTGTTCCATAGGGCCTATCACTCAGGGTAGGACGCCGACGAGGGTCGGTACCCGAGGAGGCCATGGTAGAGTGCCAGCTTAGGCTAGCGTAACTGGAGTAGGACCACTCCCGGTTGGTGCTGGGGTAGTAGCCCCTGAGGATCCAAGACTCGCTGGAATCATGCAAGCACTCGAGATGTTGGGAAACAAGATGGATCAGCAAGCTCAAATTCAAGCTGCTAGTACCGCCGCTACCACAGCTGCCGCTAATGTTGCTGCGGATGCTGCTACTGCTACCGCACCTATCGCCGCACCTGTTGAGGTTCCACCAGGGAATGTGGTCGCTGGGAGACCAATGCATAAACTGGAAGAACAATTTCTTAAACTAAATCCGCCGAAATTCACTGGGGTAGGAGACCCCAAAGCCGCAGCCTTATGGATCCAAGGCTTGGAAAAGGCCTTTGCACTGCTAATGTGCACAGATATGGAGAAGGTATTCCTTGCAACCTACCAACTACAGGGTAACGCTAACACTTGGTAGAAAGCCACCAGAGGCACGGTATTCCCTGAAGGTGTAGTTCCGGAGTGGAACGCCTTTGCCGAAGTCTTCAACAACAAGTACTTCTCTGATAGTGCCAAAGAACTGAAGATGGAAGAATTACAGCACCTTCGCTAAGATTCAATGACGGTAGATTAGTATGAGGCGAAGTTCGCTAAACCATCGCAATACGCCCCTGAATTGGTCGAGAACCTAGTAAACCGAGCTAGAAGGTTTAAAGATGGGCTTAGACCGGAAGTGAAAAGCCCGCTGGTGCCATTTAATTTGAAAGACTACAATGACCTTTACGAATGGGCCCAGCTGATAGAGAGAGACTAGAACGGACGAGCCGCCGCATCTAGGTCGCGGTTGGGGTCAAATCGAGATGGGAATCGATATGGGAAGAAGCCCATGACCGGAGGAAGATTCCATGTCCCGCCCAATAGGAAGGGTGGAGTTGGCAAGGCAGGGCCAAGCTAGAATGGAATATGCCGCTTTTGTGGAAGGCAACATGGTTCGACCTCGTAACCTCGAAGGATGGGCGCTTGCTTCGAATGTGGCCAGCATGGTCACATAGCCAGAGATTGTCCTAGAAGACTGAGAGGACAACAACAGTTACCGCCGCTGCCACCGATGGGTTAGATCAGAGGATTCGTGCCGCAGAACACACCGCAGGTTGGACAAATCAGACCCCCAGCTCAGGGGACAGTGTACGCCATTACAAGAGGTCACGCAGAGGACGTGCCTGATGTGATTACAGGTACAGTTTCACTGAACAACCATGCTGCTTATGCTTTGTTTAACCTTAGAGCGACTCATTCTTTTATTGCTGAGCAATATGTTAAGCTGATAGGATTAAGTCCTGTATTACTGGAGTCAATGGTTAGCATATCTACACCGTTGAAGGATAAGGTGTTAGCTGCATTGGGTTGTACTGGTTGCAAGTTAGTGATTGGTGAGCGAGAGAGGAAAATAGACTTATTAGTCCTAGCCATGTATGACTTTGATTTGATAATTGGCATGGACTGGCTCACCAAGCATCGAGCTAAGATGGACTGTTATCGTAAAGAGATTCAGTTTGACTCGTTAGAGGGTGAAAGTTTCAAGTTTGTTGGGAATCGAGGAGGACCCTCGATTACCTTGATCTTGTCGCTTGAGGCAACTCGTTTGTTAGACGGGGGTTGTCAAGGTTACTTGGCAACTGTCGTGGATACAATAGTTGTGGAGCTGAAGATCGAAGATATCTCAATGGTGCAAGAATTTCTCGATGTATTCCCGAATGAATTGCCAGGCCTATCGCCAGAGAGGGAGATCGAGTTTGTGGTTGACTTAGCACCCGGGACAAAGCCAATCTCTAAGGCTCCTTACCAGATGTCGTTGTCAGAATTGAAAGAACTAAAGGTGCATATGCAAGAATTGTTGGATAAGGGATTCATACATCCCAGTGCATCACCTTGGGGAGCACCAGTTCTATTCGTGAAGAAGAAAGATGGTTCGTTGCGTTTATGCATTGACTATCGTCAACTCAATCAGGTGACGATCAAGAACAAGTATCCACTCCCGAGGATCGACGACTTGTTTGATCAGTTACAAGGAGCATCGATATTTTCCAAAATCGACTTGAGAACAAGTTACCATCAGTTGAGGATCAGGAATGAGGACATTCCAAAGTCAGCATTTCATACTCGATACGGTCATTATGAGTTCACTGTAATGCCGTTCGGTTTGATGAATGCCCCAGCTGCTTTTATGGATATGATGAACCAAGTGTTCAAAGAGTATCTAGATCAATTCGTGATCGTGTTCATCGATGATATCTTGGTGTATTCGAGGAGTGCTAAGGAGCATGAGAGTCATCTAAGAATGGTACTGCAGACTTTGAGGATTCATCAGCTGTACGCCAAGTTTAGTAAGTGCGAGTTTTGGTTGACTCGTGTTGCTTTCCTAGGTCACGTGATTTCAGGTGAAGGAATCTCCGTGGACCCATCCAAGATTGAATTAGTGATCAACTAGCCAAGACCGACTATAGTATAAAAAGTTTTCTGGGTTTAATTAGTTATTATAGAAGGTTTGTGAAAGGATTTTCGGTTTTGGCGTCACCGTTGACTCAACTCCTGAAGAAGGACGAGAAGTTTGTGTGGATAGACAAGTGCGAACGTAGTTTCCAAAAGCTTAAGTAGAAGCTAACTACCACACCTGTGCTGACTATTCCATCCGGTCCTGGAGGATACGAGATCTATAGTGATGCGTTGTTCGGAGGATTGGGTTGCGTGCTGATGCAACATGGTAGGGTTATTGCGTACGCCTCCCGCCAGTTGAGACCTCATGAACAGAACTACCCGATGGACGACTTAGAACTCACGGTAATCATTTTTGCTCTGAAGATTTTGAGACATTATTTGTGTGAAGAAAGATTCTAGATCTTCACTGACCATCAAAATCTCAAGTATCTATTCTCTCAGAAGGAGTTAAATATGAGACAACGTCGCTGGATGGAACTTCTGAAGGACTACGATTGTGATATTCTGTATCACCCCGGAAAGGCGAATAAGGCCACCGACGCTTTGAGTCGGAAGTCTTCAGTCGCACATGTGATGCTTAAAGAGTGGAATCTACTCAAGAGAGCTCAAGATTCAGTTTTCAAATTTGAGGTAGGCCACCTTTCAAATCTTATGGCCACTCTCAGAATTGAGCCGAATGTTCAGATCATGATCAAATTACTTCAGCCAACAAACCCAAATGTTCAGAAGATTTTACAAGAGGATACTGATAATAGAAAGGCTGATTTTCAGATTTCTAAGGATGAAACACTGAGGTTCCGAGGACGATTGTGTGTACCTGACAATGCAGAGCTTAGAGAGATCTTATCAGAAGCTCATCGTAGCAGTTATAGCATTCATCTTGGCAGTACGAAGATGTATCAGAATCTGCAGAAATTTTTCTTTCTATCATTTCCAAGAAAGTTGACAAACTGAGGGGATACATAAAAGCACTATTGGTGGTCTGGTATGAAGGCGAACATCGCCAAGCATGTCGCCAAGTGTCTGACGTGTTAGCAAGTGAAGGCACAACATTGTAAGCCAGGAGGACTTCTGCAACCTCTTGAGATCCTAGAGTGGAAATGGGAGCACATCACGATAGATTTTATGACAAGCTTACCGAGGAGTAAGAGAGGAAATGATTCCATTTGGGTAGTGGTCAATAGACTGACAAAGTTGTCTCACTTCATCGCAGTACAAAAGGACCTTGATTTGGATAGACATGCAGAGGTGTATGTGCGTCAGATAGTTTGTCTGCATGGAGTGCCGGTAACGATAACTTTAGACCGGGACCCGAGATTCACGACTGCTTTTTTGGAAGAGTTTGCAAGCTGCTTTAGGGACGAAGCTGCAGTACAGTACGGCATATCATTGTGGCACCCCCAAACCCGATAGGGTCGCCACAGATACTAAGCGTTTAAATCTTAAGCAAAAACAACTTATTTGACGTTAGTACAAAGGGAGTTGTAATTTAGGCCGAGGTTTAGGCGTAATTTTTTTTTTTGAAATGACTTAGGGATTAGCGCAGCTCACAGCGGAAATTAGAGGCGAGTCTCACCATCTCTCCACTTCCTTAGCGATAGCACAATGCACACCCACTATATAATGAAAGAAAACACAAAGCCGAACCACTTTTATTTACATTTTAAGATGGACATCTTTGGGTCGGTATAGCCAAAAAGGAAAACCGAGACTTTTCACTAAACTCGGTGGTATCTCTAGTGAGATCGTCGACCCCCTATACTAAAACATGAAAACCTTCCATCTAAGTGTCGGCTCTAACTCCCAAAAAGTGTCATCCTCCTACTCTTCACTCGTGCGGGCCATCACACCCACCCCGGTGCGTCAGGCGGTGGGGGTGGCAACATCCCCAACATCACTCCATCTCGGCGAATGTGGACAGACACGAACTCCTGTACAACCGGGCCCCCAGACAAGCCCACATCATACATCACAAACGTACGGATCCGTATAAACGTCGGACCGGGGACGGCGGGACGGTCAATCTCCGTCACCTCGACCTCCACGTCGAAGGAAGGCCGTAAAAGACACCCCGCGCGACGGTAGGAAGCGGCATCGTACTAATCTGAAATGTTGGTCCCCGAAGGGGTGAGTACAACCACTCAACAAGTAAAGGTCCAATGACCACTCAAGCATCATACAATACAATCAAAGCATGGCATGTCATTTAAATGTACATACATACTTTACCTTGACATCATACACATGTCATCATATCTCACATACATGCACCATCATACAGTCGTTATCCCCATCATGCATTCATGCATTTATCATTATCACATCACATGTCATCATGCCATAAGTGCACTCACATACATGCACCATCATATAGTCATCATCCTCATCATGCATTCATGCATTCATCATTATCACATCACATGTCATCATGCCTCACATACATGCACCATCATACAATCATCATCCTCATCAATATCACATCACATGTGCCATTATGCCATAATTGCACTTACATCGTACACTCATCATCCATGCTATCAAGCATACACTACCATGAGATCCATAGCATGTTATTTATGTATGCATACATGACTTACCTTGATATCATACACATGTCATCATATCTCGCATACTTGCATCTATTTACATGCAATATGCCACATGCATACATCCATGCACATGATTCACTTTCAATTCTTAGCTTTCATAAGGATCTCATCAATTTTCTTCTTAGGGACCAATGTTTGCATCCCAAAATTATCGCTCGCACCCAACCTGGCATCGCGAGGAACCTCCGGCACACACCTCCGGGCATCTCGAAACTCCCGAGGACATCCGGCACACACCTCCGGGCATCCGGCTCACACCTCCGGGCATCCCGACACTCCCGGGGCATCGTCGGCTCACACCTCCGACGGTCATTCATATCCTCATACCTTTCTTTTCCAATTCCACTCTTGAAATCTCTAATGCAATTGATTCAAAGTGTGCTTTTGAAATCATGTAGTATGCATTAAAGAAATTCCCCTTTTTGATTTAATAAAACCCTTTTGAAATCATGTAAAATTTTTCCTTTTCTTGAATCACATATGAAATGCATGAAGTCATTACGCCATTACATGAAAACAAATCCAAAGCCTCATAGTTTGCATGACATTTCTATGGACCACACATCACAGTCCATTAAATAGGCAAATGACACTCAAAAATCATGAAATTTAAAGCATATGATAATCAAGGCAATACGATAGTGATTTCATGAAAAACAAACGGCCAATAAAGTTCCACACAAAAATATCATTCACACAATCACCGCATGAAATTTCGGATAAAGACAGAATGTGCAAGTTTTGAAGTAATTCAATTAAAATGCCCAAATGACTTCCGAAAATTATGAAATTTTACCAGGTTATAGTTAAGACACTAAATTAGATTTTTCATGAAGGATTCTAGGCCAGATTCGTTTTAGATAGTTTCCTATAGTCGTTCGAAGCTTCTGGTCCTCATACCGAAACGTCCAGTGTACCTATATCCGAAATATCGAGTTTTTACCTACCTATCCTTCTTCGTTTTCTCTGAAATTTGGATATGTTTTAATTCAAGAGGTCTCCTACAACTTTCATGAAGGGATCTAAGTCAAATTTCCAAAGAATAGCTTCCATATGGGTCCATGAAGTCTCGGGTGCTCAGTACCGCGTCTCCAGATTTACCATCTTCAAGAGTAGGTCGATTCCCTAGGCTATACTTGTTCATTTAACTTCAAATTTTAGTATGTTGGTCTTTAAGATGTGCTCTACAAGTTTCATGAAGGGATCTAAGTCAAATTTCCAAAAAATAGCTTCCATATGGGTCCATGAAGTCTCGGGTGCCCAGTACCGCGTCTCCAGATTTACCACCTTCAAGAGTAGGTCGATTCCCTAGGCTATACTTGTTCATTTAACTTCAAATTTGAGTATGTTGGTCTTTAAGATGTGCTCTACAAGTTTCATGAAGGAGTCGAAGAGAGATTCTTTGTAAAAATCAACATGCAACCACAAATCTACCACAAGGCCAGCAAAGTGGTTCCGGATCTAGTGTCTCCGTAGGATGAGGGTTTGACCCCCTAAATCTTCATATTTTTGCACGAAATTTTATTATGTTGTAGTTTAAGATGTTGGCTACAAATTTCATGAAGAAAACAAAGTCAAAATCGAACTCAAAACATGCATGCAACCTCTCACAAGATTCTGACTCAAGCAGTTTATGCGAAAACAGCAACATCACTCAAGAACAAGACATCCTAGCTTCGATTTCTTGGACTCTAAACACCTCAAAACACACATGCAAGAGCACCCAAGGATCCTAACTTGCCTCAAGAGATCGAGCTATGGACGGCACACGGACTGCACGCACGAACCTCCTTCTCCTTCCTCTTTTTCTTCCTTTCTTCCTTCTCTTCTCCTCCTTTCTTTCTCTCGGATTTCCCTCTCTCTCTCTCTCTCACCGTGCGACACTCTCTCTCCTCTCTCCTCCATAATCCGGTTGCTTTCTTCTCCTTTTTGCTTTTCTTCCCCCTAATCATTGCTTATTTGACCTCTAAGCATGAATGCCAAGTGGCCAACACACTAGGACACATGGGGGGGAGCATGCATTTTGAATTTTCCCTCCCCACCATGCTTGTCCGTACGGCCCAATGGGCCTCATGGGCCTGGCCAAAATGGCCCACTTTAGGCCCTCTATCCATGGGCCTAAAGTCCAAGCTATTGGGCCTAAGGCCTAAGTCCAAATGGTCCCTAACTTGCTTTAATAAATCCCTTGATTCTTTCCTTATGGATTTCGAATTTTTTTTTTATATGGCCAAAAATCTTGCAACATATAATCTATAGGAAGACAAGTCTAAGAGAAACAAAGCCAAGAATAAATTGTGTTAAAAAAATAACTTATAGTACAAATCTTAAGAAAATTCAAGAACATAGGCGTATAGCACTTAGTTTTAACGGCTAATAACTAAAGCATAAACCATAGGTAATTTCATTACCTAATTACGAGCTTTAGGACATTCTAGGGCTTATCTCAAATATTTGGGATGCCACAATTCTCCCCTCCTTAAAGAATTTCGTCCTCGAAATTAAGCGTTACTTACGTCCTTGGAACAAGTAGGGGTATTTTTCCTTCATCTGGTCTTCACTCTCCCATGTGGCTTCCTCCATATCGTGATGTCGCCATAATACTTTTACCAAGGGGATCTTCTTAGTCCTGAGAACTTGTTCCTTTCGATCCAGTATTTGCACAGGCTCCTCGATGTACTTCGCTTTCTCATCCACTTTGATGGCTTCATGATCGAGTATGTGACCGGGATCCGGCGATACTTTCTTAGCATTGACACATGAAACACATCATGTAAATTTCCCAAATTAGGGGGCAACGCCAAACGATAAGCTGCATCTCCTATTCTTTCAAGTATCTCAAAAGGTCCAACAAATCTGGGACCCAACTTTCCTTTCATTCCGAAATGAGATACTCCTTTTAACGGGGATACTTTAAGAAATACATAATCCCCCACACTAAACTCCAAGGGCCTTCTACGCCTGTCCGCATAGCCCTTTTGTCTACTCTGGGCCGTCTTAAGTCTTTTCCTAATAATCTCAACAGCCTCAGTGGTATCTTGTATCAATTCAGGTCATGTCAATCTTCTTTCACCTACCTCATCCCAACAGATAGGGGTTCTGCATCTCCTCCCATATAATGCTTCATATGGGGCCATGCCTATACTTTTCTGAAAACTGTTGTTATAGGCAAATTCTACCAAATGCAAGTTCTCATCCCATTTCCCTCTAAAGTCGATGATACAGGCTCTTAGCATATCCTCTAGAGTTTGTATCACTCTTTCGTTTGTCCATCTGTTTGAGGGTGATATGCGATCGAATTGAAGTTTTGTCCCTAAAGCATTTTGCAGACTTCGCCAAAAATTCGAAGTAAATCTAGAGTCTCGATCCGAGGTGATCGTTACAGGTATACCATGCAAGCGTATTATCTGACTCACATAGATCTCAGCAAGTCTATTCATTGAATAGTTCATACGGACTGCTAAGAAATGGGCAGACTTAGTTAAACGGTCCACCACTACCCAAATTGAATCGTGGCCACTTGATGTCCTTGGCAGTCCTTGTACAAAATCCATCGTCACATGCTCCCACTTCCATTCTGGTATGTCTAGCGGTCTTAAAAGTCCTGCCGGTTTGCGATGTTCCGCCTTTACTTGTTGGCACGTTAAACATTGAGAAACATACTTAGTCGTATCCATTTTCATACCATTCCACCAAAATTGCTAACGCAAATTTCTGTACATTTTTGTACTTCCGGGGTGAATACTGTACCTGCTCTTATGTGCCTCCGACAAAATCTCCTTCCTTACTTCTTCGTTGTCGGGTACACAAAGTCGTCCTTGGCATCTTACCGCTCCGTCTTCGGAAATTTGGAATTCTGGTCTCTTCCCTAAGGACACCGCCTCTTTTACTTTCATAATTTCCGGATCAGACCTTTGCAGGGTCTTAACTTTCTGGATGATTTCCGGTTCAATCCTTAGAGCTTTAAGCATACCAGTAAGATCATCCACTTTTAACTTAAATTCCGAGTCTGCTACGGATTTTAATAAACTCCATTATGCTATTCTTAAACTAGCCATCTCCATGGCTGACTTACGGCTAAGAGCATCTGCTACTCTATTCGCCTTCCCTGGATGGTACCGTATCTCACAATCATAATCTTTTAACAATTCCATCCACCTTCTTTGTCTCATGTTCAACTCTTTTTGTGAGAACAAATATTTCAGGCTCTTATGATCCGTATAAATCTCAAACTTCTCCCCATACAAATAATGCCTCCATATCTTCAAGGCGAACACTATAGCCGCCAATTCTAGATCATGCGTGGGGTAGTTTAGTTCATGGGGTTTTAGTTGTCTAGATGCATAGGCTATGACCTTGCCATGTTGCATCAAAACACATCCCAATCCTTTGTGAGATGCATCACTATATACTGTAAAACCATCCGGTGCAGAGGGTATGGTTAACATTGGAGCCGTGGTTAACTTTCTTTTAAGTTCTTAAAAGCTCCTTTCACAATCCCCACCCCATTCAAATTTCGCATTTTTCCGAGTTAACTTGGTTAAAGGACCCGCCAATCGGGAAAATCCTTCAATAAACCTTCGGTAATAACCGGCCAGTCCTAAGAAACTTCGTATTTCAGTGGGTGTGGTCGGTCTCGGCCAATTTATTACCATTTCAACTTTTGCCGGATCTACTGCAATTCCTCCTCCTGACACCACGTGTCCTAAAAATGTTATCTGGTCCAACGAAAATTCACACTTGCTGAATTTGGCATATAGCTTGTGGTCCCTCAGAGTTTGCAAAACTAACCTCAAGTGTTGCTCATGTTCTTTTGGTCCTTTTGAATAAACCAAGATATCGTCGATAAAAACAATCACAAACTGATCCAAATAGGACTTAAATATCCTATTCATTAGGTCCATAAATGCTGCTGGTGCATTTGTCAATCCAAATGGCATGACAAGGAACTCGTAATGTCCATAACGAGTCCTAAATGCAGTCTTAGGAATGTCTTCTTTCTTAATTCTTAGCTGATGGTATCCCGATCTTAAATCAATCTTAGAGAAAACCGAACTTCCCTGGAGTTGGTCAAATAGGTCGTCAATTCTAGGCAAGGGATACTTATTTTTAACGGTCACTTGATTTAATTGCCTATAGTCAATGCACAAGCGCATCGACCCATCTTTCTTTTTCACAAACAGAACCGGTGCACCCCAAGGTGAAGCACTTGGCCTAATGAATCCTTTGTCAAGCAACTCCTGTAGTTGCACTTTCAACTCCTTTAGTTCCATTAGGGCCATCCTGTATGGGGCTTTCGATATAGGTCCTGTTCCAGGCATTAACTCAATTTCAAATTCAATTTCTCTTTCCGGGGGCAATCCAGGCAACTCTTCAGGAAATACGTCTTGAAACTCACTTACTACTCGAATTTCATCAAGTTTAGGTTCTTCCTTGGTACAATCTCTAATCATTGCTAAGTACCCCTGACATCCTTCGTCAAGTAACATATCAGCCTCTACTGCTGAAATAAGTGCTATAGATAAGTTAGCCTGGCCTCCCAGAAATCTACAATCCGACCCATCAGGTAGGACAAACTGGATTACTTTTCCATAACAATCCATTTTGGCCCGATACTTATGGAGCCAATCCATCCCTATGATAACATCAAAATCGTACATGGCCATCACAACTAAATCTATTTCCATATCTCTTCCTCCTATGGTTATTTTACAATTTTCACACACCAGCGTGGACAACACCGCATCCTTTAAGGGCGTAGAAACGCAAGGAGGAGTCTCAAGAAAACTCGTTTCGATTTTTCTCAACAGTCTATATCTTTCAGACACAAAAGAATGCGTAGCACCCGTATCAAACAATGCATAAGCCTTCTTGCCATTTATGAAAATTGTACCTGAGATGACGTTCTTGGAAGCTTTCGCTTCCTCTTGGGTGACTGCATACACTTTTCCTTGAGTTGGTGGCTTCTGCGGGTTCCTCTGAAAATATGGCCCAGTAGCACGCGGAGGTACTTGTCGCAGTGAGTTGATACTAGTGCGGGGCCTCTCCTGTGGACAGTCCTTCTTAAGATGTCCTATCTTTCCGCAGCCATAACACTTCAACCGTCCATTACAGGGTCCTGGGCCATGGCGTCCATCACACCTTCTACACTCTTCATTCCGATAAGGGTGTTTTCCTAAAGTCGGACCATTCCTAGCCTTCCCAAAACTCCCGAAATTGCCCTTTTTCCTAGACTCCCAGGTCTGACCCTGACCAGTATAGGGTCTCTTTCCCCGCCTGTTGTCACCAAAAGACAATTGTCTCTTATTTTTCGATTTGCTCCCTTACTAACTCTGCTCCACCAACTGTGCCCTTTCATAGATCTCATTATAATCTCTTATGTTCAAAGGCACCAGTTGTTTCCTTATACTAGTCCTCAATCCCTTCAAAAACCTCTTAGCTTTATCGTCCTGATCTTCAATCAATCTAGGAGCATATCTAGACAGTTCAGAAAATCTTGCCTCATACTGATCCACTGTTAGATCTTTTTGTTCTAGTTGAACAAATTCTGTGATTTTCTTATCCCTAGCACAGTCAGAAAAATGTTTCCTATTGAAAGCCTTGACAAACTCCTCCCAATTAACATCGGTACTGGTGGAAAGATCGTGTCCCTTGAAGCTCTCCACCAAAACTTCGCATTTCCCTCCAGTGGTACTCGCTAAAGTTATTTTCTCAAAGCATCATTGCAGTCCAACAACCGGAAAATTCGCTCCATCCCATCAATCCAATGCTCCGCCTCCTCAGGACTTCCCATTCCATTGAATTTGGGTGGCTTCAACTTCAAAAATTGTTCCACCAGTCCCTGAGTACGGCGTTCTGCTCCGGGTTGTTGCTGCGCTTGCCTTTCCATCAGATTTCCAATATTGGCCAATGCCTGTAGGATATCTTCCATTCGGGGTTCAGCCCTTGATGAAGAGGCTTCAGCCCTAGGTGGGCGATGACTTCCATACCGCACCATGATTTTCCTGCAGTTTCCAAGCATTTGCCTCAGGAAATATCTGAGACTCAGAGTCTCCAAGAAAAGTAAAAACACCAAGAAGGTAAGTAACATAACCATGTTACTAGCAGCCGAGAGTACTCTCGAAACATAAACCAGGGATCTACGGGCGAATACACCTCACCCGTTGTTCAAAGTTAACCAACCGTCCTCAGTCAGTACCCTATGGTGTGCATTGTCAAAACTTTCCTCATTTTCCAAATGGGGCTCCTTATCACTCCAAACATAAACCTTTGGCTGATACCAACCGCTGTGGCACCCCCAAACCCGATAGGGTCGCCACAGATACTAAGCGTTTAAATCTTAAGCAAAAACAACTTATTTGACGTTAGTACAAAGGGAGTTGTAATTTAGGCCGAGGTTTAGGCGTAGAATTTTTTTCTTTTTTGAAATGACTTAGGGATTAGCGCAGCTCACAGCGGAAATTAGAGGCGAGTCTCACCATCTCTCCACTTCCTTAGCGATAGCACAATGCACACCCACTATATAATGAAAGAAAACACAAGGCCGAACCACTTTTATTTACATTTTAAGATGGACATCTTTGGGTCGGTATAGCCAAAAAGGAAAACCGAGACTTTTCACTAAACTCGGTGGTATCTCTAGTGAGATCGTCGACCCCCTATACTAAAACATGAAAACCTTCCATCTAAGTGTCGGCTCTAACTCCCAAAAAGTGTCATCCTCCTACTCTTCACTCGCACGGGCCATCACACCCACCCCGGTGCGTCAGGCGGTGGGGGTGGCAACATCCCCAACATCACTCCATCTCGGCGAACGTGGACAGACACGAACTCCCGTACAAGGGCCCCCTGACAAGCCCACATCATACATCACAAACGTACGGATCCGTATAAACGTCGGACCGGGGACGGCGGGACGGTCAATCTCCGTCACCTCGACCTCCACGTCGAAGGAAGGCCGTAAAAGACACCCCGCGCGACGGTAGGAAGCGGCATCGTACTAACCGAAATGTTGGTCCCCGAAGGGTGAGTACAACCACTCAACAAGTAAAGGTCCAATGACCACTCAAGCATCATACAATACAATCAAAGCATGGCATGTCATTTAAATGTACATACATACTTTACCTTGACATCATACACATGTCATCATATCTCACATACATGCACCATCATACAGTCGTTATCCCCATCATGCATTCATGCATTTATCATTATCACATCACATGTCATCATGCCATAAGTGCACTCACATACATGCACCATCATATAGTCATCATCCTCATCATGCATTCATGCATTCATCATTATCACATCACATGTCATCATGCCTCACATACATGCACCATCATACAGTCATCATCCTCATCAATATCACATCACATGTGCCATTATGCCATAAGTGCACTTACATCGTACACTCATCATCCATGCTATCAAGCATACACTACCATGAGATCCATAGCATGTTATTTATGTATGCATACATGACTTACCTTGATATCATACACATGTCATCATATCTCGCATACTTCCATCTATTTACATGCAATATGCCACATGCATACATCCATGCACATGATTCACTTTCAATTCTTAGCTTTCATAAGGATCTCATCAATTTTCTTCTTAGGGACCAATGTTTGCATCCCAAAATTATCGCTCGCACCCAACCTGGCATCGCGAGGAATCGCGAGCACACACCTCCGGGCATCCGGCACACACCTCCAGGCATCTCGAAACTCCCGAGGACATCCGGCACACACCTCCGGGCATCCGGCTCACACCTCCGGGCATCCCGACACTCCCGGGGCATCGTCGGCTCACACCTCCGACGGTCATTCATATCCTCATACCTTTCTTTTCCAATTCCACTCTTGAAATCTCTAATGCAATTGATTCAAAGTGTGCTTTTGAAATCATGTAGTATGCATTAAAGAAATTCCCCTTTTGATTTAATAAAACCCTTTTGAAATCATGTAAAATTTTTCCTTTTCTTGAATCACATATGAAATGCATGAAGTCATTACGCCATTACATGAAAACAAATCCAAAGCCTCATAGTTTGCATGACATTTCATATGGACCACACATCACAGTCCATTAAATAGGCAAATGACACTCAAAAATCATGAAATTTAAAGCATATGATAATCAAGGCAATACGATAGTGATTTCATGAAAAACAAACGGCCAATAAAGTTCCACACAAAAATATCATTCACACAATCACCGCATGAAATTTCGGATAAAGACAGAATGTGCAAGTTTTGAAGTAATTCAATTAAAATGCCCAAATGACTTCCGAAAATTATGAAATTTTACCAGGTTATAGTTAAGACACTAAATTAGATTTTTCATGAAGGATTCTAGGCCAGATTCGTTTTAGATAGTTTCCTATAGTCGTTCGAAGCTTCTGGTCCTCATACCGAAACGTCCAGTGTACCTATGTCCGAAATATCGAGTTTTTACCTATCTATCCTTCTTCGTTTTCTCTGAAATTTGGATATGTTTTAATTCAAGAGGTCTCCTACAACTTTCATGAAGGGATCTAAGTCAAATTTCCAAAGAATAGCTTCCACATGGGTCCATGAAGTCTCGGGTGCTCAGTACCGCGTCTCCAGATTTACCATCTTCAAGAGTAGGTCGATTCCCTAGGCTATACTTGTTCATTTAACTTCAAATTTAGTATGTTGGTCTTTAAGATGTGCTCTACAAGTTTCATGAAGGGATCTAAGTCAAATTTCCAAAAAATAGCTTCCATATGGGTCCATGAAGTCTCGGGTGCCCAGTACCGCGTCTCCAGATTTACCACCTTCAAGAGTAGGTCGATTCCCTAGGCTATACTTGTTCATTTAACTTCAAATTTGAGTATGTTGGTCTTTAAGATGTGCTCTACAAGTTTCATGAGGAGTCGAAGAGAGATTCTTGGTAAAAATCAACATGCAACCACAAATCTACCACAAGGCCAGCAAAGTGGTTCCGGATCTAGTGTCTCCGTAGGATGAGGGTTTGACCCCTTAAATCTTCATATTTTTGCACGAAATTTTAGTATGTTGTAGTTTAAGATGTTGGATACAACTTTCATGAAGAAAACAAAGTCAAAATCGAACTCAAAACATGCATGCAACCTCTCACAAGATTCTGACTCAAGCAGTTTATGCGAAAACAGCAACATCACTCAAGAACAAGACATCCTAGCTTCGATTTTTGGACTCTAAACACCTCAAAACACACATGCAAGAGCACCCAAGGATCCTAACTTGCCTCAAGAGATCGAGCTATGGACGGCACACGGACTGCACGCACGAACCTCCTTCTCCTTCCTCTTTTTCTTCCTTTCTTCCTTCTCTTCTCCTCCTTTCTTTCTCTCGGATTTCCTCCTCTCTCTCTCTCTCACCGTGCGACACTCTCTCTCTCCTCTCTCCTCCATAATCCGGTTGCTTTCTTCTCCTTTTTGCTTTTCTTCCCCCTAATCATTGCTTATTTGACCTCTAAGCATGAATGCTAAGTGGCCAACACACTAGGACACATGGGGGGGAGCATGCATTTTGAATTTTCCCTCCCCACCATGCTTGTCGGTTCGGCCCAATGGGCCTCATGGGCCTGGCCAAAATGGCCCACTTTAGGCCCTCTATCCATGGGCCTAAAGTCCAAGCTATTGGGCCTAAGGCCTAAGTCCAAATGGTCCCTAACTTGCTTTAATAAATCCCTTGATTCTTTCCTTATGGATTTCGAATTTTTTTTTTTTATATGGCCAAAAATCTTGCAAAATATAATCTATAGGAAGACAAGTCTAAGAGAAACAAAGCCAAGAATAAATTGTGTTAAAAAAATAACTTATAGTACAAATCTTAAGAAAATTCAAGAACATAGGCGTATAGCACTTAGTTTTAACGGCTAATAACTAAAGCATAAACCATAGGTAATTTCATTACCTAATTACGAGCTTTAGGACATTCTAGGGCTTATCTCAAATATTTGGGATGCCACAATCATCCTCAAACAGATGGCCAATTTGAGAGGATGATTCAGACCCTCGAAGACATGCCGCGAGCTTGCGTGTTGGATTTCAAGGGAAGCTGGGAAGAATAGCTTCATCTTGTCAAGTTTGCCTACAATAACAACTACCAATAGAGCATTCAGATGGCTCCTTTCGAAGCGTTGTATGGCAGAGCGTGCAGAACGCCAATGTGTTGGGATGAAGTCAGGGAAAGAAAGATCACAGGCCTAAAGTTGGTTCAGTAGTCAGTGGATGCAATTGCAGTCACCAGAGGTAGACTAAAAACTGCTTAGAGTCGTTAGAAAAGTTACGCAGATAAGCGCCGGAGATCATTGGAATTCCAAGTTGGTGATCACGTTTTTTCTGAAGGTGTCACCAATGAGGGGTACTTCACGCTTTGGCAAGAACGGAAAACTAAGTCCGAGGTATGTAGGTCCTTTTGAGATTTTAGAGAGAATTGGGATCCTAGCGTATTGTCTTGCATTGCTGCCGAGGCTGGCGCAAGTGCATGACGTCTTTCACGTGTTGATGTTAAGGAAGTATGAGTCTGACCCGATCCACGTGCTTAATTTTGAAGAATTGGACATGGATGACAGAGTGTCGTACGTTAAAAGCCCAGTTCAAATTGTGGATCGAAAAGAATAGGTTCTGCGCACCAAGACTATCCCGTTGGTCAAAGTGGTCTGGCAACACCACGGCACTGAAGGAGCAACTGGGGAAAGTGAGGAGTCGATGAGACAATTGTACCCCCACCTTTTTGTTTAAAGTATTGTAATGGTTTAAATTTAGATGATTAAATTTTTATAAGAGGGGAAGAGTTGTGACATCCTAAAATTTTCAATTCTATTTTCAATTTAATAAATTGGGCCTTTCAACGATGTGCCTATAGTGCTATTCTCTGAGCTGATCACTCTTGAAATAAATAGACTATCTAGGGATGTCATTAAGGGATTTTAACACAATAGACTTGAGAATTTGACCAGAAATCGACTACTCGATCATGCTCATATGCATAGATCATTACGGCACAGTAAAGATCGATTAGAGATCAGGGGTAGGTCGGTTTGACTGAGATGTGTGGCTAAGTGTGGATGATTCCACCAAATTGAAAAATTCTCGTCGATCGGCACTAGACTGATTTTTATGTCGTTTTGGTACCCTGTGTCCATATTTGAAACCTCGAGATTTTCACAACTACTGAGAGTCGCCAATGTGTTGAAGAGGTTCATTGTGGCTCAAAGAAAATCGATCACGGGTCATTTGCACTAAAAATTTCTAAAATCTACCCGGTAGGTTAGGTCACGCTAAAATCGCGCCAGATTGAAATTAATCATGAATTTAAATCCAATTTTAGAAATTGAAAGTTATGCTATGTCACGAGTCATTTTAGAAACATCGACTCACCCTCCGAACATTTTTCTGCAAACTAAGATTTTTGGCGAAAAGTCGATATAAGGCCGTTTTCGACCGGAAAATGCAAGGGACCGTTTTTTATCGCGCAATTGGGATGTAAGTTGGTTCTATTGGCAAGGAAAAATATCAAATTGATCGAGGACATGTCGGTGGATTTTATAGGGCTGAAATTGACTTCAATTGGAGAAGGATTGATCCAATTTGAGGGAAAGATCTTCAAAATTCGTAGCCCCCCATGCCTCAACCTTTTGGACCACTTTAATAGCTTATAAGGGAAGCTTTTGGGGCTGGAAAAATTGCTGAGGAAGTCAGCAATCTGGTGGGCCAAGGTCAAGGGGACAAAGGGGTGAGGATAGAGCAAGAGGGATCCTCCACAAGCTTGTTGTCCCCCCTTCTCCTTCCCTTGCTGTCGATCCCCCATTTCCAGAGCAAAGAGAGAGCTTCAAAGACCAAAAAAACCGAGCTTAGCCCCCCTACTGTCGCAACCACCCGTTAAGCCGTCGGAGTCCCCCTCGCACGCGCCGTCGCTCGCCTGTCGCTGCCGTTGGAGCCCCGCGAGTCCTGTCGCACTGTCCCGCCTCCTGTCATGCCCAACCACCTTTCCTCGTGTCCCTTGGCCGTCATGGAGGTCACCGAAGTTCATTTCGCGTCGTCCAGCAGCCGTCTCCACCCGGCTGGACCACCACTGCTTGTTCTAGCTATTTTGGCCCCAACCAGACACCGGTACAACCTTTCTCGACCAAGATCAGTAGTCAAAACCCAGTAAGGCCTTGGAGCTTCGAGGCCCGTTTTAGAGCCCATTCCGGCCTCAAAAGGTGCCCTCGCTTCGGAGTTTATCGATCATCTCCACCTCGCCGTCCTAGTAAATTCACCGACTCGCAAATCTAGTGAGTTTACTCACTAATCTCTGCTTAGGAAGTTAATTATGCTTAATGGTTTATTAGTTTAAGTTAAGTATGGATTAGGTGGATAATTAGAATAGATTAGCAATTTAATTAATCGTTATTGCATGTTAGGTGGTTAGAGTAGTGTAATTAGAGACTAGATACGCTCTAGTATTTATCTAGTTAGGTTCGGAATTTTTCCGGGCCCGTTTTAGTATTTATTTAGGCTTTTTCGACCTAAGTTCCATTTATTGGCATTTATTAATTAATTTTCAGAATTATTTAATTAATTATTATTTTTCGAAAATTAGACCGTGATAGCTGGTGACCGGAATTTCGTGCTGAGTTCAATGGTATGATCGGTTTATTCAATTGAGTGCTGATTTGTGCAATTTGAGTAGGAATTGTAATTTTAGGGTATTTATCCCAACCTAACTCTTGAGATTTGCAATTCGTTTGTTTATGTCATTGTCAAAATTAGCAACATAGTCCGTCACTTAATTTTGATAAGTCATTTTAGCTCTCGACTGTGTACGGATGGGTGAACGAGATCGCTCCATAATCACCTAATTCAAATGAATAAGAAAATGTAAGCACATGGAATAAATAAAGAGCTGGTGGATGACAACGATCTAAATTTTTTTATTGTTTCATTTATTGGCGAAAAGTCCATATATGAAGGGAATTTCCTAAAAACGAATTAGGAAAATAAAGACATAGGACACCCTAGCAAGGATTGGAAAATAAGGTTATCAAATACCTAGACATGAACTAGGAAAAGCAAAAGTTTGAGACTCTCCCTAATGAGAACAACAAAGGCATGAATTGAAAACAAATTTTCCAAAGTTTTTTTGCCATTTTTTTAAAACAACAAATTTCTCGGGAAATAATAACCTATGAGGCGGCTATGAAAATAAAAGATCTAAATTAAAAGCAAATTCTCTAAAAGTTTTTTTTAAAGGACTTAATGGTTTTTACTTCTAAATCGAAATGACCATGGTACTAACTTCCTAATTGACCTATACCCATCATGGACCAACCAAATATATGGAAAAGTAAATAAATTGCAAAGCAAAGTTTAGATGACTTACTTTACTTGGTACGACGACAGCAAACACATGGACATGTTAAGAAAACTCCTACTAGGTTTTGAAGTTGATAAAACTTTATTATTCTTATTCTTATTATAAAGAATAGTAGACTTCTGAAGATATATCACAGACTCCTATCAAAATCTATTCGTTCCAGAAGTCTTTCTTACTCTGACGTAATCCAGAATAAAATCAAGTCCAGAACGAAGATATAATTAGACTCAGATTTATTGATTTTGTGACAAAGATTTAGTATGAACATAATAGAGATTTATTCCTTAATATCTGGCTTTCTAATGAAGAATCTCACTAACCTTTTATAAATACATTGATGGACTCAATCACGAATTGATGAAATCAATCTCGAAGACAAGTTCCTTTTTGGTAAGCATCTATTTATGGAAACTTAGATTCTGATTGTATGGGCTACCGGAATTAACGGATTTTCACTTCAATCTTCAAATGGCTACAAGATTTCCTTAATCGATTATGTTCAACGGATTAATTGGAAGAAATTCCTCTAGAGAATGCCAATGGCTAGTAAGGCATAGAGGAGTTTTTAAAGAGGTCATTTAGTCTATTTGAGATAAAGCGTGAAAATTGAAATTCCAAAGTTTGAAACATTTCCAACCACTTGTTCTTTAACGACAGCTCTTACAAATTGTATTCAAGAAAGAAAATCACGAGAAGAATGACTTAGTGCGAGAAAAAAAAAATCTTCCATTGAGTGTTTGCACTCGAAATATTGTACTTCTTTGTTGATACTTTAGTGAATTTCAGCCAAAAGGCTGCCAGCCGGAGAGAGTAGATGTAGGCTTGATCTAAGCCGAACCACTATAAATCTTGTGTGCAATTTTCTCTTCCTTTAACTCTTATCTGATTCTGATTTTTTGCCAGGAGTCCGGTGGTTCTTTTAATTAGACTTTGACTCTTTTACAAACTTTGCTTGCAACTTATTTTATTTCACATTTATTTGTCAAAATTTATTTTAAACACTTATTCGCCCCTTCTAGGTATTAGTACTAGCATTTTCAATTGGTATGAAAGCCATGTGTTCTTCTGTCAAAGTGTTTATACTTTTGAGTCAAAGATCTTCTATGGCTAGTAGTTTAGCACCAAGACTTGTGGAGGGGTAGAGCAATACTAGGGCACCTTATTTTGATGGAAAAGAATATATTGTGTGGAAGAATAAAATAAAGGAATGCCTAAATTCTAGAGATCCTCTAGAATGGGATGTTGTAGAAAGAGGAATCAACCCAAAGACAGTTTCAGCTTCAGACAAAAGAAAAGAAGTATTAGATAAGGATGCTGAGGAATCCAACCAAGCAAAAATTACTAAGAGACAGGCTCTTGATGCAAAAGCCATCTATTCTTTATACTATGCCTTGTCTCCTATTGAATATAACAGAATTTCTTCATGTAAAATAGCTAAAGAAGTCTAGGATAGACTTCATGTCACCTATGAAGGAACAGATCGTGTAAAGGAAACAAAAACAAATATCTTACTTGGTCAATATGAATCCTTCATAATGAAACCTGGAAAGTCTATTGGAGATATGTTCAGTCGATTTACAGAAATTATAAATGGCTTGGCATATCAAGGTCAACCAATTTCTACTACAATGAAGGTCAACAAACTTCTATGATGACTTTTAAAGGACTGTAACCATGTGAAAATATCAATTCGGGAGACACAAAGAATCATGCCTCTTTTTATTGATGAGCTGATAAGCACTCTTCAATCATATGAAGTGGAACATATCAATGATGAAAAGGATCTAAAAGGTAAGAAGTCAATTGCGCTTAAGTCTAATACTGATTCGGATGATATAGACACAAATGATGATATGGACGACGAAGAGCTAGCTCTCATGATAAAGAAATTCAGGGAATTAAATAGGAAAGGAAGAAGATTGAATTGGAAAAAACAAAACAAGCAAAATTTCTAGAAAATATCAATAGAAGATGCTGAAAACTAGCAAGGATGTGATATGTTTTGAGTGCAAGAAAAAGGGACACATCAAGCCTAACTATCCCTTACTGAAAAAATAGAGATGAAAGTATAAAAAATACAAGAAAGCTCTAAAAGTAGAAACCTAGAGTAACACATAATGTGAGGAAAGTAAAGAGGAGTTTGCAAATATATGTCTGATGACTCACTTAGAATTAGATTCAAAATTAGAGTCAGACTCTGACACAGATTCAGAATCTCACAAGGAACTCGAGATAAGTCATTCAGAAATTCCTATTAAAATTTCTAAATATATAGATGAACACTGCTTGAATCTCAAATCTTCTCTTAAAAGGATTTTTGAATTAAAGAAGGATAATTCAAAACTCAAGTAACAGGATAATTCTTTGAGAGAAAATTTGAGAATCTGAAAAATGATTTTGATGATTTGAAAGGAAATACTGATTCACTTTCAAAAGAAAATTAATGTTTGAAAAATGAGATTTCAGATATTTCTACAAAGTTCTCCAAAAAATAAAAAACTTTAGAGAAAATCCTTTCAGCTCAAATACCCTATTATAACAAATCTGGTTTAGGTCTGAGTAAAGAAAATACTCTTTTAATCGATTTTCGTAAAGTCAATGAGAGACTTAAACAAAAACCTTCAAAATCTTCTTTCAAAAATTATTTCCAAAATGTTTTTATAAAAGTTGTTGGCCAGAGTGCTCTTAAATATTCTAAGCATAACAACTCAAAACATTTTGAGAATGAATGTTCTAAAATTTGGAGACCTATTAAGAAGGATTGGACAAAGGCTGTCTTTAAAACTAACTCACTAGGACCCAAGAAAATTCAGGTACCAAAGAAAGTTTGAGATTTCTTTTTGACTGCAGGTTATTGTTAAAAGGAAAAGCAAATGGTACTTGGACAGTAGCTATTCTAGACATATGCTTGGAGATTCAAGCAATTTCGTAAAACTAGAAAAACAAAAAGGAGAAAATGTTTCATTTGGTGGGAATAACAAATGAAAAATTACTGGACATGGAACATTGAGGATTGAAAGTTTGATCATCAACAATGTTTTTCTGGTGAAAGGTTTGAATTATAATCTTTTGAGCATAAGCCAGCTATGTGATACAGGATTTAGAATCAATTTCCAAGAATATGTTTGTTCTAGAGTTAGTCGAGATTTCTCTTAATCTTTCACTGGGCAAAAACATGGTAATATATATCTTCTGGACATAAGTCCAGAGAGCTCTCAATGTCTTATCTCAATTCAAGATGAAGCATATCTCTGGCATCGCAAGCTTGGACATGTGAGTATGAAACATATTGCTAAACTATCGTCTAAGAAGTTCGTTCGAGACCTTCCTAAAATGGTGTACCAAAAGTCTGAGTTGTGTACTCCATGTATCTTGGGAAAACAAATTAGAAACTCATTTAAACCTATAAATCAAGTTTTCATTAATCGAGTCTTGTAGCTTCTTCACATCGATCTTTTTGGACCTACTTGAACACAAAGAATTGGTGATAAGAAATACTATTTGGTAGTTGTGGATGATTATTCCAGATTCACATGAGTTTTCTTCTTGGCAAATAAAAAAGAAACCTTCTCATATTCTTCAAAGTTTGCTAAGAAGGTTCAGAATAAGAAATGTTATGACATTTCAAGCATAAGGACTGATCATTGGGGAAAATTTGAAAATCAAAACTTTGCAAATTTTTGTGATGAGAATGATCGTCAACATGTTTTCTCCTCTCCATACACTTTAGAACAAAATGGAGTTGTAATAAAGAAAAATAGGTCGTTACAGGAGATGGCCAAAACTCAGCTAATCAAAAGTAGTCTCTTCTTGTTTTTTAGCAGAAGTAATTTCAACTACCTATTATATAAATAACATAATATTTTTAAAGTCCATCCTAGATAAAACTCTCTATGAAGTTTGCAAAGAAAAAAACATATATCTCTTATTTTCATGTATTTAGTTGCAAGTGTTTCATTTTGAAGAATGGAAATGATCGGTGTTGACACCTAAATTTTGGTGATCTAGTCATTTATTTATTGTATAGAAAATTAGGGGTTAATTTTATCCCTGAAAAAAATATTAATTGCATAGCATAAAGATGTAGGTGCATTTATTTTTAATTTACATGTTTTGCATTTATTTCTTGGACCGGTGACGGATGGATTTGAATTAGTGGTTCTGAGCTTTAAATTGACAGGCCGGACTAAGCCCATGAAGCGAGTAAATTGGCCCAAGCCTGTTTTTTTTTTAGTGATCGGAAATTATCTCATGAGAAAATAAGAATTTGAAATTTTCCGGAATATCGATTTGGAAAAATTGAAACCCTAATCGATGGCCTATAAATAGGTTTGTTTGCGTAGGGTTTGGGGGGCCACACATTGAATATACGGCCGCACAAAGGGGGCTTTTCTTTTCATCACTTCGTAGGGGTTTTATTTTCTTCGGGGGACTTCTTTTTTATCACTTCGTAAGAGGGAGACCACACGGTGGAGATACACGACCGTGTATTGGGTTGCATCTCACGTTGCTGGCCTGGGCACCTTCATCAGAACGTTCTTGATTGGCGCGCCTTCACTTTGCAAGAGACAATCCAAACAAAGAAGGAGGGCATGAAGCATTGAGACGCCATTAGTGAGTGGAGGAATAAAAAATAAGGAATTAAAGAGGAATTGTGAGTAGTGATTTGTGGAGATTAATTCACGCAATTCTCACATCTCGGACGCCGTTTTTCCGAGACCAACGTCAACGAAGCCAGTCCTCGCCCACTCTGCAACTTTCCGGTGTTTCATCCAGCAATTCCAGGCCGGTGAGCAACTTTCGGCAAAGCCCAAACACTGCTCAGCGAGACCCAGATTTCTCCTTGGGTCATTGAATCCCACAAGTCCAGCCACTATGGCACTGAACTGACGCCACATCATCGCAACCGCGACTTCTCCACGCGAGCCCAGTCTACTTCGCTGTCATTGGAATTGCTATTGTGGCTCGATAATCCTTGACCGGATGTGAATAAGCCTTTGGGTCAAGTTTGGTTTTCTTCTACAGGTCTTCTCGGGGTACCCAACAGAGACGTCCACGAGATAAACCTGGAGAGAGACTCGTGCTTCCACTTCCCTACTGCACCCATTCACAAAGTCCACGCATGAAGAGATAGAAGAAAAATCAGGGCATAGATATTCTCAGTAAAAAAGGGTGGTCAACTTTGAGAGGGGATTGATTGTGTTTCACAAAAATTGAGGACTAAGCTGCAGTAGTCCCTTCACGAACATCTTCTTTGGCCCACCGCTTTGGGAGGTTTCTAAAGCGGTCCCAAGTTGATCACCAAGACGTGAGTAGCCGCGTCTCCACCCCATCAACAACCAGCCGCAGAGCCGTCGAACACCGCAAATCACTTCTGATCACCAATCGCGATCTATTGTCCGACACTCAAATTTTGAAAGTTATTGTCACAGGACCCATAATCACGCACCATTGACGACGAAGCTATTCTAGTCCCGAGCCGCGAGTCCCTACGTGATCTCGCAAATCATCCATGAACCATCACCGTTGACGCCGCCAAGAAGCTGATCGCCATTGCCAGTCATCCGTTGAGCGGATTCCATTCGATTCAAATTTGGTAACATTGTTTGCGAAGTTAGGTAATTATCTTATCTAAATTTCATTTGGATATTTTATTGCCTAGTGCATGCTTTTACGTGCATATTTGAATTATTGGCGTATTCCTAATTATGATTTATGGCCTAATCCGCAACCGCACATCAATTTTTTATTTCATCTATAAGGCTTTAGATGGAATAATTAATCACGTGGGAATAAAGTTGATATCTTGATCTTTAAGGCTTAAGATCAATTTATCGATTTTATTAGCGAAATAATCAAGTTTGATTAGATATCGTTTCCAAATTCAAACGATGGATATTATCTTTGATGACAGTGAATGATTTGGGTGCTTATCTTTTAATTGTTTTATTTATCCCAAAAATACAAAAAAAAATTGCATTTGCATTCCATGTAGATTAGAATTGATTTCCTAGATAAAGTTGCATGATAGAATAGCTTTTTTTTAAATGCATGCAGTATCTAGGTTAGATAATATATATTTATGGATTGGATTGCATGATGAGATAATTTTCTAAGTTAAGATAGGATTCGGATTAGTCTAATCCTAACTTAAAATAGATAATATCTCAATTTAGTTAGATTTTTTTTTTAGCAATTTTAATTAAGAATTTTTATAATAAAAAATACAAAAAAAAAAATAATCATGCGCATGTCATATAGAATTAGATTCATGAAATGCATGTCATTTAGTGATTATTGCTAGGTCCATTTAGTTAAAATTGTCTGTCATTAGAATTAGGTCATTTGGTTATATTGCATTGCATTGCATATAGACTAGATTTTATTAAACAAGAGAAAATCCTTAAAAAGGATTGAGTGATTGCGTGTTAATTAGAAAATCATATCTAGGATTGTCGATGTGAATTTTGATCTAACATTGCAGACGCTTTCGTTGCCCTGAGGTAAGTCTTGCAATTTATTCATTATTTTCTTAAGTGTTAAATTGGTGGTTTGCACACCTGCATAAACACCTCACATGTTAAGAAAGCAAATTAAAATCAATTCAAGCTGCTTGCCAAACATTTTTTCAAAATAAAATAGAAAGGTACTGAAAGGGTGTTAGAGAAATCTAACGTAATCAAGTCCCCGAACTCACAATCTCTGGTTCGAAGGAGTAAAATAATTCTCCCATTATTTTACTTAAGTGTCTAATCGACCTACCAAAAATAAATTAGTGGCGACTCCTAAAAAATCATTTGCATGTTACAAACTTGAACCTAAATCACGAATTAGTATGGGCTTGGGAGAGCCCGAGCTAAGTCTAGGCTTAGTAATCCATTAGCCAAACCCTAGATGTTTCACTGAAAATTTGGTCGTGACAATCGGCCTGGGAAATTTGAAGAAATATCGAATAAATGTATATTTCTTGGTTACTTTACTTCAAGCAAAGCTTACAGAGTCTTCAACAAGAACACACAAATTGTCGAAGAATCCATGAATGTCAGATTTCAAGAAAGTGTCTGAACCAACAAGATTAGACTCAACTTGAAGAGTCTGAACTAGTTTTAGACTTAATAAAATCTTATTCCCCCGAGGAACCTCAATCTTCTAGTGATCAAAGTTAAGTAAAAGAAAAGTCAAAAGAATCAAAGAAAACTAACGTTCAACAAACCCTTGCAGAAAGTGACAAATCTAAGAGTAATTGGAAGCACAAATCAAGCTATCCTAAAGAGCTCATTATTGGCAATATAGAAGAAGGGATCCATACCAAATCAAAAGTAAAAGAAGACTCGAGTGTCTTAGCTCCTATTTCTGAAATAGAACAAAAGGGAATAGAAGAAGTTTTATCTTATGAAAGTTGGATAGAAGCAATGAAGGAAGAATTCAGACAATTCAATATTAATGATGTATGGGAGTTAGTTCCAAAACCAAAAGGAAAATCTGTGATTGGAATAAAGTGGGTGTTTAGAAACTAGATGGATGAAAAAGGTAAAGTAACCAAGAACAAAGTAAGGCTTGTTGCAAAAGATTATACACAAGAGGAAGGAATAGATTATAATAAGACATATGCACCTGTAGCCAAGTTAGAGGCCATAAAATTATTGTAAGTAATGCATGTTTCCATAATTTTAGGTTATTCTAGATGAATGTCAAGAGTGCATTCCTAAATGTTTATACAAGAAGAAGTCTATGTGGAACAACCACCAGGATTCGAAGATCCCAGAAAGTCAGACTTTGTCTACAAACTGAAGAACGCTTTGTATTGTCAGAAACAGACATCTCAAGCTTGGTATGAGAGACTGAGTAAGTTTTTGGTAAATAATGGTTTCAAGAAAGAAATGGTTGACACAACATTGTTTATCAAAAAGGATGAAAAAGACTTTCTACTTGTTCAAATATATGTGGATGATATAATATTTGAGTCTTCTAATGAAAGTTTGTGCAATAAATTTTCAAAATCCATACAGGAAGAATTCAAAATGAGCATGATTGGTGAATTTACATTCGTTTTGGGTTCACAAGTCAAACAATCAAAGAAAGGAACTTTCATTTATCAAAAGAAATATGCCAGGGATGTTATCAAGAAGTTTGGAATGGAAAACTGCAAGAAGACTAAGACTCACATGTCAAGTTCTTCGAAACTTGACAAGGATAAAGATGGAAAGAAAGTTGACAAAAAGACATACAGAAGCATGATTGGTTCTCTTCTCTACCTTACTACTTCTAGACCTGATATTCTATTCGATGTGTGTATGTGTGCTAGATTCCAAGCAGATCCTAGAGAATCTTATCTTAGTGCTATTAAACATATTATCAAATATATTGCAACAATTTCAAAGTTAGGTCTATGATATCCAAAAAGAGGAGACTTTACATTACTTGGATACTGTGATGCTGATCTAATTGGTTGTAAAGTTGACAGGAAAAATACTTCAGGAACGTGCCAGCTCTGGGGACAAATGTTGATATTTGGGTTCTCAAAGAAGTAGAACACTGTGGCACTCTTAACGATAGAGGCAAAATATGTTGCTATTGGAAGTTGTTGTTCACAAATTCTTTGGATCAAGCAATAACTAAGGGATTTTGGAATAGAAGAACCTTGTACTAAAATCAAATGTGACAACACAAGTGCGATCAACCTCACCAAAATTCCTATTCTCCATTCAAGGGCAAAGCATATTGAAATTCACCATCATTTCATAAGAGATTGTGCAAAATGGCGAAATCAATGTTCAATCCATTGATTTGAAGAATCAAATGGCAGATATCTTCACCATACCACTGGATAAAGGATTATTTGAGTTCATTCATGAAAAATTGAATATTACTCTTGCATCTAGCTAAAGTCTATGGACGAGCAGGCTCATCAATTCAACCTATAGTAAAAACATCCTTCTAAAAGCCTTCCTAACTCACGTACTTATATTTCAAATTTTGGCGTATAAGTTTCTTTCCTTCTTGAACAGGTATGATTATTCTTGAATTATTACTTGCCTTTTATATTTTTGAAAATTGTTATATCTTTGCTGATTTTTTGGAATTAATTTTTCAAAAATCGTTGACAGTTATATTTTAAATTTTTAAAAAACGGAAGTTTTTTTGTGCCTATTCGGTTGCCCTAATTCATTTTCTTTAAATAAAATATTCGACCATTTTTCTTGATAACCATACTCTCTGCAAACCCTAATCTTTCTCTCAAACTCTCACTTCTCTTGATCTACTCTCACATTCTTTGCAAAATTTCTCACTCCATCACTCATGAACATGTCATCAAAATCCTCCTAGTCCGTTTCGATGTCTTATAAGATGAAATCCTCTCGCATTGCTAGTCACTAGCCTCAGTTTGTCCCTGAAGGTCCGACACATTTTGATCCCACCGAGGGATGAATCGCCTCAAAGCACGAATCGACAATCAGTGAAAGAAGAGGTTACTCAAAAAATGACACCTATTTCGGTAAGAAAGTTCGAGGTACTTCTCAAACATTATGAGTTTTTGAAAAAGGGAGGAAGTCCCATGGATTTCATAAGTTTGTTCTTGAAAGAAAATGGCTATGGGAACGAAACCTTGTTCTTTAGAGTCATGGAAAACTTAGGACTGGTAGAGGTTGGAAGAATAGAAAATGAATTTTCAAACTTTCCTTCTGATCCTCGCTTTGGCACATAGGGTCAGACTGAGAGCAAAAAGGAAGATGATGATGAGAGGGTGTTCAAAAATTTCCAACCCAAAATGGGTGTTGCTGTAGAAATTGCTGAAATAAAAAGGGAAATTGTTTCGATGAAAGGACCATAAGAAAGTCTACTCTCAGATGCTGAATAGGGGGTCATCAACCCTCGAACAGTAGATTTTGATTTCCTAGATTGCATCAAGGTGAATTTGTGAGAAAAATTTACCAAACTTTAGATGTAGAGGTTCTGTGTGGAGTCATCTTATACTTACCCTGACTCGACTGCTTACTTTTATTCCAACCCGTCTGTTTTGGATCCCACTCATGTTCAATTTACTATGAGTGATAAAATATTTGATGTTGATGTTAATTTGTTGGCTGACATTTTGGGAATAGAAAGGAGTGGATTCTTGCCCATCAATGTGTCCAACGAAGAGGTCACCAAGTTTCTAGTGAAGGACAAGATTCCTAGGGGAAGCATTACTTACTCTAGGATGTTTCCTTCTAATATTTTACTCCACAATATCATCATCAATTGCATCAGACTCAAGGCTGCTTCAAAAACTGATGTTTCCATATTCAAGGCAAAAATGATATAGACCATCTACAATGGTGTTGTTTTCTCACTTCCTCACACCATCATATTGCACATGTATAGAAATGTCATGAAGGGAAAAGGGACAACTTTTGTATACAGCATTGGTAACCAGACTTTTCCAACACTTCCAGATTCAACCGCCATCCAATTTTTGCTCCAGAACAATTGTTCCCATGCAGATTGAACTTAAAATGATCTCAAAAATGAGATTGAAAGATCTATCTGGAGTCTTGAAACTTTTGAAGAAAGAATCTGCTAGCAAAGTTAAGTTAGGATCTGCGGCTGAGAAGAAGCGCAAAGGGAAGAGTGTTGTCTCGCGAACTCCAAAGAGAAAATGACTTGTTATTCTTCTACAAGACGAAGAAGAGAAAGATGATGAAGACGAGACTGTCTCTGATGTTGTGGCAAATATTGCCATGCGGAATCCTCTTGGTGGTATAGCTGATTCCGAGGAAGAAGAAGAGGATGAGAGTGAGAAAGAACCGAAAGAAGAAAGTGAAAGAGAAAAAACTGGAGCCAAAGAGAGTGAGGAGGATGACTTAGATGATGAAGAGAGAGATGCCAATATGAACAAGGGACGGGAGCATTCTAACAAGAAAGGAGAAGATACGAGAAAATTTGATGCAGGAGATGTTGGAGAGAAAGGAACCGGTCAACAAACTAGTGCTAGAAGAGAAGGAGTGCAGGAAGGAGAAAGAGTTCTTCCTCAGATTATAGCCACTGTGACAGGGGGAGTAGGTGAGAAAACTCCTTTTACTGACCAGACTGTCGAGCCAACTGCTAGTGATGGCATCAATCGATCTCCTCTAGATATTGAAGATATTTATGCATCTCATTTCTCTTAAGTTTCTCCTAGGGGTTAGGATAAAGAAGCTAATGTTCAGGGGGGAGCACCACATTTCACATGTTTAGGTCAATGTTCCTTCACCTCTAGATACTCCAACAGTATAGTTTGTCGAAGCTAGTGGCCAAACTGAATCAGAATCAAACTATCCTTGGATAGTAGAGCTCATTTTGGAAATTAAGGCATAATAATCTGGGATGGAGGTTGGAATCCAAAAGTTATATGTTGCTCTCGGTACTACCTCAAAATCTCTCACCGGAAAGGTACTGTCCCTTGATGATAAAGTCCAAACCATAAATCAGCAGGCATCTCAAAATTTAATGAAGGTTGAGACTGTCTTTCATTAGTGCCTAACTAAGCTTGAGGAGACTGTGCAGACTTTGGAGGATTTCCAACTTGTTCGTGTTCCTAGGAAACCTTGATCCTTTTAGAACCAAACTCTCTTTCTTATTTTCTTTGTGCTTGTTTGATTCTCTCTTTTTACTGTTGACAAAAAAGGGGAGAGTTTTGCATATTTGAAGCTTTAGTTGGTGCTGATTGAGTTTTTCAATGCTGGTGTGGTTTCTTTTATGCAGATTATTGATTGGTGTGTTTTGTGAGTGCAGACTAGGTGTATCTTGTGCAGACTTATGCAAACTTTATTGTGCTTGTGCTTACTATTTGTTATCAATTATCATGTGCTGCTAAAGTATTGTTTTGTAGGATAACTTTCATATTATGCTTAAATATGCATGAAAATTTTGTCACCATAAAAAATTGGGAGATTGCTGAGAAAACTCTTATCAGGTTTTGAAGTTGACAAAACTTTCTTGTTCTTGTTTTTATTCTAAAAAGTTGTAGACTTCTGAAGACATTTCGCAGACTCTTGTCAAAGTCTATTCGTTCCAGAAGTCTTTCCCACTCTGACGTAATCCAAACTGAAACCAAGTCCACAACGAAGATATAATCATACTCATAGTTATTGATCTTGTGACAAGGATTCAGTATGAACATAATAGAGATTTATTCCTTAATATCCGGCTTTCTGGCGAAAAATCTCACTTACCTTTTATAGATACATTGATGAAATCAATTTTGAAGATAAGTTCATTTTTGGGAAGCATCTACTTATGGAAACTTAGGGGGTGCATGACAACCACCTGTTTTTGTTCCAGAAACAATTTTTCTATTCCAGACTTGTTTTTGGAAGAGAAATCCGTTTGATAAAATTATTCCATTTTTCTATTTCTGAAATAGATTTTTGTTCCAGAAATAGGTTTGGAATAGAAATCAGAAGTAAAAATTTTCTACTTCTCTATTTCTGGAACAGAAATGAGAAATAAAAATTCTTCTCATCATTCGTCAACCAGTACTTCATCCGTTGTCGCCGACCACCGTCCGTCAGCCGCCGCCCGCTACCCGCCGCCACCGCCACCGATCGCCAGTCCGCCGTCGTCCGAAAAGAAGAAATTTTATGTCGTTATCAAACGAATTTCTATTTTTAGAGTAGAAATTTTATATCGTTATCAAATGGTTATTTTTGCTTAAAAACTCATCTAGAAATAGAAATAGAAAAATCTATTTCTTTTCCAAAAATAAATTTCTTACTAAAATGATTATCATTCGCGCCCTTAGATTCTGATTGTATAGGTGATCGAAATCAACGGATTTTCATCTTAATTTTTAAACGACTACAAGATTTCCTTAATCGATTATGTCCAACGGATTGATTGGAAGAAATTCCTCTGGAGAATGTCAATGGCTAGTGAGGCATAGAGGAGTATTTAAGGAGGTCATTTAATCTATTTGAGATCAAGCATGAAAATTGAAATTCGAAAGTCTGAAGCATTTCCAACCACTTGTTCTTCAACGACAGCTCTTACAAATTGTATTCAAGAGAGAAAATCACAAGATGAGTGACTTAGTGTGGGAAAAAGAAATCTTCCACTGAGTGTTTGCACTTGAAATATTGTATTTCTCTATTGATACTTTTAGTGAATTTTAGCCAGAAGGCTGCTAGTGTGGGAGAGTGAACATATGCTTGATCTAAGCTGAACCACTACAAATCTCGTGTACAATTTTCTCTTCCCTTAACTCTTTTCAGCTTTATTTGTTGCAACGTTTTAAGTTTCTCAAAAATCTATTCTCTCTTATCTAATTCTAATTTTTCACTAGAAGTCCGGTGGCTCTTTTAATCAGACTCTGACTCTTTTACAGACTTTGCTTGCAACTTATTTTATTTCACATTTATTTGTCAAAGTTTATTTTAAACACTTATTCACCCCCCTCTAAGTGTTAGTACTAGCATTATCAAGACATGCACGTGGTACGTAGCTTGATTTCTACTCTAGACAACTTAACAAAATGGAGCCACAATGATGATTGGACTAGCTGTGGGCATGTGGATTGTGTCGGGTCCTCATCCTCCAGCTTGGTCAAAGAGCTGACTCAGGTCGTGGGCATGCGAATCGAGGTGGGTATTCTTGACACCAAGAAAGAGATTTAGGGATTGAGATGAGTGACTCGTATCATGGGCATGCACTTGGAGTGGTATCCATCTCAATAACTTCCTAAGTGATCTTGTGCGGCCTAAGTTTGACAGCAGGTTGTGTGCGTAAGAGTGTGATGTAAATGCCTAGGCAAGCACAACGGTTTATATGTAAACAACACTTCAATAATTCAAATTCAAAACATTCATTCCCAACTCCAACCTGCAAGACAAGGGTTAGCAATCACTGCTCCCCTTATACCTCCCATATGCAAAAACATTTAATACCTTAAATGTTATGGGTGTACCTGGAATTCTCATTGCCAAACAAAAATATTTTTGAATAAGAGAAAATTCGGCCTAAGTCCATTAAGAGTTTTAACTCAAGTCCCTAGCAGATTCACCAAGCTATCGCAACCTCCCTAAAGCGAGTGGAAGCACGTAGGGGTTTGGTTAATGGATTATTAAGTCTAGACTTTACTCAGGCTCTCCTAAGCTTATGCAAATTCATGACTTGGGGCTTAAGTTCTTAACATGTAAATGATTTTTCAATTAGGAGTCTTCACTAATCTATTTTTAGTGGGTCGATTGGAAACCCAAGTAATGGGAAAATTACTTCACTTCTATGAACCAAAGATTACATAAGTTCGGGAACTTAATTATGCTAGATTTCTCTAACACCCTTTTGGTACATTTTCTCTTTTATTTCAATAAAAATGTTTTGCAGGTAGCTTGCATTGATTTTAAATTACTCCTAACATATGAGGTGGTTATTGCGGGTGCTTAACCATTATTTAACACTCAATAAAGCAAAGCAATAAATAAATTGTAAGCACATGAAGGAAATATTTACCTTAGAGCAATGAAAGCATATGCAGTGTTAGTTTAAGAATCACATTAGTGGTGATCCTAGATATGATCTCTAATTGACACGCAATCACTCAAATTCTTTTAGGATTTTCACTCATTTAAATGAAACCGAATCTACGTGTAATGTAATACAATGACGTATAAAAATGTCTAATTAAAATGACATGTAACGTGCAACCTAACATACAAACTATATGTTACGCAACATTAATTATATGACCCAATCTATGACAAGAAAATATTAAATGTGACTAACCAAATATGTCATACATTTGAGTGATCCTAAACATGCAATGACTAGATGTTGCTCAAGGGATGACCTGGTTCTATGTGACACACACATGATATATTTTAGGTTTTCTTTTCCCTTTTAATAAAATTCGAAATTAAAATTGCTCAATAATTAAACATGCAATTTAAATTAAGGAAAAGAAAATCTAACATCCTAAAGTATAGTTTTTGGTATTTTTTTTTTAATTTCAAAATTCGGAATAAATAGATTTCCTAATCTGAACATGTAATCTATCCTAAAACAATTAATATTGTAGCAAAAATTAAATCCAATTCAATTATAATTTTTAGGTTTTCTTTTATGGAAGCAAAATCAAATCAAACAAAGCCATCTAGAGCAGGAAATCATTTCCATATCAAGCACGACGCTGAATCACACAAAATATTATTTGTATCCATTTGATTTTAGAAATAAATTAACGAATCGTATATTAGGCATGAGATCGGATTATACAATTTTTCATGAAATCACGAATCATATCTCGGGCGTGAGATTGGAGTGATGATTGTTTTCATGCAATCGTAAATCATATCTCGAGCGTGAGATCGAATTGATGATTATGGCACGTTAAGAAATTAAGGAATAATTCTTAATTTAAAAGGTTGCTCGAGATTTTAGGTAGGACAATATATCAAGGAATTCAACCAACATTAGAATATTTCAAGGAATGACAGTAGAATATATGGAAACTGAAGTAACCAAAATTCTTACCTAGCTCTTGATGTCAGTTGGATGGGTTTCCATTAAGTTTAAGACCCTTCATCTAAGTCCATCCGTCGTTGGTCCAATGCAAATGAAAATAATTTATGCTCCTAAAATTATATGATATGCAATTTAATTCTAATATTTTTGTTTAGAGGTTAAAAAATTAATTCCTAATTTTTATGTAATAAATTATTAAATGATTAGTAAAAAATTAGATGTCAAAAATATCATGGACGAAAAGAATGAAGGCTATTGTGTCAAACCGCTCGTCAACTCAATAAATTCTCTCCACATGCATTTCAAAAATTGGAAATTTGTCTTGGGGCACGATTTGAGGAAAATTAAACAAATCTTTTTTAATTTTTGATCGTCTCAAGGTGAGACTAATCATGGTCGTTCCCCAAGACGTGCTTCTTCATGGATGATTCGCTGGCCCCACGTCATAATCACATTTGGCATTTTTCATATATACTTGGATTTGTAATTTTTTCGTGAACATTTTCTACGGTCCTATGGAAGTTGGCTAAATTATACGGTTTGATTTTTTTTTTTTAGATTTTGAATTTGAATTTCGACGTTTTAGATGCCTTAGATGCCTAGAATGCATTTTTAAGGATTCCTTGCACAGTTTTTTCCCATATGTATTCATGAAACATCACAAATCGTGGAGAGAGTGACCCTCACAAAATAACAATTTATTCACTACTTTATTTTCCAAACATTCATCATCAGCCCCTTAAAGGTGGTGTAACTAGATGACCTATTAATCGAAATATCAAAATTTTAAGATAAAGAAAAGACCCCATTCATTTTAATGAACAGCCAAAATTATTCCGACCTTTTTTATTCCCTTTTTCTTCTTTGGTTTTACCCATGACCCCGACTATTTAGGGACACCCCACATTCCTTCCGGGTCCTCCATAGAAGATATGGTTCCCCATGAAATTGGTCGTCCCTCCTTGGATGTTGTAGCACTTTGGTTTATTCGCCCAGGTCTGGAGGTTTTGCGTAGGTATGAGGTGGTAGTTCCCATTCACCACTCGTAACTTCCGAATATAGGCGGCCTTTTTCAACCCTTCTTGGGCGAAATGCCCGCTCCCCATCTGGGTTCTCGTATGAGAGCCCGAGGGTTTCGAGTTCAAGATCTCCCCGCCAAACTCCACCATGCTCGCGTGGCCCCGGAGGTGAGTGAACAGGACCGATGGCCAGTACCCGACCAAGATCATTGGTTCGACTAGGAGCCACCAATTCCCGTGAATCGGATCCTATGCAAGGTGAGAAAGAAGGACCATATGAGTACTTGATGTCCAAGGCAATCAAATCAACCTCACGCTCACCAAACTCTCTTTTCATGGAGACATTTCAATGAATTGGATGAGGACATTGTTATATTAAGTAGGTCTCATCAACTTTTCCAAACCCACTAAATTTAATAACTATATAGAATTTAGTATATTCACTCAGTCACCTAATAATTTCTTCATTTCAAGTGCCCTGTTGCATACAAATGAATCAATGCTCACAAATGGAAGCCCAAGTGCATTGTGGTCCATCAAATCAACTTAAAACAATTCAAATGTCTTTATTTACTTCCCTATCAAAACAAAGAGATTATTCTTTATTTTTTCAAGACACAACCATAGAAAAATTCACACGTTACTTCAAATGACTTTAAAATGTGGAATTTCTATTTTTAAAGATTAGTGTTGTTTTTATTAAACAAAATCAAGAGTTAAAAAGAAGAACATAATAAAAGCAAAAGATCATCACGATCACACTAAAAATAAATCGATTTTTTCCTATCCTTGTATCCATTTGGTGAATGACACTACGGTGTCCAATTTTCAATAAACTATTCGAAACCTTGAAATTGTCAAATAAATTGTGAGAATTCCGCTTGCTGATACTCCATCACAAGTTAGAAAATAAAGTTGCATTTTCCTCAAATTTGATCCCCGGAGAGACTTACAAAATTTCAAACTTGACTTGGAAGCACTGAAAATTCCATTTTCCAAAATTGGTATCAAATCAAGCCAAACTGATTAAAAAAAAAAAGAGGAAAAAGTGGGGAGAATTTTGGAGCACAAAGCAACAAGGCAATCACGGTAATTATTCCAAGTTTCCAGTGTAAGTGTGAATATATATTTCAAAACTGTATCTATAAAGCCTTTGTAGGGTGACCATCAATTTTATTTTATTTTAATTTTAGAGGGTAATTTTTACTCTTTTTTTTCCACCTAAATTCGACACCTCTTTGAGCCTCTAAAACAATTTCTTTTCATGTCTGATTAAGGCAAATGGTGTTGACATCAGATGGTCCGAGTTTTTCTTAGCTTACAAGACCGACAACTTTTGTCCATTGTCAGTCGCGAAGGTGGGCCCCCTCTAAATCTCTGCTGTTAGATCATGGGGGTTCGATGCCACGTTGATGAAGACCATCTCAGGTTGCCTTGGTTACAGTCAGGTGATGCAAGTATTGCCAAATAACGATAAAAACTGCTAGTAGGTTTAACAGTTCAAGCACCCTTTGGTGTTTCCCTCTGTAAATAGTAATTCTTGGTTGTTTGTATAGTTCCGCTTTAAGTGTATTACCATAAAAGCAAAAAATATTGCCCTCAATATTGGTATATTCCAATGATTGGTATCTGACGATTGGTATTTTAGTGTCTAATTAATATCCGACGTGTGACTTTACACAAATAACGTACACAAGCTACTTAATCCGAGGATCAAATGACATCAAAGATGCTAGTCTTAGGATCATCTTATATCAATTCAAGCATTACGGCAATTCTAATTTTGTAAATAAAAAAGTAGTTTTCAATTATTGTGAAGCAGAAAGTAGTTTTTTCTCCATTATGAGCAAGGTTATTTTCATTCTACTTTTTGAGAGGAAGAATTACATCATCTTCATTCAATTTTGAGCAGGTTTTGGATGATGGGTGATTCAAAAAAAAAAAAAAACAAATGCATAAGTGTGGACTTCGAATCCATAATATCTTTTTTATTTTTTCTAATTAACCGGAAAAAGTAGAGCTCTAAATTAATTATTACCTTCCAAACCATCAAGGTAAATTCAATTTGACGACGGGTATTGTAGAGGGACCATCGATTAAGTGTTGCCCCAAGTGCAAAACAATTGTTGGTCTGGACAAATCCTGAGCACAGCAAGTTGTAACATCCCGATTCGTAGTTATCATTCTGCATGGAATCAAAGTTGCAAAAAACGTTAATCTCACGATTTTAGCAAACTATATATGTAGGAAAATTATTTTATTTTATTTTTGTTACTTACAGTCCAATAAATGAAGAATCTCGGATGGCTGTCCCCATACAATTGTGGATAACTCTGAAGAAAATAAAAATAAATTTATTCTCTAATTAGTAATCCCGTTTGACACAGCAACAATGTCAACAAACCATTAATGCAATCAGTTGGGAAACTAAATTTGGTTTTTACGTGTTTATATCACATAGTCAGTGACTTGCCAACTACACAATAAGCATGCCAGAATAAATTGACCCAAGAAACATAGGATTTTTAATGATTTTGCTGAACATATACATAAATATTTTGCTTCTTCGATTGGACCATCCAATAATGACAACCCTTTTCTTTCCTTAATTTCCCCAACTTTGGGACAGGCAGATAATATTCTAGTTTGTATTTCAAGTTCTGGGCACTTAGTTTTAAAAACACATTATTATATATTTTAGATTGGTTAAGTATATTTGAGTTTGGCACTATCTTCTACCAAAGAAAGAAAAAAAGACAAGAACTTGATTAAAAACCCAACTTCTGGGGAAAAAAATTCAAAATCTCTCAACTCAATATTAGCCAAACATTAAGATCAAATTTCCATTTAAGAAAAGAAAATTAATTTCAAATGTTTCAATAGGTATCTCAGAATTTCTTAATCAAGAGATGGGTTGACCTAAAATAAACTACTCATCCGTGACCCAAGGACCATCTACAAATCGAGAAATACATGTGAAAATCCAGTTGTTTTCTCTGACATGTTGAGATTGTGAATTAAAACCATAAATTTACTCTGTAGCTGAAAAAAGGGGCGAGACAAAGAGGACTGGTCAAAGCTAATTATCAATTAGGAAATGTATAAAAAAAAATTAAAACTTTTATTGGGGGCAAAATGGAGGAGAAGAAGAAGATGAAAGAGTACCTGCCAGCCAACTTCAATGGTGTTAACGTCAACGTCTATAGAGCCAGCGATGACCCACAACTGGGCGAGGCTAAATTCATTTTGTTCAGCCACATATGGTGTCCACACATTGATGGTAGCTCGGGCTCCATAGTATCGATTTCCACTCACATACCCTGCCGCATACTGCACAAAAAATATATAATAAATAAATGAAATCAACCATTACAGAAGAAAAACATGATTTATAATATAAATTTAAAAGAATAAAAGGAGGCGACTTTTTCATGATCCTAGATTGAAATTAAATTTTAGTAATTGTCTGTAAGAGTCTAGCTACACTCGTTGCCACTTTGGAAGATTGGCACATACAAAAAATAGAGAACGACCTACCGAGGAATTTCTAAATTTAATAAACATTGAGTTGGTAATCCGGTTTGACTTGATCGAGTTCAAAACTAGCATGTACCGTATGTTTTTTCTTCTTTTTAAAAAAAAATGAAAAACATGGAAAGATGTTTTTGGTACAAAGTGAATGAATATGTTTCGCTAGCTTGATAATAAATAGCCCGCAAAAATTGGAGGAAAGCGCAAGCAAACATAATGTCAAAATTAAAAACCAGTCTGAAAGGTACAAGCCGAAAATAAAAAGCAGTTTCCTGTCTTCATGCTATGACTTTTCCTCGAAGTATTTGACCAACTAAAAAATTAAAAGGGAAAAAAAAGGGAAAGAAGCGGAAAGACTGAACACCAACATAAGGAGGAGGGAACAAAGAGACGATTGGGTCTGATTTTTCTCCTCCGCTTTTGAGACAAAAATAGGCAAAGAGACTTATTTTCAGATATAAATTTTATTTAAACTTCGATGATAATAATTTTTCAAATTGAAATGAAATTATTATGATTTCTCTTAAATTACTCAGAAAATAAAGAAAATGCTTGAGATGCACTAATCTTTGCTCAACTTCAATGGTAAGGTCTTTTCTCGTTACCTCATGAGTAACGTCTGAATCATCTGTACTGATATGTGTTCTCACTTTCTTCCCAAACATCTGAAATGAAGAAGCCCTCAACATGTCTGCTTCACTTGTCCTCCGAATCGGCACTGTCCCTTCTGGGCATGCCTCGCCTGACATTCTCCACAATTGGAACGTCTCCGCAGCTGTAGAGGTCGAATTATGCCCATTTGGCATCTTTGGCGGATCCTGCGAATTTCATGAAAAAAAAAGGAGGAGAGGGTACAATTCAGGGGCCTCAAAAGTCATAGAATTCATTTTCTTGTCATAGGTCAAAGAAACTGGGGTGATACCAATGGCTTTTGTCCCTTTAATAGAGGATGATCAAAGGCTGGTTGCTGGTGAGATAGAACGCAGTCTATTATATCTCCATCAGGACTCTGCAAACAAGGAAAAAAAAAAAAAAAAACAGAAACAGAGAGACAAGAATGAGGGGAAAATCAAGGTCAGTTGGCAAAGAAAATGTAGTTTAGCGGATGAAATTAGTTATATGACTAGTGCAGCATGCGATCGATGGATTCAGGAGCGATGGTACAAGTTGGATATGAGATTTTGTGAGATCATTGTTGAGTATTCTAAAAGCTATTAAATGAATTCGTGATTTATTATTTAAATATTCTAATATTCCCCGTCACGTTTAGTATGGTCTTTTGCCTAGTACTAAATATGGAAATTTAATTGGAGAAGCAAATAGAATATGGTAAGATTTGAACTCTAAATTTTCAATTTTGATATCATATGAGATTTTGTAGAATTAATGCCAATTATTTTAAAAATTTAACTGTTAGATGAAGACGTGGTTTATTATTTAAATATTGTAAAAGTGGTTTTGCCTGAATTATTTTGACAGGAGGCTTGTTGATGTCCTTGAGACAAGCCCTTATCATCTTCAGCTTTTGCAACTCATCCTCGGGCTGGAAAGTCCGATTCGTGGCACGGGAGTCAGCAGTTTTCAACGAACGAACGTGACAAAAGAAGGGAGAAGGGACAAGGAGGAAGAGCACTAAAATGGGAATGATTGGCGACGGCGAGAGGGATATCTTGAAGGAGGAGGGACGCCAAGGACAAGCGCGACAAAAAGAGCTGCTCGCGCCACAATCCATAATGGCCCTTGAGAAGCTTCCTGCGAGGGCCTGTCGTTTCTCTCTTCGGCTACACCTGGTCGCCCGCTCGTCTGTGCGCAGCAACATTGGCCTTGTCCTCTTGCACCCGTACCGATTTCCGCTGAGAGATTGCAACCCCCCCGGCCCGTATTCAGGGTCGCGCTGCTTCCATTCCAATCCCCCTCCCCCTTCGGTTTTTATAGTCTGACACGCCTCGAACATCCAGAGACGAGAGGAGCTGCTTATTTCACTTACTATATTCCCAAAAAGCCAACGAGGAGCAAACGATAGGGATAGAAAAGAAAATTATGGTTTTCACCTTCTAAACATGCTTATCTTTTAATTAGGATTAGTACCACGGAAAATTTTAAATTAGTACATCTATGACAAACTTACTCCTAACAAATTTTTGCAAAAACCTCAAATTGGTAAAACTGTGATAAAATTACCTCGAACTAATATGAATTTTCACTTGGACTTGCCATGTTAATAAAGTTATTGCCAAGTGTCATTCAACTCAACAAATTCATGGTAAAATTTGATGGAAGTTAATAGAGGATAAATATGTCACCAGTATATCGGTTTGGGGTTTTTAGTGAACTCAAAAAATTAGTTTGAGATGAATTTATTACGAGAGTGTCAATTTGGGGTTTATGGTGACCCAAAGATTAGTTTGAGAAAAATTTATCACGAATGTATCAATTTGAGATTATTAACTCTTTTAATTTCATGTAGGAAGAATATTGCATAATAAATCTACATAAGAATGGAACCAGAGAAAATTATTTCACTTTTTAAAAAGTGAATTAAATGAATTTTCGGTTGATATGTGCATGGAACAAAAAGGAGTAAGTAATTTAGAATTATTAAAAAATGAAACGGGAAGAATAGTCCTTCCTTAATGTCAAATTCAAGGAGTTGGCTAGAAGAGCGGTGTTTTTGGTCGGATTCCCTAGCCTTGACATAGTTTTAATAATGAGTCTTTTGAAACTATTACAGTAAGTTGCAAAGGCTCAAGGCTCGCGGCGCAACAACCCCTTCATAGTCCTTTTTGTCTCCACGGATAATTTTCAGTGGTACCGACTTTTGTCACCATATGAATTTTCAAAATCAAACCTTCCTTTGCTAAATATGTTTGATAGTACCGTCAAGGCACTCGACACTCATAAACTCGACCACAGAAAATACTAATCATTTATTTTTTTGACTCTATTGTCCTTGTGGAAAGTTTCGGAATACTTTGCCGGTTATTTCACCATTGTACCAATCTTTTTTGCTATGGTGCCATGAGCAAGCAAATTGCACATGATCAAGGGCTGCAAGTTTCTGCACATGCAACAGTTAGATTTTGGAGTAGGTGCATGCTCATGTCCAACCTCCCCAGCCATGTATCCATCTAGATCGTGGAGGTTTGCCGTCCATAATTAAAGTTTAAAGGTTATTTATTGATATATCAAATTGTGGCCAAACAACTCTCCACATGTAGAATAAATATACCATTGACTTTTCTAATGACCAAACAATTTCCACCAACCTTTTATTCGAGGGATAAAAACTCACTATTAAAATTTCCGTCCAAGCAAGATGCCGTGACACATGACGTGAATAAAAATGACTTTTTAGAAAAAAAAAATAGTAAGAAAAAGAACCGCATCGATCTCAATAAAATTATGTGAGGCAAGTCCTAATCAAGAAGAATCATAAATGACGACAGCTTAGATGAATGATGTCTTCGAGCTTTTGCTGTTGTGCCCATGGTGTGTTTTTAGGTATAGCTGAGGTGTACTTTTGTACACATTAGTCTAGTTAGCCCCATCATTTGCCACATCAATTGTATCGGTGGATATTTTTGTCCATTAGATAAAAGTCCACGATTTCTTTATATTTGGGTCACTTGAAAAGTTAGGGTATTTTTGTCTCTCAGGTAAAAGTTGGTGTTTTTTTTTTTTTTTTTTAAGGAAGTGAGATTCATAACTTACACACTACAACAATAATGACTTCTGTATTGGCTTTTGAAAGTCAGATATTTGTCTCGAAAATTTCTAGAGTCAAATAGACTCATTATCTCAAATATTGCCATTTCAAAATGTCTTTAGTGAGGTCAATGATTCCTCTAATTGTGACCTTTAGCTATCATTTATGTGCCTCTGGATCATTTTTCTAAAACACATGTCTTTTATAACTAAAATAGAAGCAGAAGTATTTGCCTCTAAAATAACATTTTCAAGCATGTGAATTTCCCTATAAAGATCTGTATGACCATAATGTGCTTTGCTAATTACTGAGTACGATTGTTCTTTTCCCATGTTTATTGAATAATTGATGTTTGGAGGTAAATGAAATTACCAATTTCAAACTCATCAATTCAAACTTTTTGTAGACGCGCTCCACAATTAAAACTCTATCTTTTACAAAATTATTAATTTAGAAATATGGACTCGTGGCTACAGTGGTTGATGTCGGCAGCGCCAAGGTGACGTGGATGCTACCGTTGGTGGCTAAAGGGTGGAAAGTGCGCATAAATTAGGGTTTTGGTAATGGTGGCATTGGATCATGGTTTCGAAGAGAGTGGTGAGAGCGACAAAATATGAGAACCTTAGATCTAATGGAGCTCAAAGTAACATATCGTCAAAATCGAAAGGATGTAAAATCAATTTATGAAATGTTATATGGCCCAATATACTAAGGAGAATTTCAAATCATCGCGTTATAAGCCAACCGCATATGATATGTGCTCTTATCCGAATAAATTATTTGAAGTTTGATCCTTTTTTATGAATACCGTTATATATATATGTGCCCTAGAAATATATGCATATAGACAATGCATCTAAGACAATGAAATGACACAATCAAAGGGATAACGAGAAATTAGCCCCTCCTTTTTTTTAAAGAAAAAATGCATTTTATCTATTGAATAAATCGCATGACAGTAACACATGAATAAAGAAGTCAGTCATATAAGAGAGTTCTCAAAGTTCAAAGCAAAGTTAGTCTCAATTCACATGACCTACAAAATTGAATGGTTGACATGCACAAGAGTATGTTTTCGATGAATTTTTTAGAATCAAACCTTCCTTCGTTAAATATGCTTGACAGGTACTGTCGAGGCACGAGGCACTCATAGACTTGACCACGGAAAATATTAATTATTTATTTTTCGACTCTATTGTCCATATCGAAAGTTTTGGAATACTTTGCTCAATTATCTAATCATTTCACCAATCTTTTTGTTATGGTGCCATGAGCAAGCAAATTGCATATGATTAGGGCTTGTAGGTTTCTACATGTGCAAGAGTTAAATATGGAGTAAGCACATGCTCATGTCCAACTCCCCCCTTCCCCAAGCCATGCATCCATTTGGATTGTGGAGGGTTTGCGGTCCATAATTAAAGTTTAAAAAGTTATTTATCGGTATATCAAATTATGGCCAAACAACTTTTGGCACGTAGAATAAAAATACCATTGACTTTTCAAATGACCAAACAATTTCCACTAACTTTTTATTCAAGGAATGAAAACTCACCATTAAAATTTCAGTCCAAGCAAGATGATGTGACACGTGATGTGAATAAAAATGACATTTTAAAGAAACAAATTAGTAGGAAAAAGAGCTACATCGATCTCTAGAAATGTATGTGAAGCAAATAAGTCCTAATTAAGAAGAATCATAAGTGACTAAGGTTTAGATAAACAATGTCTTCGGGCTTTTGCTAATGTGCCCATGGTGTCTTTTTAGCTCAAGCTAAGGTGTATTTTTGTACACATTAGTCTAGTTAACCTCGTCATTTACCACATTAGTTGCATCAGTGGATATTTTTGTCCATCAAATAAAAGCCTGCAATTCCTTTCTTTTTGGATCACTTGAAAAGTTAGGCTATTTTTGTCTCTCGAGAAAAGTTGGTTTTTTTCATTTTTAGGAAGTGAGATTTGATTAGACCAAAACTTATACACTACAATAATAATGACTCCTGTAGTAAACAATATTTTCTTTTGAAAGACAGATTTTTGTCCTGAAAGTTTGTAAAGTCAACTAGAATAAGAAATGTCTTTAGTGAGGCAAATGACTCCTCTAATTATGACATTTAGGTATTATTTATCTATAGCACATGTGTCTACATATAACTAAAATGGAAACAGAAGTATTTGCCTCTAAAAAAGCATTCTCAGGCATGTGAATTTCCCTCTAAAGATTTATTTAACAAGATTGTGCTTTGCTAATTGCCGAGTTGTACTTTTCCCATGTTTGTTGAATGATTGATGTTTGGAGGTAAATGAATATTACCAATTTCAAACTAATCAATTCAAATTTCTCATAGACACACTCCACAATTAAACCTCTATCTTCTACACATTCATTAATCGACTTAATTTTAGCAATATGGACTCGCAACTATGGTTGTCGATGACAAAAGTGCCTTGGTGACCTGGAAGCTACCGATGGTGGCTAAAGGGTGGAAAGTGGACATAAATTATGGGATTTAAAATTAGGGGTTTGTTGATGATGGCATGGGATTATGGTTTCGGAGAGATTGGTGAGAAAGATAAACTATGAGGACCTTAGATCTAGTGGAGCTCAAGGTAATGTATCGTCAAAATCAAAAGAATGTATAATCAATTTATGACATGTTAGATGGTTCGATATATTAAGAAGAATACACAAATCACATCATCATGTTATAAGCCAACCGCATATAGTATGTGCTCTTATCCGAGTCAATTATTTGAAGTTTGATCCTATTTTACGAGTACCGTTATATCTATGTGTCCGAGAAATATATGCGTATAGACAATGCATCTGTGACGATAGAATGGCACCATCAAAGGGATCACAAGACATTAGCCCCTGTTTTTTTTTAAAAGAAAAAATGCATTTCGTCTATTGAATCAATAGCATGACAGTAACACATGAATAAAGAAGTTAATCATATACGAGAGTTCTTAAAATTCAAAGCAAAGTTAGTCTCAATTCACATCACCTACAAAATTGAATGGTCAACATGCACAAGAGTATGTTTTCAATAAATTTTTGAAAATCAAACCTTCCTTCATTAAGCATGCTTGATAAGCACCACCGAGGCACAAGGCACTCGTAGACTTGACCACGGAATATATTAATTATTTTTTTTGACTCTATTGTCCCTGTCAAAAGTTTCGGAATACTTTGTTCAATTATCTAACCATTTCACCAATCTTTTTGTTATGGTGCCATGAGAAAGCATATTGCATATGATTAGGGCCTGCAGGTTTTTGCATGTGCAACAGTTAAATATGGATTAGGCGTATGCTCATGTCCAACTCCCCCCACCTTCCGCAAGCCATGCATCCATTTGGGTGGAGGTTTGCCGTCCATAATTAAAGTTTGAAAAATTATTTATCAGTATAGCAAATTGTGACCAAACAACTTTTGACATGTAGAATAAAAATACCATGGACTTTTTATTCAAATAATAAAAACTCACAATTAAATTTTGGTCCAAGCAAGATGATGTGACACATGATACGAATAAAAATGACATTTTAAAGAAACAAATTTATAGGACAAAGTCGCATCAATTTCAAGAAATATAAGTGAAGCAAATAAGACCTAATCAAGAAGAATCATAAGTGACTAAGATTTAGATAAACAATGTTTTTGGGCTTTTGCTGATGTGCCAACGGTGTTTTTTTAGCTCAAGCTAAAGTGTAGCTTTGTACACGTTAGTCTAGTTAACCTCATCATTTACCACATCAGTTGTATCGGTAGATATTTTTGTCCATCGAATAAAAGACTGCGATTTCTTTCTTTTTAGATTTCTTTCTCAGGTAAAAGTTGGTGGTTTTTTATCATTTTTAGGAAGTGAGATTTGATTAGACCAAAACTTACGCACTACAACAATAATGATTTCTGTAGTAAACAATATTTGCTTTTGAAAGAGAGATTTTTGTCTCGAAAGTTTGTAGAGTCAAATAGAATAAGAAATGTCTTTAGTGAGGCAAATGACTCTAATTATGACATTTAGCTATTATTTATATGCCTCTAGATCATTTTTCTAAAGCTTATGTGTCTTTATATAACTAGAATGGAAGCATAAATATTTGCATCTAAAAAAACATTTTCAGGCATGTTAATTTCCCTCTAAAAATCTGTTTGACAAGAATGTGCTTTGCTATTTGCCGAGTACAATTGTACTTTTCCCATGTTTGTTGAATGATTGATATTTGGAGGTAAATGAATATTACCAATTTCAAACTAATCAATTCAAATTTCCTCACAGACGCACTCCATAATTAAACCTCTATCTTCTACACAATTATTAGTCGACTTAATTTTAGAAATAAGAACTTTGAGAGTTCTCAAAGTTCAAAAGCAAATTTAGTTTCAATTCACATCACCTACAAAATTGAATGGTCGACATGCACAAGATTATGTTTTCAATAATTTTTTGAAAATCGAACCTTGTGCTAAATATGCTTGATAGGTACCACTGAGGCATGAGACACTCGTAAACTTGACAATAGAAAATGTTAATAATTTATTTTTCCACTCTATTGTCCTTTCGAAAGTTTTGGAATATTTTGCTCAATTATATTACCATTTTACCAATCTTCTTGTTATGGTGCCATGAGCATGCAAATTGCATATGATCAGGCCTGCAAGTTTCTGGACATGCAATAGTTAAATATGAAGCAGATGCATGCTTATGTCCAATCCCCCCCGGAAAGTTTCTAGTTTTTTTGTAACGTGAAATTTCTTTTAATTTAAAAAAAAAAATTGAGATTTTTTCTTTCTTTTTTTCTTTTCCTCTCTTCTTCTTCCTCCTTTAGCCGGTCATTGGGTGATAGGTGGCAAGGAAGAAAAAAAAAAAAAAAAGAAACTAATGTTACCAAACGAATTTATGTTCTTTTTTCTACTTCTTATTTTTAGAAATTATTCTCGGGGACAAGAAACCATTTTTTCTACTTCTTATTTCTATTTCAAATCTATTCCCTTGCCACTTTTCTATCCTAGAGAATAGAAAAATTAATTGATGCTACCAAAAGAACAAAAAATGAGAAATGTTACCATGCAAACCCTTAACGATAACTTACATGCAACATTTCAAAAACTTTTACTCCTAACTCCTCTAGAATTTGGGGTTTAGGATTTAGGAAATGTCCTCGGCCTATATAAAATCTAATAAAATTTATATTATTTAAGTATCCATGACGTTTTGCAAAACACCGTAAGCTATTAAAATTTAATATTTTGAATTTTTTATGAAATTCTAAACTACGTCATGACAACATTTATGCATGATTTTCTGCACTGGGTTAGGACAGATTCTACTTTTCTGAATCATGTACAATATAGGTGGATAACTTTAAATTATTTTGGACATATTACATTAGCAAATTGATTTGTTTTACGCGTGCAAAACATCATAAATGTAAGAAAATATGTGTGACATCCTCAATTTGACCCCTAACTAAGGAATAGAATTACGACGGTAATCGACAAATCATAGAAAAGTAAGGGATGATTACCTAAGGATAAAAATTCAATTTTACATCGGCGAACCATGAATTTTTAGAAAAGTGAAAACGAGCTGCAAACGAGGAGCTACAAAGGCCCAAGCCACAAACAGGCCCGATGGGCCTCACACCCATCATTGACGACCTAAGTGGGCCCATCAAGATGAACTAAGCCCGCACTTGGTCTTTTGGAAGCTTGTACATTAATTACCTATGTGCATGAATAGTGTTTCATACTATAGTTTAATTAAATCCCTAAATTACCCCTTCTAGAAGCTTGTTGGCTTAATAAGACAAGGATTGTTGTCTTTCATGGAAGGGCAGACGCCTATTTGAAGAAGGGAAGAGGAAGAGACCAACCTAGCTAACTTCCTAAGCTTATTTCCAAATAAGCACATGCTTGAAATCTAGCATTAAATGAAGAATGGATAGGAAGATTTCAAGAGCTCTTGGTGGTCATTCAAAGGATTTGTCCAGGAGTAATTTAGAGATTTTTGTACTAAGCATATTAAGACTTTGAGAAAACTTGGAAGAGAAACTCCTTTCTCTCACTCACTCTTTCACCATCTCCCTCATCTCTCATTCCCTCACTCTCAGCACTCTCTCTCTCTCAAACACTCTCATGCTCAAGCTCTCTCTGGCCGAGTAATTTAGAGATTTTTGTACTAAGCTCATTAAGATTTTGAGAAAACTTGGAAGAGAAACTCCTTTCTCTCACTCATTCTTTGGCTCTCTCCCTCATCTCTCATTCTCTCACTCTTAGCACTCTCTCGCCATTTGCTGCTACGCCGTGATGCTGCCACCGCCACCCAAGACCAAGCCCTCTCCTTGCAATGCGCCTCACCGCCGTCTCATGCCGCCTCCTTGTCGTGCCGCACGCCACTGCCACAGTCCATCACCGTGAGCCACAAGCTGTCATCACTATCGCCGCTCGCCGTCAAAACTTGAAAGTCAATCCCATGAGTGACTTCCTAAATTAATTAAGATATTAGTTACACTTGGGATTAGGGTTATGATTAATGTTAATGAGAGTTACATTAAGAGATAGATTGATTAGGTGATAGGTTATCTTGAAAGGCATTTGTGATAGCTTATCTTGAAGAGTGATAAATGCTTATGATAGCTTATCTTGAAAATTGATAAGTGCTTGTGATAGCTTATCTTGAAATGTGATAATTATTAGTGATAGCTTATATTGAGAAGTGATAAATGCTTGTGATAGCTTATCTTGAAATATGATAAGTACCAGTGATAGCTTATCTTGAAAATTGACAAGCACTTGTGATATCTTATTTTGAAAAGTGATAAGTTATATTGATAAGTAAACCCATGGTGTGATATTGAGTGGAATTGAGGGGTGATTGCCATGAGGATATAATTTAGTAACTTTTGTTCTAAACAATTTTTGAAAAAGGAAAAAAACTTCAAAAGGCATAATAGGGTTGATTCATGAAGTACTGCGGTGAGACGTCAAGTTTTATGTGTTTACATTGATAATAAGGGAATGAGGTTCTCGTATGATTATTTTGGTGGATAAATAATCAATGGGTGATCACGTGGAATTGTTTGTTTTATGGCATTTTTGTGTGTAAAAATTTGCTAGTGTATAACGTGGGAGCATTAAACACTCTTGCATTGACTAAATTGGAAGATAAAAATTGGTTTAAGTAGTTAGTGTGCTCGTGTGATCACTTAAATGGTTTCGTAGTCATATCACTACGAGGGATGGTGCCCAATGGATTTCGGATGCCTAATGGAGGCCTAGATGGCGTTCAAGGATGGGTTTCGGAATGATGCTCTTAATTGAATGCCATTTTCGAGTAAGGTCGAGATGTTGATGTGCCCGATAGTGCAAAATGATGCCCATTTACCCCGGAAGACCACCAATGCGAGTATCAGTCATGACCAAGAGCGGTCATAATAATCTAGACTCATGTGAATGCATTGTACATGAAAGTGATAATGGTTGTGTCTAGATTATTATTCATATTTGTCATATGCCTGCTGGAATTGTGGACTCACGTAGAGAATTATTTATGTGATTATTGGATACGTTGTTAGGGCGTTGTATAGTGAGTTGTTATTTCATGTTTATGGATTATGCAAAACAAAGGCTTTGCTATTGGTCTGCCATTGACAATTAAGCCACACATATAGGGTGTCTCTGAGGCAAAGTATTCTCTTATGCGAGGTTTAGGGAGTTTACTTATTGACTTTTCTCACTCGTTATGATTTAAATTTTTTAGATTCTAACCATGAATAGTCGATTCTGCCACGTGCGAGGTACCCATAGATCAGGACACCCAAGTGACTCCCTTCTTGATAGAGGGGATCAACACCATATACGAGAAATTCGTGACCACCATTTGGGTGGACGAGGGGCTAATGAACTCTGTGCCGGGGTTTTGACAAGCCGCTTGGCGAGGGATCCAGGGGTGCCATTTGGGACCCTATGGTAGTGGATGTCCCCGAAGACTCCGTCACTGACTCAGAGTCAAACCTAAACACGAAGTCCGATCCCGAGCCCGATTCATGGTACTATGAGATGGACATGTAATAGGCACATAGGTGAAATACCACCTTTTGAGGTCACCCTCGTAGGATAGAGGAGCTAGGCTAACCCCCAACCCCTTTTGGAAAATCAAAAAGAATCTACGTGTAAGCATTAAATTTCCGATGTACTAAGTTGATATATAAATATATGTGTGTGTGTGTATGAAAGTGTTTGTTGATATGTTTTCCTTGCTATTCTTATTGGTGTGTATGATTGGATGGAGTTGATTCTACTTCCGTTTGTATTTAATCAAAAAATAAAATGAATAGGTCGACGACATCTCCTGGGACGTCACAATTAAATGACCAAATGAAAGAAGGGAAGCCACGCATCCAAGAGTCGGGGTGTGACAATGTGAAAATTCCAAATAATGTACAATAAGGGTACATGAAAAGTACTAAAAACGAAAACATAGAAAAAAAAATATTATGTTCAACATAACACCAAAGATTAACTTAAGAATTATCTTACATGCCCGTATAACATGTTTAATAAACGTTAAATATCTATGAAATTTAACATCTTAAAAGTTGACGTCATAACAAAATGTAAAAAATCAGAAGTGTTTTACATAGCAAAAAATATTTTCGATGTTTCAGTTTGGATTACAAGGGAACATCATAGCCCTTGCTAGAATATCGTCAGATATCGTTAAAATATGTATGCACTGTTTTGCAATAGCTCATGTCAAAACATAATAAGCCTTTGCCCAAATTCATAAACTACTAAAAATAAGTTAAAATATTTGCGATATCTTAAGCCTTTCTAAAACACCGTAATGGAAAAACCACATTAAATTAATATTTTCGGCGTTTTCGCACTAAGTCACAATAACACGCCATAAGCCGTTGCAAAACATATTAAAATACTAAAAGTTATATTATTTAAATAATATGCTATAAGCCGTTGCATAACTCCATATCAGCCGTGCCATGCACTTGCGGGAAAGCGTGCACAGTACGTGCAATTGCATTCCACGTGCATTAATATGCAAATGTCGGAGTTTTTTTTTGCTCAATTTTTATTGGGCTTTCTTTTCTCTCACTTAGATGCTGTCATGAGTTCTCAACCTTCCGACTTCTGAATTGGCGGTATCTCTAGAGGATGAAAAGGACACAAACATATATTCCACGATCAGTCAAGCATACTGATTCCAGCCCTTCATCATCGTCTACGCCCAACCATCAGACAACCAACCTGTTCTCGGGAATCCATAAATGCCATTAGTTGTACCAAATTACTCTAGAAGGACCTTGACCAGAGAAAAGCCCGTCTAAAAGCTAACCAGCAGCCTCCATATTGTCATTACTTGCTCTTAGATGCTCTTGCCGAGCAGGCAAAGATCCTTCTCCGCCGAAATTTCAGCATCTTTTCCCTTCATGAAAACTAAGAAGGTCCTTTTAGGGTAATTCTAAATCTCGGCATGGATTCTCTCCCAAATCTAGCCCTTTGTTCGCGTGTCTATGCATGGTGGAGGGAAAAAGCTTTAGCTAGGTGTGAATGAATTGTACCTTGGCCTTTGATCTGGCATCAATGTGTTCACCACACGGCAGGCTAATCCTCCTCGAACTAGCTCCCAGAAGTTTCCTATAAGTCAATAATAAGCTAAGAGATGCAGCAGATTTCAGGACAAGGGCTATTAAGGGCCAATTGTGGCCCTATATTACAAAATTCTCACTTTTACAATCGATGGACGCTCTATAAAGTAATGGAGAGAAGTAAATGAAAATTCGCTCGTCCGGTTATGCGAGTATGGACTGAAAGAGAGCTTGACAAAATAAAGATGAATCGACAGAAAAATCTCGCATGCACTATCACTCACTCGACTAAGTGCTTTTGGAGGAATAGCTTTGGTCGGCCTCAAATCAAGGCAGCGGGGGCACGGCATTGGATCAGGAGGCTGGGAGGATGTGCGTCAAGGATAAATGGAGACGATGAAGACTGCAACGAGGAAAAAAAACGAAGACAAAGAGATGGAAATGGCTTGCTTAGATCAAACCTGAGTGAGGAGAAGAGAAATGCAAATGGCTTGCTTAGATCATACTTGAGTGAGGAGAAGAGAAATGCAACGGAGGCGGGCGACGGCAAGTGCTGCAGTTGCTTGTGAGTCGCGAGGGCAAGATTGGTGGTGCTTGCGGAAGCTGTGTGACCCAATTGATGACTTAATTTTTTAGTGACCCATTTTCAATCAATCTAATTCAAATGGAGATTTTGAATCCTGACAACCCATATACAACCCATTTATAAGAAATATAAGCCAAAAAAGCGGTCATGGACCCATTTTGACACCTAGAAATAGCAAATTGGAAGAAGCCCTAATATCTGACCAAATGTTATTGGTTAAAAATACTAGTCATCTTAGCTCTTCAATACCCACCAATAGCCAATCACCAATGGCAGCACATGATTTCTTTGTCACCGTCAAATCCATCTCATAATCGTTGGGCTATCCTCCAAAGCAAAAATCACAAATGACTCCACAATCAGGAATCAGACTTAGTCATGCTAAAGTTATATATTATGTGTCAAATATAATATAGCCCTCACACAATCAAGAAATTCCAACATTCCAGACTCCCAACTCATCTCAGGCTCAACTCTGCTCCTTGTCCTCCTGCCCAAATATATGCCCCTGTGTAGTTATTTGCATTAGGTTTAGGTTATCTTCTTCCCATATGAAGAGAAACCGAAGATAATTCAAACTGCAATTTTATGCTGCTATGCACTTAACAGCACAGGGTTTAGGGCTTCTTCTCTGCTTTTGAAGGGACACCGAGAGGTCAAAACTTCTTAAACTATGAAGTTCGAAGCTTAGCGGTATTGGTCAAATTAGGCTTCAAAACATCTGCAGTGTTAGTTTAAGAATCACATTAGCGATCCTAGATATGATCTTTAATTAACACGCAATCACTCAAATTCTTTTAGGATTTTCACTCATTTAAATGAAACCCAATCTACATGTAATGTAATACAACGACGTATAAAAATGTCTAATTAAAATGACATGTAACATGCAACCTAACATGCAAACTACATGTCACGTGACATTAATTATGACCCAATCTATGACAAAAAAATATTAAATGCAACTATCCAAATATGTCATACATTTAAGTGATCCTAAACATGCAATGACTAGATGTTGCGCAAGGGATGACCTAGTTCTATGTGACACACACATGATATTTTTTAGGTTTTCTTTTCCCTTTTAATAAAATTCGAAATTAAAATTGTCCAATAATTAAACATGCAATTTAAATTAAGGAAAAGAAAATCTAACATCCTAAAGTATAGTTTTTGGTAATTTGTTTTATTTCAAAATTCGGAATAAATAGATTTCCTAATTTGAACATACAATCTATCCTAAAACAATTAATATTCTAGCAAAAATTAAATCCAATTCAATTATAATTTTTAGGTTTTCTTTAATTGAAGCAAAATCAAATCAAACAAAACCATCTAGAGGAGGAAATCATTTCCATATCAAGCACGACACTGAATCACACAAAATTTTATTTTTATCCATTTGATTTTAGAAATAAATTAACGAATCGTATCTTAGGCATGAGATCGAATTATACTATTTTTCATGAAATCAGGAATCATATCTCAGGCGTGAGATTGGAGTGACAATTTTTTTATGCAATCGTGAATCATATCTCGAGCGTGAGATCGAATTAATAATTATGGCACGTTAGGAAATTAAGGAATAATTCCTAATTTAAAAGGTTGCTCGAGATTTTAGGTAGGACAATATATCAGGGAATTCAACGAACATTAGAATATTTCAAGGAATGACAGTAGAATATATGGAAATGGTTTCCATTAAGTTTAAGACCCTTCATCTAAGTCTATCTGCCGTTGGTCCAATGCAAATGAAAATAATTTGTGCTTCTAAAATTATATGATATGCAATTTAATTCTAATATTTTTATTTAGAGGTTAAAAAATTAATTTCTAATTTTTATGTAATAAATTATTAAATGATTAGTAAAAAACTAGGTGTCAACAATAACATGGACGAAAAAAATGAAGGCTATTGTGTCAAACCGCTCGTCAACTCAATAAATTCTCCACATGCATTTCAAAAATTGAAAATTTGTCTTGGGGCACGATTTGAGGAAAATTAAACAAATCTTTTTTAATTTTTGATCGTCTCAAGGTGAGACTAACCATGGTCGTTCCCCCAAGACGTGCTTCTTCATGGATGATTCGCTGGCCCCACGCCAGAATCACATTTGGCATTTTTCCTATATACTTGGATTTGTTGTTTTTTCGTGAACATTTTCTACGGTCCTATTGAAGTTGGCTAAATTATACGGTTTGATTTTTATTTTTATTTTTAGATTTTGAATTTGAATTTCAACGTTTTAGATGCCTTAGATGCCTAGTATGCATTTTTAAGGATTCTTTGTGTAGTTTTTTCCCATATGTATTCATGAAACATCACAAATCGCGGAGAGAGTGACCCTCACAAAATAACAATTTATTCACTACTTTATTTTCCAAATATACATCATCAGCCCCTTAAAGGTGGTGTAAATGGATGACCCATTAATCAAAACATCGAAATTTTAAGATAAAGAAAAGACCCCATTCATTTTAATGAACGGCCGAAATTATTCCCATATTTTTTTATTCCCTTTTACTTCTTTGATTTTACACACGACCCCAACTATTTAGGGACACCCCGCATTCCTTCCGGGTCCTCCATAGAAGAAATAGTTCCCCCAGCCATCGGCCGTCCCTCCTTGGATGTCGTAGCAATTTGGGTTATCCGCCTGGGTCTGGAGGTTTTGCACAGGGATGAGGTAGTTGTTCCCATCCACCACTTGTAAATTCCGAATATAGGCGGCTTTTTCAAACCCTTCGCCGGCGAAATGCCCGCTCCCCATCTGGGTGCTCGTATGAGAGCCCGAGGGGCTCGAGTTCACGATCTCCCCGCCAAAGTCCACCATGCTCGCGGGGCCCCCGAGGTGAGTGAACAGGACCGATGGCCAGTACCCGACCCAGATCATTGGTTCGACTAGGAGCCACCAATTCCCGTAGACCGGTTCCTATGCAAGGTGAGAAAGAAGGACCATATGAGTGCTTGATGTCCAAGGCAATCAAATCAACCTCACGCTCACCAAACTCTCTTTTCATGGAGACATTTTGGATGAGGACATTGTTATATTAAGTAGGTCTCATCAACATTTTCGAACCCGCTAAATTTAATAACTATATAGAATTTAGTATATTCACTCAATCACCTAATAATTTCTTCATTTCAAGTGCCCTATTGCATACAAATGAATCAATGCTCAACAAATGGAAGCCCAAGTGCATTGTGGTCCATCGGATCGACTTAAAACAATTCAGAATGTGTTTATTTACTTCCCTGTCAAAACAAAGAGATTATTCTTTATCTTTTCAAGACACAACCATAGAAAAATTCACACGTTACTTCAAATGACTTTAAAATGTGGAATTTATATTTTTAAAGATTAGTGTTGTTTTTATTAAACAAAATCAAGAGTTAAAAACAAGAAGAACGTAATAAAAGCAAAAGATCATCTCAATCACACTAAAAATAAATTGATTTTTTCCTTTCCTTGTATCCATTTGGTGAATGACACTATGGTGTCCAATTTTCAAGAAACTATTCAAAACCTTAAAATTGTTGAATAAGTTGTGAGAATTCCGCTTGCCGATACTCCATCACAAGTTAGAAAATAAAGTTGCATTTTCCTCAAATTTGATCGCCGGAGAGACTTACAAAATTTCAAACTTGACTTGGAAGTACTGAAAATTCCATTTTCCAAAATCGGTATCAAAGCAAGCCAAAGTGATTAAAAAAAGGAGGAAAAAGTGGGGAGAATTTTGGAGCACAAAGCAACAAGGCAATCACGGTAATTATTCCAAGTTTTCAGTGCAAGTGTGAATATATATTTCAAAACTGTAGCTATAAGCCTTTGTAGGGTAACCATCAATCTTATTTTATTTTAATTTTAGAGGGTAATTTTTACTCTTTTTTTCCACCTAAATTCAACACCTCTTTGAGCCTCTAAAACAATTTCTTTTCATGTCTGATTAAGGCAAATGGTGTTGACACCAGATGGTCCAAGTTTTTCTTAGCTTATAAGACCGACAACTTTTGTCCATTGTCAGTCGCGAAGGTGGGCCCCCCCTCTAAATCTCTGCTGTTAGATCATGGGGTTTCGATGCCACGTTTAAGGATGAAGACCATCTCAGGTTGCCTTTGTTACAGCCAGGTGATGCAAGTATTGCCAAATAACGATAAAAACTGCCAGTAGGTTTAACAGTTCAAGCACCCTCTGGTGTTTCCCTCTGTAAATAGTAATTCTTGGTTGTTTGTATAGTTCCGCTTTAAGTTTATCATCATAAAAACAAAAAAATATTGCCCTCAATATTGGTATATTCCGACGATTGGTATCTGACGATTGGTATTTTAGTGCCTAATTAATATCCGACGTGTGACTTTACACAAATAACGTACACAAGCTACTTAATCCTAGGATTAGATGACATCAAAGATGCCAGTCTCAGGATCATCTTATATCAATTCGAGCATTACGACAATTCTAATTTTGTAAATAAAAAAAGTAGTTTTCAATTATCGTGAAGCGGAAAGTAGTTTTTTCTCCGTTATGAGCAAGGTTATTTTCATTCTACTTTTTGACAAGAAGAATTACATCCTTTTCATTCAATTTTGAGCAGGTTTTGGTTGGTGGGCGATTCATAAATAAATAAATAAAGCAAATGCATAAGCATGGACTTTGAATCCATAATATCTTTTTTATTTTTTCTAATTAACCCGAAAAAGTAGGGCTCTAAATTAATTATTACCTTCCAAACCATCAAGGTAAATTCAGTTTGACCAGCATTGTAGAGGGACCATGGATTAACTGTTGCCCCAGGTGCAAGCCAACTATTGGTCTGGACAAATCCTGCGCACAGCAAGTTGTAACATCCTGATTGGTAGTTATCATTCTGCATGGAATCAAAGTTGCAAAAAACGTTAATCTCATGATTTTAGGAAACTATATATGTAGGAAAATTATTTCATTTTATTTTTGTTACTTACAGTCCAATAAATGAAGAACCTCGGATAGCTGTCCCCATACAACTCTGGATAAGTCTGAAGAAAATAAAAATAAATTTTTTCTCTAATTAGTAATCCCGTTTGACTCAGCAACAATGTCAACTAAACATTAATGCAATTAGTTGGGAAACTAAATTTGGTTTTTTAGGTGTTTATATTACATAGTCAGTGACTTGCCAACTACACAATAATTGCATGCCAGAATAAATTGGCCCAAGAAACATAGGATTTTTAATGATTTTTCTGAACATATACATAAATATTTTGCTTCTTCGATTGGACCATCCAATAATGATAACCATTTGCTTTCCTTAATTTCCCCAACGTTGGCACAAGCAGATAATATTCTAGTTTCTATTTCAAGTTCTGGGTACTTAGTTTTAAAAACACATTATTATATATTTTAGATTGGTTAAGTATATTTGAGTTTGGCACTATCTCCTACCAAAGAAAGAAAGAAAGACAAGAACTTGATTAAAAAACCCAACTTCTGGGGAAAAAAAATCAAAATCTCTCAACTCAAAATTAGCCAAACATTAAGATCAAATTTCCGTTTAAGAAAAGAAAAATTACTTCAAATGTTTCAATTGGTATCTCAGAATTTCTTAATCAAGAGACGCGTTGACCTAAAATAAACTACTCATCCGTGACCCAAGGACCATCCACAAATCGAGAAATACATGTGAAAATTTAATTGTTTTCTCTAACCTGTTGAGATTGTGAATTAAAACCCTAAATCTAGTTTGTAGCTAAAAAAAGGGGCGAGACCAAGAGGACTGGTCAAAGCTAATTATCTATTAGGAAATGTACAAAAAAAAATTAAAACTTTTATTGGGGAATGGAGGAGAAGAAGAAGATGAAAGAGTACCTGCCAGCCAGCTTCAATGGTGTTAACATCAACGTCCATAGTGCCAGCGCTGACCCACAATTGGGCGAGGCTAAATTCATTTTGTTCAGCCACATATGGTGCCCACACATTTATGCTTGCTCGGGCTCCATAGTATTGATCTCCACTCACATACCCTATCGCATACTGCCCAAAAAAATATATAATAAATAAATGAAATCAACCATTATAAAAGAAAAACATGATTTATAATATAAATTTAAAAGAATAAAACGAGGCGACTTTTTCATGATCCTAAATTGAAATTAAATTTTAGTAATTGTCCATAAGAGTCTGGCTACACTTGTTGCCACTTTGGGAGATTGGCACATACAAAAAATAGAGAACAACCTACCGAGGAATTTCTAAATTTAATAAACATTGAGTTGGTAAATCCGGTTTGACTTGATCAAGTTCATAACTAGCATGTACTGTATGTTTTTTCTTCTTTTAAAAAAAATGAAAAACATGAAAAGATGTTTTTGGTACAAAGTGAATGAATATGTTTCGCTAGCTTGATAATAAATAACCCGCAAAAATTGGAGGAAAACCAAGCAAACATAATGTCAAAATTAAAAACCAGTCTGAAAGGTACAAGCCGAAAATAAAAAGCAGTTTCCTGTCTTCATGCTATGACTTTTCCTCGAAGTATTTGACCAACTAAAAAAAATTAAAAGGGAAAAAAAGGGAAAGAAGCGGAGAGACTGAACACCAACATAAGGAGGAGGGAACAAAGAGACGATTGGGTCTGATTTTTCTCCTCTGCTTTTGAGACAAAAATAGGCAAAGAGACTTATTTTCAGATATAAATTTTATTTAAACTTCGATGATAATAATTTTTCAAATTGAAATGAAATTATTATGATTTCTCTTAAATTACTCAGAAAATAAAGAAAATGCTTGAGATGCACTAATCTTTGCTCAACTTCAATGGTAAGCTCTCTTCTCGTTACCTCATGAGCAACGTCTGAATCGTCTGTACTGATATGTGTTCTCACTTTCTTCCCAAACATCTGAAATGAAGAAGCCCTCAACATGTCTGCTTCACTCGTCCTCCGAATCGGCACCGTCCCTTCTGGGCATGCCTCGCCTGACATTCTCCACAATTGGAACGTCTCCGCAGCTGCAGCGGTCGAATTATGCCCATTTGGCATCTTTGGCGGATCCTGCGAATTTTGTGAAAAAAAAAAAAAAGAAGAGGAAAGGGTACAATTCAGGGGCCTCAAAAGTCACAGAATCCATTTTCTTGTCATAGGTCAAAGAAAATAGGGTGATACCAATGGCTTTTGTCCCTTTAATAGAGGATGATCAAAGGCTGGTTGCTGGTGAGATAGAATGCAGTCTATTATATCTCCATCAGGACTCTACAAACAAGGAAAAAAAAAAAAAAACAGAAACAGAGAGACAAGAATTAGGGGAAAATCAAGGTTAGTTGGCAAAGAAAATGTAGTTTAGCGGATGAAATTAGTTATATGACTAGTGCAGCATGCGATCGATGGATTCAGGAGCGATGGTACAAGTTGGATATGAGATTTTGTGAGATCATTGTTGAGCATTCTAAAAGCTATTAAATGAATTTGTGATTTATTATTTAAATATTCTAATACTCCCCGTCATGTTTAGTATGGTCTTTTGCCTAGTACTAAATATGGAAATTTAATTGGAGAAGCAAATAGAATATGGTCAGATTTGAACTCAAAATTTTCAATTTTGATATCATATGAGATTTTGTAGAATTAATGCCAATTATTTTAAAAATTTCAACTGTTGGATGAAGACGTAGTTTATTATTTAAATATTGTAAAAGTGGTTTTGCCTGAATTATTTTGACAGGAGGCTTGTTGATGTCCTTGAGACGAGCCCTTATCATCTTCAGCTTTTGCAACTCATCCTCGGGCTGGAAAGTCCGATTCGTGGCACGGGAGTCAGCAGTTTTCAACGAACGAACGTGACAAAAGAAGGAGAAGGGACAAGGAGGAAGAGCACTAAAATGGGAATGATTGGCGACGGCGAGAGGGACATCTTGAAGGAGGAGGGACGCCAAGGACAAGCGCGACAAAAAGAGCTGCTCGCGCCACAATCCATAATGGCCCTTGAGAAGCTTCCTGCGAGGGCCTGTCGTTTCTCTCTTCGGCTACACCTGGTCGCCCGCTCGTCTGTGCGCAGCAACATTGGCCTTGTCCTCTTGCACCCGTACCGATTTCCGCTGAGAGATTGCACACCCCCCACCGTATTCAGGGTCGCGCTGCTTCCATTCCAATCCCCCCTCCCCACTTCGGTATTTAAAGTCTGACACGCCTCCAACATCCAGAGACGAGAGGAGCTGCTTATTTCACTTACTATATTCCCAAAAAGCCAACGAGGAGCAAACGATAGGGATAGAAAAGAAAATTATGGTTTTCGCCTTCTAAACATGCTTATCTTTTTAATTAGGATTAGTACCACGAAAAATTTTAAATTAGTACATGTATGACAAACTTACTCCTAACAAATTTTTGCATCATCAAAAACCTCAAATTGGTAAAACTGTGATAAATTTACCTTGAACTAATATGAATTTTCACTTGGACTTGCCATGTTAATAAAGTTATTGCCGGATGTCATTCAACTCAACAAATTCATGGTAAAATTTGATGGAAGTTAATAGAGGATAAATATGTCACTAGTATATCAGTTTGGGGTTTTTAGTGAGTTCAAAAATTAGTTTGGGATGAATTTTTTAAAAGAGTGTCAAATTTGGGGTTTATGGTGACCCAAAGATTAGTTTGAGTAAATTTGAGATTTTCCGTGATATTATCTCTTTTAATTTCAAGTAGGAAGAATATTGCATAATAAATCTACATAAGAATGGAACCAAAGAAAATTATTTCATTTGTTAAAAAGTGAATTAAATGATTTTTCGGTCGATATGTGCATGGAACAAAAAGGAGTAAGTAATTTAGAATTATTAAAAAATGAAACGGGAAGAGTAGTCCTTCCTTAATGTCAAATTCAAGGAGTTGGCTAGAAGAGTGGTGTTTTTGGTCGGATTCCCTAGCCTTGACATAGTTTTAATTAGTGAGTCTTTTGAGCCTTCACAATACGACCCCCTTATACTCCTTTTTGGCTCCACGCATAATTTTCAGTGGTACCGACTTTTCTCACCATATGAATTTTCAAAATCAAACCTTCCTTTGCTAAATATGCTTGATAGTACCGTCAAAGCACTCGACACTCATAAACTTGACCACAAAAAATACTAATCATTTATTTTTTTTTTTGACTCTGTTGCCCTTGTGAAAAGTTTCAGAATACTTTGCCGGTTATTTAACCATTGTACCAATCTTTTTTTGCTATGGTGCCATGAGCAAGCAAATTGCACAGGATCAAGGGCTGCAAGTTTCTGCACGTGCAATAGTTAGATTATGGAGTAGGTGCATGCTCATGTCTAACCTCCCAGCCATGTATCCATCTAGATCGTGGAGAATCCATAATTAAAGTTTAAAAAGTTATTTATTGGTATATCAAATTGTGACCTAACAACTTTCGGCATGTAGAATAAATATACCATTGACTTTTCTAATGACCAAACAATTTCCACCAACCTTTTATTCAAGGGATAAAAACTCACCATTAAATTTGCCGTTCAAGCAAGATGCTGTGACACATGACGTGAATAAAAATGACTTCTTAGAAAAAAAAAATAGTAAGAAAATGAGCCAATCAATCTCAATAAAATTATGTGAGGCAAGTAAGTCCTAATCAAGAAGAATCATAAATGATGACAGCTTAGAAAAATGATGTCTTGGGTTTTTTGCTGTCGTGCCCATGGTGTGTTTTTAGGTATAGCTAAGGTGTACTTTTGTACACATTAGTCTAGTTAGCCTCGTCATTTGCCACATCAGTTGTATCAGTGGATATTTTTGTCCATCATATAAAAGTCCGTGATTTCTTTCTTTTTGGATCATTTGAAAAGTTAGGGTATTTTTGTCTTTTGGGTAAAAGTTGGTGGTTTTTTTTTTTTTTTAAATTAGGAAGTGAGATTTGATCAAACCATAACTTACACACTACAACAATAATGACTTCTGTATTGGCTTTTGAAAGTCAGATATTTGTCCCAAAAATAGATATTGCCATTTCAAAATGTCTTTAGCGAGGTCAATGATTCCTCTAATTATGACCTTTAGCTATCATTTATGTGCCTCTAGCGAGGTCAATGATTCCTCTAATTATCACCTTTAGCTATCATTTATGTGCCTCTGGATCATTTTTTCTAAAACACGTGTCTTATGTAACTAAAATAGAAGCAGAATTATTTGCCTCTAAAATAACATTTTTAAGCATGTGAATTTCCCTCTAAAGATCTGTTTGACTAGAATGTGCTTTGCTAATTACTGAGTACGATTGTACTTTTCCCATGTTTATTGAATGATTGATGTTTGGAGGTAAATGAATATTACCAATTTCAAACTAATCAATTCAAATTTCTTGTAGACGCGCTCCACAATTAAACCTCTATCTTTTACAAAATTATTAATCGACTTAATTTAGAAATATGGACTTGTGGCTATGGTGGTTGACGTCGGTAGCGCCAAGGTGACGTGGATGCTACCATTGGTGGCTAAAAGGTGGAAAGTGCGCATAAATTAGGGGATTTAAAATTAAGGTTTGGGTGATGATGGCATTGGATCATGGTTTGGAAGAGAGTGGTGAGAAAGACAAAATATGAGAACCTTAGACCTAATGGAGCTCAAAGTAACATATCGTCAAAATCGATAGGATGTATAACTAATTTATGAAATGTTATATGGCCCGATATACTAAGGAGAATACACAAATTTCAAATCATCGTGTTATAAGCCAACCGCATATGGTATGTGCTCTTATCCGAATCAATTATTTGAAGTTTGATCCTATTTTACAAGTACCGTTTTATTTATGTGCCCTAGAAATATATGCATATAGGCAATGCATCTAAGACGATGAAATGACACAATCAAAGGGATATAACAAGACATTAGCCCCTGCTTTTTTTAAAGAAAAAATGCATTTTATCTATTGAATAAATCGCATGATGGTAACACATGAATAAAGAAGTCAAAAATCATACAAGAGAGTTCTCAAAGTTCAAAGCAAAGTTAGACTCAATTCACATCACCTACAAAATTGAATGGTCGACATGCACAAGAGTATGTTTTCGATGAATTTTCGAAAATCAAACTTCCTACATTAAAAATGCTTGACAGGTATCGTGAAGGCACGAGGCACTCGTAGACTTGACCATGGAAAATATTAATTATTTATTTTTCAACTCTATTGTCCATATCGAAAGTTTCGGAATACTTTTCTCAATTATCTAACCATTTCACCAATCTTTTTGTTATGGTGCCATCAGCAAGCAAATTGCATATGATTAGGGCCTGCGCGGGTTTCTACATGTGCAAGAGTTAAATATGGAGTAAACACATGCTCCTGTCTAACTCCCCCCTTCCCCTAACCATTCTTCTATTTGGATTGTGGAGGGTTTGCCGTCCATAATTAAAGTCTAAAAATTTATTTATCGATATATCAAATTATGGCCAAACGACTTTCGGCATGTAGAATAAAAATACCATTGACTTTTCAAATGCAAACAATTTTCACCAACTTTTTATTCAAGGAATGAAAACTTACCATTAAAATTTCAGTCCAAGCAAGATGATGTGACACGTGATGTGAACGAAAATGACATTTTAAAAAAAACAAATTAGTAGGAAAAAGAGCTGCATTGATCTCAAGAAATGTATGTGAAGCAAATAAGTCCTAATTAAGAAGAATCATAAGTGACTAAGGTTTAGATAAACAGTGTCTTCGGGCTTTTGCCAATGTGTCCATAGTGTCTTTTTAGCTCAAGCTAAGGTGTATTTTTGTACACATTAGTCTAGTTAACCTCGTCATTTACCACATCAGTTGCATCGGTGGATATTTTTGTCCATCAAATAAAAGCTTGCGATTTCTTTCTTTTTGGATCACATGAAAAGTTAGGCTATTTTTGTCTCTCGAGAAAAGTTGGTGGTTTTTTTTTTTTTTTTTTTTTTTTTTCATTTTTAGTTAGTGAGATTTAATTAGACCAAAACTTACACACCACAATAATAATGACTCCTGTAGTAAACAATATTTGTTTTTGAAAGACAGATTTTTTTGTCCCGAAAGCTTGTAGAGTCAAATAGAATAAGAAATGTCTTTAGTGAGGTAAATGACTCCTCTAATTATGACATTTAGCTATTATTTATGTGCCTCTAGATTATTTTTCTATAGCACATGTGTCTACATAAAACTAAAATGGAAGCAGAAGTATTTGCCTCTAAAAAAACATTCTCAGGCATGTGAATTTCCCTCTAAAGATTTGTTTAACAAGATTGTGCTTTGCTAATTGCTGAGTACGATTGTGCTTTTCCCATGTCTGTTGAATTATTGATGTTTAGAGGTAAATGAATATTACCAATTTTAAACTAATCAATTCAAATTTCTCGTAGACGCACTCCACAATTAAACCTCTATCTTCTACACATTCATTAATTGACTTAATTTTAGGAATATGGACTCGCAGCTATGGTTGTCGACGACAAAAGTGCCTTGGTGACTTGGAAGCTACCGGTGGTGGCTAAAGGGTGGAAAGTGCACATAAATTATGGGATCTAAAATTAGGGGTTTGGTGATGATGGCATGGGATTATGGTTTCGGAGAGAGTGGTGAGAAAGATGAACTATGAGGACCTTAGATCTAGTGGAGCTCAAAGTAATGTATCATCAAAATCAAAAGAATGTATAATCAATTTATGACATGTTATATGGCCTAATATATTAAGAAGAATACACAAATCAAATCATCATGTTATAAGCCGACCGAATATAGTATGTGCTCTTATCCGAGTCAATTATTTGAAGTTTGATCCTATTTTATGAGTACCGTTATATCTATGTGTCCGAGAAATATATGCGTATAGACAATGCATTTGTGGCGATACAATGGCACCATCAAAGGGATAACCAGACATTAGCGCCTCCTTTTTTTAAAAGAAAAAATGCATTTTGTCTATTGAATAAATTGCATGACAGTAACACATGAATAAAGAAGTCAATCATATACGAGAGTTCTTAAAGTTCGAAGCAAAGTTAGTCTCAATTCACATCACCTACAAAATTGAATGGTTGACATGCACAAGAGTATGTTTTCAGATAATTTTTGAAAATCAAATATTCCTTCATTAAATATGCTTGCTAAGCACCACCGAGGCACGAGGCACTCATAGACTTGACCATGGAAAATATTAATTATTTTTTCTAGTCTGACACGCCTCGAACATCCAGAGACGAGAGGAACTGCTTATTTCACTTACTATATTCGCAAAAAGCCAACGAGGAGCAAATGATAGGGATAGAAAAGAAAATTATGGTTTTTGCCTTCTAAACATGCTTATCTTTTTAATTAGGATTAGTACCATGAAAAATTTTAAATTATACATTTATGACAAACTTACCCCTAACAAATTTTTGCGTCATCAAAAACCTTAGATTGGTAAAATTGTGATAAATTTACCTCGAACTAATATGAATTTTCACTTGAACTTGCCATGTTAATAAAGTTATTGCTAGATGTCATTCAACTCAACAAATTCATGGTAATATTTGATGGAAGTTAATAGAGGATAAATATGTCACCAGTATATCGGTTTGGGGTTTTTAGTGAACTCAAAAAATTAGTTTGAGATGAATTTATTACGAGAGTGTCAATTTGGGGTTTATGGTGACCCAAAGATTAGTTTGAGAAAAATTTATCACAAATATATCAATTTGAGATTATTAACTCTTTTAGTTTCATGTAGGAAGAATATTGCATAATAAATCTACATAAGAATGGAACAAGAGAAAATTATTTCATTTGTTAAAAAGTGAATTAAATGATTTTTCAGTCGATATGTGCATGGAACAAAAAGGAGTAAGTAATTTAGAATTATTAAAAATGAAACGGGAAGAAAGTCCTTCCTTAATGTCAAATTCAAGGAGTTGGCTAGAAGAGCGGTGTTTTCGGTCGGATTCCCTAGCCTTGACATAGTTTTAATTAATGAGTCTCTTGAAACTATTACAATAAGTTGCGGAAGGCTCAAGGCTCGCGGCGCAACAAACCCTTTATACTCCTTTTGGCCTCCACGGATAATTTTCAGTAATACAGACTTTTCTCACCATATGAATTTTCAAAATCAGACATTCCTTTGCTATAAATATGCTTGATAGTACCGTCAAGGCACTCGACACTCATAAACTTGACCACAAAAAATACGAATCATTTATTTTTTGACTCTATTGCCCTTGTGGAAAGTTTCAGGATACTTTGCCGGTTATTTAACCATTGTACCAATCTTTTTTTGCTATGGTGCCATGAGCAAGCAAATTGTTCATGATCAAGGGCTACAAGTTTCTGCACGTGCAACAGTTAGATTATGGAGTAGGTACATGCTCATGTCTAACCTCCCAGCCATGTATCCATCTAGATCGTGGAGGGTTTGCCGTCCATAATTAAAGTTTAAAAAGTTATTTATCGGTATATCAAATTGTGACCTAACAACTTTCGGCATGTAGAATAAATATACCATTGACTTTTCTAATGAATAAGCAATTTCCACCAACCTTTTATTCAAGGGATAAAAACTCACCATTAAATTTGCCGTCCAAGCAAGATGCTGTGACACATCACGTGAATAAAAATGACTTTTTAGAAAAAAAAAATAGTAAGAAAAAGAGCCAATCAATCTCAATAAAATTATGTGAGGCAAGTAAGTCCTAATCAAGAAGAATCATAAATGATGACAGCTTAGATAAATGATGTCTTGGGGCTTTTGCTGCTGTGCCCATGGTGTGTTTTTAGGTATAGCTAAGGTGTACTTTTGTACACATTAGTCTAGTTAGCCTCTTCATTTGCCACATCAGTTGTTTCGGTGGATATTTTTGTCCATCAAATAAAAGTCCGCGATTTCTTTCTTTTTGGATCATTTGAAAAGTTAGGATATTTTTGTCTTTCGAGTAAAAGTTGGTGGTTTTTTTTAATTTTTAGGAAGTGAGATTTGATCAAGCCATAACTTACACACTACAACAATAATGTTTTATGTATTGGCTTTTGAAAGTCAGATATTTGTCCCGAAAATGGATATTGCCATTTCAAAATGTCTTTAGTGAGGTCAATGATTCCTCTAATTATGACCTTTAGCTATCATTTATGTGCCTCTGGATCATTTTTCTAAAACACGTGTCTTATATAACTAAAATAGAAGCAGAAGTATTTGCCTCTAAAATAACATTTTTAAGCATGTGAATTTCCCTCTAAAGATCTATTTGACCAGAATGTGCTCTGCTAATTACTGAGTACGATTGTACTTTTCCCATGTTTGTTGAATGATTGATATTTGAAGGTAAATGAATATTACCGATTTGAAATTAATCAATTCAAATTTCTTGTAGACGCGCTCCACAATTAAATCTCTATCTTTTACAAAATTATTAATCGACTTAATTTAGAAATATGGACTTGTGGCTATGGTGGTTGACTTCGGAAGCGCCAAGGTGACGTGGATGCTACCGTTGGTGGCTAAAGGGTGGAAAGTGCGCATAAATTAGGGGATTTAAATTTAAGGTTTTGGTGATGATGGCATTGGATCATGGTTTCGAAGAGAGTGGTGAGAGCGACAAAATATGAAAACCTTAGACCTAATGGAGCTCAAAGTAACATATAGTCAAAACCGAAAGGATGTATAACTAATTTATGAAATGTTATATGGCTCGATATACTAAGGAGAATACACAAATTTCAAATCATCGTGTTATAAGCCAACCACATATGGTATGTGCTCTTATCCGAATCAATTATTTGAAGTTTGATCCTAATTTACAAGTACCATTATATCTATGTGCCCTAGAAATATATGCATATAGACAATGCATCTAAGACGATGAAATGACACAATCAAAGGGATAACAAGACATTAGCCCCTCCTATGTTTTAAAGAAAAAAAATGCATTTTATCTATTGAATAAATCGCATGACGGTAACCTATGTAGCACCGACACGGACACGCGACACGCGATACGACATGACATGACACGCCGATACATCATTTCTAAAAAGATAGAGAATTCCGACACGTTCCGACACGTTATATATGAAATATATATTTTTATATATAAATGTAAAAATAAATAAATAATAATAAAATGAGCATAGAATTAATTTATACTAAAAATATTAATCCAACATTTGTTAATATCATTCATTGTTTTAATTTAATAGAGATTGAATGAGAAATTCAAAAATTGCTAACACAAAAAGAGTAAATTTGAAGGAACATGTCATGTTTTATTACACTTGTCGGAAATTAATGAGATTTTTTAGTCCCAAACAGAGTTTGGAATTCATGATATAGACTAGCTTGGAGCTCATTTGCAAAACAAGGTTCAAGAAAAATAAAAATCTAGGACAAGAACTCAAAGAAAAGGAAATAACTAAATTGGCCATGGAAAATATGAGAGATAACTCTAGACCAAAAGAAATAACTTGCAGGTGACACCTACGAAAGGCAGAGAGAAGAAAAAAAAAAAAAAAAAAAAAAAAAAAAAAAACAATCACAACTTTAAGTTTGCGGGGGCGATGGAGCGACGTCGACGAGAAGAGGGGCGTTCCATTGTCACTCACGGGAAGGTCAAAACTTATAAGTGAGAAACTTGAGAGTGATAATTTTCTTCTTTCTCCTTTATTTTTGTTATTTTCATTATTTTTTCAAATATTTATATTTTGACCCCTCAAGTATTGAAAATTTTTAAAATTGACCCCGTGCGTGTCAGAATTGCGTGTTGGAATTTCGAACTCACATGTCGGAGCGTGTCGGGAAAAGTTGACCACGCGTCGGATTTCCCGACACTCGTTGACCGCGTGTCGGAACATGTCGGAGCGTGTCGGAGCGTGTTGGACACGTGTCGGAGTGTCGGACACGACACGAAGGCTTTCGGAGAGTGTCGGTGCTTCTTAGACGGTAACACATGAATAAAGAAGTCAATCATAAAAGAGAGTTCTCAAAGTTCAATGCAAAGTTAGTCTCAATTCACATCACCTACAAAATTGAATGGTCGACATGCACAAGAGTATGTTTTCGATGAATTTTTGAAAATCAAACCTTCCTTCGTTAAAAATGCTTGATAGGTACCGCCGAGGCATAAGGCACTCGTAGACTTGACCACATAAAATATTAATTATTTATTTTTCGACTCTATTGTCCATATCGAAAGTTTCGGAATACTTTTCTCAATTATCTAACCATTTCACCAATCTTTTTCTTATGGTGCCATGAGCAAGCAAATTGCATATGATTAGGGCCTGTAGGTTTCTACGTGTGCAAGAGTTAAATATGGAGTAAGCACATGCTCATGTCCAACTCCCCTCTTCCCCAAGCCATGCATCCATTTGGATTGTGGAGGGTTTGCCGTCCATAATTAAAGTTCTTAAAGTTCAAAGCAAAGTTAGTCTCAATTCACATCACCTACAAAATTGAATGGTTGACATGCACAAGAGTATGTTTTCAAATAATTTTTAAAATACCTTCCTTCATTACATATGCTTGATAAGCACCACTGAGGCACGAGGCACGAGGCACTCGTAGACTTGACCACAGAAAATATTAATTATTGTTTTTGACTCCATTGTCCCTGTCGAAAGTTTTGGAATACTTTGCTCAATTATCTAACCATTTCACCAATCTTTTTGTTATGGTGCCATGAGCAAGCATATTGCATATGATTAGGGCATACGGGTTTTTGCTTGTGCAACAATTAAATAAGGATTAAGCATATGCTCATGTCCAACTCCCCCCACCTTCCGCAAGCCATGCATCCATTTGGATTGTGGAGGTTTGCCATCCATAATTAAAGTTTGAAAAGTTATTTATCTGTATATCAAATTGTGGCCAAACAACTTTTGACATGTAGAACAAAAATACCATGGATTTTTCAAATGACCAAACAATTTCCGCCAACTTTTTATTCAAGGAATAAAAACTCACAATTAAATTTTCGGTCCAAGCAAGATGATGTGACACATGATATGAATAAAAATGACATTTTAAAGAAACAATGTATTTGGGCTTTTGCTAATGTGCCTACGGTGTCTTTTTAGCTCAAGCTAAGGTGTAGTTTTGTACACGTTAGTCTAGTTAACCTCATCATTTACCACATCAGTCGTATCGGTGGATATTTTTGTCCATTAAATAAAAGACTACGATTTCTTTCTTTTTAGATTACTTGAAAAGTAAGGATATTTTCCTCTCTTGGATAAAAGTTGGTGGTTTTTTTATCATTTTTAGGAAGTGAGATTTGATTAGACCAAAACTTACACACTACAACAATAATGATTTCTGTAGTAAACAATATTTGCTTTCGAAAGAGAGATTTTTGTCTCGAAAGTTTGTAAAGTCAAATAGAATAAGAGATGTCTTTAGTGAGGGAAATGACTCTAATTATGACATTTAGCTATTATTTATATGCCTCTAGAACATTTTTCTAAAGCTTATGTCTTTATATAACTAAAATGAAAGCATAAATATTCGCATCTAAAATAACATTTTCAGGCATGTGAATTTCCCTCTAAAAATCTGTTTGACAAGAATGTGCTTTGCTAATTGCCGAGTATAATTGTACTTTTCTCATGTTTGTTGAATGATTGATATTTGGAGGTAAATGAATATTACTAATTTCAAAATAATCAATTCAAATTTCCTCACAGACGCACTCCATAATTAAACCTCTATCTTCTACACAATTATTAATCGACTTAATTTTAGAAATAAGGACTCGTGGCTATGGTTGTCGACGACGGCAATGCCAAGGTGACCTGGATGCTACCAATATTGGCTGGAGGGTGGAAAGTGCACATAAATTATGGAATTTAAAATTAAGGTTTTGGTGATGATGGCATGGGATTACGGTTTTGAAGAGATTGGTGAGAGAGATAAACTATGAGGACCTTAGATCTAGTGGAGCTCAAGGTAATGTATCATCAAAATCGAAAGGATGCATAATGAATTTATGACATATTATATGGTCTGATATATTAAGAAGAATACACAAATTTCAAATCATCGCATTATAAGTCAACCACGTATAGTATGTGCTCTTATCCGAATCAATTATTTGAAGTTTGATCCTATTTTACGAGTATCATTGCCCTAGAAATATATGCATATAGACAATGCATCTACGGCGATAGTATGGCACCATCAAAGGGATAACGTGACATTAGCCCCTCTTTTTTTTTAAAGAAAGAATGCATTTAATCTATTCAATAAATTCCATGACAGAGACACATAAATAAAAAAAGTCAATCATATATGAGAGTTCTCAGAGTTTGAAAGCAAAGTTAGTCTCAATTCACATCACCTACAAAATTGTCAACCAAGATTACGTTTTCAATAAATTTTTGAAAATTGAACCTTGTGTTAAATATGCTTGATCGGTACCATCGAGGCACGAGACACTTGTAAACTTGACAATAGAAAATGTTAATAATTTATTTTTCGACTCTATTGTCCTTGTCGAAAGTTTTGGAATATTTTGCTCAATTATATTACCATTTTACTAATCTTTTTGTTATGGTGCCATGAGCATGCAAATTGCATATGATCGGGGCCTGCAAGTTTCTGGACATGCAATAGTTAAATATGGAGACGCATGCTTATGTCCAATTCCCCCCATAAAGTTTGTAGTTTTTTTGTGACTTGAAATTTCTTTTAATTTAAAATAATTTGAGATTTTTTTTTTCTTTTCCTCTCTTCTTCTTCCTCCTTTAGCCGGTCGCTGGGCGGTAGGTGGCATGGAAGAAAATTAAAAAAAAAAAAAAAAACCGTTGTTATCAAATGAATTTATGTTTTTTTATTTCTATTTCTTATTTTAGAAATTATTCTCGAGGACAAGAAACCATTTTTTCTACTTCTTATTTCTATTTCAAATCTATTCCCTGGCTACTTTTCTATTCCAGAGAATAGAAAAATTAATTGATGTTACGAAACAAATTTCTGTTCTTTTACTATTCCGATGAGCAAAAGAACAAAAGAAAAGAAAATGAGAAATGTTACCATGCAGACCCTTAACGATAACTTATGTGTGACATTTCAGAAATTTTTACTCCTAACTCCGGTAGGATTTGGGGTTTAGGGTTTGGGAAATGTCCTCGGCCTATATAAAATCTAATAAAATTTATATTATTTAAGTATCCATGACGTTTTGCAAAACACCATAAGCTATTAAAATTTAATATTTCGAATTTTTTATGAAATTCTAAACTGCGTCACGACAACATTTATGCATGATTTTCTGCACTGGGTAAAGACAGATTCTACTTTTCTGAATCATGCACAATATAGGTGGATAATTTTAAATTATTTTGGACATATTACATTAGCAAATTGATTTGCTTTATGTGTGCAAAACATCATAAATGTAAGAAAATATGTGTGACATCCTCAATTTGACTTCTATCTAAGGAATAAAATTACGACGGTAATCGACAAATCATAGAAAAGTAAGGGATGATTACTTGAGGATAAAAATTCAATTTTACATTGGCGAACTGTGAATTTTCGAAAAAGTGAAAACAGGCTGCAAACGAGGAGCTATGAAAGCCCAAGCTACAGACAGGCCCAATGGGCCTCACACCCATCATTGATGGCCTAAGTGGGCCCATTAAGACGAACTAAGCCCACACTTGGTCTTTTGGAAGTTTGTACATTAATTACCTATGTGCATGAATAGTGTTTCATACTATAGTTTAATTAAATCCCTAAATTACCCCTTCTAGAAGCTTGTTGGCTTAATAAGACAAGGATTGTTGTCTTTCATGGAGGGGCAGGCGCCCATTTGAAGAAGGGAAAAGGAAGAGACCAACCTAGCTAACTTCCTTAGCTTATTTCCAAATAGAGCACATGCTTGAAATCTAGCATTAAATGAAGAATGGATAGGAAGATTTCAAGAGTTCTTGGTGGTCATTCAAAGGATTTGGCCAAGAGTAATTTAGAGATTTTTGTACTAAGCTTATTAAGACTTTGAGCAAACTTGGAAGAGAAACTCCTTTCTCTCACTCATTCTTTCACCATCTCCCTCATCTCTCATTGTCTCACTCTTAACTCTCTCTCTCTCTCTCTCTCTCAAACACTTTCATGCTCAAGTTCTCTCTAGCCAAGAGTAATTTAGAGATTTTTGTATGAAGCTCATTAAGCTCTCTCTCTCTCTCTCTCTCTCTCTCTCTCTCTCTCGATGCAATGCACCTCATCACTCTCTCTCTCTCTCTCTCAAACACTCTCATGCTCAAGCTCTCTCTAGCCAAGAGTAATATAGAGATTTTTGTACTAAGCTCATTAAGCTCTCTCTCTCTCTCTCTCTCTCTCTCTCTCTCTCTCTCTCTCTCTCTCTCTCTCTCTCTCTCTCTCTCTCTCTCTCTCTCTCTCTCTCCCTCCCTCTCAATGCAGTGCACCTCACCACCGTCTCATGCTTGCTGTGCTGCACGCCACTACCACAGTCCATCATTGGCCACACGCCGTTGTCATTGTTGCCACTCGCCGTCAAAACTTGAAAGTCGGTCCCATAAGTGACTTCCTAAATTAATTAGATAGTATTTACGCTGGGGATTAGGGTTATGATTAATGTTAATGATAGTTAGATTAAGAGATAGATGGATTAGGTGATAGGTTATCTTGAAAGGCACTTGTGATAGCTTATCTTGAAGAGTGATTAATGCTTATGATAGCTTATCTTGAAAATTGATGAGTGCTTGTGATAGCTTATCTTGGAATGCGATAATTATTAGTGATAGCTTATATCGAGAAGTGATAAATGTTTGTGATAGCTTATCTTGAGATGTGATAAGTATCGGTGATAGCTTATCTTGAAAATTGACAAGTACTTGTGATATCTTATTTTGAAAAGTGATAATTTATGTTGATAAGTAAACCCATGGTGTGATATTGTGTGGAATTGAGGGGTGACTACCATGAGGATATAATTTAGTAACTTTTGTTCTAAAGTATTTTTGAAAAAAAAAAAAAAAAAAAAAAAACTTCAAAAGGCATAATAGGGTTGATTCATGAAGTACCGCAGTGAGACGTCAAGTTTTATGTGTTTACATTGATAATAAGGGAATAAGGTTATCGTATGATTATTTTGGTGGATAAATAATCAATGGGTGATCACGTGGGATTATTTTATGCCATTTTTGTGAGTAAAAATTTGCTAGTGTATAACGTGGGAGCACTAAACACTCTTGCATTGACTAAATTGGAAGATAAAAATTGGTTTAAGTAGTTGGTGTTCTCGTGTAATCACTTAAATGGTTTCGTAGTCATATCACTACGAGGGACGGTGCCCATTGGATTTTGGATGCCTGACGGGGGTCTAGATGGCGTTCAAGGATGGATTTCATAATGATGCTCTTAATTGAATGCCATCTTTGAGTAAGGTCGAGACATTGCCGTGCCCGATAGGCGGAACGATGCCCGTTTACCCCAGAAGACCACTGATGAGAGTATCAGTCATGGCCAAGAGCAGACATAATAATCTAGACTCATGTGGATGCATTGTACATGAAAGTGATAATGGTTGTGTCTAGATTATTATTCGTATTTGTCATATGCCTGCTAGAATTGTGGATCACATGGAGGATTATTTATGTGATTATTGGATACGTTGTTAGGGCGTTGTATAGTGAGTTGTTATTTCATATTTATGGATTATGCAAAGCAAAGGCTTTGCTATTGATCTACCATTGACAATTAAGCCACCCGTATAGGGTGTCTTTGAGGCAAATTATTCTCTTATGCGAGGTTTAGGAAGTTTACTCACTGACTTTTCATAAAATTTATGATTTAAAATTTTCAGATTCTAACCATGAATAGTCCATTTGCCATGTGCAGGGTACCCGCAGATCAAGATACCCAAGTGACTCCCTTCCTAATAGAGGGGATCGACACCATATACGAGAAATTTGTGACCATCATTTGGGTGGACGAGGGGTTGATGAACTTTGTGCTGGGGTTTTGACAGGCCACTTGGCGGGAGATCTAGGGGTGCCATCTGGGACCATATGGTAGTGGATGTCCCCAAAGACTCCATCACTAACCCGGAGTCGAACCTGAACACAGAGTCCAATCCTGAGCCCGAGTCATGGTACTATGTCCACATAGGTGAAATACCACTTTTTGAGGTCGCCCTCGTAGGATAGAGGAGCTAGGCTAACCCCCAACCCCTTTTGGTAAATTGAAAAGAATCTACGTGTAAGCATTATTTCCGATGTACTAAGTTGATATATATATATATATATATATATATATATATAATATTGAAAGTGTTTGTTGATATGTTTTCCTTGCTATTCTTATTGGTGTGTATGATTGGGTGGAGTTGATTCTGCTTCCGTTTGTATTTAATCAAAAGATAAAATAAATAGGTTGGCAACGTCTCCTGAGACATCGCAATTAAATGACCAAACGAAAGAAGGGATGCCACGCATCCAAGAGTCGGGGTGTGACAATGTGAAAATTCCAAATAATGTACAATAAGGGTACATCAAAAGTATTAAAAATGAAAACATAGAAAAAAATATTATGTTCAACATAACACCAAAGATTAACTTAAGAATTATCTTACATGCCCGTATAACATCTTTAATAAACGTTAAATATCTATGAAATTTAACATCTTAAAAGTTGACGTCATAACAAAATGTTGTAAAAAAAATCAAAAATGTTTTACATAGCAAAAAATATTTTCGATGTTTCAGTTTGGATTACAAGGGAACATCATAGCCCTTACTAGAATATCGTCAGATATCGTTGAAATAGGTATGCACTGTTTTGCAATAGCTCATGTCAAAACATAATAAGCCTTTGCCCAAATTCATAAACTACTAAAAATAAGCTAAAATATTTGCGATATCTTAAGCCTTTCTAAAACACCTTAATGGAAAAATCACATTAAATTAATATTTTCGGCGTTTTCGCACTAAGTCACAATAATACGCCATGAGCCGTTGCAAAACATATTAAAATACTAAAAATTATATTATTTAAATAATATGCCATAAGCCGTTGCATAACTCCATGTCAGCCGTGCCATGCACGTGCACGTAGCGTGCACAGTACGTGCAAGTGCATTCCACGTGCATTAATATGCAAATGTTGTAGTTTTTTTTTGCTCAATTTTTTTCGGGCTTTCTTTTCTCTCACTTAGATGCTGTCATGAGTTCTCAACCTTCGACTTCTGAATTGGCGGTATCTCTAGGGGATGAAAAGGACACAAACATATATTCCACGATCAGTCAAGCATACTGATTCCAGCCCTTCATCATCATCTACGCCCAACCATCAGACAACCAGCCTGTTCTCGGGAATCCATATATGCCATTAGTTGTACCAAATTACTCTAGAAGGACCTTGACCAGAGAAAAGCCCGTCTAAAAGCTAACCAGCAGCCTCCATATTGTCATTACTTGCTCTTAGATGCTCTTGCCGAGCAGGCAAAGATCCTTCTCCGCCAAAATTTCAGCATATTTTCCCTTCATGAAAACTAAGGAGGTCTTTTTAGGGTAATTCTAAATCTCGGCATGGATTCTCTCGCAAATCTAGCCCTTTGTTCGTGTGTCTATGCATGGTGGTGTGAATGAATTGTACCTTGGCCTTTGATCTGGCGTCAATGTGTTCGCTACACGGCAAGATAATCCTCCTCGAACTAGCTCCCAGAAGTTTCCTATAATTAAGGGCCCAATGGTGGCCCTATATTACAAAATTCTCACTTTTACAATCGATGGACGCTCTAGAAAGTAATCGAAAGAAGTAAATGAAAATTCGCTCGTCTGGTTATGCGAGTATGGACTGAAAGAGAGCTTGACAAAATAAAGATGAATCGACAGAAAAAACTCGCATGCACTATCACTCACTCGACTAAGAGCTTTTGGAGGAATAGCTTTGGTCGGCCTCAAATCAAGGCAGCGGGGGCACGGCATTGGATCAGGAAGCTGGGAGGATGTGCGTCAAGGATAAATGGAGACGATGAAGACTGCAACGAGGAAAAAAACGAAGACAAAGAGATGGAAATGGCTTGCTTAGATCAAACCTGAGTGAGGAGAAGAGAAATGCAAATGGCTTGCTTAGATCAGACTTGAGTGAGGAGAAGAGAAATGCAACGGAGGCGGGCGACGGCAAGTGCTGCAGTTGCTTGTGAGTCGCGAGGGCAAGATTGGTGGTGCTTGCGGAAGCTGTGTGACCCAATCGATGACTTAATTTTTTAGTGACCCATTTTCAATCAATCTAATTCAAACGGAGATTTTGAATCCTGACAACCCATATACAACCCATTTATAAGAAATATGAGCCAAAAAATGGGTCATGGACCCATTTTGACACCTAGAAATAGCAAATTGGAAGAAGCCCTAGCTCAAATTGAAGATTAAACCACGCAAATTTGAGCAACTGCAGTTATGTTATGCAGATGCACTCATCTCCAGATAAACCTGGCCAGAGAGTTGCGTCATTGACAAACCAGGCACATGCCCATGCTTTGTATAATATGTGAGTAAAATATAAATATCAACTACTTTATAATATTTAGAGCAATTAACACGTAAATGAGTATAGCATGTATTTCGTACAGCAAAATATGTCTTCCTGAGAAATAGTTTAGAAATTCTTCATTATATCTAAAGATATCTACTTCTTGTCTTAAACATCTGAAATGTTCATTTTATATGGATTGAAAAGGAATGATTCGTATATGAGAAGAGGCCACAGATGAAATGATGATATAAAGAGGGAAGTGAGAGGATGCAAAGATTGTGATGAGATCACAAATGCACGAGAGATAAACTCTATAATTGCCAATTAAGCAAAATGACTAAAAAGGGTTTGTCAAGCTCTGAGATTCCTCCATCTGCAACAGCTCTCATTATATATACAGAAGTGCTACTTAAGCAGAACGGCAGGATGAGCAAAAGAGCAGGACACCCATGTTGCATAATACCACATATTATCGATTCATGGCGCTTAAGAAAGCGACAAGAAAATGCATATAGAAGTGATTGGAATACTACAAAAGCTTAAGAAGACAATCTCACATTTGTAGTTTGATCTGCAATTCCATCTATCGAAGAAAAGAGCACCAGAAATGTGAGCAACCTGGAAAAGGGAGATCATTCAAATCAAGTTCAATAAACGACACCAATTATTAACATATGGCCATCGTGTTTAACTCAGCATAGTCCAAATTAAAGCATGACGCATTCGATTTGTCAACTGGTGCTCCTGAATTGCATTCAGTTGCTCATCTGGAGCAATTTCTCTTAAGCCGAAAATTAAAATGTTACGAGAACCATGGAGTGCAATCAAGTCACACCAAAACTAGATATATTCCCCTCATCTATGCTCTTTCCAGGCCCTAACACAGGTGAAATTCTCATGGTGCCGCTTGGAACTAATTGAAACAGAGCTCGTATGCAAAAAATTCCTTCTCTCTTACTTGTGCCCGCCTACTTACTCTCACTGTCTCTCCACACTCTATTCACTTTCTTCTTCTTCCATCTTGATCTTGACTTGATCATCAAATTCATCATCCATATAGATTGATTCCACAAATTCCTGACCCGAGGGATGGACAACCTTAAGCAGAGTTGCCTCGCCGCTGGCACGAGGGTCATGTCGATCCAGTTCCTGCAGAGGGCGCTGACCCCGCTCAGCTCCTTCCGCTCCAGCCTCGCCTCCACTGTGTTTATTTAGGATATTCTATGGATATCTTGTGTAGATAGTTCTTTTTTCATGTTGATGTTGTTGTAGCTTCTGATGTATTGGTTACATTATGTAAAAATGTGTTACTCGTTAATGGACATTCAATGTTGATTGCTTTTGTTATTATTAATACTTGTGAGTAGTTCAAAGAAGTTTTAGTATCTTCAAATGACTTATTTTGCATAGAAGATTGTTTTAATGACAATTTCAATTTAGGATTTTAGATGATGATTGGAAACAATAGTAACATTTTGATTCTAAAACCTTATTTGAAATTCATTAATATGATTAGTTTATGCGAAATAGATGCATAAATGATAAGCATTAATAATTTGTGCCTGTGTGTCAGATTTGCACGGAACCTATGGTTTCGGCAACTAAGAGCATAGTTGCTAAGTTAAACAAAGGAGAGAAGCTGAATGTGATAACTATGAAATATGACATATGAAAATCCAATATGTGTTGGAAGAGCAAGAAGCACTAAAAGCTCTTAACCCGATTATGGAAGAGCCTGAAGATGGGAACACTACACAACACAAAAGAGATAAGGAAACATTTGCTGCATGGAAAAAAAAAAAAAGAACTCATTTGCTCACATCACATTGCTGAGTAGCATGGAGAACGATATCATGCGAGAGTTTAGGCATTTTGAAAATACCAAAGAAATGTGAGAAGCATTGGTGGCAAGATTTAGTCATACATCGATGACTAAACTGAGACGGCTCACTATAAGATTTGACTCCTACAAGAAGCTTCATGGTCAGACCAAGAAACAACATCTGAGAAAGACATCAAACATGATCAATGAGCTGAAAGATGCTGGCCACATTCTTATTGACAAGTAGCAAATACAAGTAGTGATTCGTTCCTTGCTTTAAAGTTTGGAGCATATAAAGGTGCACCTAACCCACGATGAGAATATCAAAACATTTGAGGATGCAGTGCGCCACCTTAAACTAGAAGAGAACCACCTCCTGGTGGCTAAGCCGGAAACTGATATATATATATATATAATGCTTGTTCTAGCTCACAAGGGGCTTTGAGCTCCAAGCGCAAGCGTCCTGATTCATTCAAAAGGTGGAAAGGCAAGGGAGTGAGCTCTTCGAGAAAAAAGTCAAGAGTTAATCAACATGAGAGAAGAAAGTGTCATTGAGTGAAGACAATGTTAAGGGTAAAGTGTTACAACTACGGCAAAAGATGTCACTATGCTCACCACCATAGCGAGCCAAAGAAGGTAAACACCCATTGCATTCTTGAGAATTTTGCTTATGTATCATGTATTGTATTTTTCATTGAATTTAATCATTTATAGACTGTAGATTTTGGAGCAACAAATCATGTAGTGAAGGATAAAGAAGCCTTTGTGGAATTCTGACGAGTACTGATTAGAATAAAGTGGATTTAAGTAGAGAACAACTCTAGAGCAGAGGTTAAAGGCATTGGCACATGCCAATTAATTATGCATGGTAGATGCACTTTGTTCCTACATGATATACTATATGCTCCGGAGATTTGTCGGAATTTAGTGTTTGTGTTAATATTGGTTAAACTTTGTTTTAACTTAAACTTCCATAATAATTGTGTGGATTTGTATTTGGATACAAACTACTATAGTTGTGGTTATTTTCTGGATGGTTTTATTGTATTGGATATTGACTATAGTATTGTCAATGTTTGCTATTCCCTCTTCATATCTTCTGATTCATATGATAATGATGTAAATGTGTGGCATGCTAAACTTAGTCATATTGGCCAACAATGAATTAATAGATTAGCCAAAGAGGGCTTATTAGGCAATATTGAAAAAATCAATTTGTCCATATGTAAGTATTGCCTAGTAGGGGAAACTACAAGGAAACCATTTAGAAAAGATACAAGAGTTTAATTTCCTTTGCATTTAATCCATGCTAACATCTATGGTCCAATGAATGTGAGAAGAATGTATGGGATTGTTTTTCATCACATTTATAGATGATTATACTCCATTCGAACATATTTATTTAATTTCTCATAAATCCGAAGTATTGTGTTATTTCAAGAAGTTTTTGAACTTAGTAGAAAATAAACAAGATAAGAAAATAAAAGCATTAAGGTCCGATCGAGGTCAAGAATATTTATTTAATAAGTTCAAAAAATTTTGTGATGAAAAAGGATCCCCTACACTCCTCAACAAAATGGCGTTGCGAAAAAGAGAAACAAAACTCTACTGAAAATGGTTAGGTTCATGATGGCATATGCTAACTTACCTATAACTTTTTTGGGTGATGTTTTATTAATTGTTGTCTATATACTCAACCGCGTGCCTTCTAAATTGGTTACTTCCACTCCGTATGAATTATGAACGGTTAAAAAATTGGACTTAAGTTTTCTTAAACCATGGGGTTATGCCATCTATACTCACGAATCCTCTCACAAGTATGGGAAATTGGGTCTTAAAGGTATGAAAAGTATTTTAATAAGATACTTAGAACACTAAAAATGGTATATGTTTATAGGTGAGCAAGAAAGTGAGAGTATAAGTGAATTTGAATCACAGAATATCACATTCTTACAGAATGAATTTCCTAAGAAGTGCGAAATAGGTGAGGACTACTCCCTATTTGAAACCTTAGATCAAGATAATAAACTTAATTGATTTCGTCCAAGTGGGAGTAATGTAAGAAGTGAGGAATTAAATTTGACTTAATCTCAATTACAATCACTTGATAAGACGATTTCGTCATTATCTAATTCAAATATGAGTGTAATAGAGAATAATGTGCAAAGTGTACAATCTCCCATGCGGCGAACAAGTCACAAAAATATTACATGTTGACATTTTGATATAGAATGGCAAACTTTCATAGTCGCTCAAAAAGATGAAGATGAGCCAAGGAATGTAAATAAGGCTCTAAAATGCCCTAATAAGGAAAAATTGATGCATGCAATGGAAGAGGAAATTGAGTCAATAAAGTCAAATCATGTTTAAGAACCGGTTGATCTTCCAAAAGGACGTAAAGCCATTAGGAACAAGTGAGTGCTCAAAATAAAACATAAAGTTGATGGTTCAATAGAGAGATATAAGGCTCGCCTTGTGACAAATGGGTATAATCAATAGGAAAGAATTGATTATGATCAAACTTTTTCTCCTATAGTGAGATTTACCTCAATTCACCTTATTCTGGCATTATTAACTAATATGGATCTTAGACTACATCAAATGGATGTCAAAACTGTTTTTCTCAATGGAGAATTAGAAGAAGAAATTTATATGGAACAATCCGTTAGTTTCATTTTGAAAGGCCAAAAACAAAAGGTATGTCGACTTTTGATATCAATATATGGCCTTAAGCAGTGATCAAGATAATGGTATATATGTTTTCATAATGCCATAACAACATATGATTTTACAATGATTGATAAGGATCATTGTGTATATATCAAAAGATCCAAAGATCAATTTGTGATCATATTATATGTTAATAATTATGGAATTTGTTAATACTGTTAAGAATTGGTTGTCTTCTAACTTTGAGATGAAAGATATAGGTGAGACTACATATATTCTTGGAGTTAAGATTTCAAGGGATCCTTCAAAGAGACTATTGTCTCCTTCGCAAGAGACCTATATAAACAAGATTCTTGAACGATTGCGTATGTAAGATTGCAAATCCATAGAAATTGCAATTGGAAAAGGTGAATGATTAAGCCATAAATTGTGTCCAAAAACTCCACAAGATAAGGAACAAATGCAATGTGTTTGTTATGCTAGTGTTGTGGGAAGCTTAATATATGTTATAATGTGTACAAGACCTGACATATATTTTGCAGTTGGAATGGTAAATAGGTACAAATCAAATTCAAGTCAAGCACATTGGAAAGCTGACAAAAGAATACTAAAGCATCTAAATGGAACTACTGATTATTCACTGAGTTATCAAGAAAATGATCTACAACTTGAAAACTATTCAAATACCGATTGGGAATGAGATTTAGATGAAAGGAAATCTACCTCTAGATTTGTTTTATTATTGAATAATGGCGCCATATCTTGGAGCAATAAGAAACAAACGTGTATAGCCTTGTCCACAACGAAAGCCGAGTTCGTGGCATTATCAACAACTATTCAAGAGGGTATTTGGCTTAAGAGATTTTTGGATCATTTAGGTATTACTAAGAATGCTGCTAGTTAATTGTAATAGCCAAACAACAATAGCGTACACCAAGGATCTGAAATATCATGACAAGACCAAACATATAGATACCAAGTATAACTTTGTAAATGATATGATTGCATGAAAGGATGTGAACTTACAGTACATATATATGCATTGAATGATAGCAAATCCTATGATAAAGTCAATATCTAGAGATGTGTTCTATGACCATGTAAAATCTCTAGAACTGCGTAGAGACTGATGTACTGAATATTGTAATTTCCCTAAATGTTTCCATTTAATGAAATTGTATTTCATTATTAATGCATATGAGTTTTGTTGTTTAACGTTTATGTGTCTTAATGCTTAGTGCATTATAAAATTAAGAAAGTATGTCAGACAGATAAGAGATTAGCTCACTCACATAGGTAATCGCATTTATTTATTGTATGATAAATAGAGATGAGAAGACTTTTAAACTTATTATCTAGGTGATAATCGAGAACTCAAGCTTAAAACATAGATGTCGCCTTAACTAAGTGTTAAGATGAGGATATAATATTTACTATGTCCAAAAGTAAAACAACACATATTTTACTTTATTTGTCTTTGATGCAAGATGTGAGTTTTGATGGATTATGTGAAAGAATAAATACATGAACTCAAGTTAGACATTAAGTATGTCTGAACTATCATCTATACAGTATTGAAATTGAAAACATACACTACATAAGAAAGGAGTTAATATTGTAATATGTATTCCATACTACATATGCATAACACGACTAATAAGAGTGACAAAAGTTTTGATCTTAACTTTTATGTTGTGTGAGACTCTTGAGAAAAAAGAGTTTCTCAATTAAGTACCCTCATGACTATTACTTGTTCTCAAGATCTCTATTTAATGTTTGTCATCTTAGAATATTGCCAATGATCATGAATTGATTCAATCTAATGGGACATTTTTATAAAAGCAAGTACAACTAAAATTGAGAGTTTCAAGGAAAGAAGAAGATTGATTTTAGGATATCACATTCTAGTTTTGTATTTATCGGTCCACCAATTATGATTGTTTTTGGGATAATCATAAATTGTGAATACAATATGTCATTATTAAAAAGAGATCAAGAGAGATATAAATGTGATCGATCAATCTAAGATATTGTATACTATATCTACTCGAAAACATAATGCCCATTTTGAGCTACTATATATTCCTAACATATGTATGGCAACGAGCTTTCGAAATATGCTAGTTGCATAGATTAGTTACTGATATGAACGTTGCAAAAAGGTAAACAAAGAGTTTTTTTTGGCCCACCATGTGCGAGTGAAAAATGATGGGTTTTTTAATGGGCCAAGTTAGGCCTGTTTGCCCATGTTGGGCCAAACCTAATCTATAAAGGAAGAGCTCATGAGAGAGAAAGAGCAGTTATTTTTTCAGTACGCGGAGCTTTCTCAGTACGTGGAGCTTTCTCAGTACGCTCCAAGATTAGTGGAGGATCCAGAAGACAAAGCTTGAAGGTTCAGGAATGGCCTTTGATTAGAGCTGAAGAACTTGTTGGTGCCGTTTGATCTAAAAGACTATAATGAGGTTTACAATTGGGCCCATCTGATAGAGAGAAGTTTGAATGAACAAGCCATCTCGTCTGTATCGAGGTTTAGTTCCAACAGATATGGGAACAGGTATGGGAAGAGGCCCATGACCGGAGGAAGGTTCCACGTTCCACCCAACATGAAGGGTGGAATTGGTAAGTCAGCGCCACATCAGAATGGCGCGTGTAGTCTTTGTGGAAGGCGACATGGTTCGACCCCATGCCACCTTAGAATGAGTGGGTGTTACAAGTGTGGCCAACAGGGTCATTTGGCTAGAGACTGTCCCAAAAGGCCGAGAGGATTCCAACAATTACTGTCGCTGCCGCCAATGGGTTAGAACAGAAGGTTTGTGACGCAGATCGCACAACAAGGAGGATAGAACAGACTGCCAGTGCAAGGACAAGCGTACGCCATCACGAGAGGTCAGGCAGAGGACTCACCTGATGTGGTTACAGGTACGGTTTCGCTGAACGACCATGCTGCATATGCTTTATTTGATCCTAGTGCGACTCATTCGTTTATAGCTGAATAGTTTGTTAAGCTGATAGGATTGAGTCTTGAATTATTGGAGTTAGTGGTTAGCATATCTACATCGTTAAAGGATAAGGTGTTAGATTCATTGCGTTGTCTTGGTTGCAAGTTAGTGATTGGTGAGCGAGAGAGGAATATAGACTTGTTAGTCCTAGCCATGTATGACTTCGATTTGATAATTGGCATGGACTAGCTCACCAAGCAACGAGCTAAAATGGACTGCTATTGTAAAGCGATTCAGTTTAACCTATTAGAGGGTGAAAGTTTCGAGTTTGTTGGAAGTTGAGGAGGACTCTCAATTTCCTTAATGTCATCGCTTGAGGCAACCTGTTTGTTAGACGGGGGTTGTCAAGGTAACCTAGCAACTGTCATTGATATGACAATTGAGGAGTTGAAGATCAAACATATCTCATTAGTTCAAGAATTTCTAGTCGTGTTTCCGAAAGAATTGCCAAGTCTACCGCCAGAGAGAGAGATAGAGTTCATTTACGAGTTAGCACTCAAGATAAAGCCAATCTCTAAGGCTCCTTACCGGATGTCGTTATCTGAGTTGAAAAAACTGAAGGTGTAGATGCAGGAATTGTTAGATAAGGGATTCATACGTCCCAATGCATCACTTTGGGGAGCACCAGTTCTCTTCGTGAAGAAGAAAGATGGTTCGTTGTGCCTATGCATCGACTATCGTCAACTCAATCAGGTGATGATCAAGAACAAGTATCCACTACCGAGGATCGACAACTTGTTTGATCAGTTACAAGGAGCGTCGATATTTTCAAAAATCGACTTGAGGATTAGAAAGGAGGATATACTGAAGTCAACGTTTCGTACTTGATACGGCCATTATGAGTTCACTGTAATGCCATTTGGTTTGATGAACGCTCCAGCTACTTTTATGGATATGATGAACCGAGTGTTTAAATAATATATGGATCAGTTCATGATCGTTTTCATCGATGATAGTCTGGTGTATTCGAGAAGTGCTAAGGAGCACGAGAGGCATTTGAGAATGGTACTTCAGACCCTAAGGATTCATGGATTGTACGCTAAGTTTAGCAAGTACAAGTTTTGGTTGACTCGTGTTGCATTTCTAGGTCATTTGATTCCAGGCGAAGGAATCTCCGTGGACCCGTCCAAGATTGAAGCAATGATCAGTTGGCCGAGATCGACAACAATGATAGAGATCATAAGCTTTTTGGGTTTGGCAGGTTACTACAAAAGGTTCATGGAGGGATTTTCAGCTCTGGCTTCGCCGTTGACTTGACTCTTGAAGAAGGAAGAGAAGTTCGTGTGGACAGACAAGTGCCAGTGTAGTTTCCAAGAGCTTAAGCAGAAGCTGACTACCGCACCTGTGCTGACCATACCATTTGGTCCTGGAGGATACAAGATCTATAGTGATGCGTCGTTTAGAGGATTGGGTTGCGTATTGATGCAACATGGTAGGGTTGTTGTATACGCCTCTCGTCAGTTGAGACCTCATGAGCTGAATTACCCGACCGATGATTTAGAACTCGCAGCAATCATTTTCTCTTTGAAGATTTTGAGACATTATTTGTGTGGAGAAAGATTCCAAATCTTCACTGACCATCAAAGTCTCAAGTATCTATTCTCTCAAAAGGAGTTGAATATGAGACAGCGCCGCTGGATGGAACTTCTGAAGGACTACGATTGTGATATTTTGTATCACCCTAGGAAGGCGAATAAGGTCGCAGACACCTTGAGTCGGAAGTCTTCGGAGATGATGATTAAGGAATGGGTTCTACTCGAAAGAGCTCGAGATTCAGTTTTCAAATTTGAGGTAGGCCACCTTTCGAATCTTATGGCCACCCTCAAAATTAAGCTGGATGTGCAAATCATAATCAAGACGCTTCAATTGACAGACTCGGATGTTCAGAAGATTCTGCAAGAGGATACCGATAAGAGAAATGCTAATTTTCAGATTTCTAAGGATGGAACATTGAGGTTCCGAGGACGATTGTGTGTACCTGATGATGCAGAGCTTAAAGAGGAGATCTTATCAGAAGCTCATCGTAGCAATTACAACATTCATCTTGGCAGTACAAAGATGTATCAGAATCTACGTCAACACTACTGGTGGTCCGGTATGAAGGCGAACATCACTAAGCATGTCGCCAAGTGTCTGACGTGTCAGCAAGTGAAGGCACAGCATTGTAAGCTAGGATGACTTCTGCAACCTCTTGAGATTCCCGAGTGGAAATGGGAGCACATCACAATGGATTTTGTGACGGGTTTACCAAGGAGTCAGAGAGGTAATGATTCTATTTGGGTAGTGGTTGACAGACTAATGAAGTCGGCTCACTTTATCGCTGTGCGAAAGGATGTTGATTTAGACACGCAGAGTTGTACATGCGTCAGATCGTTCGTCTACATGGAGTGCCGATGACGATTACATTAGACCAAGACCCGTGATTCACAGCTATCTTTTGGAAAAGTTTGCAGACTGCTTTAGGGACGAAGTTGCAGTACAATACGGCCTATCATCCTTAGACGGATGGCCAGTCTGAGATTCAAACCCTCGAAGACATGCTGCGAGCTTGCGTGTTGGATTTCAAGGGAAGCTGGGAGGAACAGCTTCATCTTGTCAAGTTTGCCTACAACAATAGTTACCATTAGAGCATTCAGATGGCTCCTTTCGAAGCGTTGTATGGCAGAGCGTGTAGAATGCCAGTGTATTGGGATGAAGTCGAAGAAAGAAAGATCACAAGCCCAAAGTTGGTTCAGGAGTTAGTGGATGCAGCTGCAATCATCAGGGACAGATTAAAGACCGCTTAGAGCCGCTAGAAAAGCTACGCAGATAAGCGCCAGAGACCATTGGAATTCCAAGTTGGTGATCACGTCTTTCTGAAGGTGTGACCAATGAGGGGTACTTCGCGCTTCGACAAGAAAGGAAAACTAAGTCCGAGGTACGTAGGTCCCTTTGAGATTTTGGAAAGGATAAGGACTTTAGCGTATCGTCTTGTATTGCCGTCGAGATTGGCGCAAGCGCATGACATCTTTCACGTGTTGACGTTGAGGAAGTATGAACCTAACCCGACCCATGTGCTAAACTTTGAAGAGTTAGACATGGACGACAGGGTGTCTACGTGGAAAGATTGGTTCATATAGTAGATCGCAAGGAACAGATTCTGCGCACCAAGACAATTCCGTTGGTACAAGTGGTCTGGTAACACTACGGCACAGAAGGAGCAACCTAGGAAAGCGAAGATTTGATGAGACGACTGTACCCCCACCTTTTATTAAAAGAATTGTCATGGTTTAAATTTCAAGGATGAAATTTTTATAAGAGGGGAAGAGTTGTGACATCCTGAATTTCAGGCTCTATTTTCAATTGAATGAATCGGTCTTTTCATCGACGTGCCTATAGTTCTATTCTCGAAGCTGATCACTCATAAGATAACTAGTCTATCTGAGGAAGCCATTAAGGGATTTTAACGCAATAAACTTGAGAATTCAACTAAGAATCGACTATTCGACCGTACTCATCTGTAGAGATCATTACGGCACAATTAAAAATCAATCAGTTATCAGAGATAGGTCGATTCGACTAAGATAGGTGATCAAAGTGTGGGTGCTTCCACTAGATTGCGAAATTCTCGTTAATCAGCACTAGACAAATTTTTCTGTGGTTTTAGTACCCTGTGCCTATATTTGAAACCTCGAGATTTTCACAACTACCAAGAGTCGCCAATGTGTCGAAGATGTACATTGTGGTTCGAAATAAATTGACCATGGCTCAATTGCACCAAAAATTCCTAAAAGCTACCCGGTAGGCTAAGTCACACTAAAATCATGCCAGATTGAAATTAACCGCGAATTTGAATCCGATTTCAAAAATTGAAAGTTCTGTCATGTCACAATTCATTTTAGGACCGTTGACTCATCCTCTGAAGATTTTTCTGCAAACTGAGATTTTTGGCGAAAATACAAAATAAGGCCGTTTTTGTCCGCAAAATTCAAGGGACTGTTTTTTATTGCATTTTTGGTATGCAAGTTGGTTCTATTTGTGAGGAAAAATGTGAATTGAAGTGTGGGCATCTTAGTTGGATTTATGGGGGCCAAATTGAATCAAATTAAAGAGGAATTGAATCCAATTTGGGGGAAAATGCTTCAAGATTCGTAGCCCTCTTGGTGTGCAACATTCAGGGCATCAAGGAAGCTTCTAAGGGAAGCTTGTTGGCTACTATTTGGCTAAGGATAGGGCAAGCATGGTGGGGGGCCATGTAATGATCAATAGGAGGACTTTGGAGGCTTGAGGGACCCTCCAAGCCTTTGTTGTCCCCTTCTTTCTTCTTCAAAGCTGTTGTCTCCATTTCTAGCCCCCTTGAAGCTTAGAAGTTGCAGAGAAACCGAGCCAGCCACCTCCCCTAGCCCGTCGCAAGTCCCCCGAGTCACCGGAGCCACCGCACGCCGCCCGTTCACGCCTGCTCGCCCGCGCGCGTCGCTCCACCCCTGCCGCATCCAGCCACTCATCCCGCGAGCCTAGCCCGTCCCCCGAGCCCTCCCTGGTCTCCATCGAAGCTCAGGCCGCCGTTCAGCTCGCCTCCGCCACATGAAGCCCAACCATTGGCCGCCTAGCCCCGCTGCACCGTCACCGTTCATCCTTGCCGCTCTTGGCCGCTCGAGCAGTCTCTCGGCCCAGCAACCAGAACCGAAAGCCTCAACCAGCCGTGGGCCTTCGAGGCCCATTTCGGACCACTTCCGGGCCTCGTAGTGTGTCACCGCTTTGGAGTTTGTCGCCCATCTCCGCGTTGCCGTCGTCGTGGACTCATCGGATTTCAAAACCGATGAGTTTACTTACTAAACTCTGCTTAGGGAGTTAATTATGCTTAAGGGTTGTTTAGTTTAGGTTAAGTATGGTTTAGGTGGTTAGTTAGAGCGGATTAACGATTTAATTACTCGTTATTGCATGTTAGGCGGTTACATCGGCTTAATGAGCAACTAGATAGGTTGTATTATTTATTTAGATAGGTTCAGAATTTTTGCAGACCCGTTTCGGTATTTAATTAGGCTTTTCTGGCCTAAGTTTCTATTTATGGCATTTAATTGTATTTATTTAATTAATTTTGGTATTTATTTAATTATTTATTATTTTCCGAAAATTATACCGAGATAGCCGGTGACTGGAATTTCGTGTGGATTGTAATGGTATGCTTGGTTTATTTAATTGAGTGTTGATTATGCAAATTGAGTGGAAATTGAAATTTTGGGTATTTATCCCAAAATTATGGAATTTCGGTATTTAATTGGAAAATACTGAGCGTTAGTTTTTAACGTCGAAAATGTCCTTATGGACTATATAATTAGTGGTATTTTTGAAATGAAAGATATTGCAATTTTGGCTCAGGCCGACTGTGTATTCACACGATTATTTTTATCGGGTACTTTTAACTTGGTGATTTATCAGCTTGTGAGAGCCCCTTTGCACGTTAGCTTGTGTGAGCTAAGATCGTTTTATCGGCTTGAGCGAGCACAATTTATATATTTATCAGCTTGAGCGAACTATCTATCTACCTATATCAGCTTGAGCGAGCTATGACCATATATTGCAACTTGTGTGAGCAGTGGTGGGATCAGAGGATTGATGTGGCATTGAATTGATAGATAGTACTGTTGGTATCGAATCGAGCTGATTGATTGATTGATCGATGATTTGATTTGAGTTTATTGGTTGAGATCATGAACTGTACTGACTTGCAGAAAGGGACTGAGGCGAGGTAAGTCCTCTATCTTGTGTGTGCATAGGCAGCCTTTAGGCGTATTTCCTTCGTAGTCGGAGTTTAGGGGGTGAACTTGTTGAGACATCGTCTCATCCCGTCGTGGGTTAAATTTTAGGTCCTTAGATGGTGGTTCCTCTCGAATATTTTGGTCAGCCCAAGAAGGTCACCAAACAATTCTCTTTGATTCCTCTTCCTAGGGGCCAAGGAGCATTGGTCTATGAACTCGTGAGATCCATTGTCTGGGTTGATGCGAGTCTACCCCTAGAGGATACCCCATCAATTCAGATCGTGGTATCGTCGCGAGCGAGATGGACCCAGAGAAGGTCCCTTACTGAAATTTGAGATCCCTATGTCAGTGCTAGAGATCACTTTTGGCAAGGGTACAGCTAACTCTCCTGGTGGTGCAATGGTAGACCTGAGTCCCTAGGAGACAAAGACCCCGGAGTCTTCGGTTGAGGGTTCGAACGCTTAGAGGACTCGTAGCCTTTCTGTCTTTTGTAGACTTGTAAATATAAACTAGTATTGTATATGACTTAGTCTGTTGTGTATAAAGGTGTGTTGTGGTTTTTTCAAAATTGTGGCCCTACTTTTCTATCCCATCTTTGTGTTGTCTGGGGATTTATTTGTTCGCTTCTACATGCACATTAAAATGAAAGGGTCGACGACGCGTCCTGGGACGTCGCAATTTAATCGACCACCGAGGGATGGGCACACGCTTGAGGATCAGGGCGTGACACTAAATATATAGATAAACTTTGCTTAAACCTCAAATCTTCTCTTAAAAGGATCTCTGAATGAAAGAAGGATAATTCAAAACTCGAGTAACGGGATAATTCTTGGAGAGAAAAGTTTGAGAATCTGAAAAATGATTTTGATGATTTGAAAGAAAATGCTTATTCTCTTTCAAAAGAAAATTAATGTTTGAAAAATGAGATTTCAGATATTTCTACAAAGTTCTCCAAAGGATAAAAAACTTTAGAGAAAATCCTTTCAGCTCAAATACCCCATTATAACAAATCTAGTTTGGGTATGAGTAAAGAAAGTACTATTTTGATCGATTTTCGTAAAGTCAATGAGAGACTTAGACAAAGACCTTCAAAATCTTCTTACAAAAATTATTTTCCAAAATGTTTTTTATAAAACCCGTTGGTCAGAGTGCTCTTAAATGTTCTAAGTGTAACAATTTAAAACATTTTTAGAATGAATGTTCTAAAGTTTGGAAATCTATTAAGAAGGATTGGGTAAAAGCTGTCTTTAAAACTAACTCGCTAGGATCCAATAAAATTTGGGGACCAAAGAAAATTTGAGATTTCTTTTTTACTGCAAGTTACTGTTAAAAGGAAAAGCAAATGGTATTTGGACAATAACTGTTCTAGACATATGACTGGAGATTCAAGCAGTTTCATAAAATTAGAAAAACAAAAATGAGGAAATGTTTCATTTGGTGGGAACAACAAAGGAAAAATTATTAGACATGGAACATTGAGGATTCGAAGTTTGATTATCAATAATGTTTCTATGGTGAAAGGTTTGAATTAATATCTTTTGAGCATAAGCCAGTTATGTGATACAGGATTTAGAATCAATTTCCAAAAAGATATTTGTTTTGGAGTTAGTCGAGATTTCTCTCAATCTTTCACTGGGTGAAGACATGGTAATATTTATCTTTTGGACATAAGTCCAGAGAATTCTCAATGTCTTATCTCAATTCAAGATGAAGCATATCTCTAGCATTGCAAGCTTGGACATGTGAGTATGAAACAGATTGCTAAACTATCGTTTAAGAAGCTGGTTCGAGGCATTCCCAAAATGGCGTACCATAAGTCTGAGTTGTGTACTCTATGTATATTAAGGAAATAGGTCAGAAGCTCATTTAAACCTATAAATTAAGTTTTCATTAATCTCGTCTTGCAACTTCTTTACATAGATCTTTTTGGACTAACTAGAACACAAAACATTTGTGGTAAGAAATACTATTTGGTAGTTGTGGATGATTATTCAAGATTTACATGGGTTTTCTTCTTGGCAAATAAAATAGAAACATTCTCATATTTTTCAAAGTTTACTAAAAAAGGTTCAGAATGAGAAAGGTTATGCCATTTCAAGTATAAGGACTAATCATGGGGGAGAATTTCAAAATTAAGACTTTGCAAATTTTTGTGATGAGAATGGTCTTCAACATGTTTTTTCCTCTCCATACACTTCATAACAAAATGGAGTTGTAGAAAGGAAAATAGGTCGTTACAAGAGATGGCCAAAACTCTGCTAATAGAAAGTAGAGTCTCTTCTTGTTTTTAGGCATAAGTAGTTTCAACTGGCTGTTATATAAATAATAGAGTATTTTTCAAACCCATCCTAGAGAAAATCCCTATAAAGTTTACAAAGGAAAAAAGGCAAATATCTCTTATTTTCATGTGTTTAGTTGCAAGTGTTTCATTTTGAAGAATGGAAATGATCGGCTTGGGAAATTTGAAGAAAGATCGGATGAAGGTATCTTTCTTGGCCACTCTACTTCAAGCAAAGCTTAAAGGGTCTTCAACAAAAATACACAAATTGTCAAAGAATCTATGAATGTCAGATTTCAAGAAAGTGTTCAGAACCAACAAGATTAGACTCAACTTGAAGAGTCTGAATTAGTTTCAGACTAATTAAAGTCAAATTCCCCCGAGGAACCTCAGTCTTCTGGTGATCAAAGTTAAGCAAACGAAAAGTTAGAAGAATTAAAGAAAACTAGCGTTTAGCAAACCCTTGCAGAAAGTGACAAATCTAAGAGTAACTGGAAGTACAAATCAAGTCATCCTAAAGAGCTCATTATTGGCAATATAGAAGAAGGGATCCGTACCAAATCCAAAGTAAAAGAAGACTCAAGTGCCTTAGCTCTTATTTCTGAAATAGAATCAAAAGGAGTAGAAGAAGTTTTATCTGACGAAAACTGGATAGAAGCAATGTAGGAAGAACTCAGACAATTCAGTATTAATGATGTCTAGGAGTTAGTTCCAAAACCAAAAGGAAAATCTGTGATTGGTGAAAAGGGTAAAGTAACCAAGAACAAAGCAAGGTTTGTTGCAAAAGATTATATGCAAGAGGAAGGAATAGATTATGATGAGACATATACACCTGTAACTAGGTTAGAGGCCATAAAATTATTGTAAGTATATGCATATTTCCATAATTTCAGGTTATTTCGAATAAATGTCAAGAGTGCATTCCTAAATGGGTTTATACAAGAAGAAGTTTATGTGGAACAACCATAAGGATTCGAAGATCCCAGAAAGTCAAACTTTGTCTAAGACTGAAGAAGGCTTCGTTTGGTCTGAAACAGGCACCTCGAGCTTGGTATAAGAGACTGAGTAAGTTTTTAGTAAATAATGGTTTCAAGAAAAGAATAGTTGACACAACATTGTTTATCAAAAGGGAAGAAAAAGATTTTCTACTTGTTCAAGTATATGTAGATCATATAATCTCTAGGTCTTCTAGCGAAAGTTTGTGCAAGAAATTTTCAAAATCTATGAAGGAAGAATTCAAAATAAGCATGATTCGTGAGTTAACATTCTTTTTGGGTTTACAAGTGAAAGGGCTAGTGCAAACACCTAGAGTGGGGTGAATAGGTGTAAATAAAAATTTAACAAGACTTAATAGAAATAAATTGCCTATATAAGATAACCGACTATAATTGTATTTCAATTCTGAGCAATTGATTATAACTACGAATAAAGTAAATAGTTCAAGTAAAGAGAATTAAGACACAAGGTTTATAGTGGTTCGGCTTAGATCAAGCCTACATCCACTCTCTTGCGCTGACTATTGGCTGGATTTCACTATGAATCCAAAGAGATTTTACAACAGTGTGATCTAGACTTCACAATAGAAAGACTCTACTGGTCTCTCACTAAGTCTCACAAGAGTTTCTCTCTTTTGTCTACAACTTGAGCTCAATGAATGAAACAGTAAGTAACTGGAGAGCTTCAAACTTTGGAATTCTTCTGTCACACACTCTCTCGAACAACTTGCGAGTCCGCCTTAAATACTCCTTCGTGCCTTCATAACCGTTGGCACTTACCAAAGGAATTCTTCCAATCTACCCGTTGGACAGAATCAATCAAGGGGATCTTCGAGTTGTCAGATGATTGAGATGAAAGCCCGTCAATCATGTTCGCCCATACAATCAGGATCTTTAGTTTCCATAAGTAGAACCTTCCAAATTTACTCGCCTTTCAAATGATCTTCATATCGGAATTGTTTCCAATAAGAATAAGTAATAAGTAGGTGCTATATCCAGCCATAAGATCATCCATAAACCATACGAATCGAATCCATGAGGATAATCCCGCATCTGGATAAGTCTTCGTTCTTCGGTCTGGAAATTGTCAGTAAGGGCATACCTTGAATCTAAGGTCTAGCTGTCTTCAAACTTTGACACTTCAGTCTGAAAGTCTTCATACTAGACTTTGGAAAGGTTTTGTCAATCTTCAAAACAGTAAATGAGTTTTCTCTAACAATCTCCCCCTTTTTATGGTGACAAAACTTTCCTGCAGATTTGAATAATTTTGACCTGCAAAACAACACTTTAAGCAATACGTGATATCAAAATAAAAATTGATTAAGATCTAAAAGCATTGATTCTGCAACCACAGAAAACATGTTAGTCCTGTAAGACAAAAAGTCTATCCAGCCGTAATCAGTATCACAAACTAAGTTATTGCAAGCAAGTCAACTCAAAACCAAAAAGTACCAGAGTCAAATATACCAAGCACAAAGTCAAAGATACTAAGCACAAAGTCATTAAAGATTCCAAACGGTTTCAAGCCAAAAAAAATAAATAGATCAGTCAAATCTGCACAAAACTTCTTCCCCTTTTTGTCATAGCAAAAAGTGAAGAATAACTATAAAAAGAGTTGGGTAAAAATCATGGCTGTTTGGGGATACGAACGATTTGAAAATCCCCCATTGACTTGACAGTCTCCTCCAGCTTCTTCAGAGTCTCTTGTAGCTATTGAATATCCTCACCCTTTGCGGTTGCTTGCACTTGAAGTTTCAGGGTGTGTATTTGCTCTTGTAGAGAGTCTGAAGTGGACTTCAAAGCTTTGTGGAGATTCTGGATCTCACACTCCATTCCATATTGCTGACCCTTCAAATCCAAAAGAATTTCTAGCAACCTTCGAAAGTCTGCTGTTGGTTCTGTTGTAGCACTAGATCCAGCCAAGTCAATTCCAGGAGTCTTGAGATGTGAGGGAACATCAGTAGTTTGATCACCAGGACTAGGAGAGGATTCCTCAACATCTGCTGCAGGGTATTGAGAGGCATAGACATCCTCTAAATCTGCTGGAGATCTACTTACATCACTAGTCAAGACAGGTGAAGAAGTACCTCTTTTTCTAGCAGTTCCCCTTGTTTCTGTGCCTTCAGGTGGAGAAAAGAATTCTTCTTCTACTTGCTCTGCTTCAGCACCCGAGTGATGTTGTTCATCTCTTGCAGTTCCACTCCGAGTTTTTTCAAAATCCTTGGACAAGGATACAACATATGTTGGCTCAAAAGAGTCATCTTGACCCTCTTCTTCCTCTTCATCTCTTCCTCTTCCTTCTTCCTCTGTTCTTTCTTCCTCTTTCTTCTCTATTTCTACTCTGTCTCTATTCTCTCTGTCCTCTGGCGCTATGAACCTAACAAAACTCTGTAAATTACGCAAGGTGGAGAGAGTGATATGGTCCTCATCTTCTTCATCCTGCAAGATAAGGGCTCTCCTCTTCTTAGTCGATGCAGTTAAGGGTACCTTGCCTTTTCTCTTAGTTGTTGTAGAATCTTGTTTTGCCTTGACAGGGGTCTTCTCTTTCAGGCGCTCCAATTCCTTATTTAGCTCCTTCCGACGCATCTTTGAAACCATTTTCAACCCAATCACCATTGGAGCAATGGTTCCAACACAAAGAGAGGTAGGAATCTGAATTTGGAAATGTCTAAAGAGTCGAGTGACCAGCGTAGAATAAGGTAGTTGACCCTTGTCTTTAACAACTGTCCTATACATGTGCATTAGGATAGTGTGAGGTAGCGAGAACTTATAGCCAATGTTGATTGCATACAACAACTTCGCTTCAGAGTGAGAGACATCAGTTTTGGAAGTGGATTTAGGTCTGATGCAGTTGATCACGATCTTATGAAGTAAAATGTTGGAGGCATTCATTCTAGTATAAGAAATCTTGCCCTCAACAAATCTGTCCCGAACTAAAGCCAAAGTCGCATGACCAATAGACACACTGATTGGTTGAAAACTCTCTCTCTTCACACCAATCACTTCAGCCAATGTATCCACATTAAACACAAACTATTTGTCCCTAACCGTAAAATAAAATCTATCTACATCTAGAAAAGATAGATTTGAATAGAAGTATGCAGTCAGTTCAGGGTAGGCTTCAGTAATTTCTAAGCAAAAGCGTTCAAGTTGAAGAAGTGCAAAATTTTCTCTTAGTCTCACTTTCAAAGAGTAGAGAAAATCAAAGTCCACACTTCTAGGGTTCATAACCCCTCTCTTCAATAGATTCGAATAAGTCCTTTCATGGTCCTTGGAACGGAATAAACCCGTTCCCTCTTCACGAATAGTTGCAGCAACACCCATTCTAGGCTAAAAATGGGTATACGTCCTTTCATCATTGTCCTTTCATTCAGGTTGATTAAAACCACCAACACGCGGATCACTTGGAAAGTTGGCAAAAGTCATTGCAGCAAACCTTTAGGTGCAATGCCTAGCCTTTCCATGGTATTTAAGAAGAGAGTTTCGTTCTTGTAACCATTGGATCGCAAGAACTCATCGATCAAAATCATTACATAACCACCCATTTTTAAGTTCGAGTAGAGTCTAAACAAAAATTGGGGTTTTTGTGCTCTTACAGGTTCAACATCTTCAATGATCTCTTCTTGTGGAGGATCTTGTGTCGCTTTTTGTGAGGAGTGACGCGGTTGAGAATGTTGTTGAGTAGTGTCTTCTTCTTCAGTTAAATCGAAGTGGGTAGGACCCTCAGGCATGTGCTGTGGTCCCATGTTCGCAAGTCTCGAAGATTTCCTCTGGAAAGACATTGTCAAAGTCTTGAAGGATTTCTCGATCTCATTTGTTGGAAAAGGTGAAGGCTTTCTGGATCAAACGCAAGAGAAATGAGAGAAAATAGGATCTCTGTATTCTAGGGTTTGAAAGAGCGTAAATGGAGAAGAAGAATTTCAACTATATATAAAGCAAGTGAAACGGGGTATACGAACAGTCACAACGAAAAAAGTAAAAACTACCTTTTTCAAAAATAAAAACTACCTTTTGAAAATGAAAACTCGCCATAAATTCAAGAATAATTCCTAAAAATAAAATAGGTAAGTAGCGATTCAAAAATTAACGTACCTTTTCGAAGCTTTATCCAAAAATAAACTCACATTCATTTAGAGAGTATTAACTTACAGTCGTAACTTCTGGACATTCTGAGTCCGAACTTTTTCAGACTTTACCTAGTAGGAGATAAGATATTCAATCTGGTGCGAATAGACTCAAATAAAATTTTCTCTAATGGCTTTGTGAATATATCTGCCAACTGATTCTTTGAGTCGATGAACTGGATTATAATTTCTCCGTTTTGAACATGATCTCTAATGAAGTGGTGTAAAAATTCTATATTCTTCGCCCTTAAATGAAAAATTGGATTCTTTGTAAGATTAATGGCACTAGTGTTATCACATTTTATCTATGTGCACAATTCTTCAACATCAAAGTCTCTTAGTTGTTGACTTATCCATAAGATTTGAGAACAACAACTTCCAAAAGCCACATATTCTACTTCAGCTGTTGAAAGAGCTACAGTACTCCGTTTTTTTTAAAACCACGATACCAACTTGTTGCCCAGCAGTTGACATGTACCCCAAGTACTCTTTCTATCTATTTTGCATCCTGCTAAATCTGCGTCTGAATATCCAAGGAGAGTAAAGTCTCATTCTTTCGAATACCACAGACCTAGCTTTGATGTTGTTGCAACATATTTGATAATGCGTTTTGCAGCACTTAAGTGAGATTCTTTGGGATCTGATTGGAATCTAGCACAATACAAACACTAAACAAAATGTCAGGTCTGGATGCAGTAAGATAAAGAAGCGAACCAATAATGCTCCTATAAAGCTTCTGGTCTACATTCTTTCCTCCTTCATCTTTATCCATCTTTGAAGAACTCGACATAGGTGTCTTTGTCTTTTTGCAATTCTCTAACCCAAATTTCTTGATGAGATCTTTTGCATATTTCTCTTGGTGAATGAAAATGCCTTCCTTTGATTGTTTAACTTGTAATCCCAGAAAGAAGGTTAACTCACCCATCATGCTTATCTCGAATTCATCCTGCATGCATCTAGAAAACTTCTTGCATAGATTTTCATTAGGTGATCCAAAGATAATATCATCATCATAAATTTAAACAAGTAAGAAATATTTACCTTCTCTTTTAATGAATAGAGTAGTATCTATTTTACCTTTAACAAAACCATTTTGAATTAGAAATTTACTTAACCTTTCATACCAGGCTCGAGGTGCTTGCTTCAGTCCATATAAAGCCTTTTTCAGTCTATAGACTGAGTCTGGCTTTCTTGGATTTTCAAAACCAGGTGGTTGTTCCACATAGACTTCTTCTTGATGAATCCATTTAGAAATGCACTTTTTACATCCATCTGGAATAACCTGAAATTTCAATAGCAAGAAAAAGCAAGTAATAATATAATTCTTCTAACCTCACCACTAGTGCATAGGTCTCGTCATAGTCTATCCCTTTTTCTTGTGTATATCCTTTAGCCACGAGTCTTGCTTTGTTTCTAACAACTTTTCCCTTCTCGTCCATCTTGTTCCTGAAAAGCCATTTAGTTCCAATAATGGACTTACCTTTAGGTTTAGGAATGAGTTCCCAAACATCGTTAATGCTGAACTATCTGAGTTTTTCTTGCATAGCTTTAATCCAACTTTCATCAGCCAAGGCTTCTTCTATACTTTTGGGTTCAATATTAGAAATGAGTGCTAAAACACTAAACTCTTCTCGCCTTTTGGATCTAGTGCTAATTCCTTCATCAATGTTGCCAATGATGAGTTCTTTGGGATGACTTGACTTATGCTTCCAGTTGTTGGTTGATTTATGAGTCTCTTGAACCTCTGCTTTAGTTGAGATTTCTAGTTCTTCTTGTTGTTGAACTTCAGAAGTCTGAACCACTTCGGGGGAAGTAGACTTTATAAAGTTTAGAGCAAGTTCAAACTCTTCAAATTGAGTCCGGTCCACTTGATTTTGCATAGAGTCTTGAAACTTGACGTTCATAGATTCTTCCACAAACTGAGTCTTTTTGTTGAATACTCTGTAGGCTTTGCTTGAGGTTGAGTAGCCAAGAAAAATTCCTTTGTCTGATTTTTCATCAAACTTACTAGTTTGAACATTTGCATTTTTCAAAATAAAACACTTACAACCAAACACATGAAAATAAGAAGGCAAAAGATATCTTCAAGTGCCATAACTTGGCACAAAGGGACACTTAAGTGTTACTTACGAAAAGTTCACTTAAGTGCCACATTTTAAGAAAAGTGGGACACCTGAGTGCCACCTCCGGCGAAACCGGCCGGAAATCATACGTGGCAATTAAATATTAATATTTCTCGCCGAAGTGGCTCGCTAGAGAGCTGAGTCAGCTCTAATTCACCCCAAACGACGTCGTTTCGGGTGTTGGCTAAAATAGAGCTCTTAAATCGGCCAAAACGACGTCGTTTTAGCATAATTTGAATTTTAATATAATATGAAAATTAATTAAATTAAATTTAAAACAAAATAATAATATAATTTATATTTATTAAAAAAAAAAAGGGCGAATGAGGAAGGCGGCCGGCGGTGATGGCCGAGCCCCGCCGCCGCCGCTGCCTCCCCGCCGTCGCCAGAAGGTGGGGGAGGGTCGATCGAGGCCGCCGAGCCCGGCCGAGAGCCGACGGCCCAAGCCAACAGATCTAGGTAAGGGTCGCAGCCCTCGCCACCGTCGACTAGGGCCGCCGGCCCTCGGCCGTGGCTCGGTGGCCCCGGCCCTCACCATCGGCTACCTCCCTCCTCCTCCTTCCCCCCTCGCCAGATTTGGGCGAGGGCCACGAGCCCTCGCCGATCTAGGCGAGGGTCGGCAACCTCGCCCGCGACCCTCGCCGCCGATCGGCTAAGGTCACCGACCCTTGGTCGTGGCCCGGCGACCCCAACCGACCCTCCCCCTCCATCGGCGGCCCTTCCCGCGGCGACGGGGAGGCGGCGGCGACCACCTCCCTTTTTTTTTTTTAAATTTTTAAATTTTTAAATTTTTAAATTTTTAAAATTTTTAAATAAATTTAGTTTTAATTTAATTTTTATATTAAATTTTTTACCACGTTAGCACCAAAACGACACCGTTTTACACTCGATTCGCTAGAAAATTGACACGTCAGCATTTTGGCCAGATTGGCACTCTTGCTCCGATTTTGGCACTTAAGTGTACCTTTCGTAAGTTATGGCACTTAAGTGTCCCATTATGCCAAGTTATGGCACTCCAGGGGTCTACGTCTCAAAATAAGAAACATTTGGCTTCTTCCTTTTAAATATTTCATAAGGAGTTTTCTCTAGAATAGGCCTCAAGAATACTCTATTAATGATATAGCAAACTGTCGAAACTGCTTCGGTCCAAAAAGTGAGATAATATACTCTCAATTAAGAGGGTTCTTGCAATGATCTATTCTTTCTTTCCACAACCCCATTTTGTTCTAGAGTGTATAGAGAAGAGAAAACATGTTGCAAACCAAATTCATCACAAAAAATTGCAAAGTTTTGATTTTCAAACTCACCTCCATGGTCTGTTCGTATGCTTGATATAGCATATCCTTTTTCATTCTGAACCTTCTTGGCAAATTTAGAAAAGTAAGAGAATGCTTCAGACTTCCTTGTCAAGAAAAATACCCAAGTAAAGCGAGAGTAATCATCCACGATTACTAGACAAAATCTCTTTCCACCAATGCTTTGAGTTCTAGTTAGTCCAAAGATATCCATATGCAGAAGCTGCAAAACTTGATTAGTAGAAACTTGATTTATAGGTTTAAAAGAACTTCTAACCTGTTTTCCCAAAACACATGGCGTGCATAATTCAGACTTTTGATAAGCCAAATTGGGAAGTCCACGAACAAATTTCTTGGAAGAAATCTTGGCAATCTGCTTCATGTTAACATGACCAAGCTTTCGATGCTAGAGATTTGCTTCATCTTGAATGGAAATTAGACATTGAGAACTTTCTGGTTTTATATTTAGAATGTAAATATTCCCATGTCTTCATCCAGTAAATGACTGAGAGAGATCTTTACTAGTTCCCGAACAAATGCCTTCTTGAAAATTGATTTTGAATTCAGTATCGCACAATTGACTTATGCTGAGTAGATTGTAATTCAAGCCTTCCACCAAGGAAATGTTGTTAATTGTGAGACTTCCAATCTTCACATTTTCACAACCAACAATTCTTCCTTTGCTATTTCCTTCAAAGGAAACTTTTCACCATTTACTTGAACAAACTTTATAAAACGACTTGAATCTCCTGTCATGTGTCTCGAACACCCACTATCCAAATATCATTTGATCTTCTTCTTGATAGTAACCTGTAATTATAAAAAGAATTCAAGCTTTCTTTGGTACCCACATTTTCTTAAGTCTAGGGGAGTTAGTACAATAAATAGTCTTTACCCAATCCCTTTTAACAGGTCTCCAAACTTTGGGACATTCCATCTCGAAATGTTCTGAGCTGTTGCACTTTGAACATTTGAGAGCACTTCAGCCAATAGGTTTTACAAAAACTTTTTGAAAATGATTTCTGTAAAATATTTTTGTAGGTCTTTATTTGATTCTTTCCTTTACTTTGGGAAAATCAATTAAAGGAACAGTTTCAGGTCTTTATACTGAAAGAATCCTTTCCAGTTTTTAAGATCCTTTTGAAAACCTTTTTGTAATATTTGAATTGTCTTCTTTCAAAAAAGTATTTTCCTTTGAAAGAGAATCTGCATTATCCTTTAAATCAACAAAGCTTTTCTCTAGATTTTCAAATTTTTCTTTTCAAGAAATTTCATGTTGCTTCAATTTAGAATTCTCCCTTTTTAGCTCGGAAATCCTTTTAAGAGATGTTTTGAGACTAAGACAAAGTTAATCTATATATTTTGAGACTTTAACAGGAATTTTTAAATTACTAACCTCGACTTCCCTGTCTGAGTCTAAGTCTGTTTCAGAGTCTGAGTCTGATTATGAATTTGCCATTAAACATATGTTGGCATATTCTTCATCACTTTCTTTGCATTTTGTATCACTCCATGTCTCTGCTTTGAGAGTCTTTTTGTATTTCTCTGTTTTTTCTTTCTTTTTCTTCAACAGAGGGTAGTTGGGTCTCATGTGCCCATTTTTCTTGCATTCGAAGCAAATCACATCTTTGTTGTTTTCATTGTCCTCAGTTATTATTTTGGAATCATTGAGTGCTTTGCTTTTTCTAGTTGAATCTTTTTCCCTTCCTATTCAGCTTTATGAACTTCCTTATCATGAGAGCTAGTTCTTCATCATCCATGTCATCTTCAGAATCTGTATCATCAGAATCAACGTTAGACTTTAAAGCAATTGACTTCTTACCTTTAGGATCTTCTTCTCCATTGATTTGTTCCACTTCATATGATTGAAGTGTGCCAACAAGTTCATCTATTGAAAGAGGTGTGATCCTCTGGGTTTCTCTAATTGAAGTCTTCACGTGATTCCATTCTTTGGAGAGTCTATGCAGCAATTTATTGACCTTCATTGGTCCTGAGATTGGTTGTCCTTGGTATGCCAAGTCGTTTATAATTTCTGTGAAGTGACTAAACATATCAGTAATGGATTCTCCTGGCTTCATCTTGAAGGCTTCATACTATCCGATTAAAATATTGATTTTTGTTTCTTTGACTCGATCAGTTCTTTCATAAGTGACATGTAATCTATCCCAGACTTTTTTTGCTGTTTCACAAGATGCAATTCTATTATACTCAGCAGAAGATAAAGCACAGTATAATGAGTCGATAGCTTTAGCATCAAGAGCTTGTCTCTTGGTTATTTCAGCTTATGTCATCTCGTCAGCATCTACAACTTCCTTTCCTCTTTCTGAGGTTGATGTAGCTTTGGGAATAATTCCTTTTTCTACTACATCCCATTCCAGGGGAACTTTCGATCTCTGGAATGCCTTCATCTTGTTTTTCCACACATTATACTCATTCACATCAAAGTAAGGAGGTCTGGTGTTACTTTGGCCTTTAACCAAATCTGGAGCCAAAATACTAGCCATAGATCTTTAGCTTTAGAAGTAAAAATACTTAATTAAACAAGCACACAGGCTCTGATACCAATTGAAAGGGCTAGTGCAAACACCTAGAGGGGGGTGAATAGGTGTAAATAAAAATTTAACAAGACTTAGTAGAAATAAATTGCCTATATAAGATAACCAACTGTAATTGTATTTCAATTCTGAGCAATCGAGTATAACTACGAATAAAATAAGTAGTTCAAGGAAAGAGAATTAATACACAAGGTTTATAGTGGTTCGGTTTAGATCAAGTCTACGTTCATTCTCCCACGCTGACAGCCTATTGGCTGGATTTCACTATGAATCAAAAGAGATTTTACAGCAGTGTGATCTAGACTTCACAATAGAAAGACTCTATTGGTCTCTCACTAAGTCTCACAAGAGTTTTTCTCTTTTGTCTACAACTTGAGCTCAATGAATGAAATAGTAAGTAATTGGAGAGCTTCAGACTTTGGAATTCTTCTTTTACACACTCTCTGGAACAACTTGCGAGTCCGCCTTAAAACCTTCCAAGTTTACTCACCTTTCAAATGATCTTCATATCAAAATTGTTTCCAATAAGAATAAGTAATAAGTAGGTGCTGCATCCAGCCATAAGATCATCCATAAACCATACGAATCGAATCCATGAGAATAATCCCGCATCTAGATAAGTCTTCATTCTTTGGTCTGGAAACTATTGTTGGAGAAAACTTCCTTATTTGTTTTGAAGTTGACAAAACGTTTCCATCAGTCTAGTCTGAAGACTTATAGACTCTATCGTTAAAGTCTGAAGACCTCCAGACTCAAGATTCAAAGTCTACCCTCACTGATAGTTTTTAGAACGACGAAGAGAAGACTTATCCAAATGCAAGTATATCTTTAAGGATTTGGTTCGTACGGTTGAAGAAGATCTCACAGCTGGAGATAGCACCTCGTGATCAATTACTCTTATTGAAATCAATTTGGATAATTAGATATGTTGATTGGCGAAGTATACTTGGAAGGTTCTACTTATAGAAACCTAGATCCTGATTATACGAGCGAGCAGGATTTGTGGGCTATCATCACATTCCTTCTATAACTCGAGATCTCCTTAAATTGATTCTGTCCAATGGGTAGATTGGAAGAACTCCTTTGGAATGTGCCAACGAATATGAAAGCATGGAGGAGTATATAAGGAAGACGCTCAAGTTATTCGAGTGTGTGTGTGATAGAAGAATTCTAAAGTCTGAAGCTCTTAGTTCTTTGCTATTTCATTTGCTGAGCTTATATTGTATTCGAAAGAGAGATAAATACTTGTGAGACCTTGAGGAACTGTAGTAAAGTCTCTACACTGTGGAATCAAGGATGTGAGACTGTAAAATCTCTTTTGATTCTTAGTGAAATCCAGCCGATGGGCTGTCAGTGCGGGAGAGTGGACGTAGGCTTGGTCTAAGCTGAACCACTATAAACCTTGTGTCTCAATTCTCTTTCCTTAATCTCTTTACTTTAAGTCGTGGTCATATATAATTGTTTACAGTCTTTTACATCTTCAATCTACTATTCTTAAAAGACAAATTAAGTTGTTAAGTTTTACAAAAACCTATTTATCACCTATTCACCCCCTCTAGGTGTTATTACTAGCCCTTTCAACTATCAGTAAGGGCAGACCCTAAATCTAAGGTCTAGATGTCTTCAACCTTTAACACTTCAGTCTGAAACTCTTCATACTAGACTTTGGAAAGGTTTTGTCAATCTTCAAAACAGTAAATGAGTTTTCTCTAACAACAAGTCCGACAATCAAAGAAATGAACTTTCATTTATCAAGAGAAACATACCAGAGATGTTATCAAGAAGTTTGGAATGGAAAACTACAAGAAGACTTAAACTCTCATATCAAGTTCTTCGAAACTTGACAATGATGAAGATGGAAAGAAAGTTGACCAAAAGACATACAGAAACATGATTGGTTCTCTTCTCTACCTTACTGCTTCTCAACCTGATATTCTATTAAAAATGTGTATGTGTGCTAGATTCCAAGCCGATCCTAGAGAATCTTATCTTAGTGCTATTAAACGTATGATCAAATATATTGCATCAAATTCAAAGTTAGGTCTATAGTATCCAAAAGGATGAGACTTTGCATTACTTGGATACTCAGATGTTGATATAGATGGTTATAAAGTTGACAGGAAAAGTACTTTAGGAATGTGCCAACTCTTGGGACAAATGTTGGTATCCTGGTTCTCAAAGAAGCATAACACTGTGGCACTCTCAACAACAGAGGCAAAATATGTTGCTCTTGAAAGTTACTGTTCACAAATTCTTTGGATTAAGCAACAACTAAGGGACTTTGGAATAGAATAATCTTACACTGAAATCAGATGTGACAACACAAGTGTGATCAACCTCACCAAAAATCCTATTCTCCATTCAAGGGCAAAGTATATTGAAATTCGCCATCATTTCATAAGAGACTATGTGTAAAATGGCGAAATCAATGTTCATTTCATTAATTCAAAGAATCAACCGCTAGATATCTTCACCAAACCATTGGAGAAAGGATTATTTGAGTTCATTCATGAAAAGCTAAATATTACTCTTGCATCTGGCTAAGGTTTATGGACGAGCAGACTCATCAATTCAACCTATGGTTGAAACATCCTTCTAAAAGCCTTCCGGACTTAGATAATTATATTTCAAATTTTGACACGTAAGTTTCTTTCCTTCTTGAACAGGTATGATTATTCTCGAATTATTACTTGCATTTTATATTTTTGAAAATTGTTATATCTCTGCTGATTTTTTAAAGTAGTTTTTCAATAATTGTTGACAATTATATTTAAAAAATTTTAAAAAATGAAGTTTTTTTGTGCCTGTACGGTTGCCTTGGTTCATTTTCTTTAAATAAAATATTCAACCATTTTTCCCGATAACCAGACTCTTTACAAACCCTAATCTTTCTCTCAATTTCTCGCTACTCTTGATCTACTCTCATATTCTTTGTAGAATTTCTCACTCGATCACTCATGAACATGTCATCAAAATCCTCTAAGTCCGTTTCGATGTCTTATTAGAGGAAATCCTCTCGCATTGCTAGTCGTGAGCCTCAATTTGTCATTGAAAGTCCGACGCATATTGATCTCACCGAGGATGAATCGCCTCGAAGCACAAATCGACAATCAGTGGAAGAAGAGGTTACTCAAGAAATGACACCTATTTCGATAAGTTAGCCCGAGGTATTTCTCAAACATTATGAGTTTTTGAAAAAGGGAGGAAGTCTTATGGATTTCATAAGTTCGTTCTTGAAAGAAAATGGCTATGAGAACAAAACCTTGTTCTATAGAGTCATGGAAAACTTAGGGTTGGTAAAGGCTAGAAGAACATAAAAGGAATTTTCAAACTTTTCTACTGATCCTCACTTTGGCATATAGGGTCAGACTGAGAGCAAAAAGGAAGATGATGATGAGAGGGTGTTCAAAAATTTCCAACCCAAAATAAGTGTTGCTGTAGAAATCGCTGGAATAAAATGGAAATTATTTCGATCAAAGGACCATAAGAAAGTCTACTCTCAGATGCTGAATGGGGGGGGGGTCATCAACCCTTGAACAATAGATTTTGATTTCCTGGATCCATCAAGGTGAACTTACGAGAAAAATTTGCCAAACTTCAAATGGAGAGGTTCTGTGTGGAGTCGTCTAATGCTTATCTTGAATTGACTGCTTACTTTTATTCCAACATGTTTGTTTTGGATCCCACTCGTGTTCAATTTACTATGAGTGATAAAGTTTTGATGCTGATGTTAATTTGTTGTTTCACATTCTAGGAGTAGAAATGAATGGATTCTTGCCCATCAATGTGTCCAACGAAGAGGTCACCAAGTTTCCAGTGAAGGACAAGATTCCTAGGGGAAACATTACTTACTCTAGGATGTCTGCTTCTAATATTTTACCCCACAATATCATCATCAACTACATCAAACTCAAGGCTGCTTCAAAAACTGATGTTTCCATATTCGAGGTAAAAATGATGTGGGCCATCTGCAATGGTGTTGCTTTCTCACTCTCTCACACGATCATACTGCACATGTACAAAACTGTCATGAAGGGGAAAAGGGACAACTTTCGTATATAGCATTGGTAGCTAGACTTTTCCAACACTTCCAAATTCAACCGCCATCTAATTTTTGCTCTAGAACAATTGATCCCATGTAGATTGGACTTAAAATGATCTCAAAAATGAGATTGAAAGATCTATTTGGAGTCTTGAAACTTTTGAAGAAAGAATCCGTTAGCAAAGCTAAGTTAGGATCTACGGCTAAAAAGAAGCGCAAAGGGAAGGGTGTTGTCTCGTGAACTCCAAAGAGAAAACGACTTGTTATTCTTCTACAAGATGAAGAAGAGGAAAATGATGAAGACGAGACTATCTCTGATGTTGTGGCAAATATTACCATGCGAAATCCTCTAGGTGGTATAGTCGATTCTGAGGATGAAGAAGAGGATAAGAGCGAGAAAGAACCGGAAGAAGTGAATGATAAGAAATTAGAGTCAAAGAGAGTGAGGAGGATCACTCAAATGATGAAGAGGGAGATGCCAATATGAACACGGGATAGGAGCATTCTAACAAGGAATGAGAAGAAAAGAGAAAAGTTGATGCAGGAGATGCTGGAGAGAAGGGAACTGGTCAACAAACCAGTGCTGGAAGAGAAGGAGTGTAGGAAGGAGGAGTTCTTCCTCAGATTATAACCACTGTGACAGGGAGAGTAGGTGAGAAAACTCCTGTTACTGACTAGACTGTCGAACCAACTGATAATGATGGCATCAGTCAATCTCCTCTAGATGCTGAAGATATTTATGCATCTCATTTCCTTAAAGTTTCTCCTAGGGTCAGGACAAAGAAGCTAATGTTTAGGGGGAGCACCACATTTCACATGTTCAGGTCGGTGTTCCTTCACCTCTGGATACTCCACCAGTATAGTTTGCCAAAGCTAGTGCCCAAACTGAACTAGAATCAAACTATCCTTGGATAGTAGAGCTCCTTTTAGAGATTAAGGCACATCAATATGGAATGGAGGTTAAAATTCAGAAGTTACATGCTGCTCTCGATACTATCTCAGAATCTCTCACCGGAAAGATATAGTCTCTTGATGATAAAGTCCAAATCATAAATCAACAGGCATCTCAAAATTTAGTGAAGGTCGAGACTTTCTTTTATCAGTGTCTGACTAAGCTTGAGGAGACCGTGCAAACTTTGGAAGATTTCCGACTTGTTCGTGTTCCTAGGAAACCTTGATCCTTTTAGAACCAAACTCTCTTTCTTATTTTCTTTGTGTTTGTTTGATTCTCTCTTTTTGCCGTTGACAAAAAGGGGGAGAGTTTTGCATATTTGAAGCTTTGGTTGGTGCTGATTGAGTTTTTCTATGCTAGTGTGGTTTCTTTTATGCAGACTATTGATTGGTGTTTTTTGTGAGTGCAGACTAGGTGTATTTTGTGCAAACTTATGCAAACTTTATTGTGCTTGTGCTTAATGTCTATTATATTTTATCATGTGTTGCTAAAGTGTTGTATTGTAGGATAATTTTCATATTATGCTTAAATCAGCATGAAAGTTTTGTCACCATAAAAAATGAGGAAATTGTTGAAAAAACTATTATCGGGTTTTGAAGGTGACAAAACTTTCTTGTTCTTGTTCTTATTCTAAAGAATAGTATTGTGGCATCCGGGTTTTTGTCAAACCTCGAATAAGTAACGGCTCGTCACGGGTCGACGAGAGTATCGACAAACTATGTCATTGGCACCATTTGCGGACGCTATTTTGTCATTGTCATTGTTGGTATAGCATTAGGCCATCGTTTCATCACCACCCGTCGTTCCGAAACATCAACTTTCGGAGAGAAATTTCCCATGCACGGCCATGCACACATTCGATACTAGTCCCAAGCAGCCTCGTAAATCAACCGAGTTGAAGACCCGTAACATATAGCGGCCATGCGTACGTCCGCGGCCTTTTCTTCATGCAGAAATGAAGATGTGCACGCCGGTGTTGTCCTCTCCAATTGCTGCCAGCGTGATTTCATTTAGTTGACTTGAGAGTCAACTAAGCAAAGCCACGTCCATCTATTCTCTTGCATGAAGACACGAAGACCATCGACTTAAACGGCCATGCATCCACGAAAAAAAAAAAAAAAAAAAACCATGCAGCCACGTCCAAGCTGCTCATGCCGCATGCGAAGAAAGAATTGTGGCCATCAACCCACAGCCACGTCACCTCTTCATTCCGCCGGTCAACTAGAAGAGAGATCTTGACCGGGCTGCCACGTTCTCTAGTCTTCGGTGGCCAGCAAAGGAAGCTCTTGAAATTAGATTGATGCCACGTTTATTCCTCTCTCTTGGACAGTGACGCGGGGGAGGTCGACCAAATGATGGACACGCTACTCTCCACCTGCCGTTCATTGCAACAGCCACCGAGACCTTGCTTAATTGACCCATGCAATCAACAAAAGGGAAGACACGTCTATGCATGGGAAGGGACAGATGGCGACCACAATTCTTCAAGGGCAGCCACGCTCTACTCGAGCTGTCCGCGCTTCTTCGCTGCCACCAAGGAAGGCCAAATGAAGGCCACGAAGTCTCCACCTGTATTTGGCCTTGGACGCCAACACAATCCCCATGCAGTTGACTAATTAGTCAACTAATTGAGGAGCAAAACCCTCGTACACAGAGGGAAAGAGAGAGAGAGAAACGGAGAGAGAACGAGTGGTGAGCGAGCGAAAGGGAGAGAGAGCAGCGAACGGCAAGTGCGAGAGAGTGAGCAGCGAGGGAAAGGACCGCCCCTCCGCCGTGTGCTTGGATGCCACCGTTGTCCCCGTTGCGCCGTAGCCACCATTCCACCCGAGCCGTAACTGCCGCACCACCGCACCGAACCCTTCGCCGTTAGCATCGTAGGAATTGAGGCAAGTGAAGTCCTAAAACCTACTCTTTGCATTGCTGTGTGTATGTGTAGTAGATGGTAAGTCTTGGTTGTGGTAGATGGGATGAAATTTCGGAGCTATGGAGAGGGATTCGTTGGTCATGCATGCTGTTTCTGGAAAGACCAGCTTGACCATCTTTGAGTTTGTGTGTTGCATGTGACCTTTTAGTCGGAATCTTGTTTCTATTTCTTCATGAAAGTTGTAGAGAACACCTTGAAGAACAACATACTAAAATTTGAGACAAAATGGCTGAGTTTTGAGGGGTAAAACCCTCCTTCTACGAAAATGTTAGATCTGAAGCTGTTTGGTTGACCTCTTGGTGATTTTGTGTGTTGCATGTAACTTTTTACTGATAATTTCACTTCGACTTCTTCACGAAAGTTGTAGATAACATCTTGAAGATTAACATACTCAAATTTTAGGTAAAACGAACAAGTATAGCCTAGTGAAACGATTTTTCTTCTGAAGACGTTAGATCTGGAAATGTTGTACTGAGCTCCAGTGACTTCGTGGACTATAAGGTGACTTTCCTTTGAAAATATCACCTTGATCCCTTAATGAAAGTTGTTAAGGACTCCTTGAAATACAACATAATCAAATTTGGGATAAAATGAACAAGTATAAGTGGGTAAAATCCTTATTTTTCGGAGAGACTGAATCTGGAGATTTCGGTAACTACTTTTGTTGAAATGCATGACCTATACTATTCTGTGCAAACCTCTTTTGGAAAAATGTTCTTCATGAGATATCTTCATCTGTGTCTTGACTACAACATAGTTAAATTTAGTGATTTTTGAAGGTCATTTGCATATTTAATCGAATGTGTTTTAAAAACTGTGCAATCTGTCTACTCGGACTTGATGATGTTGAAATGCATGGTCTATACTATTCTGTGCAAATCTCTTTTGGGAAAGTGTTCTTCATGAAATGTCTCTATCTATGTCTCATCTGCAACATAGTTAAATTCCATAATTTTAGAAGGTCATTTGGGTGTTTAACTGTAAATGTTGCAAAAACTGTGTATGAATAAGGCTAAAACTTTTTTCTTGTGATATAAGGATTTTAAGTATTCTGATTTAGCTGGAAATTGTATTATTTATGGGTTATGGAAATTTTTGTGTAAATCATGATGTTTTGGATTATTACCCATGTAATGATGTGATGACATCTATACATCTCATATGACATTTGAGGATTGGTAAATTTTCATGAACTCAAAGAAGGATTTCTTTTTAAAACCATTGCATCAAATAGTACTTTTCCAAATGCATACAGCATGATTTAATCAATGGTATTGTTACATCGAATGTGAAATTTGAGAATGAGACATATAAGAACATGCTTTGAAATGAGGATGCCGTCGGAGTTGTGAGCCGATGATGCCCCGGGAGTGTTGGGATGCCCGGAGGTGTGTGCCGGATGTCCTCGGGAGTTTCGAGATCCCCGGTGGTATACGGTACGTAATTCCAAGGGGAATGTCTGGTGGTATGTCGGTACGTAATCCCGGAAGCCCTGGAGGTGTGTGCCGGGGGATTCCTCGTGATGCCAGTTGGGGTACAAGATGCCCGGAGGTGTGTGCCGGATGCCCGGAGGTGTGTGCCGGAGGTTCCTTGTGATGCCAGGTTGGGTGCGAGCGATAAATTGTGGGATGCAAACATTGGTCCCTGGGAAGAAAAAATTGATGAGATCCTTGTGAAAAAAATAAGAATTGAAAGTGAATCATGTGCATGGATGTATGCATATGGCATGATGCATGATCTGCTTATGAAAGTAAATAGATGCTATTTGATATTGAAAATGCGATCATGAAGGTATGAATGGATCTCATGGTGATGTATGCTTGATAGCATGGATGATATGAATCATGGTGGTATATGCACATATGGCATGAAGACATATGCATGAATGCTTGATGATAAGTGCATGGTGATATATGCACATATGGCATGGTGATATATGCATGAATGCTTGATGATAAGTGCATGGTGGTATATGCACATATGGCATGGTGATATATGCATGGCTGCAAGGTAAGGTATGCTTGAATGCATGGATGATATGTGCTTTGTTCATGATACCTTGATTGTTCTGTTTGACGCATTGAGTAGTTTGGTGGATCTTTACTGCTGAGTGGTTGTACTCACCCCTTTTGGGGATTAACATTTCAGACTAGATAAGATTCCTCTGCTGCCACTGCCACCAGTAGATGGGTCAAGTGGTTGGATATGACCGCGAGGAGGAGGAGGATAGCAAAGGAAGGAACTTTTGGACGCCAACACTGATTCAATGGACTTTAAGTATACGACTGTTGGAGGAGATGTCGGTCATCTTTTGAAGTATAGCCAAGTATAGAAAACCATGGCATTTCGATGTACCGACTAAAGATGTCCATCTGCTTTATGTAAATAAAAGTGTTCGGCTTTAACTTATCGAAAATGTTTAGTTGGTGTGCACTGTTTTCTGAATATAGGGAAGGGAGTTGTTGGTTATGCTTCCGCTATATGAATTGTGCAAGGGACCGATCTAAAAGATGTAAACCCCCAGGTTGTATGGACCCGCTGCAATTAAAATGGTATCAGAGTGACATGTTATTAGGGAAAGGGAAAGGTAAGCGAACTGTGGCGACCCTAACAGATCGGGGGCCGTCGAGGGGTGCCACAAGTATACTTCTAAAGACATATCGCAAACTCTTGTCAAAGTCTATTTGTTCTAGAAGTCTTTCACACTCTAACGTAATCCAGGCTGAAACCAAGTCCAGAACGAAGATATAATCGGACTCAGATTTATTAATCCTGCGACAATGATTCAGTATGAACATAATAGAGATTTATTCCTTAATATTTGGCTTTCTGGTGAAAAATCTCACTTACCTTTTATAGATATATTGATGAAATCAATCACGAATTGATGAAATCAATCTTGAAGACAAGTTCCTTTTTGGGAAGCATCTACTTATGGAAACTTAGATTATGATTATATGGGCAATCGGAATCAACGGATTTTCATCTCAATCTTCAAACGACTACAAGATTTCCTTAATCGATTCTATTCAATGGATTGAGTGGAAGAAATTCCTCTAGAGAATGCCAATGGCTAGTGACGCATAGAGGAGTATTTAAGGAGGTCATTTAGTCTTATTTGAGATAGAGTGTGAAAATTGAAATTTTAAAGTCTAAAGCCTTTCCAACCACTTGTTCTTCAACAATAGCTCTTACAAATTGTATTCAAGAGATAAAATCACATAAGAGTGACTTAGTGTGGGAAAAAGAAATCTTCCACTGAGTGTTTACACCGAAATATTGTACTTCTCTATTGATACTTTAGTGAATTTCAGCTAGAAGGCTACCAGCATAGAAGAGTGGATGTAGGCTTGATCTAAGCCGAACCACTATAAATCTTGTATGCAATTTTCTCTTCCCTTAACTCTTTTCAGCTGTATTTGTTGCAACTTTTTAAGTTTCGCAAAAATCTATTCCATCCCTTATCTGATTTTGATTTTTCATCAAAAGTATGGTGGCTCTTTTAATCAAACTCTGACTATTTTATAGATTTTGTTTGCAACTTATTTTATTTCACATTTATTTGTCAAAGTTTATTTTAAACACCTATTCACCCCTCTCTAGGTGTTAATACTGGCATTTTCAAGGCATGCACATGGTACGTGGCTTGATTTCTACTCTAGACAACTTAACAAAATGGAGCCACAATGATGATTGGACTAGCCACAGGCATGCAAATTGAGGTGGGTACTTTTGACACCAAGAAAGAGATTTAGGGATTGAGATGAGCGACTTGTATCACGGGCATGCACTCGAAGTGGTATCCATCTCAATACCATCCTAAGTGATCTTGTGCGCCCAAAATCCGACAGCAGGTTGTGTGCGTAAGAGTGTAGTGTAAATGCCTAGGCAAGCACAACAGTTTATATGTAAACAACACTTCAATAATTCAAATTCAAAACATTTATTCCCAACTCCAACCTGCAAGACAAGGGTTAGCAATCGCTACTCCCCTTATACCTCCCATCTACAAAAATATTTAACACCTTAAATGTTTGGGGCGTACCTCGAATTTTCATTGCCAAACAAAAATATTTTTGAATAAGAGAAAATTCGGCCTAAGTCCACTAAGAGTTTTAACTCAAGTCCCTAGTAGAGTCGTCAAGCTATCGCAACCTCCCCAAAGCGGGTGGGAGCATGTAGGGGTTTGGTTAATGGATTATTAACCCTAGATTTAACTCAGGCTCTCCTAAGCTCATACAAATTCACAACTTGGGACTTAAGTTATTAACATGTAAATGATTTTTCAATTAGGAGTCGTCACTAATCTATTTTTAGTAGATCGATTGAAAACCCAAGTAAAGTAATGGGAAAATTACTTCACTTCTACGAACCAAAGATTAAATGAGTTCGGAGACTTAATTATGCTAGATTTCTCTAATGCCCTTTCGGTACATTTTCTTTTTTATTTCAATAAAAATGTTTTGCATGCAACTTGCATTGATTTTAAATTACTCCTAACAAATGAGGTGGTTATTGCAAGTGCGCAACCATTATTTAACATTCAATAAAGCAAACCAATAAATAAATTGTAAGCACATGAAGGAAATACTTACCTTATAGTGACGAAAGCATCTATAGTGTAAGTTTAAGAATCACATTAGCGATCCTAGATATGATCTCTAATTAACACGCAATCACTCAAATTCTTTTAGGATTTTCACTCATTTAAATGAAACCCAATCTATGTGTAATGTTAAACAATGACGTATAAAAATGTCTAATTAAAATGACACGTAATGTGCAACCTAACATGCAAACAATGTCACGTGACATTAATTATATGACCCAATCTATGACAAGAAAATATTAAATGCGACTATCCAAATATGTCATACATTTAAGTGATCCTAAACATGCAATGACTAGATGTGACCTAGTTCTATGTGACACACACATGATATTTTTTAGGTTTTATTTTCCCTGTTAATAAAATTCGAAATTAAATTTTCCCAAAAATTAAAATGCAATTTAAATTAAGGAAAAGAAAATCTAACATCCTAAGGTATAGTTTTTGGTTTTTTTTTATTTCAAAAATTCGGAATAAATAGATTTCCTAATTTGAACATGCAATCTATCCTAAAACAAGTAATATTCTAGCAAAAATTAAATCCAATTCAATTATATTTTTTAGGTTTTCTTTTATGGAAGCAAAATCAAGTCAAACAAAGCCATTTAGAGCAAGAAATCATTTCCATATCAAGCATGATGCCGAATCACACAAAATATTATTTTTATCCATTTGATTTTAGAAATAAATTAACGAATCGTATCTTAGGCATGAGATTGGATTAGACAATTTTTAATGAAATCACGAATCATATCTTAGGCGTGAGATTGGAATGATGATTTTTTTCGTGCAATCGTGAATCATATCTTGGGCATGAGATCGAATTGATGATTATGTCATGTTAGGAAATTAAGGAATAATTCCTAATATAAAAGGTTGCTCGAGATTTTGGGTAGGACAATATATCAGGGAATTCAACTGACATTAGAATATTTCAAGGAATGATAGCAGAATATATGGAAACTGAAGTAACCAAAATTCTTATCTAGCTCTCGATGTCAGTCGGATGGGTTTCCATTAAGTTTGATCATTCATCTAGGTCCATTTGCCATTGGTCCAATGCAAATGAATATAATTTATGCTTCTAAAACTATATGATATGCAATTTTATTCTAATATTTTTGTTTAGAGGTTAAAAAATTAATTCTTAATTTTTATGCAATAAATTATTAAATGATTAGTAAAAAACTAGGTGTCAACAATAACATGGACGAAAAAAATGAAGGCTATTGTGTCAAACCGCTCATCAACTAAATAAATTCTCCACATGCATTTCAAAAATTGGAAATTTGTCTTGGGGCACGATTTGAGGAAAATTAGACAAATCTTTTTTAATTTTTTATCGTCTCAAGGTGAGACTAATCATGGTCGTTCCCCAAGACGTGCTTCTTCATGGATGATTCGCTGGCCCCACGCCATAATCACATTTGGCATTTTTCATATATACTTGGATTTGTTGTTTTTTCGTGAACATTTTCTACGGTCCTATTGAAGTTGGCTAAATTATACGGTTTGATTTTTTTTTTTTAGATTTTGAATTTGAATTTCGACGTTTTAGATGCCTTAGATGCCTGGAATGCATTTGTAAGGATTCCTTGTGTAGTTTTTTCCCATATGTATTCATGAAACATCACAAATCGTGGAGAGAGTGACCCTCACAAAATAACAATTTATTCACTATTTTATTTTCCAAACATTCATCATCAGCCCCTTAAAGGTGGTGTAACTAGATGACCTATTAATCGAAATATCGAAATTTTAAGATAAAGAAAAGATCCCATTCATTTTAATGAACAGCCCAAATTATTCCGATCTTTTTTTATTTCCTTTTTCTTCTTTGGTTTTACCCATGACCCCGACTATTTAGGGACACCCCACATTCCTTCCGGGTCCTCCATAGAAGATATAGTTCCCCAACAAATCGGTCGTCCCTCCTTGGATGTTGTAGCACTTTGGTTTACCCGCCCAGGTCTGGAGGTTTTGCGTAGGGATGAGGCGGTAGTTCCCATTCACCACTTGTAACTTCCGAATATAGGCGGCTTTTTCCAACCCTTCTTGGGCGAAATGCCCGCTCCCCATCTGGGTTCTCGTATGAGAGCCCGAGGGTTTCGAGTTCACGATCTCCCCGCCAAACGTCACTTTGCTCCCGTGGCCCCGGAGGTGAGTGAACAGGACCGATGGCCAGTACCCGACAAAGATCATTGGTTCGACTAGGAGCCACCAATTCCCGTTAGCCGGATCCTATGCAAGGTGAGAAAGAAGGACCATATGAGTACTTGATGTCCAAGGCAATCAAATCAACCTCACGCTCACCAAACTCTCATTTCATGGAGACATTTCAATGGATCGGATGAAGACATCGTTATATTAAGTAGGTCTCATCAACTTTTCTGAACCCACTAAATTTAATAACTATATAGAATTTAGTATATTCACTCAATCACCTAATAATTTCTTCATTTCAAGTTCCCTGTTGCATACAAATGAATCAATGCTCACAAATGGAAGCCCAAGTGCATTGTGGTCCATCAGATCGGCTTAAAACAATTTAGATGTCTTTATTTACTTCCCTGTCAAAACAAAGAGATTATTCTTTATTTTTTCAAGACACAACCATAGAAAAATTCACACGTTACTTCAAATGACTTTAAAATGTGGAATTTCTATTTTTAAAGATTAGTGTTTTTTTTTATTAAACAAAATCAAGAGTTAAAAAGAAGAAGAACATAATAAAAGCAAAAGATCATCACAATCACACTAAAAATAAATTGATTTTTTCCTATCCTCGTATCCATTTGGAGAATGACACTACGGTGTCCAATTTTCAAGAAACTATTCGAAACCTTGAAATTGTCAAATAAATTGTGAGAATTCCGCTTGCTGATACTCCATCACAAGTTAGAAAATAAAGTTGCATTTTCCTCAAATTTGATCGCCAGAGAGACTTACAAAATTTCAAACTTGACTTGGAAGTACTGAAAATTTCATTTTCCAAAATTGGTATCAAAGCAAGCCAAAGTGATTAAAAAAAAAAAAAAAAAGTGGGGAGAATTTTGGAGCACAAAGCAACAAGGCAATCACGGTAATTATTCCAAGTTTCCAGTGCAAGTGTGAATATATATTTCAAAACTATAGCTATAAAGCCTTTGTAGGGTGACCATCAATCTTATTTTATTTTAATTTTAGAGGGTAATTTTTACTCTCTTTTTCCACCTAAATTCAACACCTCTTTGAGCCTCTAAAACAATTTCTTTTCATGTCTGATTAAGGCAAATGGTGTTGACATCAGATGGTCCAAGTTTTTCTTAGCTTACAAGACCGACAACTTTTGTCCATTGTCAGTCGCGAAGGTGGGCCCCCTCTAAATCTCTTCTGTTAGATCACGGGGGTTCGATGCCACGTTTAAGGATGAAGACCATCTCAGGTTGCCTTTGTTACAGCCAGGTGATGCAAGTATTGCCAAATAACGATAAAAACTGCTAGTAGGTTTAACAGTTCAAGGACCCTCTGGTGTTTCCCTCTGTAAATAGTAATTCTTGGTTGTTTGTATAGTTCCGCTTTAAGTTTATTACCATAAAAGCAAAAAATATTGCCCTCAATATTGGTATATTTCGACGATTGGTATCTGACGATTGGTATTTTAGTGTCTAATTAATAGCTGACATGTGACTTTACACAAATAACGTACACAAGCCTAGTATCGGGATCATCTTATATCAATTCGAGCATTACGACAATTCTAATTTTGTAAATAAAAAAAAGTAGTTTTCAATTATCGTGAAGCGGAAAGTAGTTTTTTCTCCGTTATGAGCAAGGTTATTTTCATTCTACTTTTTGACAAGAAGAATTACATCCTTTTCATTCAATTTTGAGCAGGTTTTGGATGATGGGTGATTCAAAAAAAAAAAAAAAAAAAAAAAGCAAATGTATAAGCGTGGACTTTGAATCCATGATATCTTTTTTATTTTTTCTAATTAACCGGAAAAAGTAGGGCTCTAAATTAATTATTACCTTCCAAACCATCACGGTAAATTCAGTTTGACCAGCATTGTAGAGGGACCATGGATTAAGTGTTCCCCCAAGTGCAAAACTATTGTTGGTCTGGACAAATCCTGAGCACAGCAAGTTGTAACATCCTGATCGGTAGTTATCATTCTACATGTAATCAAAGTTGCAAAAAACGTTAATCTCACGATTTTAGGAAACTATATATGTAGGAAAATTATTTTATTTTATTTTTGTTACTTACAGTCCAATAAATGAAGAACCTCGGATTGCTGTCCCCATAAAATTCTGGATAACTCTGAAGAAAATAAAAATAAATTTATTCTCTAATTAGTAATCCCGTTTGACACAGCAACAATGTCAACTAACCATTAATGCAATCAGTTGGGAAACTAAATTTGGTTTTTTACGTGTTTATATCACATAGTCAGTGACTTGCCAACTACACAATAATTGCATGCCAGAATAAATTGACCCAAGAAACATAGGATTTTTAATGATTTTGCTGAACATATACATAAATATTTTGCTTCTTCGATTGGACCATCCAATAATGACAACCCTTTTCTTTCCTTAATTTCCCCAACTTCGGCACAGGCAGATAATATTCTAGTTTCTATTTCAAGTTCTGGGCACTTAGTTTTAAAAACACATTATTATATATTTTAGATTGGTTAAGTATATTTGAGTTTGGCACTATCTCCTACCAAAGAAAGAAAAAAAGACAAGAACTTGATTAAAAAACCCAACTTCTGGGGAAAAAAATTCAAATTCTCTCAACTCAATATTAGCCAAACATTAAGATCAAATTTCCATTTAAGAAAAGAAAAATAATTTCAAATGTTTCAATTGGTATCTCAGAATTTCTTAATCAAGAGATGGGTTGACCTAAAATAAACTACTCATCCGTGACCCAAGGACCATCCACAAATCGAGAAATACATGTGAAAATCCAGTTGTTTTCTCTGACCTGTTGAGATTGTGAATTAAAACCCTAAACTTACTTTGTAGCTAAAAAAAGGGGCGAGGCCAAGAGGACTGGTCAAAGCTAATTATCTATTAGGAAATGTATAAAAAAAATTAAAACTTTTATTGGGGGCAAAATGGAGGAGAAGAAGAAGATGAAAGAGTACCTGCCAGCCAACTTAAATGGTGTTAACTGGGCGAGGCTAAATTCATTTTGTTCAGCCACATATGGTTTCCACACATTTATGCTTGCTCGGGCTCCATAGTATCGATTTCCACTCACAGACCATACCGCATACTGCACAAAAAATATATAAAAAATAAATGAAATCAACTATTACAAAAGAAAAACATGATTTATAATATAAATTTAAAAGAATAAAAGGAGGCGACTTTATCATGATCCTAGATTGAAATTAAATTTTAGTAATTGTCCGTAAGAGTCTCTCTACACTCGTTGCCACTTTGGAAGATTCGCACATACAAAAAATAGAGAACGACCTACCGAGGAATTTCTAAATTTAATAAACATTGAGTTGGTAATCTAGTTTGACTTGATCGAGTTCAAAACTAGCATATACCGTATGTTTTTTCTTCTTTTTTAAAAAAATGAAAAACATGAAAATATGTTTTTGGTACAAAGTGAATGAATATGTTTCGCTAGCTTGATAATAAATAGCCCGCAAAAATTGGAGGAAAGCGCAAGCAAACATAATGTCAAAATTAAAAACCAGTCTGAAAGGTACAAGCCGAAAATAAAAAGCAGTTTCCTGTCTTCATGCTATGACTTTTCCTCGAAGTATTTGACCAACTAAAAAAATTAAAAGGGAATAAAAGGGAAAGAAGCGGAGAGACTGAACACCAACATAAGGAGGAGGGAACAAAGAGACGATTGGGTCTGATTTTTCTCCTCCGCTTTTGAGACAAAAATAGGCAAAGAGACTTATTTTCAGATATAAATTTTATTTAAACTTCGATGATAATAATTTTTCAAATTGAAATGAAATTATTATGATTTCTCTTAAATTACTCAGAAAATAAAGAAAATGCTTGAGATGCACTAATCTTTGCTCAACTTCAATGGTAAGGTCTCTTCTCATTACCTCATGATCAACGTCTGAATCATCTGTACTGATATGTGTTCTCACTTTCTTCCCAAACATCTTAAATGAAGAAGCCCTCAACATGTCTGCTTCACTCGTCCTCCGAATCGGCACCGTCCCATCTGGGCATGCCTCGCCTGACATTCTCCACAATTGGAACGTCTCTGCCGCTGCAGAGGTCGAATTATGCCCATTCGGCATCTTTGGCGGATCCTGCGAATTTCGTGAAAAAAAAAAAAAGGAGGAAAGGGTACATTTCAGGGGCCTCAAAAGTCACAGAATTCATTTTCTTGTCATAGGTCAAAGAAACTGGGGCGATACCAATGGCTTTTGTCCCTTTAATAGAGGATGATCAAAGGCTGGTTGCTGGTGAGATAGAACGCAGTCTATTATATCTCCATCAGGACTCTGCAAACAAGGAAAAAATAAAAACAGAAACAGAGAGACAAGGATGAGGGGGAAATCAAGGTCAGTTGACAAAGAAAATGTAGTTTAGCGGATGAAATTAGTTATATGACTAGTGCAGCATGCGATCGATGGATTCAGGAGCGATGGTACAAGTTGGATATGAGATTTTGTGAGATCATTGTTGAGTATTCTAAAAGCTATTAAATGAATATGTGATTTATTATTTAAATATTTTAATACTCCTTGTCACGTTGAGTATGATCTTTTGCCTATTCCTAAACATGGAAATTTTTCCGACCAAAAAAAAAATATGAAAATTTAATTGGAGGGGCAAATAGGATCTAGTAAGATTTAAACTCAAAATCTTCAATTCTGATATCATATGAAATTTTGTGGAACCAATGCCAATTATTTTAAAAACTTCAACTATTAGATGACGGCGTGCTTTATTATTTAAATATTGTAAAAATGGGTTTGCCTGAATTATTTTGACGGGAGGCTTGTTGATGTCCTTGAGACGAGCCCTTATCATCTTCAGCTTTTGCAACTCATCCTCGGGCTGGAAAGTCCGATTCGTGGCGCGGGAGGCAGCAGTTTTCAACGAACGAACGTGACAAAAGAAGGGAGAAGGGACAAGGAGGAAGAGCACTAAAATGGGAATGATTGGCGACGGCGAGAGGGATATCTTGAAGGAGGAGGGACGCCAAGGACAAGCGCGACAAAAAGAGCTGCTCGCGCCACAATCCATAATGGCCCTTGAGAAGCTTCCTGCGAGGGCCTGTCGTTTCTCTCTTCGGCTACACCTGGTCGCCCGCTCGTCTGTGCGCAGCAACATTGGTCTTGTCCTCTTGCACCCGTACCGATTTCCGCTGAGAGATTGCACACCCCCCACCGTATTCAGGGTCGCGCTGCTTCCATTCCAATCCCCCTCCCCCCCTTCGGTTTTTATAGTCTGACACGCCTCGAACATCCAGAGACGAGAGGAACTGCTTATTTCACTTACTATATTCGCAAAAAGCCAACGAGGAGCAAATGATAGGGATAGAAAAGAAAATTATGGTTTTCGCCTTCTAAACATGCTTATCTTTTTAATTAGAATTAGTACCATGAAAAATTTTAAATTGTACATCTATGACAAACTTACCCCTAACAAATTTTTGCGTCATCAAAAACCTCAAATTGGTAAAATTGTGATAAATTTACCTCGAACTAATATGAATTTTCACTTGGACTTGCCATGTTAATAAAGTTATTGCTAGATGTCATTCAACTTAACAAATTCATGGTAAAATTCGATGGAAGTTAATAGAGGATAAATATGTCACTAGTATATCGGTTTGGGGTTTTTAGTGAACTCAAAAATTAGTTTGGGATGAATTTATTACAAGAGTGTCAATTTGGGGTTTATGATGATCCAAAGATTAGTTTGAGAAATTTTATTACGGATGTATTAATTTGAGATTTTTCGTGATATTAACTATTTTAATTTCATGTAGGAAGAATATTGCATAATAAATCTACATAAGAATGGAACCAGAGAAAATTATTTCATTTGTTAAAAAGCGAATTAAATGAATTTTCGGTCGATATGTGCATGGAACAAAAAGGAGGAAGTAATTTAGAATTATTAAAATATGAAACGGGAAGAATAGTCCTTCCTTAATGTCAAATTCAAGGAGTTGGCTAGAAGAGCGGTGTTTTTGGTCGGATTCCCTAGCCTTGACATAGTTTCAATAATGAGTCTTTTGAAACTATTACAGTAAGTTGCGAAGGCTCAAGGCTCGCGGCGCAACAACCCCTTCATACTCCTTTTTGGCTCCACGGATAATTTTCAGTGGTACCGACTTTTGTCACCATATGAATTTTCAAAATCAAACCTTCCTTTGCTAAATATGTTTGATAGTACCGTCAAGGCACTCGACACTCATAAACTTGACCACAGAAAATACTAATCATTTATTTTTTTTTTTTTACTCTATTGTCGTTGTGCAAAGTTTCGGAATACTTTGCCGGTTATTTCACCATTGTACCAATCTTTTTTGCTATGGTGCCATGAGCAAGCAAATTGCACATGATCAAGGGCTGCAAGTTTCTGCACGTGCAACAGTTAGATTTTGGAGTAGGTGCATGCTCATGTCCAACCTCCCCAACCATGTATCCATCTAGATCGTGGAGGGTTTGCCATCCATAATTAAAAAGTTTAAAAGTTATTTATCGATATATCAAAGTGTGGCCAAACAACTTTCCGCATGTAGAATAAATATACCATTGACTTTTCTAATGACCAAACAATTTCCGCCAACCTTTTATTCGAGGAATAAAAACTCACCATTAAAATTTCCTTCCAAGAAAGATGCTGTGACACATGACGTGAATAAAAATGACTTTTAGAAAAAAAAAATAGAAAGAAAAAGAGCCGCATCGATCTCAATAAAATTATGTGAGGCAAGTAAGTCCTAATCAAGAAAAATCATAAATGACGACAGCTTAGATAAATGATGTCTTCGAGCTTTTGCTGTTGTGCCCACGGTGTGTTTTTAGGTATAGCCGAGGTGTACTTTTGTACACATTAGTCTAGTTAGCCTCCGTCATTTGCCACATCAATTGTATCGGTGGATATTTTTGTCCATCAAATAAAAGTCCACAGTTTCTTTCTTTTTGGGTCACTTAAAAAGTTAGGGTATTTTTGTCTCTCGGGTAAAAGTTGGTGGTTTTTTTTTTTTTTTTTTAGGAAGTGAGATTTGATCAAACCATAACTTACACACTACAACAATAATGACTTATGTATTAGCTTTTGAAAGTGATATTTGTCCCGAAAATTTGAATAGACTCATTATCTCAAATATTGCCATTTCAAAATGTCTTTAGTGAGGTCAATGATTCCTTTAATTATGACCTTTAGCTATCATTTATGTGCCCCTGGATCATTTTTCTAAAACACATGTGTCTTATATAACTAAAATAGAAGCAGAAGTATTTGCCTCTAAAATAACATTTTCAAGCATGTGAATTTCCCTCTAAAGATCTGTTTGACCATAATGTGCTTTGCTAATTATTGAGTACGATTGTACTTTTCCCATGTTTATTGAATGATTGATTTTTATTTTATTTTTTGGCCAAAATTGAATGATTGATGTTTGGAGGTAAATGAAATTACCAATTTCAAACTAATCAATTCAAATTTTTTGTAGACGTGGATGCTACCGTTGGTGGCTAAAGGGTGGAAAGTGCGCATAAATTAGGGGATCTAAAATTAGGGTTTTGGTGATGATGGCATTGGATCGTGGTTTCGAAGAGAGTGGTGAGAGCAACAAAATATGAGAACCTTAGTTCTAATGGAGCTCAAAGTAACATATCGTCAAAATCGAAAGGATTGATAATCAATTTATGAAATGTTATATGGCCCGATATACTAAGGAGAACACACAAATTTCAAATCATCGTGTTATAAGCCAATCACATATGATATGTGCTCTTATCCGAATCAATTATTTGAAGTTTGATCCTTTTTTACGAGTACCGTTATATATATGTGCCCTAGAAATATATGCATATAGACAATGCATCTAAGACGATGAAATGACACAATCAAAGGGATAACGAGAAATTAGCCCCTCCTTTTTTTTAAAGAAAAAATGCATTTTATCTATTGAATAAATCGCATGACAGTAACACGTGAATAAAGAAGTCAATCATACAAGAGAGTTCTCAAAGTTCAAAGCAAAGTTAGTCTCAATTCACATCACCTACAAAATTGAATGGTCAACATGCACAAGAGTATGTTTTCGATGAATTTTTGAAAATCAAACCTTCCTTCATTAAATATGCTTAATAGGTACCGCAAAGGCACGAGGCACTCGTAGACTTGACCACAGAAAATATTGATTATTTATTTTTCGACTCTATTGTCCATATCGAAAGTTTCGGAATACTTTGCTCAATTATCTAACCATTTCACCAATCTTTTTGTTATGGTGCCATGAGCAAGCAAATTGCATATGATTAGGGCCTGTAGGTTTCTACATGTGCAAGAGTTAAATATGGAGTAAGCACATGCTCATGTCCAACTCCCCCCTTCCCCAAGCCATGCATCCATTTGGATTGTGGAGGGTTTGCCGTCCATAATTAAAGTTTAAAAAGTTATTTATCGGTATATCAAATTATGGCCAAACAACTTTCGGCATGTAGAATAAAAATACCATTGACTTTTCAAATGACCAAACAATTTCCACCAACTTTTTATTCAAGGAATGAAAACTCACCATTAAAATTTCGGTCCAAGCAAGATGATGTGACACATGATGTGAATAAAAATGACATTTTAAAGAAACAAATTAGTAGGAAAAAGAGCTGCATCGATCTTCAGAAATGTATGTGAAGGAAATAAGTCCTAATTAAGAAGAATCATAAGTGACTAAGGTTTAAATAAACAATGTCTTCGGGTTTTTGCTAATGTGCCCACGGTGTCTTTTTAGCTCAAGCTAAGGTGTATTTTTGTACACATTAGTCTAGTTAACCTCGTCATTTACCACATTAGTTGCATCGGTGGATATTTTTGTACATCAAATAAAAGCCTGCGATTCCTTTCTTTTTGGATCACTTGAAAAGTTAGGCTATTTTTGTCTCTCAAGAAAAGTTGGTGGTTTTTTTCATTTTTAGGAAGTGAGATTTGATTAGACCAAAACTTATACACTACAATAATAATGACTCCTGTAGTAAACAATATTTGCTTTTGAAAGATAGATTTTTGTCCTGAAAGTTTGTAAAGCCAACTAGAATAAGAAATGTCATTAGTGAGGCAAATGACTCCTCTAATTATGACATTTAGCTATTATTTATGTGCCTCTAGATTATTTTTCTATAGCACATGTGTCCACATATAACTAAAATGGAAACAGAAGTATTTGCCTCTAAAAAAGCATTTTCAGGCATGTGAATTTCCCTCTAAAGATTTATTTAACAAGATTGTGCTTTGCTAATTGCCGAGTACGATTGTACTTTTCCCATGTTTGTTGAATGATTGATGTTTGGAGGTAAATGAATATTACCAATTTCAAACTAATCAATTCAAATTTCTCATAGAGGCACTCCACAATTAAACCTCTATCTTCTACACATTCATTAATTGACTTAATTTTAGCAATATGGACTCGCAGCTATGGTTGTCGACGACAAAAGTGCCTTGGTGACCTGGAAGCTACCGGTGGTGGCTAAAGAGTGGGAAGTGCACATAAATTATGGGATTTAAAATTAGGTGTTTGGTGATGATGGCATGGGAGGTTTCGGAGAGAGTGGTGAGAAAGATAAACTATGAGGACCTTAGATCTTAGTGGAGGTCAAGGTAATGTATCGTTAAAATCAAAAGAATGTATAATCAATTTATGACATGTTATATGGTCCGATATATTAAGAAGAATACACAAATCACATCATCATGTTATATGTTATAAGCCAACCGCATATAGTATGTGCTTTTATCCGAGTCAACTATTTGAAGTTTGATCCTATTTTACGAGTACCATTATATCTATGTGTCCGAGAAATATATGCGTATAGACAATGCATCTACGTCGATAGAATGGCACCATCAAAGGGATAACGAGACATTAGCCCCTCCTTTTCTTAAAAGAAAAAATGCATTTTGTCTATTGAATAAATCGCATGACAGTAACACATGAATAAAGAAGTCAATCATATACGAGAGTTCTTAAAATTCAAAGCAAAGTTAGTCTCAATTCACATCACCTACAAAATTGAATGGTCAACACGCACGAGAGTATGTTTTCAATAAATTTTTGAATATCAAACCTTCCTTCATTAAGTATGCTTGATTAGCACCACTGAGGCACGAGGCACTCGTAGACTTGACCACATAAAATATTAATTATTTTTTTTTACTCTATTGTTCCTGTCAAAATTTTCAGAATACTTTACTCAATTATCTTACCATTTCACCAATCTTTTTGTTATGGTGCCATGAGCAAGCATATTGCATATGATTAGGGCCTGCAGGTTTTTGCATGTGCAGTAGTTAAATATGGATTAGGCGTATCCTCATGTCCAACTCCCCCCCCCACCTTACGCAAGCCATGCATCCATTTGGATCATGGAGGTTTGCCGTCCATAATTAAAGTTTGAAAAGTTATTTATCGGTATATCAAATTGTGGCCAAACAACTTTTGACATGTAGAATAAAAATACCATGGACTTTTTATTCAAAGAATAAAAAGTCACAATTAAATTTTCGGTCCAAGCAAGATGATGTGACACATGATATTTTAAAGAAACGAATTAATAGGATAGAGTCGCGTCGATTTCAAGAAATGTATGTGAAGCAAATAAGTCCTAATCAAGAAGAATCATAAGTGACTAAGATTTAGATAAACAATGTCTTTGGACTTTTGCTGATGTGCCTCCGGTGTTTTTTTAGCTCAAGCTAAAGTGTAGTTTTGTACACGTTAGTCTAGTTAACCTCATCATTTACCATGTCAGTTGTATCGGTGGATATTTTTGTCCATCAAATACAAGACTGCAATTTCTTTCTTTTTAGATTACTTGAAAAGTTAGGATAATTTTCTTTCGTGGGTAAAAGTTGGTGGTTTTTTTAATCATTTTTAGGAAGGGAGATTTGATTAGACCAAAACTTACACACTACAACAATTATGATTTCTGTAGTAAACAATATTTGCTTTTGAAAGTGAGATTTTTGTCTCGAAAGTTTGTAGAGTCAAATAGAATAAGAAATGTCTTTAGTGAGGCAAATGACTCTAATTATGACATTTAGCTATTATTTCTATGCCTCTAGATCATTTTTCTAAAGCTTATGTGTCTTTATATAACTAAAATGGAAGCATAAATATTTGCATCTAAAAAAGCATTTTCAGGTATGTTAATTTCCCTCTAAAAATCTGTTTGACAAGAATGTGCTTTGCTAATTGCCGAGTACAATTGTACTTTTCCCATGTTTGTTGAATGATTGATATTTGGATGTAAGTGAATATTACCAATTTCAAACTAATCAATTCAAATTTCCTCACAGACGCACTCCATAATTAAACCTCTATCTTCTACACAATTATTAGTCGACTTAATTTTAGAAATAAGGACTCACGGCTATGGTTGTCGACGACGGCAATGCCAAGTGACCCGGATGCTACCGATACTGGCTAGAGGGTGGAAAGTGCACGTAAATTATGGGATTTAAAATTAAGGTTTTGGTGATGATGGCATGGGATTATGGTTTCGAAGAGAGTAGTGAGAGAGATAAACTATGAGGACCTTAGATCTAGTGGAGCTCAAGGTAATGTATCATCAAAATCGAAAGGATGTATAATGAATTTATGACATATTATATGGTCCGATATATGAAGAAGAATACACAAATTTCAAATCATCGCGTTATAAGCCAACCACGTATAGTATGTGCTCTTATCCGAATCAATTATTTGAAGTTTGATCCTATTTTACGAGTACCATTATATCTTTGTGCCCTAGAAATATATGCATACAGACAATGCATCTATGGCGATGGTATGGCACCATCAAAGGGATAACGTGACATTAGCCCCTCCTTTTTTTTTTAAAAAGAAAGAATGCATTTAATCTATTGAATAAATCGCATGATAGAGACACATAAATAAAAAAAGTCAATCATATATGAGAGTTCTCAAAGTTCGAAAGCAAAGTTAGTAGCAATTCACATCACCTACAAAATTGAATGGTCAACATGCACAAGATTATGTTTTCAATAATTTTTTGAAAATCAAACCTTGTGTTGAATATGCTTGATAGGTACCGCTGAGGCACGAGACACTCGTAAACTTGACAATAGAAAATGTTAATAATTTATTTTTCCACTCTATTGTCCTTTCGAAAGTTTCGGAATATTTTACTCAATTATATTACCATTTTACCAATCTTCTTGTTGTGGTGCCATGAGCATGCAAATTGCATATGATCAGGGCCTGCAAGTTTCTAGACATACAATAGTTAAATATGGAGCATACGCATGATTATGTCCAATCCCCCCGAAGGAAAGTTTGTAGTTTTTTTTTTTTTTTTACGTGAAATTTCTTTTAACTGTTTTTTTAAAATTGAGATTTTTCTTTTTTTTTTCTTTTCCTCTCTTCTTCTTTCTCCTTTAGCCGGTCGCCAGGCGATGTTACCAAACGAATTTATGTTCTTTTTTCTATTTCTTATTTTTAGAAATTATTCTCAGGGACAATAAACCATTTTTTTTACTTCTTATTCATGTTTCAAATCTATTCCCTTGTCACTTTTCTATTCCGGAGAATAGAAAAATTAATTGATGCTACCAAACGAATTTCTATTCTTTTACTATTCCGAGGAGCAAAAGAAAATGAGAAATGTTACCATGCAAACCCTTAATGATAACTTACGTGCGACATTTCAGAAACTTTTACTCCTAACTCCTCTAGGATTTGGGATTTAGGGTTTAAGAAATGTCCTCGACCTATATAAAATCTAATAAAAATTATATTATTTAAGTATCCATGACGTTTTGCAAAACACCGTAAGCTATTAAAATTTAATATTTCGAATTTTTTATGAAATTCTAAACTGCGTCATGACAACATTTATGCATGATTTTCTGCACTGGGTTAGGACAGATTCTACTTTTTTGAATCATGTACAATATAGGTGGATAACTTTAAATTATTTTGGACATATTACATTAGCAAATTGATTTGTTTTACGTGTGCAAAACATCATAAATGTAAGAAAATATGTGTGACATCCTCAATTTGACCCCTAACTAAGGAATAGAATTACGACGATAATCGACAAATCATAGAAAAGTAAGGGATGATTACCTGAGGATAAAAATTCAATTTTACATTGGCAAACTGTGAATTTTCGGAAAAGTGAAAACAGGCCGCAAACGAGGAGCTACAAAGGCCCAAGCCACAGACAGGCCCAATGGGCCTCATGCCCATCATTGACAACCTAAGTGGGCCCATCAAGACGAACTAAGTCCACACTTGGTCTTTTGGAAGCTTGTACATTAATTACCTATGTGCATGAATAGTGTTTCATACTATAGTTTAATTAAATCCCTAAATTACCCCTTCTAGAAGCTTGTTGGCTTAATAAGACAAGGATTGTTGTCTTTTATGGAGGGGCAGACACCTATTTGAAGAAGGGAAGAGGAAGAGACCAACCTAGCTAACTTCCTTAGCTTATTTCCAAATAGAGCACATGCTTGAAATCTAGAATTAAATGAAGAATTTTTTTTTTTTTTTTGTCAGCATTGAATGAAGAATGGATAGGAAGATTTCAAGAGCTCTTGGTGGTCATTCAAAGGATTTGGCCAAGAGTAATTTAGAGATTTTTGTACTAAGCTTATTAAGACTTTGAGAAAACTAGGAAGAGAAACTCCTTTCTCTCACTCTTTCTTTCACCATCTCCCTCATCTCTCATTCTCTCACTCTCAGCAGTCTCTCTCTCTCAAACACTCTCATGCTCAAGCTCTCTCTGGCCAAGAGTAATTTAGAGATTTTTGTACTAAGCTCATTAAGACTTTGAGAAAACTTGGAAGAGAAACTCCTTTCTCTCACTCATTTTTTGACTCTCTCCCTCATCTCTCATTCTCTCACTCTTAGCACTCTCTCGCCATTTGCTGCCGCGCCTTGACGCCACCACCGCTACCCAAGACCAAGCCCTCTCCTTGCAATGCACCTCACCGCCGTCTCACGCCGCCTCCTTGCCGTGCCGCACACCACTGCCATAGTCCATCACCATGAGCCAGAGGCCATCGTCACTATCGCCGCTCGCCGTCAAAACTTGAAAGTCGGTCCCATGAGTGACTTCCTAAATTAATTAAGATAGTAGTTACGCTTGGGATTAGGGTTATGATTAATGTTAATGATAGTTACATTAAGAGATAGATGGATTAGGTGATAGGTTATCTTGAAAGGCATTTGTGATAGCTTATCTTGAAGAGTGATAAATGCTTACGATAGCTTATCTTGAAAATTGATAAGTGCTTGTGATAGCTTATCTTAAAATGTGATAATTATTAGTGATAGCTTATATCGAGAAGTGATAAATGCTTGTGATAGCTTATGGGTGATCACGTGGGATTGTTTTATGGCATTTTTGTGTGTAAAAATTTGCTAGTGTATAACGTGGGAGCATTAAACACTCTTGCATTGAGTAAATTGGAAGATAGAAATTGGTTTAAGTAGTTAGTGTGCTCATGTGATCAGTTAAATGGTTTCATAGTCATATCACTATGAGGGACGGTGCCCAATGGATTTCGGATGCCTAACGGAGGTCTAGATGGCGTTCAATGATGGGTTTCGAACAATGCTCTTAATTGAATGCTATTTTCGAGTAAGGTCTAGACGGTGCTGTGCCCGATAGGGCGAGACAATACCCGTTTACCTTGGAAGACCACCAATGCGAGTATCAGTCATGGCCAAGAGCAGTCGTAATAATCTAGACTCATGTGAATGCATTGTACATGAAAGTGATAATGGTTGTGTCTAGATTATTATTCATATTTGTCATATGCCTGCTGGAATTGTGGACTCACGTAGAGAATTATTTATGTGATTATTGGATACGTTGTTAGGGCGTTGTATAGTGAGTTGTTATTTCATGTTTATGGATTATGCAAAACAAAGGCTTTGCTATTGATCTACCATCGACAATTAAGCCACACATATAGGGTGTCTCTGAGGCAAAGTATTCTCTTACGCGAGGTTTAGGGAGTTTACTTACTAACTTTTCTCACTCGTTATGATTTAAATTTTTTAGATTCTAACCATGAATAGTCCATTCTGCCACGTGCGGGGTACCCGTAGATCAGGATACCCAAGTGACTCCCTTCCTGATAGAGGGCATTGACACCATATACGAGAAATCCGTGACCACCATTTGGGTGGACGAGGGGCTGATGAACTCTGTGCCGGGGTTTTGACAGGCTGCTTGGCAGGGGATCCAGGGGTGCCATCTGGGACCCTATGGTAGTGGATGTCCCCGAAGACTCTGTCACTGACCCGGAGTCGAACTTGAACACAAAGTCCGATCCCGAGCCCGAGTCATGGTACTATGAGATGGACATGTAATAGGCACATAGGTGAAATACCACCTTTTGAGGTCACCCTCGTAGGATAGAGGAGCTAAGCTAACCCCCAACCCCTTTTGGTAAAGAATCTGTGTGTAAGCATTAAATTTCTGATGTACTAAGTTGAGATATATGTATGTATGTATGTATGTATGTATGAAAGCGTTTGTTGATATGTTTTCCTTGCTATTCTTATTGGTGTGTATGATTGGGTGGAGTTAATTCTACTTCCGTTTGTATTAAATCAAAAGATAAAATGAATAGGTCGACAACGTCTCCTTGGACATCGCAATTAAATGACCAAACGAAAGAAGGGAAGTCACGCATCCAAGAGTCGGGGTTAACAATGTGAAAATTCCAAATAATGTACAATAAGGGTACATGAAAAGTATTAAAAATGAAAACATAGAAAAAAATATTATGTTCAACATAACACCAAAAATTAACTTAAGAATGATCTTACATGCCCGTATAACATCTTTAATAAACGTTAAATATCTATGAAATTCAACATCTTAAAAGTTGACGTCATAACAAAATGTTGTAAAAAATCAAAAGTGTTTTACATAGCAAAAAATATTTTCGATGTTTCAGTTTGGATTACAAGGGAACACCATAGCCCTTACTAGAATATCGTCAGATATCGTTAAAATATGTATGCACTGTTTTGCAATAGCTCATGTCAAAACATAACAAGCCTTTGCCCAAATTCATAAACTACTAAAAATAAGTTAAAATATTTGCGATATCTTAAGCCTTTCTAAAACACCGTAATGGAAAAACCACATTAAATTAATATTTTCGGCATTTTCGCATTAAGTCACAATAATACGCCATAAGCCGTTGCAAAACATATTAAAATACTAAAAATTATATTATTTAAATAATATGCCATAAGCCGTTGCATAACTCCATATCAGCCGTGCCATGCACATGCACGTAGCGTGCACAGTACGTGCAATTGCATTCCACGTGCATTAATATGCAAATGTTGGAGTTTTTTTTGCTCAATTTTTATTGGGCTTTCTTTTCTCTCACTTAGATGCTGTCATGAGTTCTCAACCTTCCGACTTCTGAATTGGCGGTATCTCTAGAGGATGAAAAGGACACAAACATATATTCCACGATCAGTCAAGCATACTGATTCCAGCCCTTCATCATCGTCTACGCCCAACCATCAGACAACCAACCTGTTCTCGGGAATCCATAAATGCCATTAGTTGTACCAAATTACTCTAGAAGGACCTTGACCAGAGAAAAGCCCGTCTAAAAGCTAACCAGCAGCCTCCATATTGTCATTACTTGCTCTTAGATGCTCTTGCCGAGCAGGCAAAGATCCTTCTCCGCCGAAATTTCAGCATCTTTTCCCTTCATGAAAACTAAGGAGGTCCTTTTAGGGTAATTCTAAATCTCGGCATGGATTCTCTCCCAAATCTAGCCCTTTGTTCGCGTGTCTATGCATGGTGGAGGGAGAAAGCTTTAGCTAGGTGTGAATGAATTGTACCTTGGCCTTTGATCTGGCATCAATGTGTTCACCACACGGCAGGCTGATCCTCCTCGAACTAGCTCCCAGAAGTTTCCTATAAGTCAATAATGAGCTAAGAGATGCAGCAGATTTCAGGACAAGGGCTATTAAGGGCCAATTGTGGCCCTATATTACAAAATTCTCACTTTTACAGTCGATGGACGCTCTATAAAGTAATGGAGAGAAGCAAATGAAAATTCGCTCGTCCGGTTATGCGAGTATGGACTGAAAGAGAGCTTGACAAAATAAAGATGAATCGACAGAAAAATCTCGCTTGCACTATCACTCACTCGAGTAAGTGCTTTTGGAGGAATAGCTTTGGTCGGCCTCAAATCAAGGCAGCGGGGGCACGGCATTGGATCAGGAGGCTGGGAGGATGTGCGTCAAGGATAAATGGAGACGATGAAGACTGCAACGAGGAAAAAAACGAAGACAAAGAGATGGAAATGGCTTGCTTAGATCAAACCTGAGTGAGGAGAAGAGAAATGCAAATGGCTTGCTTAGATCATACTTGAGTGAGGAGAAGAGAAATGCAACGGAGGCGGGCGACGGCAAGTGCTGCAGTTGCTTGTGAGTGGCGAGGGCAAGATTGGTGGTGCTTGCGGAAGCTGTGTGACCCAATTGATGACTTAATTTTTTAGTGACCCATTTTCAATCAATCTAATTCAAATGGAGATTTTGAATCCTGACAACCCATATACAACCCATTTATAAGAAATATAAGCCAAAAAAGCGGTCATGGACCCATTTGGACACCTAGAAATAGCAAATTGGAAGAAGCCCTAGCTCAAATTGAAGATTAAACCACGCAAATTTGAGCAACTGCAGTTATGTTATGCAGATGCACTCATCTCCAGATAAACCTGGCCAGAGAGTTGCATCATTGACAAACCAAGCACATGCCCATGCTTTGTATATCATGTGAGTAAAATATAAATATCAACTACTTTATAATATTTAGAGCAATTAACACGTAAATGAGTATAGCATATATTTCGTACAGCAAAAACATGTCTTCCTGAGAAATAGTTTAGAAATTCTTCCTTATATCTAAAGATATCTACTTCTTGTCTTAAACATCTGAAATGTTCATTTTATATGGATTGAAAAGGAATGATTCGTATATGAGAAGAGGCCACAGATGAAATGATGATATAAAGAGGGAAGTGAGAGTATGCAAAGATAGTGATGAGATCACAAATGCACGAGAGATAAACTCTATAATTGCCAATTAAGCAAAATGACTAAAAAGGGGTTGTCAAGCTCTGAGATTCCTCCATCTGCAACAGCTCTCACTATATATACAGAAGTGCTATTTAAAAAGAACGGCAGGATGAGCAAAGGAGCAGGACACCCATGTTGCATAATACCACATATTATTGATTCATGGCGCTTAAGAAAGCGACAAGAAAATGCATATAGAAGTGATCGGAATACTACAAAAGCTTAAGAAGACAATCTCACATTTGTAGTTTGATCTGCAATTCCATCTATCAAAGAAAAGAGCACCAGGAATGTGAGCAACCTGGAAAGGGAGATCATTCAAATCAAGTTCAATAAACGACACCTATTATTAACATATGGCCATGGTGTTTAACTCAGCATAGTCCAAATTAAAGCATGACGCATTCGATTTGTCACCTGGTGCTCCTGAATTGCATTCAGTTGCTCATCTGGAGCAATTTCTCTTAAGTCGCAAATTAAAATGTTACGAGAACCATGGAGTGCAATCAAGTCACACCAAAACTAGATATATTCCCCTCATCTATGCTCTTTCCAGGCCCTAACACAGGTGAAATTCTCATGGTGCCGCTTGGAACTAATTGAATCAGAGCTCGTATGCAAAAAATTCCTTCTCTCTTACTTGTGCCCGCCTACTTACTCTCAATGTCTCTCCACACTCTATTCACTTTCTTCTTCTTCCATCTTGATCTTGATCTTGATCATCAAATTCATCATCCATATGGATTGATTCCACAAATTCCTGACCCGAGAGATAGACGACCTTGAGCAGAGCTGCCTCGTCGCTGGCACAAGGGTCATGTCGATCCAGTTCCTGCAGAGGGGCTGACCCTGCTCAGCTCCTTCCGCTCCAGCCTCGCCCCCCTGTGCAGAAGCTCAACCTCCCCGTCGGTGACAAGTGGCTCGATGAGTACATGGACGAGAGCTCCAAGCTCTGGGACGTCTGCCAACTCCTCAAGTCTGGCGTCTCTGCCCTGGAGTCCTTCTCCTCCCTTGACCTCAATTACCCCCTGTCCCCCCATTTCTCTCGCCAGGTAATTCCCGGAAAGTTAAACATACCAAATTATATTCTGCAACTCTTCCCAAGTCGGTTCGATGATGCTCTGATCATTTTCAGTTGTGCAAGACGACTCTGTTTTTGATGATCTGACTGACATGACTCCGATTGGCGGATTGAACAGTTGGCGCGGGCAATCTCAAGGTGCAGGAGGGAGGCGGCAGTGCTGGAGGCACAGAACAGGAGGCTGCTGCAGGAGGCAGGGATGAGGCAGCTGTTGCAGCTGCGGTACGACGAGTGCTCCGCCACCTTTGCCAACGGATTCTTCAGGTTCCGCGACGTCCTCCATGAGATGCGCAACGTGAGCTCGCTCCTCCTCACTGTGCTCCTCTCGGGGCTGGTCTACCACCGCCCGGGGCAGGGCTTCTTCTCCGGCCGGCCTCACCGCAGCAGCCACAAGGACGAGCAGCCGCGCGTGCTGCCCTGGATACTGGCATCGGCGGCACGGCTGGAGCAGAGGATGGAGATGGAGATGAACCGGATGGGGAGCGGCGGGAGGGCGACGATAATGGTGGAGGAGTACAGGAGGGTGAAGGCGGGGATGGAGGAGATCCCGGGGTGCCTGGAGGAGGGCGGGAAAGCAGCGGAGGACGACGGAGGACGGATGAGGGAGAGGCTGGAGGAGTTGAGGGGGTGTTTAGGGGTGCTGAGGGATTGGGCGGACGGGATGGTTTGGCAGATAGACGATCTCTTCGATGAGATCACGGAAGAGAGGAAGAAGATCTTCCATCTCTGCGGATAAAAATGGAAAAGAACCTCCGCGACCGGGAAACCCGACAGCCACAAATTCCTTTTTAAGGAAACCGGAAGATTTCCCCAACCGGTTTCAACTTTCGACTGCTACGTTTCTTTCTTCTTCTTCTTCTTCTTCTTCTTCTTCTTCCTCTTCTTCTTCTGACTTCTATAGTCCCTTGTTGCAAGCTGAAATCTAGAAACAAAATCGGAGCAGGCCCCACCGCATGGATTTTCCTGAATATGAAGAAGGAAAAATAAATAAATTCGAAAGAAACCAAGGAGAAAAATAATTATCACCTACTATGAAAAAGCCGTTCATTGTCATTATAAAAATCTATCAAATTTAAAATATTTAAAAACTACTTGGCCTTACAACTAATGATGAAATAGTTTCGGATAATTATTCATCATGTCTTCGTCACAGCCATTATTTTCATTAGTGAAACCACCTTCGATAGGAACTCCATTAATCTAAACTAGATTTTGAGGGGAAAAGAAACTATGGTCGTATGTCTAATATATATAGACGCAAAATAAACTCGACGACATTGAATACCTCCTACTTTCTTACATCAAAGAAGCGGAGCTCAACCAACCTTTTCTCCACAATTATGACTTTATCTATTACGAAATCCTACAATAAATCGGAAGGTCCACTTCCTACTCTAACGGCATGGTTATATAAGCATTTTCCAAAAAGAATAAGGAGGGTGTGATGGTTTTTTTCCAGGCTAATACCACGAAAAATCACAAACTTGTACATCTATAACAAATTTACCTCAACTAAACCATCAAAATCCTCAAACCAGTACATGTGACAAATTCACCCTCTGTTAATTTCTGTTAAGTTTTATTGTCAAATTATTGAGTTGGATAACACATGACAGTTAATGGGAGTACCAATTTGGTGTTTTACCATCTGTTTATGACAAGTGTATCATTTTTTAGTTTTTTGTGGTATTAATCTAATTTAACGAAAATTAACGAAGGGTAAATTTATTATAAATGTATCAATTTAATGTTTTTTTATGGTCAATAAATTATTTGAGATAAATTTGTTATTAGTGTACTAATTTGGGATTTTTATGATATTAATCATTTTTTTCATTTTCTTCCCTTTTTCCATATACTCATTTTTATTTTATTTTTTTGTATAGTCTCTTCGTTGCATATTTTTCGGGTTCAGGTTCGGGTTCATGTGGGATGAGCTTGCATGGCCTTCGAATATGGCGTGTGTACGTTTACTCGAGAACCCAGTTGGAGAAGGAGCGAGATGGGAATGCATGCATGCATCGGTCCATGTGGGGGGAGAATACATGTAGAAGTTTCGCTAGCTAGATACGCAAGAGCCCACAGGAAGATTTGGTACTGTCATATCCTTATCCTTTATGTTTGGATTCGGAATGTCACAGCACCCTTACCTACTTTTTTTTTTTTTCCTAATATGATATTATAAAAAAAAAAATGGTACCTTCATTACTTTTATGTTGCTACCTTCTTTTTTTCCTTTTTTTTTTTTTTTTTTTTTTTTTTTTGGTGGATTTGTTTTATAATCTATCGCATTAGTGGAGATGAGAGCGATGGAGTGTCGATTTGCCAAAAGGAAGGAAAACCACAGCATAGATGATAAGCCATAGGTGAAGGGCACACGTGATTTAAACTTGCCGAATGTGGTGACCAAACAAGCTATTGACAATAATGGAAGTGAAGAGAGTAGGAGCCGGGACACATGATCTAGATCCTTTTAGAGCACCTTCACATTATTCATTCTCAGCATATAGAACAGCGAAATCAATGCATTGCCGTTCACCAGATTTTCTTGCAGTCCTGCAACATGTACGAGAGAATGAACGATCTTGCTGAGGATGAGGAATTCTAGACTTAAACATAGTGACACATCTCTCATCCAAAGCATTTCTGCCAAAGAGAAGCAGGGCATCTGTGCTTTTCTCCGTCCTGAACATAACAAGCGATCAATGCATTCCATGAGATTACATCCCTCTCTGGCGTTTCTGTCGAATGACAGCACGGCTCAGCGTTCGTGGAGAACGAAACTACAAGGGTTTCGATCAAATCCTCTGAGACTGCAACAAATACTTAATCTATGGCAAACAAGGTATATCCATCTTCGTGATATGCCTTTCGATCAGTGTTACATGTTTCTCGGGCCCGTTTCCGCATTTTGGATTTGGTATTCGATTGTAAAAGTATCAGTTCGTTTTTTTTTTTTTTTTTGGAATACGTTTCCAACATTGGTATCAAAGTGATGTTGTTCATGTTTCCCGATCATCATTGTCGTAGTTCAGAATTTGTTTTTTGGCCGGAATTTGAGAATCATTGCCGACGAACGTTCAAGGACAGAAATCCCGACACCCGTGTACCGTTCCCCCATTCCTTTTTGATTTTCCGTGAGTCAAAACTCATTTTTTAAAGTGCTAGGTCGTAGTTCTCATTGACACAAGAAAAACGACCAATGGCACGCTGCTGGGAGCCGCCACATGCGCCACCACACGTGGCCGGAATGTGTAGGCGTCATCGGCATGTGCCAAGGCAGTTTCCCAAGTGCATGCGCAACACACGTGTGATAACTACGCCTTGCATGTACCCCATGGGCGCAGGTTGACGTCAGCTAGCTAGGTCAATTGGTCCGACCCGACTCAATTTGACCAACCCGTTGACCCCACCCGATTTAACCGGCCGTTGACTGTTGACCATTAACCAAAATAATAATAATAATAATAATAATGATGATGATGATGATGATGATGATGATGATGATGATGATGATGCTGTTTTCAATTATGTCACTATAGATTATAAGTAATCCCTTTTGTTCTGCATTTGTTGTAGAAACAATGCCTCTCCTTTGTATGCTTACACCCATTCGCACACAATCTAAAGAACAAAAGGTCAGACTTGCAAGGATGATAGTTGAGTTTAGGGGTGTCAAAAATTGAACCAAAAACCAAACTGAACCGAACCGAACCGAAAAATTCGATTTTTTCGGTTCGATTTTCATTCTGTTCGATTCTCATTAAAAACCAAAATTTTTGTTATCGGTTCGGTTTTTATCAGTTAACCGAACCGAACCGAACCAACAAACCAATAAGAGCTTATTTCTTGAAAACGAAAAATATATACAACAGAAAAAAAAAAAAAAAAAAAAAAAAAAACAAATGCAAAAACCGAAAACTAAAAGTTGAAAAATCAAAAACCGAAAAATCGAACTGAACCAAAATTTCGATTCAATTTGTATTTGGTTCGGGTCTCATTCAGTTCGGTTCGGAAGTTTTCCTAACGGTTCGATTCGGTTCGGTTTTTTTAAAAACCGAACCGAACGGAACCGTTGACACCCCTAGCTGAGTTGGCTAATTATCAATGGGAAAGTGGTGATATAATTGAACATTCTCGAGGTCAATAATAAGATGATGCAAAGAGTCATTTGGAACGATTATCCAATGCCATCTTTTGAGATGGTGCGATTCTCGATTAGCACTCTTCCATCTAAATGGTAAGGAATGTTGAAGCTTGTAATAGCCTTTTTGAAGGAATACTACAGGATTGAAGCCTCAAAGACTTCGACCCTAAGATTAAGTTCAACCTAGTTGGGAATGAAAGTGTGAAGGAGAAACCCTAAAGGATTTACGTCTGTTTTTCTGTAATTGCCAAATGTGCCTTTAGAATTTTCAGAGAAAATTACTAAGAAATTATATAAATCTTTCCCTATTCATAGGTTAAGCTGGCCTTAGATAATTTGTGTTTATTTAGGATAATCTATGTATATCTTGTGTAGATAGTTCTTTTTTCATGTTGATGTTGTTGTAGCTTCTGATGTATTGGTTACATTATGTAAAAATGTGTTATTCATTAATGGACATTCAATGTTGATTGCTTTTGTTATTATTAATACTTGTGAGTAGTTCAAAGAAGTTTTAGTAGCTTCAAATGACTTATTTTGCATAGAAGATTATTCTAATGACAATTTCAATTTAGGATTTTAGATGATAATTGGAAACAATAGTAACATTTTGATTCTGAAACCTTATTTGAAATTATCATTAATATAATTATTTTATGCGAAATAGATGCATAAATGATAAACATTAATAATTCGTGCCTGTGTGTCAGATATGTTCAGAACCAATGGTTGCGACAACTAAGAGCATAGTCACTAAGTTAAACAATGGAGAGAAGCTGAATGTGATAACTATGAAATATGACATATGAAAATCTAATATGTGCTGAAAGAGTAAGAGCCACTAAAAGCTCTTAACCTGATTATAGAAGAGCCTAAAGATGGGAATACTGCACAATACAAAAGAGATAAGGAAACATTTGCTGCATGGAAAAGAAAGAACTAACTTGCTCGCATCACATTACTAAGTAACATGGAGAATGATATCATGTGAGAGTTCAGGCGGTTTGAGAATGCCAAAGAAATGTGAGAAGCATTGGCAGCGAGATTTGGTCATACATCGATGACCAAACTGAGATAGCTCACTATAAGATTTGACTCCTACAAGAAGCTTCATGGTCAAACCAAGAAACAACATCTGAGAAAAGACATCAAACATGATCAATGAGCTGAAAGATGTTGACCACATTCTTATTGACAAGTAGTGATCCGTTCATTGCCTCAAAGTTTGGAGCATATGAAGGTGCACCTAACCCACAATGAGAATATCAAAACATTTGAGGATGTAGTGCGCCACCTTAAACTAGAAGAGAACCACCTCCTAGGGCCTAAGCCGGAAACTGATATATATTATGCTTGTTCTAGCTTACAAGGGGCTTTGAGCTCTAAGCACAAGCGTCTTGATTCATTCAAAAGGTGGAAAGGCAAAGGAGCGAGCTCTTCGAGAAAAAAGTCAAGAGTTAATCAACATAAGAGAAGAAAGTGTCATTGAGTGAAGACAATGTCAAGGGTAAAGTGTTACGACTGCGGCAAAAGACATCACTATGCTCGCCACCATGGCGAGCCAAAGAAGGTAAACACCCATTGTATTCTTGAGAATTTTGCTTATGTATCAAGTTCTATATTTTTCATTGAATTTAATTCTTTATGGAATGTAGATTTGGGAGCAACAGATCATGTAACGAAGGATAAAAAACCTTTGTGGAATTCCGACGAGTACCAACTAGAATAAAGTGGATTTATGTAGAGAACAACTCTAGAGGAGGTTAAAGGCATTGGCACATGCCAATTAATTATGCATGGTGGACGCACTTTATTCCTACATGATATATTATATGCTTTGGAGATTTGTCGAAATTTATTGTTTGTGTTAATATTGGTTAAACTTTATTTCAATTTAAACTTCCATAATAATTGTGTGGATTTGTATTTGGATACAAACTTCTATAGTTGTGGTTATTTTCTGAATCGTTTTATTGTATTGGATATTGACTATAGTATTGTCAATATTTTCTATTCCCTCTTCACGTCTTCTGATTCATATGATAATGATGTAAATGTGTGCCATACTAGACTTGATCATATTGGCCAACAATAAATGAATATATTAGCTATTATTAGGCAATATTAAAAAAATTAATTTGTCCATGTGAGTATTGCCTAGTAGGAGAAATTACAAGGAAACCATTTAGAAAAGGTACAAGAATTTAATTTCCTTTGCATTTAATCCATGCTGACATCTATGGTCCAATGAATGTGAGAAGAATGTATGAGGCTATTTTATTTCGTCACATTTATAGATGATTAAACCCATTCGAACATATTTATTTGATTTCTCATAAATCTGAAATATTGTGTTATTTTAAGAAGTTTATGAACTTAATAGAAAATAAACAAGATAAGAAAATAAAAGCATTAAGGTACGATCGAGGTCAAGAATATCTATTTAATAAGTTCATAATTTTTTTGTGATGAAAAATGAATAGAAAGACAGCTGTCTATCCCCTACACTCCTCAACAAAATGGCGTTGCGAAAAAGAGAAACAAAAGTCTACTGAAAATAGTTAGGTTCATGATGGCGTATGCTAACTTACCTATCACTTTTTAGGGTAATGTTTTATTAATTGTTGTCTATATACTCAACCGTGCATCTTCTAAATTAGTTACTTCCACTCCGTATAAATTATGAACAGTTAAAAAACTCGACTTATGTTTTCTTAAACCGTGGGGTTGTGCCATCTATACTCACGAACCCTCTCACAAGTATGGGAAATTGGGTCCTAGAGGTATATAGAGTATTTTCATAAGATACTCAGAACACTCAAAAGAGTATATGTTTATAGGTGAGCAAGAAAGTGAGAGTATAATTGAATTTGAATCACGAAATGTCACATTCTTAGAGAATGAATTTCCTAAGAATGGCAAAATAGGTGAGGACTACTCTCTATTTGAAACCTTGGATCAAGATGATGAACTTAATAGAGTTCGTCCAAGTGGGAGTAATGTAAGAAGTAAGGAATTAAATTTGACTTACTCTCAATTACAATCACCTGATAAGACGATATCGTCATTATCTAATCCGAATATGATTGTAATGGAGAATAATGTGCAAAGTGTACAACCTCCCGTACGACGAACAAATCACAAAAGTATTCCATATTGATGTTTTGACATAGAAGGGCAAACTTTCGTAGTCACTCAACAAGATGAAGATGAGCCAAGGAATGTAAATAAGGCTCTAAAATGCCTTAATAAAAAAAAAAAAAAAATCGATGCGTGCAATGGAAGAGGAAATTGAGTCAATAAAGTCAAACCATGTTTAGGAACTAGTTGATCTTCCAAAAGGACGTAAAGCCATTAGGAATAAGTAAGTTCTCAAAATAAAACATAAAGTTGATGGTTCAATAGAGAGATATAAGGCTCGCCTTGTGACGAAGGGATATAATCAATAAAAAGAATTAATTATGAGGAAACTTTTTCTCCTATAGCGAGATTTACCTCAATTCACCTTATTCTGGCATTAGTAACTAGTATGAATCTTAGACTATATCAAATGGATTTCAAAACTATTTTTCTCAATGAAGAATTAGAAGAAGAAATTTATATGGAATAATCCGTTGGTTTCATTTTGAAAGGCCAAGAACAAAAGGTATGTTGACTTTTGGTCTTAAACAGTCATCAAGATAATAGTATATATATTTTCATAATGCCATAACAGCATATGATTTTACAATGATTGATAAAGATCATTGTGTATATATCAAAATATCTAAAGATCAATTTGTGATCATATCATTATATGTTGATAATTATGGAATTTGTTAATACTGTTAAGAATTGGTTGTTTTCTAACTTTGAGATGAAAAATATATGTGAAAATGCATATATTCTTGGAGTTAATATTTCAAGGGATCATTCAAAGAGATCATTGTCTCTTTTGCAAAAGACCTATATAAACAAGGTTCTTGAACGATTGCGTATGCAAAACTACAAATCCATAGAAATTCCAATTGCAAAAGGTAAATGATTAAACCATAAATTGTGTCCAAAAACTCCACAAGATAAGGAACAAATGCAATGTGTTTCTTATGCTAATGTTGTGGAAGTTTAATAAATGTTATAATATGTACAAGATTTGACATATATTTTGCAGTTGGAATGGTAAGTAGGTACAAATCCAATCCAGGTCAAGCACATTGAAAAGCCGACAAAAGAATATTAAGGTATCTTAAGGGAATTGTTGATTATTTGTTAAGTTATCAAGAAAATTATTTGCGACCTGAAAGCTATTCAAATATTGATTAGGAATGAGATTTAGATGAAAGGAAATCTACCTCTGGATTTGGTTTATTATTGAATAATGGCACCATATCTTGGAGCAATAAGAAACAAACGTGTATAGCCTTGTTTACAACGAAAGCCGAGTCCGTGACATTATCAGCAGCTGTTCAAGAGGGTATTTGGCTTAAGAGATTTTTGGATCATTTAGGTATTATTAAGAATGCTACAAACTCATTGCTAGTTAATTGTAATAGCCAAACAACAATAGCATACACCAATGATCTGAAATATCATGATAAGACCAAACATATAGATACCAAGTATAACTTTGTCGATGATATGATTGTATGAAAGGATGTGAACTTACAATACATATCTATCATAGAATGATAGCAAATCCTATGATAAAGTCAATACCTAGAAATGTGTTCTATGATTATGTAAAATCTCTAGGACTACGTAGAGACTAATGTATAGAATATTGTAATTTTCCTAAATGTTCACATTTAATGAAATTGTATTTCATTATTAATGCATATGAGTTTTTTTATTTGACGTTTATGCGTCTTAATGCTTAGTGCATTATAAAGTTGAAAAAGTATGTCGGACAGATAAGAGATTAGCTCACTCTCATAGGTAATTGCATTTATTTACTGTATGATAAATAAAGATGAGAAGGTTTTTAAACTTATTATCTATGTGATAATCGAAAGCTCAAACTTAAAACATAGATGTCACCTTAACTAAGTGTTAAGATAAGGATATAATATTTACTATGTCCAAAAGTAAAATAACACATATTTTACTTTATTTTTCTTTGATGCAAGATGTGAGTTTTGATGGATTCTATGAAAGAATAAATACGTGAACTCAAGTTAGACATTAAGTATGTCTGAACTATCATCTGTATCGTATTGAAATTGAAAACATACACTCCATAAGAAATGAGTTAATACTATAATACGCATTTCATACTATGTATGCATAACACGACTAATAAAAGTGACAAAAGTTTTTATCTTAACTTTTATGCTATGTGAGACTCTTGAGAAAAAGAGTTCCTCAATTAAGTACCCTCATGACTCTTACTTGTTCTCAAGATCTCTATTTAATGTTTGTCATCTTAGAATGTTGCCAATGATCATGAATTGATTCAATCTAATGGGACATTTCTATAAAAGCAAGTAGAACTAAAATTGAGTGTTTCAAGGAAAGAAAAAGATTGATTTTAGGATATTACATTCTAGTTTTGTATTCACCGGTCCACCAATTATGATTGTTTTTGGGATAATCATAAATTGTGAATACAATATGTCATTATTAAAAAGGGATCGAGAAAATGTGATCAATTGATCTAAGATAATGTATACTATATCTACTCGAAAACATAATGCTCATTTTGAGCTGTTATATATTCCTAATAAATGTATGGCAGCGAGCTTTCGAAATATGTTAGTTGCACAGATTAGTTACTGATATGAACGTTGCAGAAATGTAAACAAAGAGTTTTTTTGGGCCCACCATGTGCGAGTGAAAAATGATGGTTTTTTATTTGATGGGCCAAGTCAAGCCCGTTCGCCCATGCTGGGCCAAACCCAATCTATAAAGGAAGAGTTCATGAGAGAGAAAGAGCAGTTATTTTTTCAGTAAAAATTAACTATTATATATAAGAAGAAAAAGGAAAAGGGGAACATTACAATTGAACTGCAGAAAACAAAACAATACGTTCTTTCTCCTTGATAAATAGTGAACTCTCTCGAAGAACGGAATTATAAGGGCTTCAATCAATTCCTCTAAGATTGTTGCTTGCAACAAGTACTTAATCTATGGCAAATAAGGTATGTGTGTATTCGTGATATGCCTTTCAATCGGTGTTATATGTTTCCCGGGCCCGTTTCCACGTTTTGTTTTTGGTATTCAATCGTTCGAGTATCGGTTCGTTTTTTTTTTTTTTTTCTGAAATCCATTTCCAACAATCTCTACCGTCATGTGCACTGCAATTTAAATCTTCAGCCTCTTTGCTTTTTTCTACCAGCTACTATAGAATGATCTTTCTACAGCCTTGAACAATTAATGAGGGATAGATGACAGGGAGACTGATTTTAGAGTCCAGCCGGCCCCATTAGCATAGAACAGTTTGACAATTTCTTGGACATGGCAATCAAGCTCTCTTCTTTAGAAAGAACAGCATTTCCTCTGGAACTCTCTTCGTTTGAGTTCCTCGAGGTCCTCGGGACTTCCGATAATTAATTGGCGCAGTATGCGAATAGTTCTTGTTGGTACAAGGAACACTGTTTGTCTCTGCTCGGAGATAGAACTCCACCAGTCTCTAAGACTTCCGGTAAAACAGGAAACAGACTCTGAGAGTTCCGCTGTTAAAGAGCTGGTGGTAAGCATACGGAAAACTCTAGGAGTCAGGTCCAGCCATTTGTGATGTGGATCATCATCAAGATGAAAGTTGTTTGAGACATTGAGGCAATAATAACTGGCCTTGGAGTTGGATCTGGATCAGATGCCACCGAATCAATATCTTCTGGGTAAAAATCTCAGGGCCATCTCCTCTCATCATGAAATTGCAAGCAGTTTTTCTTCTGAAGTTTTTTCTGACTTGCCTAATTCATTTATGTCGCTGGAGGTTGAGCCATCAAGATAGATTCAGCTTAGAGAGAGGAAGTCCGCGTCTTGACGGAGGTGGTGAGGGTGATGTGGACAGAGGTTGAGATGTAAGTGGCTTATGCCTTATACCATTCGGGACGAGACTAAATATTAGTATTTATGTTGACACCTAAATTTTGCCTAATCATTTAGTAATTAGTTGCATAAAAAATAAAAATAAAAATAAAAATAAAAGAAAAAAGTAAAATTGCATTTCATGAAGTCGCATTTTTTGCATCGGTACTAAAACGGCAACAAGACGCAGCGGCTCGTGGTAGATAATATTCACAAAAGGATGGTCTCTCTCTCCGCTTGTCTGAACGCACAAAAGAGCGAAAGTCAAAAAAAAGAGGAAGGAAGTTCTTGCACGTCCGTTGTCTCTCCCTCATTAATGCATGCGCATGCACGCACAAATTCAGCGGACGTGCGAATTCTAGAGGAACCCTCAGAGAAGCAAAATGAGCCCATTGATATATTATATAATATGCTCTCTCTCAAGTGTGGGTTGTCAGGAGAAGCAACGAAAAATTTGTTCAAGAAAGAAGCAAGTAACAAGCAAAGAAAAGTCAATAGTTGTGGCTAAAATTAATGAGTGTCAGGCGTGGCCTCCTTATTTGAAAAAAGAACCGGACGTGAACAGCAAGGAAAATTACGGCCGCCTCCTATTCACACTAAAGTCGGTTGGACTTCAAGAACCTATAAATACGCAAGGGGGGAGTGAAGTCAGGGGGGAGAGCAAAACGAAAATTTCATTGTGAGGGGTTCTCTTTCGATTAAAAAAAGAAGAAAGAGATGCTCGTTAGAGAGAAACCAGAAAAGTGAAGTCAGGGGGAGGATATTAAAAAAAGGAGTTGAATAGTGAGTCTGTCAGAAACCCAAAAGAAGGGGAAATGTGAGAGAGAGACAGAGAAAAGAGGGAGAGTGGACGGGAGAGGCAGGAAAAAGAAAAGCAGAAAGAAAAGAAAAAAAAAAGAAGAAAGAGAAGCGGCTGTTCATCTTCTCCGTCGCTGCGCTCCGCCCCGAGCCGCTCGAAGCCTCTGCTGCTCAGGCCGTTGCACGGCGTTGCCGTTCGTCCGCGAGCACCGCGCACCACCGCCGCTCGTTGCTCCTTCACCGGTCACCGCCGTTGCAGCAGCAACCCGGGCCGATCGCCACAGCTGCACCGGAGCGCCGTCCGCCTTCCGCCTGCCGCCGGAGCTCCCTCCGTCCGCGAAGCCCCGACGACGCCACAGCCGCCCTCCGCCGCGCCGTCGCAGCACCCACCGCTTGAAGCCACGAGCGACGTCCGCAAGCGACACCCGCAAGCGAGCGCTCGTCACCGAGTCCTGTCCCTGCTGTAGCGTCTCCGCCCGAGCACCGACCCTCGATTCACCCCTCGCCGCTGCTGCTATCTCTGTTTTCGTAGCAGATCCCGAGTCACTCCATCAGCAACCCGATCCCGAGTCGAGCCGCTCCGCCCTCTGCCGCAACGCCCGCAGCAACCGCCGCAGCAGCCCGACTCCTCCGCAACCGGTAACCCAGAAGCTGCAACCGCATGAGCCGACGCCTGCAGCGCACCATCCGCGAATTGCTGCTGCCGCCGGTCCACCCACCGCCGGTCTTCGCCGGAGTTCCGAACGCCGGTGACCCACTCGACCGGCAGCCCTTTGGAGACCCACGGTTACACGTGGGGGAAAAAAAAAAAGAAAAACGAAAAAAAGAAAGGAAAAAACAATTTAGGTAGTTCTTTTTCTTTTATTTACTTATCTTTCTTTTTTTTGTTACTTTTGATTTATCTGTTCTTTTAAGTATAATTACTCCTTAGTGTAAGGATGAAATTACATGTTATGGAATTGTCTTGAAACTAGTGATTGTCAGTCCGATTTTCGTGCCCGAAATCCGACTCGCAATTACTTAAAAAATTGCCAATCCGATCTCCCGCCCGAGATCCGATTCGTGATTTATGTGAAATTGGCCAACCCGATCTCACGTGCGAGATACGGTTCGTCAATTTAGGGTATTAATATTGCTTGATTTGCTGTGGTGTTATTTAAATTAATTTTCTTAAAAAAAAATCAAAAATCAAAAGTGTAGGTTAGAATTAGGGTTTGCATGTTTAGACTTGAAGTTTTATTTTAAATAAAAAATTAAAAAAAAATCAAGTGACTTAGGTTGTTAGTTTTTTTTTTTTTTTTATTGCATGGCGATTGTTAATTTTGAAAGTTAAAAAAAAAAAAAAAAAAAAAAAAAGGAAATTAGAGTTAGATTTGCTTTTCTTATTTTGCATGTTTAGGGTTGAGATTTTATTTTGAATCATGAAAAAGAAAACAAAAAGAAAGCATATTCATTTAGATTGTTAGTTTTATTATTATTTGATTTGCATGTTAAATTTTAATTTCGCAATTAATAAAAAACCAAAAAAAAACCATCATGCATAATTCATGTAGAATGTCATTGCATTTTAGTGTAAGATTGCACGTAATTTAATTCTAGATAATAGTTTTTAATTTATTATAAGTTTAAATAAAAAAAAAAATCAAAATCTTGCATAAGCATATAGGACACGTAGGTTTAATAAATTAGACACGTAGGTTTAGTAATTTTTTTTTTTGGATTATATTTTTAGAATTGCATTTTTAGATATCTTTTAAAATAGGTTAGGGTCAATCTTAAACAACCTTTTTTATAGGGTCTTAGATAAAATTGGCATATTTTTATATTCTCATAAAAAAAAAACAAAAAAAATAATAATAAAAATAGTTTTCTAAGACATAATAGGGTTTAAGTCAAAATTAATCCCAAAAATGAATTAGAAAATTATTTTTTTAGATAGCTTAATTAGGGTTTTTGTTAATTTTGTATTTCAATAAAAAAAAATACAAAAATACTAGGTGCATATTAACTAGTTTACATAATATGATTATTTAATTAGAATATGTTCATTAGTAAATTAGGTCGTGAGGTGCATGTTAACTAGATTGCATATTAGGCCCATTTAATTTGAATTTGCATGTTAGTAAAATCAGGTCATTTAGCTAAAAAATGCATTTTCTAACTCTTAAGAAAACCAAAAAAATGTTTGCTTTGTGTGATGCAATTTATTTATTTTCTTATTTGAATATTGATAATGGTTGAGCACCCGTGTGATCACCTTTTGACATACTAGAAGTCTAGGTTAAAATAAATCTAAGCTGCCTGCAAAAACATTTTTAAAAATAAAAAAAAAAATGGTACCGAAAGGGCATTAGAAAATTCTAGTGTAACCAAGTCCCCGTACCCTTAGTCTCTGGTTCGTAGAAGTAAAATAAATCTCCCTTTATTTTACTTAGGTGTCTAATCGACCTACCGTAAACTGATTAGTGGCGACTCCTAGATAATATTTTGCATGTTAAAGCAATTAGACTTAAGTCACGATTTGGTATGGGCTTGGGAGAGCCCGAGCTAAGCCATTAAGCTTAGTAGTCCATTAACCTAGTTTTAGGTGGTAAACCCGAAAAATTAGGTCGCGACAGCTTGGCGACTCCGCTGGGGACTTGATTTAAGACTTTAGTGGACTTAGGCCAATTTTCTTTTTGAAAAATATTTTTGTTTGGCAGCAAGGATCCCAGGTACGTCCCTAACATTTAAGGTGTTAAATGTTTTTGCAGATTGGGAGATATAAGGGGAGTAGTCTTTGCTAACCCTTGTCTTGCAGGTTGGAGTTGGAAATGAATGTTTTAAATTCAAGTTATTGAAGTGTTGTGTGATTTAAAACTGTTGTGCATGCCTTGCATTTAGCACTACACTATACCACACACAACCCGCCGGACACAGGCCGCATAGGATTATCTAGGATGGTATCGAGATGGATACCACTCTGACCGTATGCTCGTGGTACGAGTCGCCCATCTCGATCCCGAAATTTCTTTTTGGTGTCAAGAGTACCCACCTCGGTCCGCATGCCCGCGACACGGGACGGCTCTTTGACCAAGCCGAAGTCATGAGGACCCGATTTGAATCCGCACGCCCGCGGCTAGTCCGATCATCCTTGTGGCTTCAGTTTGATAAGCCTTATAGGTTAGAAATCGAGCCACTTATCATGCGCATGTCTATGCGATTGCCCCTCATCGGTAAAGTAAGTTCTCTAAATTTTTGCCTTTGCAATTTACTTACTTCATCATATTATTTTGTCGGTCCATGGCATTAGGATTGTCCTGAGTCTTGATCAATATACAATGGGGATATCGGACATTCGGATTATTCTCCCTCCGAAGCAAGAGCTTAGCACCTGGTGGGACAAGTTAGACCAAGCTGGCCGTCAGTTCGTAGAGTCGCACATTGGTCGACTACTTCCCTGCTGCATATCAACATCCATGGCGGCCTCATCCAAGCACTTGCTCATTGTTGGTGCCCCGAGACCTCTACTTTCATCTTTGGCGGTAAGCATGAGCTCACTCCCACCTTGGAAGAATACATCATTGCCATGGGAAAATCTTTGAAAGCTGAATTAATTAGCCCACCTATCGGAATAGACCCCGTTGTGGCCTTATCCGATTTTTAAGAATTAAGGAGGACAATGTAAGAAAGGTTTTAAAAGCTCACCGCAATACATGTCATTTATCTTTTTAAAAGAATGTTTTGAAAATGGCAATTCATTTCAAATGCGTAGGGTTTTCCTATTAGCCTTCTTTGGGTTTATAGTTTTCCTTATTGCAAGAATGCCATTAACCCTTTGATTGCTCAATTGGTTAAACAAGTGTTGGAAGAAAAAATTTTGTAAACACCGTTCGACTGAAACTTTTCTTTCCCTCACTCGATTTAAAGAAGGTGGTGACAAAATTTTCCATTCCTCTCCTGAGCTTTTGCAAATTTGGTTCCTTTCTCATATAAAAGGGTTTGGTGGTTTAATGACTATACATGATGTTAATAACTCTAATCACCCTATTTTGAGATTTGAAAGCAAGCAAAAACATGCACCAGATCACCACTATTCTAGATGGTTAACTTTCATGAAAAAACCAACTTCCAAGGGTTTCCTATGGCATGCTAAGTGGTTCCAAGTTCGTGTGGCGAGACTCTCATGTGGAGCTGTTGGCCCAATTCCTTTCTTGGGATTCACTTTGGAGCAACGGAGTACTATCCAACTAGAGTGACCCGGCAGTATCAAGTTGTGCAAGAGCTTCCCCCGGCATTGCAAGCAGATTCACTCCGGGTCAACTTCGTTGATGGAGACCAAGACCATGAACATTCCATCCTCACAATTAAATCAATGTGGGATATGTGCCAGCCACGAAAACTCAAATGGCCCGAGGAGGAGCTGAAGGGTAAAGAAAGGAAGTACTATGCCTCAACTAAATACATTCAACAACACAAGGTCCCAGAGGAGCTACTTCCAAAGATACCGAGGCGCCACGAAGATCACCAACCGCGGCGAGAATAAACGCCTCAAAAGGGTTGCTGAAAAAGCTCAAGAGGAGAATAAGCGATTGCGCCGAGTGGTGTCCCGAGTGTATATTGATCAAGCTAGATGAAGTGCTTGAATCAATCTTGTTGTTTTCATTTCTAGATTAATGTTTAGGAAGTTCAGTCATTTACTTTCCTAGTTTATTTGTTTAGGGCATTTCGAGCTTCTATTTTGTTAGGATTGTCAAAAAAAAAAAAAAAAAACTCTCTTAATGATAAAAGTTTTAGACCATTGCCATGGACCGGCGTGTTTCATATGAGATACTTATTTTGTTCATTTCTACAATTTAGGTGATAACGGATCCGCCACGTTCGCCCATTATTACACGATCAAGAGCTAAAATGGCTGACCAAACCGAGATGCGTGATCGTATTACCAGTGTGGAAGATCAGCTCAAACAGTTGCTTACATCTATGCAACTTATGACTGCCCAAATCGAATCCCTCCCGGGTGAATCCCATTCTGCACACTCCGCCCCGCCCGAGTTAGTAATCCCAAAGCGGGCAAGGAAGATCCAGATGGCTGATGATGACATGCCTGAATTGGAAGATGACATACTTCCAATCACTTTGCTGAGAAAGCTAAGTCGACGGCACTCCTAAGACGGAGCAAGGTGAACGCCTTGCGAAACTTGAAAGAAAGTGAAACAATTGCAAGGATCGCAGAACTCACTCCCAATTGACTTGTCCATTTATGAGAAGGTTAAGACGCCAAACAAGTTTAAAATACCGGAGTTCGAGAAGTATGATGGTACTTCTTGCCCGAAAGCTCACCCAGATGTACCATGTAAGGATGGCTCAACATGTCAAAAATGAGCCCCTTATGATCCAAACATTCCAAATGAGTTTGGTCGGGCTGCACCGAATTGGTATATTATGAAAAACATAAACCTCCTCGACACTTGGAATGAGGTGGCCGATGCATTTCTCAAGCAAGTACAAGTTCAATATGGACATTGCACCTTCACGAGAGGATCTCGAACGAATGGAGAAAAAGAGGAGTGAGTCGTTTAAAGAATATGCCATAAGGTGGCGAAATCGGCCGCCCAAATCACTCCCGAACCTACGGACAAAGAATTGATGAAACTATTTGTCAAAACCCTCCCATTCGAGTTTCGTAATCGAATGGCCAGCACGTATGTTGAGAACTTCAATCAACTCATCCCGAGTGGGTGAACAAATCGAGACGAGGGCTGAGAGATGGATGGTTTAATGAACCAACCCCTATGGGCAAAAGATTTATTGCAAAGAAAGACAAAGAACCGGCCACCGAAGTTAATGTTGCATATGCGCAACCAGCCCCTAGTAAGCCTTCGATTATTCGTGTTCCAGGGAATCGGCAAGATGGAGGTCGAGTGCATGCACCGCGGCAATTCACCAAAAGGCGGTTCTCTCCTCTTCCCTGGTCCTCTATCTCGGGTCCGCCGATACTCCAAAAGAAGGGATTGATCTCCCACGAACCAAAGCGGCCCAATGCTGAAAAATTCTCCAATTATGATCCCTCCAAAAAATGTGAGTATCATATGGGAGAGGTGGGCCATTCGGACCGATGAGTGTATGACTTTGAAGCACAAGATCCAAAATTTATTGGATACTAAGGCATTTTCTTTCCGTACCACTCAACCAAATGTCAAGAAGAATCCGTTGCCAAAACATGAGGGAAACGTGAATGCAATCTTTGAGTTCAATGTTGGCAAAAAGACGAACTTGAAGGTGTCTGTTAAAGATATTTATAGCGGATTAGTTAGAGTTGGTTATTATCCGACAGATGAGAATCCTCCCTTGCCTATCATGAAGGAAAGGGTTCAAGAAATGGTTAAGGCTGGCATGATCGGGTATGCTTGATCAAAGCGGAATAGTGTCAACTATCTCTCAAGTCATCATTGATTGGGAGAAAGAATTTGCTGAGCTAAGTGCGAAAAGAGTGAACCCGATCCGTTGATCGAAGACATGCCCCCACTTGAGGACGCCGTCGACCATGAAGAAGCGATAGTGGAGGTGCCTTCAACCGATGAGGAGATAATAATTGAGATGCCCCGGTTGTATCGGTACAAGAATAACAAAGCCGTCCCCCTGGTCATACGAGCTAGATGTTGACGATTACAAGGTCTGGTCGAACCTATGCTCAAGCTAATACCCAACCTGCAAAGCCGGTTACTGATGAAGAGGCTAAAGAATTTCTGGCTATAATCAAAGCAAGTGAGTATAACGTGGTCGACCACCTGCTCAAATCTCTTTACTTGAACTCTTGCAAACGTCTCCTACGCATCAAAAGTCTCTAATGAAGGTCTTGAGTGAAGTTCATGTACCGGAGACGATCGAGGTAAACGAGGTTGGAGGAATTTGTAGGGTCGATTCTTCTCAAAGATTTAATAGCCTTTTCGATGAAGAATTCCCTCTTGAGGGAGGGGACATACTAAGGCGTTATACATATCTGTCAAGTGCAAGGCTTCCCATGTGGCTCGAGTACTCATTGATAATGGGTCCGCCTTGAATATCTGTCCATTGGCAACTCTTCACCGCCTTAAAATAGATCCTTCAAAAATAAATGCTGCAAAGACCTCCGTCCGAGCTTTTGATGGTACAAGAAAGGAGGTGATAGGGGAGACCCACCTTGATCTGCAAATAGGTCCGGTGATGTTCAACATCCTTTTCCAGGTAATGGACATCCCTACGGATTCAATTTCTGTTAGGTTGTCCTTGGATTCATCTTGCTGGAGCATGTGCCATCAAGTCTTCACCAAAGCGTGAAATTTGTTGTCAAAGGAAAGCTAGTCACTGTTCATGGCGAGGAGGATCATCGGATTTATCATGAGACGGCCATCCCCTATGTCGAGCCGGAACCTAGGGAGGAGTCAAGTTACCAATCGTTCGAGCTCGTGTCCACTATTCATGCATCTCGAAGATCGACACCACCTATCCCTGATGTGTCAAATACAGCGATTATGGTAGCAAGAGTGATGGTCGGAAATGGCTTTATTCTGGTCGTGGACTTGGTAAAAAGAGGGGTATCCGGAATCCGATTGAAACCCCTCGAAGGTCTCGTTCCGCCGGATTAGGGTACCATGGAAGAGGGGGAGGACATGAACAAGAGAGGAAAAACTCATTATTCCTCGATATTCGCAAGACATTCCCCGGCCCTGCTAGAATGATGCATGATGAAGGAGGAGTGATCGACACCCGAGGTATCGTGCCCGATGGATGGAGTAGCATAGATGACCCGACAACTTCAAAGACAGAGGATCCAGATAATGAGATGGAAGGGATCACGACCCTATTCGACGATCTCCTTATAGGTGCCATTGACGAAGAACCATCGGAGGAAATGGGTGCTAGCCCACAAGAGTAACACATTTACTTTTCTGTACTCCCCTGCGCAGGAATCTTATCGCTTTTAATGTTTTCTAGGATTTGCTTTCGCTTTGATTATCGCATTTTGCATATCGCTTGTCAGGAGTTGATGTTTGCTAGGGTTTGATTGTTAGGATTGTCGTACTTTCCATTCCAATAAATGTAATTTGATTGATGAATATCAATTACAATTACAAGCTTTATTTTGAGGGCATGATGGGGTATACCAAACCAACCCGGTGATGATATCCAACCAATGAAAGAAAAGAAATCCAAGGAGAATTCTGAGGCCTGTGCTTCATCATGCTTTCTCGTGTCAAAAGGTTTTCCAAACTGTTTTGCCAAAATTTTTCAAAAGAAAATTTCGAAAAAGGAAAAATCCTAAGGAAGGAAGGAAAATTCAAAAAATAATAATAATAAAAAGATAAGACATCCATGTCATTTAGCCCTGTTTGTCTTTTTGAATTATCCATTTTATGTTTCAGGAGCAACCTTATGGTAGGCAAGGTGGTGAAATTGGTTCAGTCCAATACCATGAGCGATGACAGTGAAGACCCTGAGGAGCCGAATGGTGCCTCCATTGAAGTACAGCATAGTTGGGAGCAGCATGAAAAACCCAAAGATCTCACCCCCGAGCAAACCGTCACTATCAATTTGAGTGATACCGAAGAGCCCAAAGAGATAAAAATTGGGGCAAATCTTCCCAAAGATGAGGCCGAGCACCTGACTCAATTGCTAAAGAATATCGGGATATCTTTGCACGGACGTATGCTGATATGCCGGGTTTAGATCCGTCAATTGTGGAACACTTGTTTGCCCACTAATCCGGACGTGCGCCCTAAGAAGCGAAGCTTCGGAGGACTAAACCGGAGCTCTCAAAGAAGATAGAAGAGGAAGTAATGAAACTCCTCAAAGTGGGATTCATCGAAGTCTCGCGGTACCACGAATGGGTGGCCAACATAGTACCGTCATGAAGAAAGACGGTCGAGTCTGAGTGTGTGTTGATTATCGGGATTTGAACAAGGCCAGCCCAAAAGACGATTTCCCATTGCCACATATCGATGTTCTTGTGGATAGTACTGCTGGATTTGAATTATTCTCTTTCATGGATGGTTTTTCTAGGTACAACCAGATAAGAATGAAGGTTGAAGATAAAGAGAAGACAGCATTTATCACCCCGTGGGGAACCTTTCATTATAAGGTCATGCCCTTCGGACTAAAAAATGCAGGGGCAACTTACCAACGAGCCATGGTTACATTGTTCCATGACATGATGCATGAAGAAATTGAGGTATATGTCGATGATATGATTGCAAAAACCCGACCCGGGAGAAGTCATGTCAAAACCCTCAGAAAGTTATTTGATCGGCTTCGTGAATTCAAGCTCCGTTTAAATCCTGCGAAGTGTGTGTTCGGGGCAGCGTCAGGTAAATTACTTGGGTTCATTGTGAGTAGTAAAGGAATCGAGATTGACCCGTCTAAAGCCAAGGCAATATGTGAGCTACAACCTCCATCGACAGTGAAGGAGGTCCGGAGTCTCCTAGGGAGACTGAATTACATTGCACGATTCATTTCCCAACTCTCTGAGACCGCTAAGCCATTCTTCAAACTCTTGAAGAAAAACGTACAAGTTGAGTGGAATGATGAATGTCGAGAGGCGTTTGATCAGCTGAAGCAATATTTGATGAGTCCACCCGTTCTTGTCCCACCAATATCGGGGCATCCTTTGATTTTGTACCTCGCAATCCATAGTGAGTCACTGGGTGCAATGTTAGCTCATAAAAGTCCCGTGGATCAGAGGGAACGAGCTATTTACTACCTAAGTAAAAAGTTCACTGGCTCAGAGCTAAAATATTCTGATGCTGAAAAAACTTGTGTTGCGTTAGTATGGGTATTGCATAGACTGCGACGGTACACGTTGCATTACCAGACGTTTCGTGATCGAGAACGATCCCATCAAGTATTTATTTAATCAATCAGCTCTGGTGGGTAAGTTAGCTAAATGGCAGGTCTTGATTTCAGAATTCGACGTGCAGTTCATACCACAAAAATTAGTTAAAGGCCGAGTAATTGCTGATATATTGGCCGAGAATCCTAGAACCTTGAATGATGATGATTATTCCCTGGATGATCGTATTTTGGCCGTAAATGAAGATGCATGGTCCATGTTCTTCGATGGAGCTGTGAACTTGTCCGGTTCAGTGCTGGGGCGTGCGATATCCCAGACGGACAACATCACCCGATAGGCTGCGAAATTGATATTCCCATGCACTAACAATATAGCTGAATATGAAGCTTGTATTCTCGGACTTCAGGGCTGCAATTGGAATGGGAGTGGCCAAATTGAAAGTATATGGAGTGCACCGATCATACTCAGTGTAGGTGAATGGAAGACCGGGGATGCCAAATTACCTGCCGTATCACAAATACCTCGAAGAGTTGGTGAAGGAGTTCGATGAAATCTCGTTTGACTACTTGGCTAGATCTCATAATCAGTTCGCCGATGCCCTAGCAACGTTGTCATCTATGTTGCAAGTTACTGATGGTTTAGAAGTTGAGCCTTTGAAAATCGAGGTTCTAGCCAAACCTTCTTATTGTATGGTCGTGAATGAAGAGCTTGATGAGAAGCCATGGTATTACGACATCATGAATTATATTCAAAAACAGGAATTTCCTGAAGGGAGCACTCCAGCTGATAGAAAATACATAATGAAGATGGCCTCAAAGTTCTTCGTCAGTGGTAAGAATTTATACAAGAGATCTTATGATTCGGTCTTATTGAGATGCGTAGATGAAGCAGAAGCTACCCAAATCATGCAAGAAGTGCATGAAGGAGTTTTGTGGCCCACACATGAATGGGCACATGTTGGCCAAAAAGATTATGAGAGGCGGGTTACTATTGGCTTGCGCTGGAAAGTGACTGCATACAGCATGTTAGAAGTTGCCATCGTTGCCAAATTCATGGAGATAAAATAAATGTTCCTCCAACGGAGTTACACCAACTATCGAGCCATGGCCGTTCTCAATGTGGGGGATCGATGTGATTGGCCCGATAAATCCTAAAGCTTCAAATGGGCACCGATTCATATTGGTGGCAATAGATTATTTTTCAAAGTGGATTGAAGCCGCATCATATGCTAATGTCACGGCCCGAAATGTTGTGAAGTTTATTAAACGTGACATAATCGCCCGTTATGGTGTCCCTGAAGCAATTGTCACTGACAATGGGACAAATCTGAATAACAAGTTTGTTGATGAGTTGTTCAGTAAGTTCAAAATCAAGCATTTGAATTCATCACCATACCGCCCACAAATGAATGGAGCTGTTGAGGCAGCTAATAAGAACATCAAGAAGATCTTGGCTAAGACAGCCGAGAATTATCGTGATTGGCATGACAGGTTACCTTTTGCTCTAATGGCGTATCGGACATCGATCCGAACATCTACCGGGGCAACCCCTTTCTCCTTAGTTTATGGCATGGAGGCAGTTTTGCCCGTGGAAGTAGAAATCCCCTCTTTGAGAGTCTTATCCCAAGTGGAATTGTCCGAGACAGAATGGACACGACAAAGGTTCGAACAGTTGAACCTGATTGATGAGAAAAGGTTAAAAGCTCTTTGCCATGGTCAGGCGTATCAACAAAGAGTAGCCAAGTCTTTCAATCGGAAAGTACGGCCGAGACACTTCGAAGTAAATGATCTAGTTCTAAGAAAGGTGTTGCCGATTTTTCCTGATCCTGGAGGCAAATTTGCCCCAAATTATAGAGGTCCATATATGGTGAAGAGGGTACTCCCTGGTGGTGCCTTAATCCTTACAGAAATGGATGGTCGTGAGTTTTCTAATCCTGTTAACTCCGATGCGGTGAAGAAATATTACCCTTGATAGAATTTGTTGTAAATTGAAGGTACTCATTTCTTCATTGAATTGTGCGGGAATGGATTGAATGAGATGAAAAGTAGGCCCTGTTCCATACACACATCGAATTCATCTGATTCGGTCTATCAGACGTGTTGACCCAAAGTCAGTTCAATAAAAAAAGAAATGCCCTGAGGACACCATCAGCGCCTCAGCCTGGTGGCATGGGGAATGAAAGGGTCCGAGAATGATCAGGGTTCGATCCCTAGAAATGGCAACAAGGTTTCCATTAAAAAAAAAAAACATTAAAAAAAAAAATTATCAATCTTTTTCTTTATTTTTTGAGCTGCAAACTCTTTGTGTTCAAAGCTGATGAGTTCATGAAGTAATTGTGACCTTCCAAAGGAAATTTTTGCATTATAGTTTTACCTGCTTAAATTACCAATTCCACTGAAGATTATCGCCGCAGATCAAGTTAATGAATGATGTGGAATGGATTGAACATGCTAAATGAGACATGTCAGAATGATGAAAGGCAAGTCCTATCCTATACACAGTCCCTTGCTCATACATCGGTGAGACGAGTGTAGGAAGTTCCATGTCTGTGAGGTAAAGAGTTTTCTCGCGAAAGGTATGATGATCGAAAAGATGAGAGACGGTTCATTCTCTATCCCAAACACTACGTGATCATCCATTGTTTAAACCCTTTAAATTACCCCTGTCAAGAACCACCCCACATTGGGGCGAACTGGAGGTAAGATGACATCATGAGGTGAGAAAATTGATAGGAATATTCTTGCTCTCACTTGCATCAATCTTCAAGTATTGCTATTACATTGAATTCATACGGTAATTTAAGTGCCTTAGGATGATGAAGAGCAATTCTTTCTCTATCCTACACACTTTATCCATTGCGTAGCCCCTTGAGCTTGTAAATTCATTTCATTTAAACCCAATTGGTGATCATCCCCCACACTGGGGCAAGGCAAAAGACAAATGTTCAAGCAGCAAAATCCCGAGTGCCAACAAAAAATGAAAACTCCTCAAGAACCCAAATGTTAAAACATTACGTGGTGATTCAATACATGTAGTGTGTCAAAGGTCATTGAAAAAACAAAAACAAAACAAAACAAAACAAAAGGGGCATGAAAAAGCAGTGTGCCTAGTAAAAGCAAGGCCAATGCCCATAGAAAATGAAAGAGAGAGAATGAATTCCCAATGGAGTGGTACTCAAAGAACTCAAATGCCAAGTTTTTATGAGGAAAATCCCAATGGTGAAGAAGAAAATTGGAGATGTCAAGATGAGCACCAATTCTCATCCCCCTATACACATTTTGAGCCTAATGATCCATTCATTTCTAAACCCATGAACTTGACCTACGTTACGTCCCTTACAAAGTCTCTTCAGATTAGGGCACTGAAATTAATGTAGGAATTCATATGTTTATAAGCATTGCTCGAAGAAGTGCGAGCAAGACCATTTCTATCTCATTTCACAGGTTACTTGACTTGTAAACCCGGAGATGATTGCAAAGTATTGTTCTTCCATTAGCCTTGACTCGAAGAGTCCCTCTTTGTTGAGCCATTGACCAAGCCCACATTACAGTCTTGATAAAGGCCTCTCAGATTGACAAGGTCGTACCGCTTGCGAGAATACTCGAACCCTTGTTGACATGATGACAGTAAGATGGAGTGATTCCTGTGATCCCACATTAATGGTCGGGACAAAATAGCCTTCTTAATGAGAGTGAGTGAAAGTCCTTTCTAACGAAAGTCTCTCATTTGGTATTCTTGAAAATCCATGTCATGAGTGAAAATTGTCTTAAGCAATGATTCTCCCGGTGGAAATTTGGTGGTGCAAATATGGTAAAACCATCATGCATAAATCTTGATTGAATGGATAAAAGCTTCAGTGGACTTTCGAGTGTGCTTAATTGCTTACTTCTTCGGCAAATGCATGTATTCTTGCTCTAATCATGTCTGACAGGTAATGTTTCCTTGAAGACCCAAGAGCTCCTAACATTTATGTTGCTTTTAGAAGCCTCGAGGTGAGAAACCTCCATGAATATTTGAAGTACATCCTTGATGTTCCAAAACTTCTTTCTACCAAGAGGTAAGTGACCTTCACGAATATCCCAGGTTTGTCCAAGGTATTCCCAAATTCTTGATATTTGTCTCAAAACTCTTCGTTAAGCATTTCATTCTGGATATGAATGCTTTCCAATCTTTTTCGTTGTACCTTAGTCTGGATCTAGGTATTTGAATCCTCTTAATCCAATATTCATCTCACCTAACATTGAGTGTCTATTGGTTAAGTTCTCAATCCTCTTAATTCAATATTCATCTCACCTAACATTGAGTGTCTATTGGTTAAGTCCCCAAAGTCTTGACATCTCAGTCTGGATCTGGATGTCTCAAAAAATTTTGTTAAGCATTTCATTCTGGATATGAATGCTTTTTGATCTTTTTCGTTGTACCTTAGTCTGGATCTAGGTATTTCGAATCCTCTTAATCCAATATTCATCTCACTTAACATTGAGTGTCTATTGGTTAAGTTCCCAATCATCTTAATTCAATATTCATCTCACCTAACATTGAGTGTCTATTGGTTAAGTCCCCAAAGTCTTGACATCTCAGTCTGGATCTGGATGTCTTAAAAAAAAATTTTTGTTAAGCATTTCATTCTGGATATGAATGCTTTTTGATCTTTCTCGTTATACCTTAGTATGGATCTAGATATCTCGAATCCTCTTAATCCAATATTCATCTCACCTAACATTGAGTGTCTATTGGTTAAGTTCCCAATCCTCTTAATTCAATATTCATCTCACCTAACATTGAGTGTCTATTGGTTAAGTCCTCAATTTCTCTCTCAACCCAATATTCATATCACCTAACATTGAGTGTCTATTGGTTAAGTCCTCAATTTCTTGACATCTCAGTTTGGATCTGGATGTCTCAAATCTCGTCTATCTTACTCGCTATACCTTAGTGTGAATCTAGGTATTTCGAGTCATCTGAATTCAACAAGGCATCTCACCTAACATTGAGCGTCTGTTGGATAAATTCATGTGGACTCTTCAGGAAACCTGGACACTTGTCGAGCAGATGAAAATTCATCCTGTACTTCATGATGCTCTGACTGGTAAGTAATTACAGGTATGCTTTCCTCTTCAATATCTCCCATTTGCATTTCATGACATTGCATTTATAAAAAATTTTAAAAAAAAAATTTTAAAAAAAAAAAAAAATTTTAAAAGTTAAAAAAAAAAAAAAAAAAAAGAGAAAGAAAAATAGTCCCGCTAAAGTATCATCCATTGCATGGTCAAAATTTAGGTATCATATTGTCTTTGAATGCAACCTCTGCGAGCTCACCTTCAAAGAGGGCAGCTGTTGTGACACCTAAATTTTGCCTAATCATTTAGTAATTAGTTGCATAAAAAATAAAAATAAAAATAAAAATAAAAGAAAAAAGTAAAATTGCATTTTATGAAGTCGCATTTTTTGCATCGGTACTAAAACGGCAACAAGACGCAGCGGCTCGTGGTAGATAATATTCACAAAAAGGATGGTCTCTCTCTCCGCTTGTCTGAACGCGCAAAAGAGCGAAAGTCAAAAAAAAAAGAGGAAGGAAGTTCTTGCACGTCCGTTGTCTCTCCCTCATTAATGCATGCGCATGCACGCACAAATTCGGCGAACGTGCGAATTCTAGAGGAACCCTCAGAGAAGCAAAATGAGCCCATTGATATATTATATAATATGCTCTCTCTCAAGTGTGGGTTGTCGGGAGAAGCAACGAAAAATTTGTTCAAGAAAGAAGCAAGTAACAAGCAAAGAAAAGTCAATAGTTGTGGCTAAAATTAATGAGTGTCGGCGTGGCCTCCTTATTTGAAAAAGAACCGGACGTGAACAGCAAGGAAAATTACGGCCGCCTCCTATTCACACTAAAGTCGGTTGGACTTCAAGAACCTATAAATACGCAAGGGGAGTGAAGTCGGGGGAGAGCAAAACGAAAATTTCATTATGAGGGGTTCTCTTTCGATTAAAAAAAAGAAGAAAGAGATGCTCGTTAGAGAGAAACCAGAAAAGTGAAGTCGGGGGAGGATATTAAAAAAGGAGTTGAATAGTGAGTCTGTCGAAACCCAAAAGAAGGGGAAGTGTGAGAGAGAGACAGAGAAAAGAGGGAGAGTGGACGGGAGAGGCAGGAAAAAGAAAAGTAGAAAGAAAGAAAAGAAAAAAAAAAGAAGAAAGAGAAGCGGATGTTCATCTTCTCCGTCGCTGCGCTCCGCCCGAGCCGCTCAAAGCCTTTGCTGCTCAGGCCGTTGCACGGCATTGCCGTTCGTCCGCGAGCACCGCGCACCACCGCCGCTCGTTGCTCCTTCGCTGGTCACCGCCGTTGCAGCAGCAACCCGGGCCGATCGCCACAGCTGCACCGGAGCGCCGTCCGCCTTCCGCCTGCCGCCGGAGCTCCCCCCGTCCGCGAAGCCCCCGACGACGCCACCAGAGCCGCCCTCCGCCGCGCCGTCGCAGCACCCACCGCTTGAAGCCACGAGCGACGTCCGCAAGCGACACCCGCAAGCGAGCGCTCGTCGCTGAGTCCTGTCCCTGCTGTAGCGTCTCCGCCCGAGCACCGGCCCTCGATTCACCCCTCGCCGCTGCTGCTATCTGTTTCTGTAGCAGATCCCGAGTCACTCCATCAGCAACCCGATCCCGAGTCGAGCCGCTCCGCCCCGCCGCAACGCCCGCGGTAACCGCTGCGGCAGGCCCGACTCCTCCGCAACCGGTAACCCGGCTGCAACCGCATGAGCCAACGCCGCGAGCGCACCATCCGCGAATTGCTTTGCCTGCCGCCGGTCCACCCACCGCCGGTCTTCGCCGGAGTTCCGAACACCGGTGACCCACTCTGACCGGCAGCCCTTTGGAGACCCACGGTTACACGTGGGAAAGAAAAAAAGAAAAACGAAAAAAAGAAAGAAAAAAAACAATTTAGGTAGTTCTTTTTCTTTTATTTACTTATCTTTCTTCTTTTTTGTTACTTTTGATTTATCTGTTCTTTTAAGTATAATTACTCCTTAGTGTAAGGATGAAATTACATGTTATGGAATTGTCTTGAAACTAGTGATTGTCGGTCCGATTTTCGTGCCCGAAATCCGACTCGCAATTACTTAAAAATTGCCAATCCGATCTCCCGCCCGAGATCCGATTCGTGATTTATGTGAAATTGGCCAACCCGATCTCACGTGCGAGATACGGTTCGTCAATTTAGGGTATTAATATTGCTTGATTTGCTGTGGTGTTATTTAAATTAATTTTCTTAAAAAAAATCAAAAATCAAAAAGTGTAGGTTAGAATTAGGGTTTGCATGTTTAGACTTGAAGTTTTATTTTAAATAAAAAATTAAAAAAAAATCAAGTGACTTAGGTTGTTAGTTTTTTTTTATTGCATGGCGATTGTTAATTTTGAAAGTTAAAAAAAAAAAAAAGGGAAATTAGAGTTAGATTTGCTTTTCTTATTTTGCATGTTTAGGGTTGAGATTTTATTTTGAATCATGAAAAAGAAAACAAAAAGAAAGCATATTCATTTAGATTGTTAGTTTTATTATTATTTGATTTGCATGTTAAATTTTAATTTCGCAATTAATAAAAAACCAAAAAAAAAAAACCATCATGCATAATTCATGTAGAATGTCATTGCATTTTAGTGTAAGATTGCACGTAATTTAATTCTAGATAATAGTTTTTAATTTATTATAAGTTTAAATAAAAAAAATCAAAATCTTGCATAAGCATATAGGACATGTAGGTTTAATAAATTAGACACGTAGGTTTAGTAATTTTTTTTGGATTATATTTTTAGAATTGCATTTTTAGATATCTTTTAAAATAGGTTAGGGTCAATCTTAAACAACCTTTTTTATAGAGTCTTAGATAAAATTGGCATATTTTTTATATTCTCATAAAAAAAAAAACAAAAAAATAATAATAAAAATAGTTTTCTAAGACATAATAGGGTTTAAGTCAAAATTAATCCCAAAAATGAATTAGAAAATTATTTTTTTAGATAGCTTAATTAGGGTTTTTGTTAATTTTGTATTTCAATAAAAAAAATACAAAAATACTAGGTGCATATTAACTAGTTTACATAATAGGATTATTTAATTAGAATATGTTCATTAGTAAATTAGGTCGTGAGGTGCATATTAACTAGATTGCATATTAGGCCCATTTAATTTGAATTTGCATGTTAGTAAAATCAGGTCATTTAGCTAAAAATGCATTTTTCTAACTCTTAAGAAAACCAAAAAAATGTTTGCTTTGTGTGATGCAATTTATTTATTTTCTTATTTGAATATTCAATAATGGTTGAGCACCCGTGTGATCACCTTTTGACATACTAGAAGTCTAGGTTAAAACAAATCTAAGCTGCCGCAAAAAACATTTTTAAAAATTAAAAAAAAAAATGGTACCGAAAGGGCATTAGAAAATTCTAGTGTAACCAAGTCCCCCACCCTTAGTCTCAGTTCGTAGAAGTAAAATAAATCTCCATTTATTTTACTTAGGTGTCTAATCGACCTACCGTAAACTGATTAGTGGCGACTCCTAGATAATATTTTGCATGTTAAAAAATTAGACTTAAGTCACGATTTGGTATGGGCTTGGGAGAGCCCGAGCTAAGCCATTAAGCTTAGTAGTCCATTAACCTAGTTTTAGATGGTAAACCCGAAAAATTAGGTCGCGACAATTTATCACCATCTTCTCCAAGAGGACCAATGGACACATCACATCTTCACATCTTCTGAAAGCTTATGTACAGGAGAACACTTCTTTTGCTTCCTTATGAAGGAGTGCAGACAGTTGTCACATTAGCAATTTGGATTACAAAAACAATGTCCAGCTTCTGCATTCTTGAAATAAATAGTGTAGCGAGCCTTGTTGATCAAATGAGTGAAGGATCTTCTCTGTTGGGCGCATATCCTCTTATAGATTAGGAATTGGCTGCATCATCATGATTGTCGTAAAAGCAGAACGAGCTTCCACCTCCTCACGGGAGTGGCTGGACTTGATAGTATCTATGTCGTCTTTTCTTTTTTGTTAAATTGGCTCGATATATATATATATATATATATATAGAAATGCTCCTTCAGCACCTGGGAGACTAAGATAAACGGGATGATCCTGTACGCTGTTAGCCATCTGATAAGGCAAAATGGCTGCGATCGAATTTGGAGTTGAGGAGGCACTCGTGATCTAAAATTGAATTTTCAAGGCCATGAGTATGATCATAGAGTGCCATGTTGACATGGAGACTGATTAAATTTCTTTGAGAAAGATCGCTTGAAGCTATTGTTAACCTGCATTTGTGATCACGGTCTACTTTTGGCTGCTGTAGTGAATTACATCATCTCCTTTTCTTTTATTCCTTTTCTGTTGAGTTCTCTCGTCTTAACAATTTCTTTTTCTGCTTTTACTTCTTACCTTTTTTTCTCGATTAAACATAAGATAGATACCCAGTGCGAGAAAATCCAAAAGAAGTATGCACAGCATGATCGAACTCAACAGATGACGCCAAAGAGGCCAGTAGGCTACCATGAAAGAGTTGCCAAATGTTACAATGTATAGCTTATCGTCTGAATTACTCACCCCAAATTCCAGGGTGGAATGTACATTCCTCTCCGTCGAATGAAAACCAGTCGGTAATCCAATTTACAAGTCCATAACTATTATTCAACAATCAAAAGTGAACACCCTCACCACTAAAATGATCAACAGCCTCTATCCATTTTGAACTTCATCCAAACCCGACATTATTGACATGTATACTGGTGCATTTCCATGACAAAATCTGAAAAACTTACAGCAAGGATTTTCTGCAAAAACTTGAAAATTGGAAGACTTGGGTTCAGTGAGGGCCAGCATAAGAAGGAGCAGGTAGAAAAGGAAAGGGCGCATAAGATGCATATGCAACCGGCGGTTGTGCTTGTGTCCTCAAACCCTTTTTTCTCTTGGAAGAACCATTTTCTTCTAATGGAGTTTCCAGAAAAGATGAGAGCTCGTTATATTTAAGTGAGTGGCTTTCTGAGAGATCTTGATGATTATCCAAGAGACGGTGAAAAAGAAGGCCAGACATAAATACAGGAAGATACAAGAGGCTCGCATGGAACATTCTTCTTGCCTTCTGCATGGTACGGTCCCGATAGAATGAAAATGCTGTAGCACTTATAGCGAAAGTAAGGATTGTTGATTCTAGACAGAACCACCCGGTTGCCAAACCCCCTGCAGAAAGAAAATAAGTTGCCAGCACCTGAGCTGTAAGAATAGTAAATTTCCTTCCAGGTAGATGCACAAGAGTCTAAAGGAAACTGAGAAAGCTCTTAAGAAAGAAAACAACACCTCAAAGAGATTGAAGAAAAGATATATATAGATTTAAATGACACATCCCGTAAATCCACCTAACATTTATGCACCTAATTATAAGCAATTTAGTCCAGCCAATTCACATAGAATAGCACGCAAATTTTTCCAGATCACAATTCATAATCACTGTTAAATTAAGAGGTAGAAAGACATCTTTAGTCAAGTAAATAGTAATAAGAAAGTTTCATGAAACCCAAGCAAAGAAAAGAAAACAGGAGGACTATAGCATCTGAAAAGAACAAAGCTGAGAAGGTTTTCCATTTCTTTCTGGAAGGGAAAGGGGGTTAAGGAGCACATAAAACTCAGAAGTCTGTTTTATTTTTTACATAAATATAAGCTTGAGCTGGAGAAATTGATAAAGTAGAAAATATGTTCCCATCCACCACCTATTTAGTGGAAACCTTAGATATAAAACGAAAGGTCCAATAAAAGGTCAATACATTGCAGCAAAGGCCAACTTGAGAAAGGCATATATCTTAGTCAATCTGACAGAATTTAACTAAAATTGAAAATTTCATACAGAAGTATAAAAGTTTAAGGTATCAGGGACTTACAGTCATAGGCTAAATACCCCAAAGGTACCAGATAGAGGCAGTTCCTTAAAGCTACTAAAGAAGTTTTCTGGCCCAAAGCATCACCAAGAGATAGCATTTTAAACCTAACGTGCAAGAAGGAAGGAGATAGTAAGCCAGCAAAGACATTAAGCTTTTCATCAACAAGTACGTAGACCCAATACTCAGCTGTAAAGCAGAGAATTACAAGAAGACCTAAAATGAAGGTGTTTTGCAGTATCCCATTTATTTTATTTTATTTGGTCAAATGGTGTTCTGCAGTATCCATAAAGGCTAGAAATACAAGTTTCAAAACAAAGTTCTCGCAACCTCAACAATCTTAAAGCACTGAAAAGATCATGCTGACAAGAAATTTTATGTCGATTGTCGAATGACTGCAGATTTTCACACAAATATTTATCAGAAATATGGACATACCCTCCAGCAGCATAATCATTGCGACACAAGTGTGCCAGAGCCATGAAATGGGGTATTTGCCAGAAATAGAGAGCAGCCGGGAGAATCATCGAGTTAAGAGAAATTTCACCAGAAGCTGCAACCCAACTGAAATGCCAAATAATCAAAAGCTTTACTGCATAATCTGATATCTATGCAAGAATATACAAAATAGCTGCGAACAATACTTAGAGAATCAAAAGTTTCATCATTATAGAACAACTGAGGAGGCGCCACTAAGTGTTTACTTTAACCACCACTCAAAAACTGAAGAGGAATCATTGAGTATCCACCTTAAAGTAGTTTAATTTTGGACGAGAGTCCAATGAGAAGGTGATGGTTTAGGTGATTACAGAAATAATATCTGACCAAATGTTATTGGTTAAAAATACTAGTCATCTTATCTCTTCAATACCCACCAATAGCCAATCACCAATGGCAGCGCATGATTTTTCTTTGTCACCGTCAAATCCATCTCATAATGTTGGGCTATCCTCCAAAGCAAAAATCACAAATGACTCCATAAATCAGACTTACTCATGCTAAAGTTATATATTATGTGTCAAATATAATATAGCCCTCGCACAATCCAGAAATTCCAACATTCCAGACTCCCAACTCATCTCAGGCTCAAGTCTGCCCCTTGTCCTCCTGCCCAAATATATACTGATAATTCATTCTTTCGGACATAAGATAAATCTAGGTGCAACATTATGCCCCTGTGTAGTTATTTGCATTGGGTTTAGGTTATCTTCTTCTCATTTGAAGAGACACCGAAGATAATTCAAACTGCAATTTTATGCCACTATGCACTTAACAGCACAGGGTTTAGGGCTTCTTCTCTGCTTTTGAAGGGACACCAAGAAGTCAAAACTTCTAAAACTACAAAGTTTGAAGCTTAGCGGTATTGGTCAAATCAGGCTTCAAAACCTTTCGATGGCTAATACAGTAATCACAGTTTCAGTTTGGCTACAGAACCAAGACAATGAAATGGCCCATTAGTTAACACCATCTGAAGCACAACTTACATGCTTGTCTATCGAATTTTAATCGAAATGTCCAAATAACTGGAAGAAATAGTGCTGTTTGACCAACCCTCCTGGGGGCATTCTCTTCCTCCCTCTCACCATTCTTTAGTAAAGAGACTTCAACTTTTTACTTTCGAAAACCTTTTGTACTGTCACTCTTTATAGTTTCCTTTCCATACCACTCCACTTTACAAGTTTATACATTGCCACAAACAGTTTCATGGAGGTCAAAGTCAAATCAAGAGGGCTCATAATGATTTAAGCAAATATCACAGGGTGCGGAAGTCGCAGTATGGACCCATCTGTAGGTTTTTGTGAAAGGGTTGCACTTATCATTTACTTTTCTCCAGCTCTGAATACAAATGAGGCGGAAGCTGACTAATGCAGAGGATATGAACCTGCCCCAAAGAGTGTCAAATCCATTGGTTAAATCATTCCTGAGTCCATTTTGTCCACTCCCAGTGTGTTTTTTCAGAATAAATACACTAAAATTAGTTTCTTTCATGGTTAAAGGAACACATCACTCCTGACTCCATTTTGTCCACTCCCAGTGTGTTTTTTCAGAATAAATACACTAACATTAGTTTCTTTCATGGTTAAAGGAACACATGGCCAGAAAGGTATGTGCATAGAAGCTTCAACATTGACGTCCTCGGTAAAAATAACCTCAGAGCTGACTTTTTTTTTAGCTTCGTCGGTGAGTCCACTACCTGATGCAACTGCCCTGCTTGACCCAGATTGAACCAGGTCAACTCCAGCTTGATCCAGTTTTTTAAAGCTACAAGTTCACTCGTCCGGACCTGCCTTTGTTGGATGGACTGGTCCAATTGGGATTCTCAAAAACATTGATTACAACCAAAAGTCAAGAATCAGCTCTAAGTCCAACTGAGATCAAGATTCAAGCTCCAATCACATAAGGAGTTTCCTATGGCTATGACCACCATGGGCCACACAGCATGAAGATCCCTTTAGGTGAAAATCTTTCGATTTCATGCTTCAAGATTAAGAATAACTTCTAAACTTATTAAGGAAAACACTGTAAGCAAATCAACAAAATCACATAGACAAGGCAAAGAGACTTCAGAGATAAAATTACCCAAGAAGGGGTGGAATGGCACCAACAATAGCTCCAACCCAAGTATTTACAGGGTGAATCTGCTTCAGTGGTGTGTATACAAAAGCATAAAGAATAAGATTGGAAGCAGCAAACCCTGCAGCCAATGCATTTGTCTGAAACAGCCTTGTCAACAGGACAGTCAAATTAGTCCTCCAAGCATAATGAAATGTCAAAGTGAAAGAGATGCACAATATTCTGACTGCTGAGTCTAAAGTAATGTTTTTAGTGCTGTTAGGTAATTAATTTGGTCACCTTATATGCCAATAATGCAGTCCCAACTACACCAGCAGAAGATGCCCAAGCAACTGCATGAGGTACAGATATCCTCCCCGAAGGTAAAGGTCTTTGCTTTGTTCTCTTCATTTTAGCATCATTGTTTATCTCAAAGACCTGATTAACAAGGCATATAGAATTAGAAACTTTCTTCTGACAGATTACACTATTCTACACATCATATCAAAAGAAAGGAACCCCAATAGAGAACTAATTAGGCTGTCAATAGTACCAAACTATCTATCTCCTTCATTTCATACATTGTCACCCAAACTCTATCTTCCAACTCAGTGAACCAGAACATAGTGCACAGGTACTCTCTTCAGGGGCGAGTGAAGCTGCCAATCCCTCTCTCTCTCTCTCTCTCTCAATCAAAGAAACACTACTCTCCCAAGAGGGATTGTCAATTTTTGACTCCATCCCTCCCTCATCCTCTTGTTAAGTTCATGACAATTTAAAACCTAATATTGACTTAAAGTGGAAAGTAGTCAATAAACTGAAATTAATCAGGGACAGACAACTGAACTTCATCTTCTTTTTAAAAGACAACTACTTTCCTTCTTGATTGGCACTAAAGACCACTAGCTATTAAAAGAGGGGTTTTTGGAATAAAAATATCCATGAATGGCACTGTGCGAATCAAATAGCGGACAAATTAAATACAATATGAAATGATTCTAATTGGACATGTCAATAGAAATCAAAAGAGAAATTGTTGAATTTTGGTTACCAGTCAATTCGATTGAAATAACTGATTCAGTTGATTAGTTAAAAAATTCCAATTGAGTGTGATATTTACTATATACCTAGAACCTTATGTCCTAATGATATAGCTGATTTGGATTCTGAACCTAACTTGGATTTGATAATTAAATAGGTTGAACCACCATGTCAATGCTAAAGCAATCATTGTAGATGCATTCGCTCAATTAAATATGATAGGATACTCATATAACCATCCTAACTTTCTTCCTATCTCCCTTAAAAAAAATTTGTTCTGACCAATCAGCAGAGTGACAAGGAAGTAAATGATATATGACCAGATTGGTGTCGCACATAAAATCAATTCATTAGAGTCTACGCTTTTAAAGCCCAGTAGTTACAATTCGCATATCTTCGACTGCAATAGTCCAGGCCCCTCATATTTGTCTCTGAGGACTATTCTTCCATAGAACTCAAATAATGCAAATAGTGCTCATGATGCAGTTCTGCTTCTTTTTGTTCTTTCTTTTCTGAACAGTTTCATTGGTGACTGCGTGGCCTTTGTGAACTCAAGACTTTCAGTTAGCTGCAGGCGTCTCTCATGAGGCAATCTTTTGGGTTCTTCATATCAGTTAAAAAGGTCATTCAGCTAGAAAGAAACCCAGAAAAAGCAAATGCGAGATAACCCGCGAGTTGCCCTTTTCTGGGAGTTAATTCTGAGTCCTAGTACAAACCCACTACTCTTCTGTTCCTATCCAAAGGCATGTTTGCCAAAGCATAAACAAGTGCTTTTCCCTACTACTTACTTTCCTCCAAAAATTTGAAAACAAAAATAATAATCTCACAAAGTATGGAAAAATTGATAAATGATCCAACATGTCAATTTGAATATTTTGATAAGTTAAATGAAAGTCGAATTCTAATGATCCACATGTTTACATTCATGAATGGCTCAGTTACAAGAAACAGTGATACGTGATGAGACTAGCAATGAAGGGAAAGTCTTGTGGCGAGTAATTTCAGGTCAAATGATACATGTGACATACTTGGATCTTTGATAGGACTTTTTGGAGTATGATCGAATTATTTTTCTAAATAGGTTTTAGTGTTGTTGAACCTTTTCCATTACCCTGAGGTTTACTTACACATAAGAGACCGTAGGATGAAACAAGAACTCTCATTAAACTACAGACATTAAACCTATAATCTCATTATACATAACAATATGAAGCTTCAATGAAATGCCAAATGTCCACTTTCAGGGACACACTCTTGTCTAAGAAGAGATGCAAGATGAACACCCCATAATAAATCATCAGTTAACCAGAAAAATTATCCACTCAACAGTTCACCAAAATCACAGATAGCCAATTATGACAGCAATGAGAATTCTATTGAAATACCTACCTGATTCAAGGAGTTTGCAGCAGCTGCGACCATCATGGTGCCACCACACGTCCAACAAAGCCCTGGAATGTCAACCGCACTTCCACTCCCAAGAACAAACCCAGTTCCAGAGGTAGCAACAACTAACAAACTAGAGAGAGAGAGAGAGAGAAAGATTTTAGTTCTGTGCACAACGATTCTATGCTCTAAACTAACTACCCCCATTTAGCATGTATAGGGAGGTATCAATCAAACATAACTAGTGAAGAGGTTCTTTCAGTGTCGCCAGGAATTCCCTACCTGCTCTATCAGGGTGAATCAAATGCTTTGAGAACTGTCCGAGGGAATAAGCATCCAAGCACTACCTTATGAATTGGTTGGCAAACACAAAAGTTTGATATGATATAGATACAACTAAAGTGGAACTATTTCTTAAGGAACAGTGTACGCTCTGTGAAGTAGTTTGGATGATTCCAAACATATCTGGTGAAGGACTCTAAATATAGACTGACGAGATGAGCATATGTAGCTGTTACTAATGAAAAATCCACAAAGGCAAATTGTCAGGTCACCAGCTGAGCTAATACATGCAGGATCGTCTCTGTAACCACTTTCAACACAAGCATTGCAGTTTACATAAAGAGGTCCAAACGAATAAAATGAAGATTCTGAGATGATATGGCATTGAGTGTGGAAATAGATTGAAATGTCTATTGCCAAAGATTTCACCATAATTTGAGCGCCCTCCTAATTAAGAAAATTGATAGGCCCCCATGACAATGGTAAATCAAATTTAGTGCATTCTCAAGCATACATAAATCCTTATGTGATCCACAGAAGTAGCTTGTAACATATGATCCCGCATAACAGATCACAAATCTCGAAACGTCAAAGCAAAGCATAAAGACCACAGCTTTTGTCCACAAGAACTGTGCAGTGGTTTTCGTCATAGTTGAAGCTAGCAGCCAAAGGAAATGGAGAGAACCACCCAGAGCTGTCATCAAGTCAATGGCAACCCCGGCAAGTCGTTCAAGCTACCAAATTTCGAAAACCCAACAGTCGAACAGCGAGCCAAGAACATCTTCACTCAATCAATCAGAACAACGAATCTAGATCGGAATATCCCCGAATTTAAACCCAAAAAGGGCCAAAGGACGCTTTACCTGAGGCGAGCCTTCGACAGCTCCCAGTAGCACCGTCCGTAGTGACGAGCCACATCCACTGCCTCCCTCGCTCTCAAGGAAGCGAGCGAAGAGACGTCGAAGGCGGCGGCGGCGGCGGCGGCGGCGGCGGGAGAAGAGGAGGAGGAGGCAAAAGCCCTGACCCCATCGGCCCCACCGATGAACCCTACCCCCGAATTCGCAGGAACCGACGGATTCGGATGCGACGGAGGCGACGCCGCCGCGGAGGGCAACGAAGGCGATCCGGAGAGGGACTGGAGCGGTCGTCGAGCGGCGACGCAGTAGAATGACGAGTGATGGGTTGACGGCGACGATGATGGCGATGATGAGAGAAGCCTCCTCGCGGAAGAGAAGCCCAGGGAGCTCCTCCACATGGTGGTGGCGGCGACGGCGAGGAGGAGGAAGTGGAGGAGCCGGAGATCAGCACGCGCTGCTCGAGTCCACTTTGGAAGCCGCGAGGTGACCGGGGGAAGACGTTCTTCCGCCGCCTCCCCCGAACAGGGGAAACGACGGCGTTTAAGATTCTCTACTAACTGCCGGCCAAAAAAAGTCGAAACGCACCGTGTCCGCTCGCAGGTGTGGCCTCTAGGTTCGTCTTTTTTTCCCCGATTGAGGAATTGCCGTTCCTCCTTGTCCGTGTTAGATCTTTCTTCGTGCCATATAGCCACGTCAGGAAAAAAAAAACACAGGACATGATGCTGCGCTTAATTAGGAGATGACATTAAACTCAATTTGAAATGTTCAGGAACTAAAATTCAATAAAAAAAATTCACGGACAACATTAAATAACAAGCAAAAGTTCTAAAACTATGGCATAAAAATGTCTATTTCCATTTAATATTCATCCAATTATGATTTGTTCCCCAGATGAATAGTTCTCGTGTTAAGTGGTGTCAGGGTGGCGATTTAATAAATTTTGAAACAAAAATTAATTTCTAAAGAAATTAATTTTTCAATTTCTATTAAAAGTTAAAAATTTTAGCTTCTGATTTTTTTTCAAATCTATTTCTGAAATAAAAATCTATTCTAGAAATAGAAAAATCAAATTGCGTTATCAAACGAATTTGTTCCAAACATGTTAGGAGAATAGAGAAACAAATAAATAGATAAATAGAAATTTTATCATGCGCATCCTAAACAATTAAATCACCATTTTCAGTCTTATAATCCCCTCATCCTTAAATCTTGAAAACACGAAACTTACGTCTGACTAGATGAGACCTGCACCGGACGAGAATTAATTGGGATGCTAAAAAGTTCTCGAACACCCCATTATTAGAAAATAAATAAGATGAATAAATAAAGGGAAAATTTCAATTAAGGGTCTAAAGTGGAACCGTTTTCTCAAAAAAGAGTCTAAAGTGGACATTGTATCAAATAAGTAGAAGTGACCGATTTAGTCTCGAATAAGGGTTTCAACTTGAAAGCTAGTCAAATCTTATTTGCAGCTAGGGGTATTGTTGTCTAAAGACTTTTTTTTCTTTTTCCTTTTTATGTTTCTTTTCTTTCTTTTTTCATCTTGCTCACTAGGGGTGTGCAACCGGACCGAGTATACCCTGTTTCCGGACCGGCCCACCCGGAAAACAGGGTCGGGAACCGATTCCCATTGAAACCGGTCCGGGAACAGATTCCCAAAATTCGGAACCGGTTTAAACTGGTCCGAGAACAGGGTCCGAGTGATTACCCACCGGGAAATCGGTTCTGGACCGGTTTTGGAACCGGTTCTTTGACCGATTTTGTAAGTAGAGGTCCAAAACATTTTTTTTTTCTTCGATTTCTATTTTTACTCGCAATCACATGATATTTTTCCTCTTGGCTCTCTCAAACACGCATGGCACTTCTCCTTTGTCATTCATCTTCCTCACTTGCTTCCCTCCCTCACCAGCTGCCTCTCGCACCGTTTGATGGACGGACGGTGTTCGTCGCCACCAAATTATTGTATATCACATGGATTGACTCGCCTAATTTCTCTTTTGTATAAAGAGTTATGCTTGAATAAATGAGTAGCTTCATGTAGTAGTTGTGGGAATAAGATTAATATTAGACCCATGTTTGATGTTAATTCTTTGCCTTATGATTTTATTTATTACAATTAGCCCTATGGATCTTTAATTTTTCATTTATTCCAAATGTTCATGTATTAATTTATTACCAGAGTGCTTAATGTTTCAATATAAATTAGGAGGATTACGTTATTTTCTCGCTTATTAATATAAAATTCAAAATCGTATAGGATATCAGAAGATTGCAAAACAAGTTCCAATGGAAACAGGGTTGACCCTGGAACCGGATCGAAAAAACAGGGTGAGTCGGGTACGGGGTTCAATACAAACAGGGTCGGGTATAGGGTCCAGAAAAGAGGAATCGGTTATAACGGGGTCGGGTACAGGGTCCAGGTCTAGACCCTACCCACCATGGACCCGATCACCCCTATTGCTCACCTCCTTCTTGACAAATGCATCAGACTCCTCACGCATGAGCTTGCACAGGTGCAAAACAATTTGAACAATTTAGGAAACTAAGAAAACGAAAAGATATTCGAGAAGTTATGCAGTTTTACAAAAGTGCAAATTGCGTGCTTCAGTTCTACAGCCTCCCCACCAGCAAACTTCAAAGCGCATGCTCTACATTATGCAATTTTGCATCCTCACCCAAGAACTCATCGATTTCGGCATAAGCCGGTTTTTAAGTTATTCACCATCATTCACCTTCTCCAATGACGATAATGAACTTGAGAATCAAGAAATATCCATCAATGGGATTTGTTTTTATTCAATTTGCTTGTAAAAACTTATTATGGCAATTAAAGTAGCAGTTTCATGCTCTTTCCGCCAATGAAATTGCCTATGCCATGATAACTTTCACTCGTAGCTTCTTGGGAATGTTTTATTGGGTCTAGGTTGGATTATTCATAACATTCATAGACGCAGCTTGCATTGAAATGGAATATGTGGCTTCTTGAGAGGGTCTGATTGTGTCGTGCATGCTCGTTATTTTCAAAGGCTACCGAATCATTCTAACCCATGACTTGCCTTTGGTGGTGATTCGAATCAGACAGCACTCAATCTAAAAAAACGAATGACTCTAGTCTACACATGTTCAAACAAATTTGCCTCTCCAACTTTGAAATATTATTTACACAGATTTGAGAGAGAATAACAAAATGAAAAAAGTGCAAAATTGCTTAGAAATTCCAAAAACCACGTATTTCACTGAACAAATCAATGTACATGAGTATCACCGAGATTCCTCAAAAACCTCTAATAAATTTGGCTTAGGCACTTCAATTTGGCTTCTCCTTGCTAAGATCGATCATAGCCTGCATGAGCACCAATCTGAATTCAAGCATCGACGACAACGAGGGCAGCAAGCTAATGGCTTACACCTCATCATGCTTCGTGCTTGACCACGACCACAAGATGTGGGGATTGAATCGAGCTAAGCATCAAATCTTGGTCCACTCATGCTCGATCTAGGGCTTGGATTGACCTCCATCTTTCAACAAAGGTACTGGAATTGCTATTAAGGGCAATGATAGATGAGGTTGAGGGCGTTGATGACTAATTCGGCAAGGAAGATATAGATGGACTTTGGAGAACGCGATCTAAAGAGTGAAAAAGGCAAAGGCACAATGATGATGAAGAAAAGAAAAAGAAGGAGAAAATAAATTAAAAAAAGAAGGAAAAAAAATCTTTAGACGAAAATACCCCTAGATATAAATAAGATTTGGTTGGTTTTTAAATTGAGGCCTTTATTTGAAACTAAGTTGGTCACTTCAGGTTCTTGTTTGAGACAATATCCATTTTGGATCCTTTTTTGAGAAAACGGTTCCACTTTAGGCCCTTAATTGAAATTTTTCCATAAATAAATAAACCCTATCTTGGTGATGGTGATTGGTGAGAGAAAAAAATGCTTGAAGAATTTAGCCAAAAAAGGACTTTAACCAGCATCCTTGATAATGCTAATGAAGGATAAATCTTGACATAAAGAATGAAAAAGAAAGAGAACTGAAGGCATTGCATATTAACATGATCAAAACATCAGCTTTCACTTCAGTGCCAATCTATGCCACCTAATGTGGTAGATCCCACCCCTTCCCATACTTCACTCTCCCCAACCTCCTCAGTCTCAAAGCCCTCCATGCCACTGTCCCAAAAGCCTCCACCATTTGCATCTGGTAGGAGAGAACATGAAGCAAAAATTTGCCTGAACAAGTTAGTCATGGCCAAACTTCCCCATTTCGCTGGAAAAAAATTTCAATTCCATGAAATAGAACTTCAGAGAAGTAGAACCATCCGGAGATGACATGGTTTTGATGCTTTCTTCATTGGTAGGAGAGTTTAGAGACTTACAGTGGTTATAGAGAGGCCTTCTTTTCTCGTTCAGGCTAATATTCTCTGCCTTCCTTCGCTGCTCGCGACTTGGAGCTTGTCCCAGAACTACGACTCGCTTCAGAGGAGAGACAATTCCACCTTGCAAGTAATACACGGAGTAAGTTATGCTTATATTTCCAGCAGTAAGAAGCATACACAGATAGGATCAGGGCATTCTAAGATGTCATCATGTGTACTAGGGTAAGGCTTGGTTGCAACGTTCATTGCATCATGCTTTCGAATATTCATCTGGGTCATTCACCAAGCAATGTCTTGTTTCCAGGAAGTACCACGTGGCCATGAAAGAGGGAAAAGAAGTGTGAAGTTTACCACATTAGGTTCAAAAATCCAATGGCCATATCGTTGAAGTTGTATCTTATGATTTCAAAAGCTTAGTAGATTGGCATGATATTTATAGCTAGCAAACTGGGCAAACACCGTTGTCATAAATTCAGAATTCACTTGCCTGTGCAAGATTGGATCAACCAGGCCACTAACAATCGGTGATCATGGATGTGAAACCAGTGAAAAACCATGATGAAGCTCTGCCGTTGCTCTTCCAGGAATGTTCTAGTGACCCCCATGACTATAATGTGTCGTTTAAGCTAATTATGTAGCTTTCATGCTCCACTCAAGGTTTTGCATCGTACTTTTTCCCTGTGTAGAGGAGCCCTATCTGTCGACAACTGAGGAAACACGGGGCTTAAACGCCCATCATTTTCAGCACATGTGCCCAGAAAGAGTTTTTGGTTTGACTGTAATCTCAGATAGGTGGTGAGTTACTTTTATCTAACCAGTCATAGAATTGCCCAATCACTATCTTTCAATGCCCTCTGAAATTATTTATCTTCAAATTCAATCAGCAGAGCTTATTTCACATGGCTGCTGATGAATAATAAAAACTAAAGTGACAGTGATTTTATAAGTTATTAATCCTATAGATAAACGTGGAGGCCTTAATGCTAGACTAGACTCGTGCTTGAAGAGCAAATTGTAGAGATAAAGGACCAATCTTTTGCTATCATTTGTTGCATCAGATCACCCAAAAACATAGTGAGAACGATTGACAGTAACGAGGTTTATAGGGTGAGAACTGAGATTAAAGCACCAACCTCCAAAGGGGTTCCGTCTCTTTCTGGACTCCCTCCCTTCATCAACTTCTGCGGAGTCTCCGACCTTACTGGAGCTGGTTGCAACTTTGTGATCTTCTCCACTTTCTTCACATGTAAGCTTGAACTGCTCAAAGACATTACGATCTTCTCCACTTTCTTTACATGTAAGCTTGAACTGCTCAAATAAAGCTTTATCGACACTGCGCTTATTTTCTGCCAATGCTTTCTTTTTGCAGTCTTGCAAATTGCCCAACTTGCTCACCTTTCTAGCGCCCAGGAGTGTCGAAAAAGGCTTTACCTTGCCCTGCCAAGGAAAGAGCTTCCCTCTCTCAATCAATTCATTATTCAGGCTACTGAAAATGATCAGCTGGAAAGTAGCATGCATTTGAACCAAATGGGTCTAGCCCAAAGTCAAAATGACCCGACCAAAATGAGTGGGAGAACAATTCATATCCAGACAAACACCGCATGTTATTCTTGTTTGGTAATTTCTCGTGAATAACTTGAGCTATTTCAAAGAAGAAACTGTCCCGGACTAGGCATGCATGCATTTCCCCTGAAAATTAGACACAGAACTTGAAGGAAACAAAGAAAAGGAAAAAGAATCCTCCAACACACCTAAAAAGAGAGCCTAGATTATCGCAAGGTGGTGTGATTGGTTTCTACAAGCAACTCAGTCAAAACGAACTTGGGTTCTTGTGACTCTTATCTGTCGGGGAAACAAAGGGAGTATCTGCAATGTCCACACAGAGATGGTAATGACAGTCCTAGACAATTGATTCATCACTCCCAATAGGGCTTCCCCAAAACCCGGCAGCCTAGTAGAATACGACAGGATTTCAAGATTTTCCTTCACTTTCTCGGCAGCCAAACACAAGGTCGCAGACAGACTGTACCTGAAGCGTGCCCGGCGGAGAGGAGGTTCTCTGCAGTTTCCGATCAAGAAACTCAGACAGAGAGACGCGCGTCCAGCCCGCTTTCTGGTCTCCGCTCGCATCCTCCTTGGCGTCCTTGCCTCTGATCCCACGACCCATCAAGAAAGAACCCAGAAAAGGGGACACCCAGAGACATTCATTAACACCAGCAGGCTAGCAATTTCGAAGGATCAAGAAAGAAAGGTAGGTACATGATGGGGTGGTAGTCTTACGGGTTCGAAGAACGAAAGAGGGCCGACGACTTGATCGAACGCTGCCCGAACACTTGCAATGCAGAATCTTTGGAGCTCATTTGCGCTTTGGACTAGAATTCTTCGGCAATTTCAATGTTCTGCTTTTGAGCTCCGTTCTTGGCTTTCCGTTCGCGCTCAGGTTTTATGGCGCCATCAGTTCAAAATAAGGAATTGGAAGAGGGTAATATGCTGTTGGGCCTACTGATCGAAGAATGATGGGCTCGACGATAATCAATTTGAGGTTGTATAGAACAGAGCGAAAAATACACAACCAACTATAATTTTTTTTCAGATTTTTCTTATTTACCCGTCCAAATAAATTGTTATCACACGGCAAAAGGAAATTCTCATCGCATTAATTCTGATGAAAAGATAATGCACGTAATTAGAAAATTTTAGCTTTAGCAGGCGGAGGATCTTTAGAAACTCTCGCCGGCAAATATTCAATGAGCTATATTTGGTGATCAAGACATAAATAAGGACAAGATCAAAATCAGAATAGGAAAATCATCGGTGTTTGGTTGCTGTCCAAAACAAGTTAAAACCCGATTAATAAGGAAAAAATATATGGATTTAAAAAATCCCATGTTAAGGGTGAGATAAAATTGAATAAGATTTTTTACCATTTAGACTTTCGACCTTAATTGCTTTCATATTTGCGTAATAGTCATTAACCTAGTTATTTTCCTTTTATGATTTTAAATCAAATTTAAACTTATTTCCATTTAGGAAATAAAAATTAGTCTCTTCTTCATCATTGTTCTTAGAAAAAGCTTCCAAAAACCCCAAATTAGGACCATTGTAACAAATTTATCTTAAACTATTTTATTCTAAATATCCCAAAATTGTACCTGCATAATACATTTACCATACGTCAATAATCTGTCAATAATCACCATTATACGACCAAAAAAATAATAATCACCATTAAAAATCTACCTTCATGGATGATGGAAGGCAAATTGTGTTGACAATAGTACTTACATTACTTAAATAAAACAAAAACGACATTGTTTTTAGCTAAAACATCGTCCAATCGGATTGTGATAGAGGGTGAATATGTCACATATGTACAAATTTGAGATTTTTGATGTCACAATAAAAAATTTTAAGGTAAATATGTCACAAAAAATATAGTTTAATATATTTTATGTCGCAAAAAAATTTAAAATAAATGAATCATGGTATATATAAATTAAGGTTTTGATGGTTTTTTCCCTTCATCTTTCTATCTCAAAAGCTCACCTTTATGAGTGTATTTTTTCTAAAAAAAAAAAAAATAGTTTTTATTTTTAAATTGATTGGTATAAAAAATTAAGTTTTTTTATTTACAATATTAAGAAATATGTGTTTTTTCATTACCATTGGCAGACATTTTGAACAAACAACGTGCAAAACATTATAAGAATATCTAGAAATAAATTAAAAAATTAAATGTGGAAAGGTTATACATATTAAGGCATCTTAATATTTTTTCATAAACACTCAATAAATCATATCAATTTGTATCAATCCAAAATGAAGGAAATTTCTTTTGCACTTACAAAAATATCTTATTTTGTGCAAAACTTTGATTCAATATAATTTCATGTATTAAAGTTTCACATTGGCGATTATAACTATAATTTTATTTTGGAAAATCTTTCAAGACATTCGATCATCTCATTATATGCATATATAAAAGATAACTAATAAAAAAATCAAATAGCAATATGCATAACAAAGTAAAAGTTATAAACATAAAATTATGTTAAAAAATTATTTATGATTATTAAAATCTCTCTAGGTTTTACCTTACAGTTAATATATAAATTTGCTAGATAACACAAAAGAAAACTAGATTTCTTGAAATTTTGTTTTTTCAACAAAGCTAACTTGCATATAAGTAAAATCAAAAAAAAATAATAAAGGAAAAATAGTGCGTTTAATATAAATGAGATATCCACAACAAAGAAAAAAACACAACAAAACAAAACATGTTGTATTATTTATTACGAAAACTAAATTTTAACATATAAATAGAAAAAACTGAAAAAGAGGATAGTAAATAAATATGGACAATCACTTTGAATTGGAAGTTGAATTGGGGAAGACAATCCAAAATGGGGGAATTTAATTATGCAGAGTGGAAATAGCCTGCCGTACTAGTATAAAATCTCCTCTTTACCCTCCTCCCCCTCCTCCTTCTCCTTACCTCTTATGGTACCTCTCATGGTGTAATCTGCAGCTTCACTCTCTTGGTCAGTCGATCGAGCTCTCAGCTGATACCAGCAGCTCTCCTTAGCCTCGCAAGCCATCACCAAGATGAGGCCGCCTCAGAGAGGTAAGCCTTCGCCATGTCCCTTCTTGCTGCGGCTGTTTGGGAAATGGGAGGGTGCAGAGGAGCTTAGCTTTGGCTGGCTGCACTTGAAAATCACGTGTCTGTCTATGAGCTCTTTTTGCAACCGAGGATGATACTAAGTTTTGATTATGGAGGTGTTGCTGTGGAAATTTGGGGAATACTGATTCTGCTTGCGTTCTGTGATTCTTGGTGGTGGAAGATAAATGTGTGGTTATCGTTTTCTGCTCCTGGGATGCGCTGGAATTGTCTTTTTTTAGATTTTATTTTGAATTTCTCAGCTGATGGTGACTGATTTTCTACTGCCGTGTCTGCTATGTTTTGGTTTTCAATGTGCTGTTTTTTGCTCTACTCGGAGAACTTAACATGGTATTGGAGCGCCTATTTTTTGTTTGACGAAATGGTCTCGTTTGGTCATTCGCAGGTCATGGTGGCGGTGGTGGATTTAGGGGGGAAGGGGTGATGGAGGGAGAGGAAGAGGGAGAGGCGGAGGTGACAGAGGTAGTGCCATCAGAAGGCGTGGTGGCGGACGGGGCGGTGGCCTCAGTGGAAGAGGACGCGGTGGTGGTTGCGGCAAAAACCGCTGCCCCTACCTCCAGCCATCCCAGCTCTCGACAGCAAGAAAGAGTATGCTGCTCAACTCGACTCTGGCATTTAACAGACGAATCATGACAAAGTAGTCGAGCAAACGGCTCAGCCGACACACGGATTCATGTGTGGGTGTAGCCCCATCCTATAAGATGCGATGTGTATCATTTGAAAAATATATGCTCCAAACTTTTAACTGTTTATGATGATAGATGTAGATACAAAAATCTTACCCATGAGTAACTGCAACGTACATTAATTTACGTAATGATGAGTTTAAGAAGCGTCGGTTGATGGAAAGATCTCGAATGACTCCTTAAATAGTGGGTCTCCCATTCTTTACCATGCATGTCTCAAGCCAAGAACGGCTCCCAAATATGGTCCCATCGGCAAGAATCCTTCTCGTGCTAGTGGCCATTATGGCTCTCCTTCAAGTTAACGCTGCTAGCATATTTGACGTCTTCAGAATTGACGCACGAATCACCAACAAATTACCAGGAAGAGTGACGCTCAGAGTCCATTGCAAATCTAAGGACGACGATCTAGGGTTCCACAACATCGCTCCCAATAAGTATTGGGGCTTTAAATTCTTCCCGAATACTTTCAATACACTCTTCTATTGCAGCGTGCAGTGGCCGGGTCATTTCCACTATTTTAATGTATACGATGACCGAGACGCACACTGTATAGGTCGTTGGATAATAAAACCGGAGGGTCCATGTCGGTACCACCCTCAACAAACGGTGCCTTACAGTGAATGCAGGAAGTGGAAATGACCAACGGTATCAATATAAAAATCTCCACGATTGCTACATAGCCCCATAACCCGGTGGCATTTGATAAAAGGTTTAATATTTGGGTGGAGTCCCTCCCTTTGTAACAAAGGTGGGCGTTCTGTATTTACCACAAGCGCTCCTGCATATAGCAAAAAAAATAGTTCTTCTGCGTAATCAATTTAGTTTTAAGAGTCTTGTATATGTCTAACGGTCCGTTCGTTTCGCGAAAAATGATCCATTTCCAAAAAATATTTTCCCAGAAGTCATTTTCCAAGAAAATGACAATATTTTCTGGTATTCGGCTAAAATCTGAAAATGTTTCAGAAAATATTTTCCGGTATTCGGTAAGGAAAATATTTTCCGCTCATCATATTGGTGAGTGCGAGCATCAAGCTCGAGGCTCGCTAGATCGACGAGCGCAAGTTTGAGATCGAAGAGCTTGAGGTTTACTTAGTCTGACGACTAGCCAAGAAAGAAGAAAATGGGAAACAAAAAGAAAAAAAAAAGAAAAAGAAAAATGAAAGAAAAAGGAAATTAAAAATAATTCGAATTAAAAAAGAAAATTAAAAAAAAAGAATGAAAAAGAAATAGGAGGAGGAAGTTAGGATTTATAGAGGTGTGAGATAAGAGAGATTAAGTGAGAAAAATATTTTCCACTTTTCAAAAGTGGAAAACATTTTCCCTACTTTAAGACTATTTTCCTTTGATGGAAAACATTTTCCTTAAGGAATTCATTTTCCGTGAAACGAACGCCAGAAAATCCGGAAAACGTTTTCCCGAAAATTATTTTCCACGAAACGAACGGACCCTAAGACTTCTTTTCCTATTCTCCACAAGGATTAGACTACATACATAGATTTAGGTACATCATAGAAATCCTTTACCTTAAACGATAGCGAACTCTCTATGTGAATCTCATCTCTCCGAAGTTTATAAGGAATTGTATGGGACAAGGTATTTGGAGAAGATTTGATTAGGACAGACAACTTGTGGCAAACAGTTCTCGTCTTCACACTGTTCCTAGAAAAATGCCACAATTAGTCGCAGACGACTCTCTCTCTCTCAAAAAAGAAAAAGAAAAAGGAAAGGCCTTTTAATGTTGGCATCCCTACGATTGCATGGTGCGTCGAGCAACAATGCGCATATATGCAATGCAAAATGCTATGATAGACAAGCTGTGACTTGAAGTGCACGAAAAAGGCCTTCCAAGTCGATGATTCAATTCATGTAAAGTACTTGACAACATCAGCATTATACCAAATTTAAATATTCCGGACCACCCACTTCTGTTGAGATCTGTGCACCCCAGGGAGCACCTTCTTTACAACTTCAAGCTTGCCATAGTTTGAAGCAAATTTCCTAAGGGGATCTCATGCAATGGGTAACATCTTCCACAGAACCAAATCGATGACGTCAAATTGTCTCGGGCGGACTTTTTGGTTGAACGACCTCACCATTCGATTCTGGTAACATTAACCATTGAACAAAACTTTCAGCGTCTTTTCGTCGATCAAGTTATCTATTCAGCCCTCTGCTAAATTCACTTTACTTCTGTCAGCTTTGTCTTTGATACTGCTCTTAAATGAGATACTTCTAGCTTTCTCGGGTCTTGGCTCAAGCCAGTTTCTTTTTTTTTCTTTTTTTTTATACACGTCAGCAACATCAGCCATTGGTGGGGAAGTTTTTTTTGGGCATTTTCATCCCCTCGGATCACACAATTACAATTATTCACGTCAACACTAGCCATCCCACCAACCAGCGTTCATCCGATCAAATTTTGGATGGACTCAATTTGCAAAATGTGGAAATGTTTAGGATTTAATTAAGCATGTTGGAGAATTTTCGATCGATTGATTTAGTACATAGGAAGGATGGACTTTTAATTTTGCACTATAAAATTGTGCTTGTATACAAAAATGTTTAGTAAAATTTAATTAAGCATATCTTAGATTCTGAAGCTGGGCTTTAAAGATGTCCTACACCACCGGCAACAAAAACTTGTGTAAATGGAAAACTACCTGCTCTTGAACTTCGTGGTCGGTCCATAAGAATAGGTTGATCGTGAGCCGTCGTTCTGAGTACGTTGCCACCTCGAGCCAACCCTCAACAACCCCCCCCCTTCAAAATATAAACCTGCATGCAAATCCCAAAAATGACTATATACAAAAGAAAAAGCTTCCTTATTGACTAGCAGTAGGACAGCTTCCATAACCATCAAAGACTAAGTTCAAATGGAAGTCTTGTATGCCATCAATGATTCATTGGGAAGCTACTCGTGCCCATCTCGGTAGGTAGTCACCGTCTTCGACAGCATCCATTTTACGTTTACGTTAGCTGCCTGCCTCACTGCGCTGTTCATTTGTGGCCGATAAGGCGACGAATTTGAATGGGGATTTTGAATTTCGCAAGCATCCCGTCGACAATCAACTTAGGTGTTAACAATCAATTTCTATAACATTAAGGTGAGGCTAAATCTACCACCTTAGTAATTAAGAGCCAAAGCTTTTTATAGAGTTGGACAAGTTTGCCCGTGAAATGAGTAATCATAGGAATAAAATTTGCCGATGTAAACCCCACAACTAACTTCTGTAGAAAAATTAAATGCGCTCTCTCTCTCTCTCTTTCTCTCACTCCAAATGCCACAATGACGATCTCTCTTACTTATTTCCACTTTCCTCTCTCCTCTTAGAGCCAAGCTCCATCGACAATGTCGCAACCCTCCCTAAGGATTCTTGTCTGGAGAGGGAGCTGGTCTAACGGTTCGTGGAATAGGAACGGGCGGTCCCTATATATATATTATTTTTACTTTTGTTCGTTTCCTTAGTCCGCCGGTTCTCTTTTGCCAGGGTCTTCTTATCTCCAGCTCTCTGTCAAATCATCATTAGTGTTGTAAAAGGTGACGTCCCCGAAGCACGTCAAAACAAAATCAATTTGAAAAGCCATTTGAAAAACACCATATGTCGTTACCTCCATTGACCCATGTGGTGTTTTTTCCCCTCCTGGCAAAGGTTCCTGCTCTCGATTTCCTGAACTTTAGGAAATTTCCGTTCCTTGCTTTTGTTCAGTGTGGGTTGTCCTAACCCGTAACCCATTGCGACATTTGAGGGATCAATTAATTAATGAAAATTTTCTATCTAACTATAGTCACCAATAATCTATCTAATGTCAGTATCACTTCCCACAAACTAGAAATTCTAAGGTTGGAGACTTTGTTTTACTAATTTTCCCATTAACGCTATTTCAGTACTATTTCTCAATCTTTTGCGAATGAGTTTCATTCAATATTCACCCATTTTATTATCCTACGCCGCTAAATAATGTCCATACATGGGTGTGCAATTGATTTAGTCAACAATCCAAATCAATGTGACAAAGGAAAAGTGCAAGAAAGTAAACCCAATATGATGTCAAGTAAAAGATATAAATGGCCTTGTTATTTGAGTCCTGGGACATGATCCTTGTGAACTAATTTTGAAATTTAGTCTATGTCTAATCCTAAATTGAAAGACCTACTCACTAAGACTCTACTTGATTTGCGGAAAAATGAATGATTAGGAAAAAAAAAATTCTAAAAATGATTGCTTGCATTGCTTATGAAAATGAATGAACAAAAAATAATTTCATCATACGTGAAAATATTTAGAGATAAGCTAATGTCAATAATGAGAATATTTTCCATTAACTAATAATTTAAAAAGAATTTCTAAATCATTCATCCTCCGCGAAACAAATTGTGTCTAGAGCACCTTTTGTTTCCATTTAAAACATTTTCCTTATTTTCCAAAATTTGGATGGCTTAGAAAAATGAGTGAACGGAAAATGTTTTCCAAGTCAACAAAAAACCTATGCTTAATCTGGGAAAATGATTGTCTCTTTACAAAATGGGAAATCATTTTCCAAAATATGACAAAATTCCAGCGCTTGAACTAAAAACTCTACTCTTGGGTATGGAAACCCTAACACTTATTCTTGGGTCCCCAACATCTAGGACCAAGTCCACAACACTTGGACTCAGGTCTATCAAGCCAAGCCCATGTTCCGGTGCCAATGCCTTGGTCCTCGGTGTCAATGCATGGGTTTAACGTAGGGGTGTCGAAAAACCCAACTCGACCCGACCCGACCCAAACACGGCCCAAACACGAAACAAATAGACTACATGTTTCGGGTCTTTAAATTGTTTGGATAATTGTTATGAAACAAGAAAACAAACATTTTTTGGGTCGGGTTAGGGTCGAAACATTGTTCAGCCCTAAACATATTATTGGCTTCATGTGTTTGAAAGAAACATGGTCTCCTCTCACAAAGCAGGTTATGAAACAAGAACCAACAAGACAGTAATGACGAACCCAAGAGTGAAAAACGAGGTCTTGACTACAATGGGAAAGTAAAAAGTCAAGGGGACAATCTTGCGAACCCTCTTGTAGCAGACGACCTCGATCTTGTAAAAGCCCTCGTCCAACTTCGGCCGCTCGACTCCCTCCTTGTTGCCTCAGCCTTGGCGTCGTCCTCGTCCTCATCGGCTTCCTTTGCTTCCTCAGCTTCCTCCGCTGCCTCCTTCTCCTCGAGAGGATGCCCTCCTTATGCCGCCTTTGCCCACAGACAGACACCGAGCGGGAGTCAATGCCAAGCGAAACCCACATCGCAAAAACCAAAAATATAGACAATTGAAGCCGCTGGAGCTTACCGCTGCCGCCATTGGCGACGGGGGTCATCGTGGGGTCATCTCAAGAAGACCTTCGCTTGACGTTGCCATGCTCTTTTTCTTACCTCCACCCTTCACCTTCATCCTCTCCCCCCCCCCCCCCTTCTCTATCTCTCTCTACTCTCTCCATTGTGGACTGAGTGATTGATGGAATTTCAAAGTCCTATCTTTGGGGGGAAGAAGGCTAGAATTCCTCTACTGGTCTCTCACCTGAGCTGGGAGCCTGAGTTGCTGCAGCCGAGTTGAAATTGCTCCACGGAGGCGAGAGAAAGAGGGGAGAGAGAGAGAGAGAGAGAGAGAGAGAGAGAGAGAGAGAGAGAGAGAGAGAGAGAGAGAGAGAGAGAGAGAGAGGGTGAAAAGCTTTTTTGGCTTTGCAGGGTTTACTTTGCGTGAGTCTGGCATCTAATGGCAGGGCTAGAGCATTTGGTCAAGTTTTTACTGTGTTTTTTTACTCGGAGAGAGGGAGGTGGAAAAAAAGAAGAAAAAAGAAGAAGAGGAAAACCTAGAAACCCGACCCGACTCGAATTGTCAATGCAGGTTGGTTCGAGTCGGGTCATAGTATGTGACCCTTATGATTCGGGTCAGGTCGGGTAACATCAAAACCCGACCCGACCCAACCCGACCCATTGACACCCCTAGTTTAACGAGGCTGGGCTTGAGGCCCTTATGCCAATGCCCACGCTTGTGCCCAATGTCTTGACTATGATGCCCCGAACCTCGAGCGCGCGCACATCCTTGGGTGGCCGATAAAATTTGCGACATCTCATGACGCGTCGCCAACCCATTCATTTTATTGCACATGTGGAAGCATATAATAAAACAATCCCCAGACAACACAAATATGGGATAGAAAAGCAAGACAACAAATTTCACAAAACACTTTTATAAACAACCAAGGTCAGCCTACAAAGTTATATACACAAAAGTCGAAGTCTCAAAAAGGACTATCTAACCAACCCTACCCTAGACCTTCCTACTTGGGATCCGGGTCTATCACGACACCGTTAGGGATATCGAGGTTTAGCGAGTCAACTATCTCCTCTACTGTAGGCCCCTCAACCTCGGGTCCACAATCCGCCTCGATATCGGCTATGAGCCCCGATCCTTCGAGCACATGCCCATCCCTTTGCGGTCGATTAAATAGCAACATCCCAGGACACATCGCCGACCTATTCATTTTAATGTGCATGCGGAAACAAATAAATAATCCCCCGACAATAATAAGATGGGATAGAAAAGCAAGACCTTAAATTTTTCGAAAGCAAACCACAACACATTTATATATACATAAATCAAGCCAAGTCATATACAATACTAGTTGATATATATATATATACACACACACACACACACACACACACAAACAGGGGGGTTTATAAAACTACAGATCATCTTCCTCCTCCTCATTGGAGCTTTCAGTTGAATACATCGGAGTCCCTGGATCTGAAAGATCTGGGTCTACCATCGAACCACCGGGAGGATCTGCTGTTCCTTTCCCAAAAGCAAACTCCAGCACGTATAGAAGTATCTCAGATTCGGTATAGGGCCCTCTCTCTATCCATTATGATCCCGACGGTACCATGATCTGTATTAATGGGGTACTTTATGAGGAAGACCTGCATCAACCCAAACCACGAACCTCACAAAAGTCGTACTCCCATCCCCTAGGGTCCTCATGAAGCGAAATATAAGACCTCTACTTAGTGACCTTCTTCAGCTGACCAAAATGCTCAGGAGAAGTTGCCATCTAGGAACCTAAAAATGTTATCCCACAACGGGGTGAAATGACATCTCAGCGAGTTCAACCCCCTAAGCCCCGACTATGAAGAAAATACACGCCAAGGGTTGCCTAAGCACAAACACGAGTCAGAGGACTTACCTTTGCCTCAATTCCTTCCTACAATTCAGATTATATCATATACTCACGAATCACATCAACCAATCAAATCATCAAATCAAATCGAGTCATCGATCAATCGACTCAATTGATTCCATGTCATCAAGACTATCTCTCGTTCAACCCACTCAATACTATCTATAAAGTCCGATCATATCAGGACTGCTCACCCTAAGCTGAAGATTGATAGTATAGCTCACCCAAAGCTGATAGATTATGGCTCACCAAAGCTGACAATAGAGTATACTACTTACCTAAAGCTGACATATCAAAGCCCATAGACTGATATAGTATATTGACAATGCTCACCAAAAGCTGCTAAGGTATATTGCTTACCTAAAGCTGATATATCATGGCCCTCAGGTGGATATAGTATACCGGTATACTGCTCACCCAAAGTTGACATATCAGAGCCCGTAAGCTGATATAGTATACCCCATCTAACAAATTCACCATTTTTATCAAACTCGATAAAAATAATCATGTGTGGGTACACGGTCGGCTTTAGCCAAAATACAATATTTTTCCTTTTGAAACTCCTACTAATTTCAACAGTCCATAAACACATTTTTGGCGTTGTAAACCGACGCCCGGTAATTTTCTCTAATTAATTAACTGAAATTATAAAATTTTGGGATAAATACCCAAAATCACCAATCACACTCAAATTGCACAAAACACAGTCAATTAATGAAACCAACCACACCATTGCAATTAGCACGAAATTCCGGTCACTGGCTATCTCGATCTAATTTTCGAAAAATAATAATTAATTAAATGATTACGAAAATTAATTATTAATTACCAATAAATAGCAAAAATGCACACTTAGGCTGGAAAAACCTAATTAAATGCCGAGACGGGCTCAAAAATTTCCGAACCTGTCTAAATATACACTACGGCCTATCTACTTGCTAATTGCACTAATCTAACCACCTAACATGCATAAACGATTAACTAATTCACTAATCCATTCTAACTAACCACCTAAACCATACTTAACCTAAACTAATCAACCCTTAAGCATCATTAACTTACTAAGTAGGGATTAGTGAGTTAAACTCACTTAATTAACGATCCGATTGCACCACAACGACAGCGAGGCAGAGAGGATCGATAAACTCCAAAGCGGGTGCGCCTTTTGAGGTCAGGAAGGGCATCAAAGCGGGCCAAACAGCAAGCTGGAAACCCACGGCTATTCGATTTTGTCCTTGGCCGAGAAAGGTGGAACCGGTGGCTGTTTCGGCGAGACAAGTGCGGCGGAGGTAGCAGCAACTAGGCGGGTGGCTCGAGGCTCGGCAACGGTGAAAGGCGGCTGAATGGGACACGTACAAGCGCAAGGCAACGAGCAGGGACTGGGGCAACGGCGCAGGACGCATGGACAGACGGAACCGGGATGGTGACTAGTGGAGCTCGGACGCGACTTTAGGCTGGTAGTGACGGCGTGTGGTGGCTCCAACGGGTTGCTCGACGGGCAAGGAGGGGCTGCTGGTCGATTTTCTAGGTTGTTGGAAGCTTCAAGGAGCTGGAATGGAGGGGAGGGGTCGATGGAAGGAAGGAGGGAGAGGGGAGGGGACAACAACTTAGAGGGGGGCCAGTCTTCAATCTCATCTCTTTGTCCCTTGGCTTGGTCCCACCATGCCCAGCTGGTTTTCTCAGCCACTTGCAGCCCTTAAACTTCCACAACAAGCTAATGAAATGGTCCAAAAAGTCATGGACCAAGGGGCATACGAATTTGGACAAGATTTCCCTCAAATTGAACCAAAATCTCACTTGAATTAAATCAATTCAACTCCCATAAATTCCACCAACGTATCCTTGATCAAATTGGTATTTTTCTTCGCCAATAGATCCTACTTGCATCCCAATTGCACGATCGAAAACGGTCCTCTGAATTTCCTTGTAAAAAACAGCCCTATCTCAACTTTTCCCCAAAAATCTCGAGGTTTGCAGAAAAATCTTCGAAAAATGAGTCGACATTCCTAAAATGACTTGTAACATGACAGAACTTTCAATTTCTGAAATTGGATTTAAATTCGCGGTTAATTTCAATTTGGCGTGATTTTAGCGTGACCTAGCTACCGGGTAGCTTTCAAAATTTTTTAATGCAAATGACCCATGATCGATTTTCTTTGAGCCACAATGAACCTCTTCAACACATTGGCGACTCTTGATGGTCGTGAAAATCTCGAGGTTTTAAATATGGACATAGGGTACCAAAACGATGGAAAAATTGGTCTAGTGCCGATCAACGAGAATTTTGCAATTTAGTGGAATCACCCACGTTTAGTCACATATCTCAGTCGAACCGACCTATTGCTGATCTCTGATCGATCTTTACTGTCCCGTAATGATCTCTGCAGATGAGCACGGTCGAGTAGTCGATTCTTGGTTGAATTCCCAAGTCTATTGCATTAAAATCTCTTAATGACTTCCCTAGCTAGTTTAGCTATCTCATGAGTGATCAACTCAGAGAATAAAACTATAGGCGCATCGATGAAAAGCCCAATTAATTTAATTGAAAGCAAGATTGAATTTTTAGGATGTCACAACTCTTCCTCTCTTATAAAAGTTTCATCTTCGAAATTTAAACCATTACAATTCTTTAAACAAAAAGATGGGGGTACAATCGTCTCATCGACTCTTCACTCTCTCAGGTTGCTCCTTTAGTGCCGTGGTGTTGCCAGACCACTTTGACCAACGGGATGGTCTTTATACATAGAATCTGCTCTTTCCAATCCACAATTTGAACCGGGCTTTCCATGTACAACACTCGGTCGTCCATGTCCAATTCCTCAAAATTAAGCACGTGAGTCGGGTCAGGCTCATACTTCCTCAACATCGACACGTGAAAGACATTATGCACTTGCGCCAGTCTCGGCGATAATGCAAGACGATACGTTAGGATCCCGATTCTCTCTAAAATCTCAAATGGACTTACATACCTTGGACTCAGTTTTCTCTTCTTGCCAAAGCGCAAAGTTCCCCTCATCGGTGGCGACACATTTAGAAAAATGTGATCACCAACTTGGAATTCCAAAAGCCTTCGATGCTTATCAGCATAGCTTTTCTAGCGACTCTGAGCGGTCTTTAATCTGCGTCCGATGACTGCAACTGCATCCACTAACTGCTGAACCAACTCTAGGCCTGTGATCATTCTTTCCCCGACTTCATCCCAACACACTAGCGTTTTGCACGCTCTACCATACAATGCTTTGAAAGGAGCCATCTGAATGCTCTGCTGGTAGCTGTTGTTGTAGGCAAACTCGACAATGTGAAGTTGTTCCTCTCAACTTCCCTTGAAATCCAACATGCAAGCTTGCAGCATGTCTTCAAGGGTTTGAATCGTCCTCTCAGACTAGCCATCCGTTTAAGGATGATATGTTGTACTGTATTGCAGCTTTGTCCCTAAGGCAGCTTGCAAACTCTTCCAAAAAGCAGCTGTGAATCTCGGGTCTCGGTTTGAAGTTATCGTCATCGCACTCCATGCAATCAAACTATCTGGCGCACATATAACGCCGCATGCCTATCTAAGTCAAGATAATTTCGAACTGCAATGAAGTGAGTCGACTTCGTCAATCTGTCAACCACTACCCAAATAGAATCATTACCCCTCTGACTCTTCGGTAAGTCTGTCACAAAGTCCATCGTGATGTGCTCCCATTTCCACTCTAGGATCTCGAGAGGTTACAGAAGTCCTCTCGGCTTGCAATGATGTGCCTTCACTTGCTGACATGGTAAGCACTTGGCGACATGCTTGGTGATGTCTGCCTTCATACCAGACCACCAATAGTGTTGATGCAGATTCTAATACATCTTCGTACTGCCAAGATGAATGCTATAACTATTACAATGAGCTTTTGATAAGATCTCCTCTCTAAGCTATGCATCGTCAGGTACACACAATCGTCCTCTAAACCTCAGTGTTCCATCTTCAAAAATCTGAAAGTCAGCATTCCTTTTATCGGTATCTTCTTGTAGAATCTTCTGAACATCCGGATCTGTCGGCTGAAGTGCCTTGATTATGATCTAAAAATCTGGTTCAATTATGAGGGTGGCCATAAGATGCGAACGATGGCCTACCTCAAATTTGAATACTGAATCTCGAGCTCTCTCGAGTAAATTCTACTCTTTTACCAACATATGTGCAACTAAAGACTTTCGACTCAACGCGTTGGCAACCTTATTCACCTTTCCAGGGTGATATAGGATATCATAATCGTAGTCCTTCAGAAGTTCCATCCAGCGACGCTGTCTCATATTCAACTCCTTCTGAGAGGATAAATACTTGAGACTTTGATGGTCGGTGAAGATTTGGAATCTTTTTCAACATAAGTAATGTCTCCAAATCTTCAGAGTGAAAATGATTGCTGTGATTTCTAAGTCATGCGTCGGGTAATTCTATTCGTGAGGTCTCAACTAACGGGAAGTATATGCAACAACCCTACCATGTTACATCAGCACGCAACCCAGTCCTCTAAATGACGCATCACTATAGATCTTGTATTCTCCAAGACTAGATGGAATGGTCAGCACATGTGCGGTAGTCAACTTCTGTTTAAGTTCTTGGAAACTACACTCGCACTTGTCTGTTCACACAAACTTTTCTTCTTTCTTCAAGAGTCGAGTCAATGGCGACGCTAATGCTGAAAATCCTTCCACGAACCTTCTGTAATACCTTGCTAAACCTAGAAAACTTCTGATCTCTATCACTATAGTCGGTCTTGGCCAGTTGATCATCATTTCAATATTGGACAAGTCCATGGAGATTCCTTCACTCGAAATCACGTGACCTAGGAATGCAACACGAGTCAGCCAAAACTCACATTTGCTAAACTTAGTGTACAACTGATGAATCCTCAAGGTCTGAAGTGCCATCCTTAGATGACTCTCATGCTCTTCAGCACTCATCGAATACACCAAAATATCATTGATGAATACGATCACAAATTGATCCATATATTCTTTGAACACTCGGTTCATCAAATCCATGAAAGGAGCTGGAGCGTTTGTCAAACCAAACGGCATCATAGTAAGCTCATAATGACCATATTGAGTACAAAATGCTCCTCCACATGGTGGTGGCGGCGATGGCAAGGAGGAGGAGGTGGAGGAGCCGGAGATCAGCACGCGCTGCTCGAGTCCACTTTGGAAGCCACGAGGTGACCGGGGGAAGACATTCTTCTGCCGCCTCCTCCGAACAGGGGAAACGACAGCGTTTAAGATGCTTTACAAACTGCTGGCCAAAAAAAAGTCGAAACGCACCGTGTCCGCTCGCAGGTGTGGCCTCTAGGCTTGTCTATTTTTTTTTTTTTTTTCTTTTTTTCGATTGAGGAATTGTCGTTCCTTCTTATTTGTGTTAGATCTCTCTTCATGCTGTATAAGACAGAAATGTCATCAGTGCAACGTAGCGACGACCATTGCTTCCCATGAGCGTAGGGAGGAACGTTTGACCCTCGTCGGTCGTCAAAACGGATTGCCACCATCACAAGATGCTCTTACACTTTTAATTGTTCTTTGGGGTAGTATTGGAAGTTTTTACAATATGAAGTCGTTCGACCTTAAGCACACCATTTCTATTATAGAGAGAAGGCATTGAGAACTTCTGCCGGTGGTGGTGGTTGGAGGGGGGTAATTTGGCAGTGGCATCCATTCTACTTGTGCTATCCAAGAATGGTTGTGTTCTTGGCAACTAGGGGTATAGAGCAAGCAATTAGTTGATAGGCTTGAGTGGAGCTCTACTTGTCTTATAGTGGTTTTGAAGCCATCCTACCTCACCCAGGCACATAGAAAGCTACTATAATTCCTTATACAACAGTAGCCCTCACCATAGGCCATGAGTTTGTTTATTTATTTTGTTTTGACTAAAAAAGCAAGTAAATGAATTATTAGAATGAACAAAAATTAGGGGTTAATCTTATTACACTCGAAAGACAATTAGTCAATAATTTTCAATACTACAAATATATATACACATATATATTGGTTGAAAAACTAAAAAATAATTAAGTAATTGAGTCGAAATTTCTTTATATATATCGGTATCGGTCCGGGTAGACAAATGAGTGGTTCCACTTCTAAAATTGGGAATTGGACCAGTATTTGCCGGTTCTAGTAAATTGAAACTGAGAACCGGACTGGTCCCCATGAGAACTATTGATTTGGGTTGGGCCAATCCGGTCGCCTCTGGATGGTTCCTGATTCTTTCACACACCCTTATTTCACGTATTGTCCCACCTAATATCAAGAAATCATAAGGTTTCATGAATTCTTTATCAACTTCACTTTTACTATGCACTTAACATCCCCAAGTTTATTCACTCGTCTTTCAAATATAATATATATATATATATATTGAAGGAGCAAACGGAAAGATTCAATTTAAACTGTAATTGATGAGGTAAGTTGTCCCCATCAGTCTCTCATGAATTATTATTAATTTCATAGAGTCCTGGTCTTTGTTCCACGTCCAATACATTCTCTAATTTTTTATTCAATTTAGTGCATAAACTTTTTAGATTTGATTCAATATCATCCCTCCATTAAATAAACTAACGAAAATTGCTGATATCCGACCTAATATCGATAGTGTGCCATGTGCGATTAAGTGTTCAAGTTGGCATATTCCATGTGTTCATACTCATTCTTCATTTTCAGCACAATCCATTATTTTTATTTATAAAAACTCATCCCGCATTAAGAAACCTCCGCGTCTTCAGCACCACCGCCCATTGCCGCATCGCCCGGCCCGACACTCAAAACCCATCACCGCCACCAAGCCCGGCCTCCAAAAGGCATGGCAAGCACAAGCTCCCCGACCGACACTGCACTTATTTGACGGAGCTAGTGGTCTTAACAGAGAGGGAGAGGGCGCGAATGGGGGATTGATGGCCGATCCGGTGGTGGCGGTGGTCAACTGCGGGGCTGGACGATGGTGGTGGAAGATTGCGGCTTGCGATTGTGAGTGGGTGGTGGAGGACATGTACGCGCAATAAATGGAAGAGAAAAATTACCGAAAATAAAAGAGAGAAAAAGAAGGGAAAAAAAAAAGTCAAGAGGCCTCGATGCTACTCTATAGCCATGTCAGGAAAAAAAAAACACAGGACATGATGCTGCGCTTAATTAGGAGATGACATTATACTCAATTTGAAATGTTCAGGAACTAAAGTCAAATAAAAAAATTCACGGACAACATTAAATAACAAGCAAAAGTTCTAAAACTATGGCATAAAAATGTCAATTTCCATTTAATATTCATCCAATTATGATTTGTTCCCCAGATGAATAGTTCTTGTGTTAAGTGGTGTCTAAGGGTGGCATGACAAAATTTCAAGAACAAAAATTAATTTTTAGCCATAAATTGATTTTTCAATTTCTATTAAAAGTTAAAAATTTTAGCTTTTGATTTTTTTTCAAATCTATTTCTGGAATAGAAATCTGTTTCAGAAAAAGAAAAATTAAACCACCTAAACAATTAAACCACCATTTTCAGTCTTATAATCCCCTCATCCTTAAATCTTGAAAACGCGAAACCTACGTGTGACTGGATGAGACCAGCATCGATGAGAATTAATTGGGATGCTAAAAAGTTCTCGAACACCCCATTATTAGAAAATAAATAAGATGAATAAATAAATAAACCCTATCTCGGTGATGGCGACTGGTGAGAGAAAAAAATGCTTGAAGAATTTAGCCAAAAAAGGACTTTAACCAGCATCGTTGATAATGCTAATGAAGGATAAATCTTGACATAAAGAATGAAAAAGAAAGAGAACTGAAGGCATTGCATATTAACATGATCAAAACATCAGCTTTCACTTCAGTGCCAATCTATGCCACCTAATGTGGTAGATCCCACCCCTTCCCATACTTCACTCTCCCCAACCTCCTCAGTCTCAAAGCCCTCCATGCCACTGTCCCAAAAGCCTCCACCATTTGCATCTGGTAGGAGAGAACATGAAGCAAAAATTTGCCTGAACAAGTTAGTCATGGCCAAACTTCCCCATTTCGCTGGAAAAAAATTTCAATTCCATGAAATAGAACTTCAGAGAAGTAGAACCATCCGGAGATGACATGGTTTTGATGCTTTCTTCATTGGTAGGAGAGTTTAGAGACTTACAGTGGTTATAGAGAGGCCTTCTTTTCTCGTTCAGGCTAATATTCTCTGCCTTCCTTCGCTGCTCGCGACTTGGAGCTTGTCCCAGAACTATGACTCGCTTCAGAGGAGAGACAATTCCACCTTGCAAGTAATACACGGAGTAAGTTATGCTTATATTTCCACCAGTAAGAAGCATACACAGATAGGATCAGGGCATTCTAAGATGTCATCATGTGTACTAAGGTAAGGCTTGCTTGCAACGTTCATTGCATCATGCTTTCAAATATTCATCTGGGTCATTCACCAAGCAATGTCTTGTTTCCAGGAAGTACCGCGTGGCCATGAAAGAGGGAAAAGAAGTGTGAAGTTTACCACATTAGGTTCAAAAATCCAATGGCCATTTCGTTGAAGTTGTATCTTATGATTTCAAAAGCTTAGTAGATTGGCATGATATTTATAGCTAGCATACTGGGCAAACACCGTTGTCGTAAATTCAGAATTCACTTGCCTGTTGAAGATCAGATCAACCAGGCCACTAACAATCGACGATCATGGATGTGAAACCACTGAAAAACCAGAATGAAGCTCTGGTGTTGCTCTTCCAGGAATGTTCTAGTGACCCCCATGACTATGATGTGTCGTTTAAGCTAATTATGTAGCTTTCATGCTCCATTCAAGGTTTTGCATCATACTTTTTCCCTGTGTAGAGGAGCCCTATCTGTCGACAACTGAGGAAACACAGGGCTTAAATGCCCATCATTTTCAGCACGTGCCCAGAAAGAGTTTTTGGTTTGACTGTAATCTCAGATAGGTGGTGAGTTACTTTTATCTAACCAGTCATAGAATTGCCTATTCACTATCTTTCAATGCCCTCTGAAATTATTTATCTTCAAATTCAATCAGCAGAGCTTATTTCACATGGATGCTGATGAATAATAAAAACTAAAGTGACAGTGATTTTATAAGTTATTAATCCTATAGATAAACGTGGAGGCCTTAATGCTAGACTAGACTCATGCTTGAAGAGCCAATTGTAGAGGTAAAGGACCAATCTTTTGCTATCATTTGTTGCATCAGATCACCCAAAAACATAGTGAGAACGATTGACAGTACCGAGGTTTATAGGGTGAGAACTGAGATTAAAGCACCAACCTCCAAAAGGGTTCCGTCTCTTTCTGGACTCCCTCCCTTCATCAACTTCTGCGGAGTCTCCGACCTTACTGGAGCTGGTTGCAACTTTGTGATCTTCTCCACTTTCTTCACATGTAAGCTTGAACTGCTCAAAGACATTACAATCTTCTCCACTTTCTTTACATGTAAGCTTGAACTGCTCAAAGAAAGTGCTATCGACACTGCGCTTATTTTCTGCCAATGCTTTCTTTTTGCAGTCTTGTGAATTGCCCAACTCGCTCGCGTTTCTAGCGCCCAGGAGTGTCGAAAAAGGCTTTACCTTGCCCTGCCAAGGAAAGAGCTTCCCTCTCTCAATCAATTCATTATTCAGGCTACTGAAAATGATCAGCTGGAAAGGAGCATGCATTTGAACCAAATGGGTCTAGCCCAAAGTCAAAATGACCCTACTAAAATGAGTGGGAGAACAATTCATATCCAGACAAACGCCGCATGTTATTCTTGTCTGGTAATTTCTCATGAATAAATTGAGCTATTTCAAAGAAGAAACTGTCCCGGACTAGGCATGCATGCATTTCCCCTGCAAATTAGACACAGAACTTGAAGGAAACAAAGAAAAGGAAAAAGAATCCTCCAGCACACCTAAAAAGACAGACTAGATTATCGCAAGGTGGTGTGATTGGTTTCTACAAGCAACTCAGTCAAAACGAACTTGGGTTCTTGTGACTCATCTGTCGGGGAAACAGAGGGAGTATCTGCAATGTCCACACAGAGATGGTAATGACAGTCCTAGACAATTGATTCATCACTCCCAATAGGGCTTCCCCAAAACCCGGCAGCCTAGTAGAATACTACAGGATTTCAAGATTTTCCTTCACTTTCTCGGCAGCCAAACACAAGGTCGCAGACAGACTGTACCTGAACCGTGCCCGGCGGAGAGGAGGTTCTCTGCAGTTTCCGATCAAGAAACTCAGACAGAGAGACGCGCGTCCAGCCCGCTTTCTGGTCTCCGCTCGCATCCTCCTTGGCGTGCTTGCCTCTGATCCCACGACCCATCAAGAAAGAACCCAGAAAGGGGGACACCCAGAGACATTCATTAACATCAGCAGGCTAGCAATTTCGAAGGATCAAGAAAGAAAGGTAGGTACATGATGGGCTAATCTTACGGGTTCGAAGAACGAAAGAGGGCCGACGACTTGATCGAACGCTGCCCGAACACTTGCAATGCAGAATCTTTGGAGCTCATTTGCGCTTTGGACTAGAATTCTTCGGCAATTTCAATGTTTCTGCCTTTGAGCTCCGTTCTTGGCTTTCCGTTCGCGCTCAGGTTTTATGGCGCCATCAGTTCAAAATAAGGAAATGGAAGAGGGTTTTATGCTATTGGGCCTACCGATCGAAGAATGATGGGCTCGACGATAATCGATTTGAGGTTGTATAGACTGGAACGAAAATACACAGCCAACCAAATTTTTTCAGAATTTTCTTTTTTACGCATCCAAATTAATTGTTGTCGGACAGCAAAAGGAAATTCTTATGGGAATATTTCAGATGAAAAGATAATACATGTAATTAGAAAATTTTAGCTTTAGCACACGGAGGATTTTTAGAAACTCTCGCTGCCAAAATATTCAATGAGCTATATTTGGTGATCATGATAAAAATAAGGACATGATCAAAATCAGGATAATAAAATCATTGATGTTTGATTCCCGATAGGTTAAAACCAAATTAATAAGGATGAAATATGGATTAAAAAATCCCACGTTAAGGGTGAGATAAAATTGAATAAGATTTTTCATGGAATAAAGCTATATGATTATATCCACCCCTTTTTTACCATATAGATAAAATCCGCCTTAATTGTTTTCATATTATATTTGCATAGTTGTCTTTAACCTAGTTATTTTCCTTCTATGATTTTAAATCAAATTTAAACACATTGCCATTTAGAAAATAAAAACTAGTCTCTTCTTTATCATTGTTTTTAGGAAAAAGCCTTCAAAACCTCAAATTAGGACCACTATAACACATTTGTCCTAAAATTCTTTATTCCAAATATCCAAAAAATGTACTAGCGTAACACATTTACCATATGTCAATAATCCGTTAATGATCATCATAAAAAATTTGCCTTCATGGACAACAAAAGGCAAAATTTGTCGACAATGGCGCTTACACAACTATAAAAAACAAAAATGACGTTTTTTTTGCTAAAAAACCGTCCAATCGAATCTTCATGAGGGTAAATGTGTCACATATATACAAATTTGAGATTTTTTATGTCACAATTAAGATTTTAAGATAAATATGTCATAGTAGGTATAGTTTAGTATATTTTATATGGCAATTTTTTTTAGAGTGAACGAGTTACAGTAAATATAATATGGGGTTTTGATTTTTTTTCCCTTGTTCTTATCACAAATTATTTACTCTTCTTCATCTTTCTACCCTAGGAGCTCACATTTTCGAGTGTATTTTTTTTAGACAAAAAAAGTATTTTTTTTATTTCTTTAATTTCATCGATAAAAAAATCAAGGTTTTTTATTTATTTATTTACAATATTAAGAAAGTTGTGTTTTTCATTACTATTGGCAAAGCATTTTAAACAACATGCAAAACATTATAAGAATATCTAGAAGTACATTAAAAATTCAATGGGAAAAGGTCATACATATTAAAGGCATCTTAACATTTTTCGCATAAAACTCCACAAATGATATCAATTTGAATCATCCAAAATGAAGAAAATTTCATTTTCACTTAAAAAAAACTTATTTTGTGCAAAACTTTGATTTAATATAATTTCATGTATTAAAGTTTCACATTGGTGAATAACTATATTTTTATTTTGGAAAAATCTTTCAAGAGGTTCGATCATCTCATTATATGTATATATAAAAGACAATCGATAAAAAAATAATTTAATAGCATTATGCATGACAAAATAAAGTTTATAAACATATAATTATGTTAAAAAATTATTTATGATAATTAAAATCTTCCTAGGTTTTACCTTACAGTTAATATATAAATTTGCTAGATAACACATAATAAAAGTAGATTTCTGGGAATTTTCTCTTTTACAACAAAGCTAACTTGCACATAGTAAAATCTAACAATAATAAAGAAAAAAATAGTGCATTTAATATAAATGAGATATCCACGATAAAGAAAAACAAAACATGTTGTATTATTTATTACGGAAACTAAATTTTAACATAAAAATAAAGAAAAAAAACTAAAAAAGAGGGAAGTAAATAACTTTGGACGGTCACTTTAAATTGGAATTGAATTGGGGAAGTCAATTGAAAATGGGTGAATTTAATTACGCAAAGTGGAAATAGCCCGCCGTCCTCGTTCTCCGCACCTCTCGTGGTGTAATCTGCAGCATCACTCTCTTCGTCAGTCGATCGAGCTCTCAGCTGATACCAGCAGCTCTCCTTAGCCTCGCAAGCCATCTCCAAGATGAGGCCGCCTCAGAGATGTAAGCCTTCGCCATGTCCCTTCTCCCTGCGACTGTGTGGGAAATGGGAAGGTACAGAGGAGCTTAGCTTTGGCTGGCTGCATTTGGAAATTACGTGTCTGTCTATGATCTGTTTTTGCAATCGAGAATGATACCAAGTTTTGATTCTGGATTGCTGCTGTAGAAATTCGTGGCGTACTGATACTGCTTGCGTTCTGTGATTCTTGGTAGTGGAAGAAAAATGTGGGGTTGTTGTTTTCTGCTCCGGGGATGAGCTGGGGTTGTCTTTTTTATTTTTTGAGACATTCTGTCGTGTGAGTCCGTTGCATTTGACAGTCTCTCAGCTGATGGTGAATGATTTTATGCTGCCGTGTCTGCTATGTTTTGGCTTTCAATGTGATATTTTTTCACTCTACCTGGGGACATTAACGTGGTATTCGGGCGCCTATTTTTTGTTTGACAGAATGGTGTCATTTGGTCATTCGCAGGTCGTGGCGGCAGCGGCGGATTTAGGGGGGAAGGGGTGATGGGGGGAGGAAAAGGGAGAGGGTGGTAACAGAGATAGTGCCATGAGAGGGCATGGTGGTGGATGAAGTGCTGGCCGTGGTGGAAGAGTAGGCGTTGGTGGTAGAGACGGAATGAAAGGTGGAAGTAAATGTGGTGGAGCCTCATAGAGATGAGGGGGTGTTCATTGCTAAGGGCAAAGAAGATGCTCTTGTTACAAAGAATACGGTCCCTGGGGAGGCTGTCTACAACGAGAAGAGAATCTCTGTGCAGGTGAATATGTTTTTTCATTCATGTTGCTAGTGATGGCTAGGCATTTTGCACTGATTTAATTGGTTTTCAAATATTTGAACTGATAAACTCCCAATTCATCTCAACATAGAAATTGAAAAATAAAAATGGTTGAACAACTTGCTTATCTAGGATCAACTGGTTTTTTTAGAATTTTACTAATGCTTCTGGGAATGCTAACTTTCTTTTCGCTGCTATCTATACTTATACTACCCCAATTTTATTTGTTAAGGGGGATCTGCGCTAGAGTTGATTCTTTGATATATGTGAGGTTCCCTTTGCCAGCAGTATTAAATAAAAAGTTTTCTACTAGTAAATTTTGTTGCTACAAATGCAATTTTCTACTGTTTAAATCTTCCTGTTTTAGGAGCATAATGTTTTTGACCTCCCTTACATTCTTTGACTGTCATTCTTATGTTAAATTTGAAAGGTTCTTTTCTTTATTGACCTGGAAATGTAACTAAGCTGTATTTCTTTGTATTTTTTCTGTTGTTAGAATGAAGATGGAAGTAAAGTGGAATATAGAGTGTGGAACCCCTTCCGATCAAAGCTGGCAGCTGCCATTCTTGGTGGGGTTGATGAGATATGGATTGTGAGCATCTCTCTTCCTTTTTCTCTGGTGTATCATAGATGCGTAGCTTCTTCCATATCACTGATCATGTTTCATTATTTTCAAATTCAGAAACCTGGTGCTCGGGTTCTCTATCTGGGAGCTGCTTCTGGGACCACAGTATCTCATGTTTCTGACATTGTTGGTCCTGTAGGTCATTTTTTTTTTTGGAAGAATGATTATTTTACCAAATGACTTCTTTAGACGACTGACTTTTTGTCTTCTGTTCCTTTCGGCAGACAGGAGTGGTGTATGCAGTTGAGTTTTCGCATCGCAGCGGAAGGGACTTAGTCAACATGGCAAAGAAGAGAACAAATGTTATTCCTATTATTGAAGATGCTAGACATCCAGCTAAGTACCGTATGTTGGTTGGAATGGTGGATGTAATATTTTCAGATGTTGCTCAGCCAGATCAGGTATTGACTCGTCTTTGCTTATGAAGAAACTGAATATACTCTTATGAAGATCTTCCTGGCCAAAGTTTAGGTCCAGGACTTCATCTTGCCTCTGGACCACCGAAAAGAAAATCCTCTATCATCCATCCTACCTTCATTTCTGCTTGACTCACTGCATGGTTTTGTTATATGTTTGTAGCAACTTCTTTCTCTATTTGGATTTTTCTTCTTTTATGCAGATTTATTTCCTTTTGATCCTTTGGAAGCAGATTCCATGAATTGTCAACTTTTTATTTCTGATAACGCAAATCAATGCAGTTCTTTGCAGCCTTCATTTTTGTTTGCGATATTTTCATGATTAGTTTCATCTTTTCTTTCGTCATGTATTTGTGAGGCTTTGTTTTGTATGGACGGGATGACTTGTTATTTGGGGATTAACTTCTAGGTTTTGTGATTGAACTTCTCTTATATATATATATCATATACTCCTGTAACTACAGTTTTCTTCATTGCTATGTTAAGCGTAACGTTTTGCCCCATAACTGGATTGTGTTTTTGGTTTTCACCAAGAGGGAAACTTATGCACATGAATAATTAACTCAGATTCCCCTTCAAGACAGCATGGGTGATGCAAGCTCGAGTTTTCTGATGCATATCTACTTGGCTCACTCCATAATTTTTTTATTTTTTATTTTTTGTTTTCTCTAATTCTAATTTTGTTTACTTTGTGAGATTGGAGAATATAGTTAAATCTTTTTTTTTATCCTTTTCTTTCCCTTAAAGATAAGTTTATCAAATGCCTTTCTGGCCAGTAAATTCCATGCCTATTCCCGTGCTCGATTATTACAATGCATTTGATGAAATACTCGGATTCCCCTTCAAGACAGTTTGGGCGATGCATTCTCGAGTTTCTGATGCAGGGTTTATAGCCTTTCAAATTGTTTCTGTTGTATGAAGCTTGAGGATTTAAGAAAATCAGGTTTGTCATTCAACTAGTGTACATGAAAATCAGGTTTTACCATCACTATGAGTGACTGCAATGTGCAGCTTCCCAAATTTTTGCATCTGGTTAGGTCCGTGTTCATGTAATTGTCCTTTTGATTAATTCCTGATTTAGGTTACCATTTCAAACTTTGTCGATAGGGCTAACCTTCTCTCCAGATTATAGCATGGTCGTGTACATTATGTTGCCTTTACGGCTTTGAGCTGGGAATCTTAATTTAATAATTACTCAAGCATATGCTAAATTATAAATTCACATGTCTTGTCAGATAGCTCGTGCTCTTATTATTAGGTTTGATCTAGTGCGTGCAATGACATGACTTATTATGAAATGGTGCGATCTGTCTCTCTGATCACCTGAAAGATCTTTCTGTTTGTACATATTATTCAAGTTGCTGTGATAATACTCATGGAAGTCTCTCTGCGTTTGACTGTTTATCAATTGAACGCCTACTATGAAAACACATGCATGACTTGTTGAAGCACTTATTACACTAGACTTAAGCTTTGGGTATTGAAGTGTTCATTATACGTCATAGGGGGAGAAATGCAAGGTCTTTATTCTGTTATTTGGATAACCTTTAGAGTGCTTTACTAGAAGATGTCTCTCGTTAATCCGTGATGTTCAATGATATGTGGTTACATTTCAGGCAAGAATTTTGGCTCTAAATGCATCATATTTTCTCAAGGCTGGAGGTCACTTTGTCATCTCAATTAAGGTATCTCTCTCTCTCTCTCTCTGTGTCTCTCTGTGGACAGATGCGCACTTGATTTTTCTTTGTTCTTTTTCTTGAGACGTAGCTTGTTGGATTAGGACTGCTGGTCACATTCACTTTTCTTTTTCACTTTATAAGTCCTTAGAAGAAGACAAGTAGCTGGCGCAAGTTTTAAAAGCATAGGGGATAAGCTGTGAGATCAGAAATGATCTCATCATATTTGAGGGAGAGTCAAGACCAATCCACTTGGGAAAAAGAAACACCGGAAATGTTACTTCAATGAGAAGAGACAGGAAATCAATACCTTTTGGTTGTCCTTGTTTTTTTGCAGGCAAACTGTATCGATTCTACTGTTCCAACCGAGATAGTTTTTTCCCAGGAAGAGAAGAAGCTGCAGGCAGAGCAGTTCAAGCCTTTTGAGCAAGTTACTCTTGAGCCTTTTGAACGAGACCATGCTTGTGTTGTCAGTGGCTATCGCATGCCAAAGAAACAGAAAGTTGCTCCTGCATCATAAAAAGTCCCAGGCCACCTTGTCTGTTCAATCTTGATGTATGTCTTTATTAGATTGTAAGTTGGAACTTCAATGTATTCAAGGTTCTGGTGGGCTCTTGTAATGGACCAATATTCTGAAATGAGTTCAGATTTTTTCACCTTAAGGCCGGTAATTCAGTTGATAATTTTCATGTCCAATTATCTGAAACGACAATGTACTGCATTGTTTGAATAATCAACTTCTAATCTTTTTGCTTTGACGACATCTAATTGAATGAACTCCACACTTGCATTTCAAATTAATGGATGTTTATCAAAATTTTCCAAAAGGGTTAATGATACTCATAATTTTCTATATATAAAGAACTTATTGATCAGTGTAAAACAAATTGAGAATGCAGAGGATGACCAGGTATGGCAATATTATTAGAGTTTCACAAGGTGTGTAGATGAGGCTAAACATGTCAAGACTTATTCTGTGCAAATCGTGTGATTGATAGATCATAGTAGGCTTGAAGATTCTTAATTTGAAGTTGTACAAAGTGGAACACAATACACAACCCACTAAATTTTCGCAGATTTTTATCTCTTGCATCCAAATAATTTTTATCTCTTGCATCCAAATAAATTGCTTATAGACAGCAAAAAGTAATTCTTATTGGAAAAATTCTAATGAAAAGACAATGCCAAGCACTGTAGAAGTTCTTTGCCAACTGTTTTTAATGAAATATTCATATTTTTACGCATGTTCATGATTAAAAGATACGCAGAATCGAATTGGGCGAGCTCGAAATTCAACTAGATATTTCATAATATAACAGAATGATTACTAAAAATTGTAATGAGGGCCAAGTAGCTCCTTCCTATCCCTACTTGTATAAGCAATCACCAATTGTATCCTCAAGATGCTGTGAATGCATATGTGATTGAAAACATATGTCAACAATTTTCAGTTGGTAAGTGGGCCAAATAAATTGCTGCAAATTATTGCCACACCATCCGCCTAGAGAGTTAATGACACTGTCAATTGAGGCACTTCACAGCTCACGTAAGAGCTCACTCTGATTTCGTGTTCACAAGAATAATTGGAACTTATATCACATGTAACAAAGCAGTTGGTCTGCATGGATAAATTGTTCATAGTGACCGCAGTTACAAATACAATTTCGGGAGCCGGATAGGATTATGTGATTTGCTTCTCTAATTCCTGCTCCGCCCTTGGATGCATTGTACATGAAAAGGTTCACGGAAGAAGGAATGCATGGAGCCGTCGTCAAATTTAAAAAGCTACTTGCAGTTCTTGCAAAGATTGGACCGAAACTCGAGTTTTATTGAATAACAAACGAAGTTGAGTCCTCATTTTGAGCCGTGGCAGGGATCGGGGAACCGTTGCCGTTCCCTAGATCTACTATACTAACATAGCGTGCACCACCCTTTTCTAGGGCTAAGCATGGAAGGAGGAAAAAAACGTACTGAAATTGCAGAAACCGATGCCAAGCACTCCTGAGTTCATATAACCTGGAAGAGACAATTTAAACAAAAGAAGACTCGTTGACTTAAGTCAACAATCGATGACTAATCTTGACTCAGCATGGGAAGGCTTCTGGTGCTCTTTTCTCTCCGGCACTTTCTGAGCAAATGCTTATATGGACCTAATTCACATATTAATCAAGTCAATCACAATTGTGGATAGAACATTTCTTTCTAATCCACTCAGGACGGGGTGGACACACTTGCGCAATAGGTGACTAATTATGCTTTCTATTGTCAATTTCATTTGAAAACGAAAGCAGTAGACAAAATAACATCTATTGATATCTTGAGAATTATCTTCAAATGATAAAAGAGTAATTGAAAAGAAAAATTGCGAAAACTATTTTCTCAAATGGAAACACGATCGATCAAGAATGAAAACATTGGGTTTGAAATCGCAAAATTCTGCCTCAAAAGGCACCTGCAAAGACTACAAACCCTATCTTTCCGAATTGACTATTTCTACTTTCAACATTTGGGTCAAGAAAGAACTTAGAAGATGTGTAATAAAAAGGTATTGACTTGGAATGGAATTGTTAGGGATAAGTACACTAAAAGTTTTAGAACTTGTTACGAAAGTGCAACTGAGTCTTAAAAATTTCAAAAAAGCAAACAAGTCCTAAAACTTGTCATGAAAGTTCAATTGCGTCCTAAAACTTGTTACGAAATTACAATTATTACAAAAGTACAAACGAATTCTAAAACTTTCAAAAATGTTATTAACGGAAGGATTTGATTGAACCAATTTGACAAATTTTAGGATTCGATTGTACTTTTTGAAAGCTCAATTGCATCCTAAAACTTATCACAAAAGTGCATTTTTGTGATTGTGATAAGTTTTATAAGTTAATTATATTTTTTGAAAGTTTTAGGAATCAATTTGATTTCTTTTGCTTGTTTCTTAGAAAAAGGTTGGAATGCTCATACTAGGAGTGCCTATTCCCAGAATGCCATTCCATTCCTTGGCAAAATATAAACAAAATAATTTTACACAAATATTTCTAGTGTAATCTTGATTTTTCCTTACACATTATGATATTTTAGGACATTTTAGACATTTTGATACTATCTTTTCCATCCCAAAATCTTCCACGACACTTGAAAAGATATCATCAGATTTTATCCTCTTCGTTCCTTTGCAACAAACAAACACAAGAATTGCATTTACTTATTCTGTTCATTCATTCTCTTGTTTCATTCTATTTCATTTCGTCGTATCAATTGTAGTGCTATGCTACACAAGATATATACTTTCTTCCTCTCATATGTGATGCATAATCTGCTCACATTGGCATAAATAAATTTGAGATAGAAAAGGGACTAGACTTGATTTTCTTAATTGTTATTGTGCATCCAATTTGGGACTGGTACTCCACTTTTTTGTTGGGAAAATATCAAAAAGCACCATTACTTTTGCCACTAATTTTTCTTTGTGGATGTCAATTTCCACGTCACACTAGTCAACAAGCTCGACGTGGGCGTTGGGCTGCCAAAAAGAGAGGGAGAGAGTTAGGGAAAAAGAAAGACGGAGCACAGGAAGCGAAAAATCATAGATCGGAGTGGGAGGTGTGGTCAAGGGTGGCGGTGGGAGTGATGACGGAGCTCAATAACCAATGGTGGTGTCCATAGGTTAGCAGGCGACGTCCAATGGTGGTGGGTGGTGGTTCGTGGAGAGTAGTGAGCTTTGTGGGTAGGGGGCTTATTGGGGGCTAACATTTCTGTGCTTCGTGTTTTCTGGAAGGGGCGTGGAAAAATTTTTAAAGTGATATTTTTACCAATGATTAATACTATAAAAAAAAACCCTGAATTGATACATGTGTGATAAATTTATCATAAATTAATTTTTTAACTATCAAGAACTTCAAACTGGTACATTTATGACAAATTTATCATCCGTTAGTTTTCGTTAAATTGGACTAATATAACAAAGAACTACAAACCGGTACACTTATGATAAGTAGAGGATAAAACCCTAAACTGGTATACACCTGTCAACTATTATGTGTCATCTAACTCAACAATTTTGACGATAAAATTTAACAAAACTAACGGATGATAAATTTGTTGGAATTTTTTATGATAAAAAAAATTAGTTTTGGGGTATATTTATGGTAGGTGTACTGTTTTGGGAATTTTCATGGTGTTAACATTTTTAAAAATAGAAGATGAAAAGTGGCAAAAGAGGAAATTTAGTATTTTCTCTCCATTATTATAGGTTTTTCTCACTAGGGGTCCGCGCAAGTGGTTAAGGTAAGATTTCGCAACAGTAAGAGCCATCCATACTCTAGAATTTTGTTATTAACGTGCTGGGTTCTATCAACCTCATGTACCTTTGTCCACTTTCTGTGTCTTACTGTCTCTACTTTAGCAACAAAAATTTGAGATTTATATTTCCCTAGATTGTTTTGACAATAGTCGCCAATCCTATTATGGGAGAAATGGCCAGGAAGTGAACAGTACTCGATGACATAGGAGGAGGGATGCAAACCTATCTAGCAAGGAAAATCATTCTGGTTCTTTGAGAGGTGGCGACCGCTTTCAAGGATCAAATAGACTGGGCAAAGGGAAAACTCTGAGTCATTGAGACGAGGGCAAAAGGGCCCGAAAAATAGGTTTTTGTCGGAGATATGATTGACATTGTTCAGGATACAACTGAAGATACCGATTGTAATTACGGACTAATTGATTCAGTCAACCCGTGATTGGTTTGGTAAAATGGGAAGATGTAATCTATATTCCTTTCCTATTTTTTGTATTTCTTTCTAGCACTATGAATAGACCAATACACATGTATACAAAGCATATCAATATAATACATCAAAATTCCTTCAATTCCTTTTTGTCAGTTTTGCTCCCCTTCACAACATGAAGAACAAATAAGGATCAGAACTAGATCGGGAAAATTGTCCAAAAAGTTATAAACCTATTACACTTTTGTCAATTTAGTCCTAAACATTTTAATTTTATCAATCCAGTCCTAAACCATTTCACTTCTTGGCAATTGAGTTCATCCAACCAATTTTAGTCGAGAAATGCTGACATGGATGCTGTGGTGCCAACTAGGACCCCACTGCTCTAACGTGAACAAATTTTAATAGTATTTTAATATTTTAAATATTTAATATATTTTTTTCCTTTTTGGCTATTTTCTTTTCCTTTTGCCAATGTTTGGCCATGGCCCACAAGTGACGGCTGGCCACTAGCCATGGCCAGCCGGCTAGGCTCACTCGCCATAGGCGAGGCCTGATCGGGTAAGCGTGAGCCCTGGCAAGGGGAGCCCTCACCCAAGCGTAGCTTAATGAGGGTCAGCCTTCCCCAAGCACAGCCCGAGGAGGATCGACCTTGCCCAAGCCAGATTTGGCAAGGTTGGCCCTCGCCTAAGCTAGGGCAGCCTCGCTAGGCATCGGTTGGGCAATGACGACGCCGGGCGAGGCTGACACTTGCTTAGGAGAGGGCGAGCCCCTGCAAGGGCTCCCCTTGCCTGGTGTCGTTGGTTGCCTAGCCTGGGTGAGGACTCCCCTCACTGGGGCTCACCCTTGCCTTGCTGGGCCTCACCTGTGGCGGGCTAGGCCAGCCGACTAGTTGTGGCCGATCGCCGAGAAAAGAAGAAAGCTGAAAAGAAAAAAGAAAAAAATAACAAAAATTCAAAAAAATTATTAAAATTATCCACGTTAGCGCTAGCGGTCTTACGTGTGGTACCGTTAGCATCTACATCAGCATTTTCCAGCCAAAATTGACTAGGTAGACTCAATTGATAAGAAGTGAAAATGTTTAAGATTGAATTAGAAAAATTAAAAGATTTAGGACTGAATTAATAAAAGTGTAATGCGTTTAGGAATTTTTGGACAATTTTCCCGAACTAGACCGCCCACAGTAGTTCTAAATGTAGGTCTCATGTGGGCTCCACAAAATCCAACAACTATAACTGCAAGGGATTCACAGACCTCGGTTCAAGCAAGAATTTCATCAATTGACCGCTAGTTCTATTAGGCAAAAAAAAGAAAACTTATTAAGATTTCGAAAATAATAATCATCATATGATGAAAGAGGAATTGAAAAGAATATTTGTTTCAACTGTTTTGTGTAATGAAAAAAAGACAGATCGAAAATGAAAACATGTGCCTCGAAAACGAAAAATTTCGTCTGAAAAGGCATCTTCAAATATCACAAACTCTATCTTTTCAATCCGACTATTTCTATTTTCTACGTAGGGAACTAAAAATAAAAAAACTTATAGCACGCATGGTGGAAATGGAGAGGTTAATCGCTCTACATTTGCCCAATTAAGTTGTTAATTGGATTGGAGATTGTGAATAAGCTTTAGGGACTTGTTCCCACAAAAATGCTGCTAGCTCTATTGCTAACGAGGAGCATCAATAAACCAATATCAAGATATATCTAGGAAGATTGTCTAAAAAGTCTTAAAATATTGTACTAGTGCCGGTGAGGGTCAACTGGCAACACTCAATGGCCCAATGGCCAACCATTGCTAAGGCACATTAGCACTGGCCGTGTCACATAAGGCTCAACGTTCACGTTAGTGATGTTCGGTCAAAATTGATTTGATAGATTCAATTGACAAAATTGAAAGGTTTAGGGTTAAATTGGTAAAAGTAAAATATGTTTAAAACTTCTTAGACAATTTTCCCAGCTTAGAGATTGGAGAGATCGATGTGAAAGAAACATGTAGTTTCGAAAGAGTAATAGATTTTTCGAGAACTAGTAATATTAGTTTGTTTTGGAAGGAAAATAAATTAAATTTAGGAGATGAAATTGAAAGTGACCGAAGAATTCTTTTGATGAGACAGATGGTTTTCTACATGTCATAGTGTGGAGCGGAAGAGTTACATCTGACCAAATGTAGTTTAAGGGAGGTAAAAGGCAAAATATCCTTTAGAGCTTGTATACTGGTGGACCAAGAAGTTTATTAAACCAATCTCATCTTTTCTCCTACCTTCAGTAAAATATCTGACAGACAAAATCAAGACATTAAGGGTCTGCATGAGAACATTTCTATTCCTAAGAATTTCTGTTGTTTTGTTCCCCGAAACAAAAAAAGAACAGAAACCCGTTTGGTAACGCCAAGTTGTTTTTCTATTCCTCGGAATAGAAAAGTTAGCTCAGGAATAGAAACGAGAAACAAAAAAAAATTGCTTCTTGTCCCGGGAACAATTTCTAGAAATAAGCAAATTTTCTTTTTTATTTTTGTTTTATTTCTCTCTTGACGCGACCACCTCCAACCGCCCGGAGCCACCACCGACCGCCGCCCGCCGCCGTCGCCGCCGTCGACGATCCATGAGCAAGAATAAAAAAGAATAAATACAAAAAAGAATCGTTGCGTTACCAAACACATTTCTATTCTTTTTCTATTCCAAGAGTAGAAATTTTGTGTAGTTACCAAATGGGTTTTTTTACTCAGAAATTGTTCCCCGAAATAGAAATAAAAAAGAACTATTTCTGAAAAAAAAAAACTCTTCCCCAGCCAAGAAATGTTGTCATGCGCACCCTAACAGCTCTACTTTTGAAGTTGACATTTAAAAATTTTTAAAGTGTGTTGTTGCGTTAAATTTCAATCATAAAATATTCTTAAGAATGCAGCTTTAGGTTTAGATGTGGTTTTCGTCAAGCTAGTATATAAAGCCTCAACATATGGCACATAAGCCCTGTACAAAGAAAATTATCCAAAAAGTTCCAAAGCAATTATATGGCGGTTAATTCAGTCCTAAACCTCTTAATTGTGCCAATATTTTTAAAATGAAATTGTGCTAATTTAGTCTTAAACTTTTTGACGATTTGCCAATTTAGTTTCAATCATTTTAACAAATTCCCAATGTAGTTCTTCTAGTTAATTTTGGTTGAAAATCGCTGACGAGATGTCCAGTCAATATCAACTGTTCTATGTGGTGTGGCCAATGCCGACATAGACAACTTTTTATTTTTAAAAAGTATTATGAATTTTATTACTTTCTTTTATAATTTAATTTTTACTTTTCTTTTCTTCTTCATTGTGCCAGCAAAGGCCACAAAGTCCTTGTGGGCCACAGCAAGGGCGTCACGGCCCTCCCTTGCCCTTGCTGTGGCTAGCAAAGGCTTAGGCGAGGGCCGCAACCCTCCTTCACGGTTGTAAAGGGCCTTGCGACCCTCGCTAGGGGCTAGCGTGGGTCACTAGCCCTAAACCCAAGGGTTGGTGGAGGTTGCCCCTCGGCCAATGGCCGGTGGCCATGCCAGCACGTCAAAGGAAAAACGAAAAAAATGAAAGAAAAAAAGAAAAAAAATTGAAAAACTTAGAATTTTTTATAAAAAATAAAAAAAAAATTGCCACGTTAGCGCTAATGCCAGCCATGCCACGTAGAATAGTTAATGCTGACTGGATTGCCACATTGGCAATTTATGATCAAAATAGCCAAAAAGACTACTTTGGCAATTCGTTAAAAGGTTTAGGAACAACTTGGCAAAAACTTAAAAGATTTAGGCTTGACTTGGCACAATTGAAAGGTTTAGGACTGAATTGGCAAATTGTTAAAATATTTATTATTAAATTGGCACAATTTAAAGGTTTATGATTGAACTGACTACCACACAAACAATTTAAAGGTTCAAATTTTTTGAGATGGAACTTTCTTGGTAACAAAAAATAGGTTTAGAATTTTTTGGACAATTTTCCTGACCTACAAAAGTTCTTCGAGTCCAACAATTGTTTGTTACCAAGAAAATTCCATCTCCAAAAATTTGGACCGAAGCAAACAACATATGGAACTAGAATAACATACAAGTCAACACATGCAAGAATTAGAGTTTTGAATAAGAAAAAGTTTTGCTTTCATAATATCACTATGGTCATCCTCTTAGACAGCTGACCATCAAATGATAAGAAAAGTTGGCAGAGTGGAACACTATTGTTCCTCCACGCTTCACAAATATACACTAGAAAGACTTTGAGAAATCATTTTGCCGAATTCGAAATGAATATCTAACAAGTGGAACATATTAAAACACCCAATAAAGCCTTGCCTCGTCACTTTGTAAAGCAATTTCACAAGTAAAATAGTCCTTACATCCGCAGCATTCACAAAAAGGGAGCACGTTAACAAAAGACAATTGCATAAGTTGAGTTGACAAATGCCTTGATAGACGAGGAGGAATCCTATGATGCCGGTCCCATAAAGCGTCCGCCCTCTCCATTAACATTGTTGGACATCTGAAGTTCATACATGAAGAGAATAAGACAGGTCGAGAAATACAACATGCGAGTATGTTGCGTCAACTTTAATGGTATATGCACCTTTGGTAAGACTTCGGCATCTCAATGTTTGCTTTCGAACTTGAGCTACATGGCGATTTATGGCTATTGCAGTAGAAGGCTGATGAACTTGACGAAAGAGAGCAGTGATTAAATGAGCTTCTGAAGTATTCTGACACATTCAACACCGAAAAGTTGAACATTGACAGGTAACACATCTTACCTTGAAGACGCTTCTGCAGCGAGCGAAGGATATATTGGTGAATCAGGTTAGACAAACCAATATTGTCGAGGCATACATCCCTTTGGTTAATACAGTATAATCAGATCTCACGTTTTAGTAATTTATGCGATAACGTGGTAGTTCGATATTGTCATTTGAATTAAATATCAACAACGAGGGGTACCCACCACTGGGCAGCGCAGCTGGTTGAGCTCTACTACCTCAGAGCCGAGGAAATGAGTTCGAATCTCCGCATTGTCAATACGTCTTAAATGGGGGGCCATGGTGGTGGGGTCATGTGCTAACTTCCCTTCACGGTATTGACGCTTTGTCCGAGGTGCATCGTGCACTGTACGAGCCGTGGGTTGCCGATTAGCGTAAGCGAAAGGCGGGTGTGACATCCCGACTTTTCCAATTTTATTTTTAGTAAATTGAGACGAGCATTTCATCTGCATGCATATAGTTCCTTTCCTTGAGTTGGCCACTCATGTGAAAACCAGTCTATCAGGTGAAGCCGGTAAGAGATTCTAATGCATCAGACTCGAGAATTTGACCAGGAAACGACCTTTCGACCGAGCTAATCTGCAAGGGTCATTATAGCACAGTTAAAAATCGATTAGAAGCTAGAGATAGGTTGGCTCGACAGAGGCATGTGATCGGGTGTGGGTGATTCCACCAGATCACACTATTCTTGTCGGTCGACACTAGACCGACTTTTCTGTCGATTGGGCCCCCTGTGTCCGTATTTGAAACCTTGAGATTTTCACGACAACCGAGGGTCGCCAATGTGTCAAAGATGTACATTGTGGCTTGAGATTGATCAACCACGGGTCGAATGCATAGAAATTTCTAAAAGCTAACCGATAGGTCAGGACGCGCTAATATCGTGCTAGAGTGAAATTAACCGTGAAATTGTGACTGAATTAAGAAATTGGAAGTCCTGGGGTGTCACATACCTTATGAGGAACATGTATTAATTTTATGGATTTTAATTGGGCTCAATTGGAAGAGAATTGATTGGAATTGAGAAATTTAAGGTACGAGATTTTATGCCTCGGCGGAAAATGAAATTGAACCTATTGGACTAAGGTTTTGGGAGGTTGAAGTTAGTGGAAGATGATGTCATCTTAGGTCATGTGGGCCATTTTGTTGGATTAAAGAAAGAAAGAAAGAAAAAAAAGAAAATGGCCCCCCCTTCTCTCTCTCCTTCCTCTTTCTTCTTCTTCTTCTTCCCCGTTGGTTTTCCTCCTCCATTTTTCTGCCCCTTGCTGCTTGGAAACCAGCAACCGGAGGAGCCTTGGAAGGGGACCAGCTCGCCGTTGCAGCTCCGCCGGAGGGGGGGTCGCCGCTCGCCGTCGCGCCTGATTGCCGTCGCCGTCCATCGCCGCGCCGTGGCGCCCGCGCGCCGCTCCGCCTCGCCGTCGCGCCGCCCCTCCGTCCGCCCCCTTCGCCGCTCCACCTCGCTGGAGGCTCGCCGAGGCCAGCCGCTAGCTCGCCGCCGCCCTCCTCCGCCGTCCCGTGCACGAGCCGCCCCCAATCCCCCTCCGTTCGGCCATGGACGGGGCTTGAAGTACCAGCCCAGATCTGGAACTTCGGGGCCCGTTTTGGCCGGCTTCCCGACCCCGATTGCTTGGCCCGCCTTGAAGAAAGTTGATCCTCGCGTCGGCCCCGTCGTTTTGGCGTGCTCGGCTCGCTAATCCGGTGAGTTTAGCTCACTAAATCTTGATTAGAGGGTTAATGATGCTCTAAGTGTGCTTAACCTAAGTTGATTGTGTTTAGGTGGTTAGTTTAGTTTATTTAAGTGTGATTTGGATTAAGAGATTTAATTAGTTTTAAGTATGTTTAGTTTAAGGTTAAGTAGGTTTATTTAATATAAGCCTTGATGTGACTTAAATGGTTTTATTTTGATTTATTTTTATGTTTCGAAATTCTGGAAAATGGAATAATATATTATACTCCGAAAATCATTAAAATATTATTATTTATTATTAAAAAAAAACTCGAAAAATTATTTTTGACCCCAATTGCTTAGAATTTCGTGCCGATCGTCGTTGTGCTCTTAGAATTTGAATTTGATGAATGGATGTGGCAAATTGAGTGTTGATTATTATTTATAAAAAAAAAAAAAGCTCGAAAAATTATTTTTTGACCTCAATTGCTTAGAATTTCATGCTGATCGTTGCCGTGCATTTAGAATTTGAATTTGATGAATGGATGTGGCAAATTGAGTGTTGATTGTGATAAATAGGGTTTTTAGCCATAAAAACCCAAGTATTGGATTTTGATGCATAAATTTGATTGTTAAGGTTTACTATTGAAATTGGAGTATGTGAATGAGTTGTGGAATGTCCGGAAATCAATAATGATTCGTCGTGTGCTGGTTGTTAGACTCGGTCGTAGTAGTGGCTAGGCCAACTGGATATGTTCTCTTGTGAATTGCCGTCATTGAGTGACGTGGCTCGGGTCGCAGTAGAGGCTAGGCCAACTGGATCCATGCTCCTTCGGGAATGCCGTCGACGTAGTGACGAAGCCGCGCTCCATGGGGGGGAGGCGATGCCTGACATGAGTGTCAATAGATAGCTGAATTGCGAGTAGGCTATGCCCTTATGTGGCAGTGAATAAATGGAATGTGTGTTGAGTGCGATTGTGACTTATATGAAAATGATGTCGTTCCAATTATTTAAATTCTTATTATTACCTGAGATTGTGTGATATAAATTGTGCTAACCTGCAGGAAAGGAATTAAGACGAGGTAAGTCTTCTGTGTGAGGTGGCTAGGCCACCTTGGGTGTATTTGCTTTCTAATAGGGGTTTAGGGGGTTGAACTTGCTGAGACGATGTCTCACCCCGTTGTGGGCCAAAATTTTTCAGGACCGTAGATGGAGGAATCGCCGCCTCTGGAGACTGTCCAGTCTGAAGTGGGATCGAAGAACGAGTCCGACTCGTAGTCTTAGGACCGTTTATTCTTTTGGTGGATTGATCCCTTTTTGTGAACTGGCCCCTTTTTGGTATATATGTAAACCTTGGGAGGTTCTTTGTTTATGGAAGTGTGTATGTTTATGATTGTAATTATTTCCTGCCTTCCTATCTCGTGAGTTTTTGTCAGGGGTTAGATAACACGTTCCGCATGTGCATAATGAATTAATTGGGTCGGCGACACTACCTGGGAATGTCGCATTTGTATGTCCATGGTGGGATGTTCACGTGTCTCGGGGTTCAGGGGGTGACATCCCCGTTTAAGTGGTATCAAAGCATGGTTTGTGTATGGAGTGATAAGGAGCGAAGGTGTCATGGGATAGTTGGTAGGAAGGACTTTTAATATTGCTGGTGCATGTGATTGATAGTTGCTTGTTAACTTGTTGGTGAGGTCACTCAGATTCTAATGTGATATTGGAATTTGCAAATAGGTATCTATATTGAGCTTGTAGTATGAGTGACCGAGAACCGAGAGCTGCTAGGAAGAGAGCAGCAAGCCCCGTGTTTCGGGGTGGGCCATCGATGAGAATCGATGCCCGTGGTGCCCTTGGGAGAGCACCGGCTGAGGCCAGCGCGAGTGGTGCAGCATCGCCTTCAGTTGATGCTGGGGTAGAAACCCCCGAGGATCTGAGGTTAGCTGGGATCATGAGGATGCTGGAGATGATGGGTGACAGGATGGATCAGCAGGCCGCCGCTACCGCCGCCGCTGTTAATGCCGCCAACGCCGCCAATGCATTCGCCGCCGCCCACCCGCCGCACCGGTTGATGAGCCCGAGGTAGCACCTGATGAAGTTCCACCTTGGGAACGTGGCCACTGGGAGGCCTATGCATAAGTTGGTGGAGCAGTTCCTGAAGTTGGATCCGCCGATGTTCATGGGAGTGGGAGATCCCGATCCCGAAGCTGCAGCACTATGGGTTCAGGAGTTGGAGAATGCCTTTGACCTGCTGATGTGCACCGAGATAGAGAAGGTTGTTACGGCAGCCTATCGGTTGAAGGGGATTGAAGGGGTATTGGTGGAAGACTACCAAAGGGATAGCGTTCCCTCGGAGGCGTGGTTCGAGTGGAACGCCTTTCTCGAGGTCTTCTTAGACAAGTACTTTCCACCAGCCAAGGAGTGTGCCGGTGGAGGTGAAGATGGCGGAGTTCCATAAAATTCGCGCCTACATCGCCAAGGTACCATGACTAGGAACTTAAACCTTCGACTCTTCAACTGCATTGATCGAACTTGCATTATGAAGCGAAGTTCGCCGAGCTTTAGTCCCAAAATTCGAGCTCATGACCCCCGATTTAGTTCGGAGACCGTACCACAAAATAAGACCGAGCTCGAAGGTTTAGAGATGGGCTCCAATAGGAGGTGAAGAGCTTGGTGGTGCCATGTCGCGACCCAATTTTTCGGGTTTGCCACCTAAAACTAGGTTGATGGACTACTAAGCCTTTAAGCTTAGCTCGGGCTCTCCCAAGCCCATACCAAATCGCGACTTAGGGATTTTGACATGCAAAAGCTTATTATCTAGGAGTCGCCACTAATCAGTTTAGGGTAGGTCGATTAGACACCTAAGTAAAATAACGGGAGGATTATCTTACTTCTACGAACCAGAGATTTTGGGTACGGGGACTTGGTTACACTAGACTATCCTAGTGCCCTTTCGGTACCACCATTTCTTTTTAATTTTAAAAATGTTTTGCGAGGCAGCTTGATTTGATTTTAATTGAGCTTCCTAACATGTGAAGTGATCATACATGTGCGCATACCACCAATTTAACACATCAAGAAAGCAATTAAATAACGCAAAAACATACCTTAAAGCAATGAAAGCATCTACAATGTTAAATCAGAATTCACATCAACAATCCTAGATATGATTCCTAATTAACAAGCAATTTCAGTTTTTTTTTGTTTTCACTTTATTTAATGAAAATCATGCGATGCATGCTAATAATATAATATGACATGACGACATGACCTAAACTATATGACATGAAGAAATGCAATAATTAAATGCAATCTAAATGATCTAATTATAATGACATGCAATGCGATGCAATGACATAACAAATTATTTAAACTAAAATGACATGCCTCATGCAATTTAATATGCAAGCTATATGTCACGTGACATTTATTAAATGACTTAGTCTAATGACAAGAAAGTTCTAATTAAATGAACTTAAATAAACTAAATGACGTGCATTTGATGTTTCTACTTTTAAAAATGCAATCTATCCTAAAAATTGAAATTAACTTATGCAAAGACAAATTTTGTATTTTCTTTCATGAAATTCGAATGCAAAAATGATCTAGCTAGATTAAAATTCTATCTAATTTAAACTAAGGATTAAGTCATATTAAATCCTAATTTAAACTAAGACATTATCTTAATCTAACATGCAATTTATCTAAAAAGATGATCTAAATTAAAGATGAAACATGCAATTCTAACCTAATATGCGCAATGATTTTTTTTGCTTTTCTTTATGAAATTCGAAATTAAAACTAACACATAATTAAACGTGCAATTCGAATAAAAAAAAAAAAAAAAAACTAACAACCTACATGAATGCATTTTTTGTTTTTATATTTTCTAAATTCGAAATAAAATCCCTATTCTAGATATGCAAAATAACAAGAAATATTCTAGAACCAATTGAAATCCTAATTCAAATATATTTTTGATTTTTCTTAGTGATTTTCTAAAACAAACATTAAATCTAACAAGCAAGATATTCAACAAAATAAAGGATTAAAATAAACGAAAAAATAACCTGTTATCTCACGAGTCAAATTAACGATTACTTTTAACCCCGAACATCACGACAAGAAATCAAAATAATTAAAAATCTAATCCGAAATCTTACGGATCAAATTAATAATTAAATTAATTCAACAATTGATATACCATAAACAAACCCCAAAAATTATCATAATTAAAAAAATGACCCGACGTCTTACGGGTCAAATTAAATAATTACAATAACATTAGGGACAATTCCTATGGATAATGCCTATAAGAATTATAACCTAAAAAAAACTTCACAATATTTGACTTAAACAATAATAATGAAACTAACTAAAAGTAAAATAAAATGACATAAAAAAAATAAAAGAAAAAGAAAAACAACCTAAGGAAAATTGGGGCAACCAATTCGTTGGTCCGGCAAGGGGGGTTTAGGTCGCCGGCGTTCGAGCTCCGGCGAGGTGGTGTGCGTGCATGGCGCGGTTGCGGACGGAGGTGGTGCAGGGGCTGCACGGCGGTCTCTTGGCTGTCTTCGGGGCTCCTGGACACGAGAGCAGCAACGACGGAGCGACGATTCGGCGGTGGTGCGGCTCGGGGTCGAGCAGCGCAGAGGCGGAGGTGGAGGCGAGTCGGCGCGGGATAGAGCTGGGTGTCGCTCGGGGCTCCGGTGCAGCGGATTCGTCAGTGAGCGGACCGGCAGCAAGCTCGTGGGGCAGTGGGTGGATCGCGGAGCTCGCGAGCAGACGAATGGGGAGAGCGGCTCAGCTGTGGGCGGCTCGCGCGGTGGCTTCGTGGGCGATGGAGGAGTCGCTGTAGAGGTTGCGACTCGCCGCTCGGGCGGAGGGAGGCGGATCGGGGTGCTCCTGCGCGGGTGGAAGTGCTGAGTTGAAGGCGAGGCGGATCGGGCGAGGGGCTGAGTTGGGCGTCGCTCAGGGGGATCTGCGAGGCGGAGGCTCGGGTCTGGAAGCGAGCGTCAGGGCGTCGGACGGGCGGAGGCAGGCGGTCTTCAGGTCTTCGTCGTCGGGCGATGATCGGAGCTGAGGCGCGGCGGCAGTGGGCGGAGGTGTGCCCGGTGGAGCAAAATTACAGCAAAGGAAAAAGACACCTTTGGAGAAGATGAACAGTAGGGGTCAAATCACCCCTACTATTCCACTTTTACTTTTGCTTTGTGCCTCTTTCAACGCACGGATGGCTTCCCTCTTTCTCTTCCTTCTTTTGCTTTTTCCTTTTTCGCTTTGATTCAAAAGAAGACCCAGCGAACCCCTAAAACCGAACCCTACGTACACCTTTTATAGCCAAACAAAAAAAATGTGATCTTAACAAAATATTTCAAAAATTCCTTATATCCTCCGAATCACAAAAATCCTTATCTCAATATTTTCAAAAATTTTATCACCTAAAGACTAAAGATAAGACTTCAACCCGATTCTCTTAAATTCGAAAAACCACCGCAATATCAAATCTCGATTTAGGTAATTTTTGTCATTAAAAGAAAACGGGCTCGGGTCAATTTTGCTCGTTTCATGGGATTAGTCCGGCCTGTTAATTTAAATTCAAAAATTTAATTCGAAGCCATTGACCACCGGTCCTAAAAAAATGAAAATGCAAAACATGTAAATTAAAAAATAAACGCACCTAAAATTAATGCTATGCAAATGAATTAAAAATGACTATCAGGAACGGATTATAAAATAAACCCCTAATGACTAAATGGGCCGTAAAAATTTAGGTGTCAACATGCCACTAGATCTAAGGGAGTACAATGCCATTTACAGGCGGGCCCAGCTGATTGAGAAGAACCAGAATGAGAGAGCCGCCACATCTGGGTCGCGGTTTAATTCGAATAGGGATGGTAATCGGTTTGGGAAGAGACCGATGTCTGGAGGAAGATACCCTGTTCCACCCAACAGGTAGGGTGGGATAGGAAAGCCAACGCCGAGACCGAATGGCGTGTGTCGTCTATGCGGAAGACGACATGGTACAGCCCCGTGCCCTCCTAGGACGGGTGCTTGTTATGAGTGTGGCTAGCAGGGTCACATCGCGAGGTTTTGTCCCAGGAGACAGATGGGATAGCATCAGTTGCCGCCGCCGCCACCGTCGGGTCAGAACAGAGGAGCCGCGCCGCAGATGATGCCGCAGGGTGGATTGACCCGACCTCCAGCTCAGGGAAGGGTGTATGCTATCACCAGAGGACAGGCGGAGGATGCGCCTAATGTGATCACGGGTACGGTCTTGCTGAACGACCAACCTGCCTATGCTTTATTTGATCCTGGAGCTACCCATTCGTTTATAGCTGAAAGATATGTTAAGTTGGTAGAATTAATTCCTGAGTTGTTGGAGTCGGTGATTAGCATATCTACGTCGTTGAAAAGTAAAGTGTTAGCTTCAGTAGGTTGTCTTGGTTGCAAGTTAGTGATTGGTGAGCGAGAGGGGAGGATAGACTTGATAGTCCTGGCCATGTATGATTTTGATGTGATAATTGGCATGGATTGGCTCACCAAGCAACGAGCTAAGTTGGACTGTTATCACAAGGCGATTCAGTTTAACCCGTTAGGGGGTGAGAGCTTTGAATTTATTGGGAGTCGAGGAGGACCATCGATTTCCTTGATTTCATCGCTCGAGGCGACTCGTTTGCTAGACGGGGGTTGCCAAGGTTACCTAGCGACTGTCGTGGATACGACAGTTGAGGAATTAAAGATAGAAGATATCGCAGTGGTGCAAGAGTTCCCAGACGTGTTCCCGAAAGAGTTACCGGGTTTGCCACCAGAAAAGGAGGTAGAGTTTGTGATTGAGTTAGCTCCGGGACCCGAGCCGATCTCCAAAGCTCCTTACCGGATGGCCTTGTCAGAACTTAAAGAGCTGAAGGTGCAGATGCAGGAGTTGCTGGATAAGGGGTTCATTCGTCCTAGTGCATCACCGTGGGGAGCACCAGTTCTGTTCGTGAAGAAGAAGGATGGTTCATTGCGCCTATGCATCGATTATCGACAACCCAATCAAGTGACAATCAAGAACAAGTATCCGTTGCCAAGGATTGACGATTTGTTTGATCAGCTTCAAGGAGCGTCGATATTTTCTAAGATCGACTTGAGGACAGGGTATCATCAGTTGAGGATCAGGAAGGAAGATATACCGAAGTCGGCGTTTCGCACTCGATACGGTCACTATGAGTTCACTGTGATGCCGTTTGGGTTGACGAACGCCCCAGCTGCTTTCATGGACCTGATGAACCATGTGTTCGGGAGTACTTGGATCGCCTTGTAATTGTTTTCATCGATGACATCCTAGTATATTCGAAGAGTACCGAGGATCATGAAAGGCACTTAAGGGTGGTACTTCAGACTTTGAGAGATCATGAGCTGTACGCCAAATTCAGTAAGTGCGAGTTTTGGCTAACTCGTGTGGCTTTCCTAGGTCACGTCATATCCGGGGAAGGAATCTCAGTGGATCCAACCAAGATTGAAGCAGTAATTAACTGGCCGAGACCGACTACAGTGACAGAGATCATAAGCTTTTTGGGTTTAGCCGGGTATTACAGACGGTTCGTAGAGGGGTTTTCAGTGTTGGCATCGCCATTGACAAAACTGCTAAAGAAGGAAGAGAAGTTTGTGTGGACAGATAAGTGCGAGAGTAGTTTCCAAGAGCTTAAGCAGAAGCTGACTACCGCACTTGTGCTTACTATTCCATCTGGTCCAGGAGGATTCGAGATCTACAGTGATGCATCGTTTAGAGGACTGGGTTGCGTGTTGATGCAGCATGGCAAGGTTGTTGCATATGCGTCTCGTCAGTTGAGAACTCATGAGTTGAATTATCCGACGCATGACTTAGAACTCGCAGCAATCATCTTTGCCTTGAAAATTTGGAGGCATTACTTGTGTGGAGAAAGATTCCAGATCTTCACTGATCATCAGAGTCTCAAGTACCTGTTCTCCCAGAAGGAGTTGAATATGAGACAACGCCGATGGATGGAGCTCCTGAAGGACTACGACTGTGAGATTTTGTATCACCCTGGGAAGGCGAACAAGGTCGCCGATGCACTAAGTAGGAAGTCTTTAGTTGCACAGTTGGTACTTAAGGAGTGGAACCTACTTGAGAGAGCGCGAGATTCAGGCTTCAAATTTGAGGTAGGCCACCTTTCAAATCTTATGGCCACCCTCAGAATTGAGCCGGAAGTGCAGGTCAGAATCAGAATGCTTCAACAGACAGATCCAGATGTACAGAAAATCCTGCAGGAAGATATAGAGAAAAGGAAAGTTGACTTTCAGATTTCTAAAGATGGAACATTGAGGTTCCGAGGACGATTGGTTGTGCCTGATGATGTGGAGCTCAGGGAGGACATCTTATCAGAAGCGCATAGTAGCAGTTACAGTATTCATCCTGGTAGTACCAAGATGTATCAGAATCTGCGTCAACACTATTGGTGGTCAGGTATGAAGGCGGACATCGCCAAGCATGTGGCCAAGTGTTTGACATGTCAGCAAGTCAAAGCTCAGCATTGTAAACCAGGAGGACTTCTGCAACCTCTCAAGATTCTCGAGTGGAAATGGGAGCACATCACGATGGACTTTGTGACGGGTTTACCGAGGAGTCAGAGAGGAAATGATTCGATTTGGGTAGTGGTCGATAGGTTGACAAAGTCGGCTCACTTCATTGCAGTGCGAAAGGACTTGAGTTTGGATAGACATGCAGATCTGTATGTACGCCATATAGTTCGTATGCATGGAGTGCCGGTTACAATTACTTCAGACAGAGACCCGAGATTCACCGCCGCCTTTTGGAAGAGCTTACGAGTGCCTTAGGTACCAAGTTGCGACAACGGCACGGCCTATCATCCTCGACAGATGGCCGGTTTCGAGAGGACTATTCAAACCCTCGAAGACATGCTGTGGGCTTGTGTTTTGGACTTCAAGGGAAGCTGGGAAGAATAGCTTCATCTGGTCGAGTTTGCCTACAACAACAGTTACCAGCAGAGTATTCAGATGGCTCCTTTTGAAGCGTTGTATGGCAAAGCGTGCAGAACACCAGTGTGTTGGGATGAAGTCGGGGAAAGAAAGATCACAGGCCCATAGTTGGTTCAGCAGTCAGTGGAGGCGATCGCAGTTATTAGAAACAGGTTAAAGATCGCTCAGAGCCGTCAGAAGAGCTATGCAGATAAGCGTCGAAGGCCATTGGAGTTCCAAGTTGGTGATCACGTTTTCCTGAAGGTGTCACCAATGAGAGGTACTTCCCGCTTTAGCAGAAAGGGGAAGCTGAGTTCGAGGTACGTAGGTCCCTTTGAGATTTTGGAAAGAATAGGGACTTTGGCATATCGTCTTGCACTACTTCCGAGGTTGGCACAAGTGCGTGACGTCTTTCACGTGTCGATGTTGATGAAGTATGAGCCTGATCCGACACACGTTCTAAACTTCGAAGAAATAGACGTGGATGACAAGGTGTCGTACGTTGAAAGCCCGGTTCAGATAGTGGATCGCAAGGAGCATGTTCTGCGCACCAAGACCATCCCGTTGGTCAAAGTGGTCTGGCAACACCACGGCACTGAAGGAGGAACTTGGGAGACCGAAGAGTCGATGAGACAATTGTACCCCCACCTTTTTGCTTAAAGTATTATAATGGTTTAAATTTCGAGGACGAAATTTTTATAAGAGGGGAAGAGTTGTGACATCCCGACTTTTCCAATTTTATTTTTAGTAAATTGAGACAGGCATTTCATCTGCACGCATATAGTTCCTTTCCTTGAGTTGGCCACTCATGTGAAAACCAGTCTATCAGGTGAAGCCGGTAAGAGATTCTAATGCATCAAACTCAAGAATTTGACTAGGAAACGACCTTTCGACCGAGCTAATCTGCAAGGGTCATTATGGCACAGTTAAAAATCGATTAGAAGCTGGAGATAGGTCGACTCGACAGAGGCATGTGATCGGGTGTGGGTGATTCCACCAGATCACACTATTCTTGTCGGTCGACACTGGACCGACTTTTCTGTCGATTGGGTCCCCTGTGTCCGTATTTGAAATCTTGAGATTTTCACGACAACCGAGGGTCGCCAATGTGTCAAAGATGTACATTGTGGCTTGAGATTGATCAACCACGGGTCGAATGCATAAAAATTTCTGAAAGCTAACCGATAGGACAGGACACGCTAATATCGTGCCAGAGTGAAATTAACCGTGAAATTGTGACTGAATTAAGAAATTGGAAGTCCTGGGGTGTCACATACCTTGTGAGGAACATGTATTAATTTTATGGATTTTAATTGGGCTCAATTGGAAGAGAATTGATTGGAATTGAGAAATTTAAGGTACGAGATTTCGTGCCCCGGCGGAAAATGAAATTGAACCCATTGGACTAAGGTTTTGGGAGGTTGAAGTTAGTGGAAGATGATGTCATCTTAGGTCATGTGGGCCATTTTGTTGGATTAAAGAAAGAAAGAAAGAAAGAAAGAAAGAAAAGAAAATGCCCCCCCCTCTCTCTCTCTCCTTCCTCTTTCTTCTTCTTCTTCCCCGTTGGTTTTCCTCCTCCATTTTTCTGCCCCTTGCTGCTTGGAAACCAGCAACCGGAGGAGCCTTGGAAGGGGACCAGCTCGCCGTCGCAGCTCCGCCGGAGGGGGGGTTGCCGCTCGCCGTTGCGCCTGATCGCCGTCGCCGTCCATCGCCGCGCCACGGCGCCCGCACGCCGCTCCGCCCAGCCCGCGCGCCACTCCGCCTCGCCGTCGCGTTGCCCCTCCGTCCGCCCCCTTCGCCGCTCCACCTCGCCGAAGGCTCGCCGAGGCCAGCCGCCAACTCGCCGCCGCCGTCCCGCGCCCGAGCCGCCCCCAATCCCCCTCCGTTCGGCCATGGACGGGGCTTGAAGTTCCAGCCCAGATCTGGAACTTCGGGGCCCGTTTTGGCCGGCTTCCCGACCCCGGTTGCTCGGCCCGCCTTGAGGAAAGTTGATCCTCGCTTCGGCCCCGTCGTTTTGGCGTGCTCGGCTTGCTAATCCGGTGAGTTTAGCTCACTAAATCTTGATTAGAGAGTTAATGATGCCCTAAGTGTGCTTAGCCTAAGTTGATTGTGTTTAGGTGGTTAGTTTAGTTTATTTAAGTGTGATTTGGATTAAGAGATTTAATTAGTTTTAAGTATGTTTAGTTTAAGGTTAAGTAGGTTTATTTAATATAAGCCTTGATGTGACTTAAATGGTTTTATTTTTGATTTATTTTTATGTTTCGAAATTCTGGAAAATGGAATAATATATTATATTCCGAAAATCATTAAAATATTATTATTCATTATTAAAAAAAATTCAAAAATTATTTTTGACCCCAATTGCTTAGAATTTCGTGCCGATCGTCGCTGTGCTCTTAGAATTTGAATTTGATGAATGGATGTGGCAAATTGAGTGTTGATTATTATTTATTAAAAAAAAAAAAAAAAAAAAGCTCGAAAAATTATTTTTTGACCTCAATTGCTTAGAATTTCATGTTGATCGTTGCTGTGCATTTAGAATTTGAATTTGATGAATGTATGTGGCAAATTGAGTGTTGATTGTGATAAATATGGTTTTTAGCCATAAAAACCCAAGTATTGAATTTTGATGCAGAAATTTGATTGTTAAGGTTTACTATTGAAATTGGAGTATGTGAATGAGTTGTGGAATGTCCGGAAATCAATAATGATTCGTCGTGTGCTGGTTGTTAGACTCGGTCGCAGTAGTGGCTATTCTCTTGTGAATTGCCGTCACTGAGTGACGTGGCTCGGGTCGCAGTAGAGGCTAGGCCAACTGGATCCATGCTCCTTCGGGAATGCCGTCGACGTAGTGACGAAGCCGCGCTCCATGGGGGGGAGGCGATGCCTGACATGAGTGTCAGTAGATAGCTGAATTGCGAGTAGGCTATGCCCTTGTGTGGCAGTGAATAATTGGAATGTGTGATGAGTGCGATTGTGAATTATATGAAAGTGATGACGTTCCAATTATTTAAATTCTTATTATTACCTGAGATTGTGTGATATAAATTGTGCTAACATGCAGGAAAGGAATTAAGACGAGGTAAGTCTTTTGTGTGAGGTGGCTAGGCCACCCTGGGTGTATTTGCTTTCTAATAGGGGTTTAGGAGGGTGAACTTGCTGAGACGATGTCTCACCCCGTTGTGGGCCAAAATTTTTCAGGACCGTAGATGGAGGAATCGCCGCCTCTAGAGACTATCCAGTCTGAAGTGGGATCGAAGAACAAGTCCGACTAGTAGTCTTAGGACCGTTTATTCTTTTGGTGGACTGATCCCTTTTTGTGAACAGGCCCCTTTTTGGTATATATGTAAACCTTGGGAGGTTCTTTGTTTATGGAAGTATGTATGTTTATAATTGTAATTATTTCCTGCCTTCCTATCTCGTGAGTTTTTGTCAGGGGTTAGATAACACGTTCCGCATGCGCATAATGAATTAATTGGGTCGGCGACACTACCTGGGAATGTCGCATTTGTATGACCATGGTGGGATGTTCACGTATCTCGGGGTTCGAGGCGTGACAGCGGGCCCGGTAGATCCTGGGCATAAAAAAAAAAAAAACATCAACAACAACGAGGGGGTTATTGCCCTTACAGTTCTCCGCATCACAGGATAATGATAATGAAGCTGCAAAATATTTTCATGGACCCCTTCCAAGAACGTAGTCACCGCTGCATAAACAGTATAAATTCAATAAGGACGCCTACTTAAGGCGATGACTGAAAATTGCGATTCTCGGAAACCGACTAGAAACCAGAGATTGCAAAACATCAAATTCGTTGGACATGCTGCTGAAATACTTGACTTTCTGTCAATTTTGTTTTCTCTTTTCTGGAAAATTTGCTAGAGAGATTAATTTACTGCGTTGTTGGTCAACCAGATTAATTGCTTAAACATTTGTCAAGGATTAAGGCGGATTAAACCCCTGATCAAGGAGGCTTGGGAACGGCAGTTGATCCCAGAATATCAACTTAGAATTACGTAGTATGTCATTAATTATGTGTTAGTAAGTTGTCACTTTACATTTGAATTATGAACATCTAATTGAATAAGCTATCCACTTGCATTTCACATTCATGAATGCTTATCAAAATTTGCCAAAAAGGGCTAATAATACTCATTATTTCTCATATATAAAAGAATACATATTGATCAATATAAATTTACTCTATATTCTAGAGGACGACAGAGTATAATTAAAATATTTGAATTTCACAAGGCGTTTAGATAAGGCCAAAAATGTCTATAGCTTAGTCTATGTGAACTGTCTGAATAATATTCCAATTTGACGTTATATGGAATAGACCTCAAGTACATGCCCCACTAAATTTTCTCAGATGGTTTTCTTCCATTCAAATAAATTGTTTTAAGATGGCAAAAGGAAATTTCAAATGAAAAGACAGTACCTACACTGAATTAAAAACTTTTAACTTTCGCCCGCTCCACGTACGATCTTTAGGAACTCCTGTTGATTTTTTTTTTTGTCGGTCGGAGAACTCTTGTTAGTGAAGTACTCATATTTCCAACTGACCAACAAGAAAAAAGTACTCATATTTCTATGCGTGTTCATGATTTAAAAATAGGCAAAGTCTTATGGGCGGCAAGAAATTATATGCAATATTTCATAAATCATAAAATAATAACTAAAAATCGTAAGGAGCTCCGGATAGTAAATAGTCAGCTCCTTCCTGTCTCTCCTAATCCATGTCATTTTCAAAAAAAAAAAAATTATCCTTTTTTTTTTAATTCACGAAAAATTGCACATTCTCTATAAAAAGAAGTTACAGACGGAAAAAATTGATATCATAATATAGCTGATACGTACAAACAAATTTTGTAATTCTTTTAATATATATGGTCGGAATTTAATAAGCAAGTCTTCATCAAAACATTCTTAAGGTGGATTCGCTCGACTAGTTTCAGATTCTATCAGGATTGTACCGATTTTTAGCCCATCCTATTCAAGCTAAATGACGACACGTACATTGCATAAGCAACCATCAATTGTATCCTCAAAATCCTGTGAATGAATGGGTGATTAGGACAATCCCATTTGTCAACAATTTTCAGTTGGTGTGTGGGCCAAATAAATTGCTATAGCCACACCAATAGGTTAGAGGGTTATAACACTCTCTGTTGGCGCACTTCGCAGCTCGCTTAAGAGCTCGCTCTAATTCTGAGTTCACGAGAACAGTTAGCACTTATATTACAGGTAACGAAGTAGTTGTCTGTATGGACAAATTGTTCACAGTGATCGCAGTAGCGAAATCAAACGAGAGTAGGATTATATGTGTTGCTTCTCGAATTCCTGCTCGCTTGGCCCCACAGATGTATCGCATATGAAATGGTTTGCGGAAGGAGGAGTGCACAGAGGCATCATCAAATTTAAAAGCTACTAGCAGTTCTTGCAACAATTCGTCTGAAACCCGAGTTGTATTGAATTACAGAGAAGATTGAGTTCTCATTTTGAGCCGTGGCTGAAATTGGAGAACCATTGCCCCCCTCTTGATCTACTATACTAGCAGAGCATGCATCCTCCGGTGTCATGAAAGTAGAAAAAAATCCTACTGAAATTGCAGAAACCGACTCCAAGCAATCCTAAGTTCATATAACCTGGAACAGACATGTAGATTTATTTATTCAGCAAAGCTAGTAATGTTTCCGCTATAAACATATTCTAAATAGAGCTACATAAATATCCTAAGTCCTTCAAAAATTGGTGCAAGTGCGGATGTATAGGCTGAACATATATAAAGGAAGGAGTTTTGTAGTTAGCCCGTGAACTGCTTTGATTATGAGAATTTCCTCATGTTGCCCTCAAGAGTTCTAGCAATGATTCTATAGGATGAATTCTCTATTTCTGTCCTGTGCATTCATGTGATTCCGTTGACAATGCATGTCTCTTATTCACACAAAACCAGAAAATGGAGGATGTCGTGTGTGCCTTTTTTGAGTGTATTGAACATGCCTATCGGTCCATATATGGAAATGACCTAGTAATCCAAGGGAGAGTTAAAATAGAAAAAACATTGATCTTATGCATTACCTATCGTTGTAACCCGGCTGCATAAAGTTTATTCCTGATAAAATGTAGTTGAGCTGTGACTTCCGCGATGTTCATCCGCTTTCTGTGTGCTTCGACTGAGCAGGCAACCCTAATTCCATAGATCATTTCCAGACATTCGCAAGCTGCATCATCTAGGCCACTGCCCATATGGCTCTGTATTTCTTGAAGTAGAAGAGGATCGGTAATCTTTATGAGTTGTTCAGGCAAGGCTTCCTTGACGAAATTATGAAGATTTAAATTTTCTCTAAACATTTCGTTTGTTGGACTCACTCCGGTGAACATCTCAAGCAAGAGAATGCCATAACTATAAACATCGCCTTCTCTTGAAACCACGCTTTCCATTCCATATTCTGCGCTTCATTCAAATCGCAGATAAAAGATAAATAATAGCAGAACAAGCAGTTAAGGGAAAAGGAAATAGCGCCCAAACATTTGCTACGTTATTAGCGGATGTAATTTGTGCGTTTTCCTTTAGGAGACAGAGGAGAGGTGACTCACCCGGAGCAACATAGCCGACAGTTCCTCTTACACCAGCAGAGCTCATTTTCGCTTTAATTTCATCGGTGGATTCAATCACGACCTTCGCCAAACCAAAGTCTCCAACATGTCCAACCATTTCAGCATCTAGCAGGACATTGCTTGGCTTCAGATCACAATGGATAATTGGGCTGTGCAAGTGGTTATGGAGATAATCTAATGCTGAAGCAACATCGATGGAAATATTTATCCTTTGGATGAGACTCAATTTCTGCACATTCCCGTCTACATTAGCTGATGATGGACTTGGACGTAGCCAATCTTCTAGGCTGCCATTGATCATGAACTCATAAACCAAGGCCTTAAACTCATTGCCCCTGTAATCAATGCCCGAGCATACTGTTAGGACTTTCAAAAGATTACGGTGTCGAACGTTCCTTAAAGCCTCGCACTCGGTTATGAAGCTCTTCACAGCACCATGGAGCATCAAATTAAGTACCTTCATAGCAATGACAGTTCCATTTTCATCAAGGACTCCCTTGTAAACAGATCCAAAACCGCCACTCCCGATCAAGTTGCTTGAAGAAAACCCATTGGTTGCTTTAAGGAGAATTCCATAAGATAGACTCAATAATGAATCATCTTTGGAACGTGAAGCTGGTTCTGTTCTTTTCTTCTTCTTCAACCAACCAAAGTCCATAAGAGCAAGAACAAGAGTTATTCCAAGAATGCCAAAGAAAATCGAGATGGCGAGCTTCCACTTAGAGATTAATTTTCGGCCTGAGGTTCTAGAGCTGCATTTCAGGAGATGAAATTCTGGCATTCCTCCGCAAAGCTTGTCATTTTCAGAGACAAAAGTAGCAGTCACATTAGTAAAGATTCCTTTCGTCGGTAATGTGCCTCCAAAGTTATTGTATGACAAATTGAGTATCTCCAAGTAGTGAAGTGCCTCGAAAAACTCTGGAATTTGACCAGATAAATTGTTGTGTGAAAGATCTAGCTCCTTGACATTCCTCAATGTACTAATAGATGAAGGAATGGAGCCTTGGAAAGAGTTCTCCTGCATTTTTAGCACTTCCAATCCAACACAACTACCGAGACTGGTCGGAATGTTGCCTTCTAACATGTTTCTAGAGACATCCAATTGAGCCAAAAGATTCAATTTCCCAACTTCCTTAGGTAGGACACCAGTGAGATGGTTATGAGACAAGTTTAGAAATATAGACAGTGATGAGAGACCTATGAACTCTGGAGGTATAGTTCCATTTAAGTTGTTACTAGAAAGATCAAGCTCCACCAAACTTCGGCACTCCGATAGATGTGAAGGAATGTAGCCGTGAAAGTTATTGTGATCTAGATAGAGTCGTGCTAGGTTTACTAGGTTTCCTAATGAAGAAGGAATTGCTCCGGATAATTGGTTATCTGAAAATCCCAAATCAACTAGGTGATGAAGATTTCCCAAAACCAAGGGGAGCATACCTGAAAAGCTATTGTCGTTCAAAAATAGCCTTCCCAAGTTGACAAGATTTCTAACTGTTTTGGGAATCGTGCCAAATAGTAGATTGTCGCCCAGCCACAATTCATAGAGAGTAACAGAGAAATTACCAATGCACTTGGGCAACGTCCCGCCAAAGCTGTTACTTTGTAAGGTCAAATCCCGTAGAATGGTGTTGTTAGTTAACGAGCAAAAGAAGGTCGAATCACTGTATCCTCCACTTCCCAGATAATTAGAATCAACGTACAATTTTTGCAGCATGTTTAAGTGGTCTAAAGGAGGCATTTTCCCCGAGAGTTTGTTCCCACTGACTTGTAACCACATTAAAGTGGTTGCATTAGACATTGATTGAGGAATCACTCCAGTGAATCGATTATAGGAAATGGCGAAAACCTTGATGTTTGGAAAAGCAAAGCCTATATTGGTAGGAAGATTCCCTTCTATTTGGTTCACAGCGATTTCAAAATACATCATAGAAGAAAGATTGAAGATAGATGGAGGAATTGTGCCCGACAACCTATTTAGGAATAATTGAAGTATTCTGAGATTGGCTAATTTTCCTAGAGCCTGGGGTATCTTCCCACCTAACTTATTCTCAAAGAGACTGAGAACCTTTAACGATGACAAGTTTCCAATGGATGAAGGAATAGTACCTGTTACATAGTTAATAGATAAACCGAGATATTGAAGCTCCAGCAAAAAACCGAGCTCAATAGGAATTTCTCCGACCAGCTGGTTGCTTATTAGAAGGAGCCATGTAAGGTGAGTGCAACCCGACAAGTTTCTCGGGATTTCGCCTTCCAATGTGTTGAATTGTAATCCCAAGACACGTAGGCTGTGCAAATGGCTGACTTGTTGAGGGATTTCGAGATGGAAACTATTGTTGCCGAGTTTCATGACTCTCAAGAAGCTCAAATTTCCAATGTGAGGAGAGATGGATCCCGAAAGCTTCAAGTCTTCTAGGCTGAGTCCCGTGACTCTGTGGTGTAGGCGACCACACGTGACACCATACCACCGACAGTGATCGGTCGTATGGTTCCATGAATTTAGTGCCCCGAAAGGGTCCTCAGCTATTGCGGCCTTGAATGCAAGCAATGCAAGCTTGTCTGTCATGTTATTAGCTGAAGAGACTAGGCAAATGCACAGCAAAGCCACTACACATGTGAAAAAGAGACGACATGGCGATGAGAACATGAGGAAAGACAAGTTGAGAGGCTTCATAGTACTTGAGGTAAATTCTTAATTGGTACGTGAAGTATGTAAGAAAGTTGAAGAAAAGGAATTTTCAGGAGCAAAAACGGGTTTTGCTGTCATATGCATATACATGCATCGATGGAGAATATATTAGTTGAGGAGGTCTTTGTAAGTCAAATCTCAGCTGTGCACGCCAAGTTCATGAGCCATCCTGCTCCATATATCACGGCAAAGTTCTAGTATCAGGTAAAAAGGCAAGAAAAAGAACCCTCTTTTAACTTTTCAAAGACAAAAGGTTTCCTTCTTAACTTTGAAAAATTATATTATACCATTTTATGTAATGATCTCACCTGATCTGATCCATTTGGACAAGGGGGAAGTTTGGATAAAGTTTGAGTATAGTCAATTGATTTATGCATAGGAATTTAGACATGAATATGTTAATTTGCAAATGGCGCAATATGTGAGTCCTAATAACCCGGTATGTTTGTGGACAAAAATGATCTCCATAGTCCAATTTGGGCGATAATTTACAAAGAAGATGATCCACTAATCTTTAACTAACATTTATGTCTTGAAGAAATCAAGAATAGGGCCATACAAACATATCCAAAATGTGCATATTTCTCTACACAAAACTTACAGACATTCCTATTGGTGGGCAAAGCCAAATATTTTAAAGGGTTTTTTTTTGTTTTTCCTATTAATTTTATTTTTAGTTAAAAGTTACATTTTATATTAGCAATAATGAGATGCTAGACGTCAAGAGGCTTAGAAATTGAGAGAAAAGAAAGAGAGAAGAAAAAGTAAGTTTTTCTTCAAGGAAGATCATCATTATATTCCTATTTTCTTCGAAATCTAGTGGATTCGTAGAGTGGCTCAGTGCAAAGATGTAACCTAGGTTTGGGTGAATTTCGATAACAAATTTTCTGGTGTGTTCTTTTGATTACATTCTTTTATTATTATATTATGCTTGGCTGGATCGTTTGCTTACGTTATTTTTCTAGAATCGGCATACGATTCCTAACAATTCCCTTATTCTCCGAAGGTGGGATTCTTTGTAATAGATCAAGGTTCTTCTTCCCCTTAGTGTAGTTTTATAACGCAAAACAATCGGGTGATTGCCGTTCAGTAGGTTATGTAATAAAAAACTGAAAAAGAAAAATCACAGAAATTTGAGTTAAGTACCAAAAATGCTTAAGCAAGTCCTATTGGTATTCGATAAATGTAAACAAAACATAAAGAAAAACAAGCACATGAGTAAAGCCATTAATAAATAATGAAGTCATCCTCTAAAATCAACTCGTATTCTACTATCCACAAAACCAGAATTTAATAGTCATCACATCAAAAATCCTACCGTTCTAACGAATACGTCAACTCCACCTAATCAAATTTGGAGCAATGGAAACTTTCGATTAAAACACTTATGCAAATTCAATAATTTGATTAGATAATTTAAAAGCTCAAGTATTTGATTAGAAATTTGGTTACTTTTTCCAAATCTCATTTCCACCCACGTACACACCAAGAATTTGCCCTTTTGCTTTCCCTGTTTATAAAGAGACCCACTTTTCTGGGCCCAACAAGCAGTTGTTTCCAACCGAAAGGAAGACTCACCGACGGTCGAGTCAACTGACCTCAACGCTGCATGGAAAACTCACGGCCACTTTTTTAGCGAATATTTTTATCAACCTAATTCACGATAAAGCAACTCAATCACGGCCCTTGATAAAACATTTCTTTCTCATCCACTCTGGAGTGGAGGAGCACACCAGGCAATAGGTGACTATTATGTTTTCTATTTTTCAATTTCAATCGAAAACAAAAGCATTAGGCGAGAAACTTTTGTTGAGATTTTCAAAATAGTCTTTAAATGAGAACATGGACTTTGAAAGTGAAAAGTTCCATCACAAAAGGTACCTTCAAAGGCTACGGACCCTATCTTTCCAGTCTGTCTATTTATGTTTTCTACACTAGGATGAAGAAAAGGCAGACCCCAAACCCTTTCTTTCCATGGCAATAAGGAATTGACTAGGAATTTTCCAAACACTGAAAAAGATATCATCAAATTCTCCCCTTCATTCCTTCAAAATAAACAGACACACAAATTGTAGTACCTATTTTATTTTATTTCTTCTTTTAATCCATTTCATTTCATCGTACTAAATGTAGTGCTATTACATACATGGTGTATACTTTCTTCCTCTCATATGTGAGACAAAATATGTACACATTGGAATCAATAATTTTGCAGTAGAAAGGGAGTGAACTTGATGTATCTAATAATTATTCTGCATCCAATTAACAACTGGTACTACACATTTTTTTATTGGGAAATTATCAAAAACCACCTTACTTTTGCCGCTATTACCGATAAACACCCTTTTTTTCTAAATTGCCACCTTGCCTCCCAATTTTTCATTGTGGATGCCAATTGGCATGTCCCAGTAGTCAACAAGCTCAACGTTGGCGTTGGCTACAAGAAAGAGGGAGAGAATTGGAGAAAAAGAAAAAGCACAGAAAGCGAACAATCAGAGATCGGAGTGGGAGGCGTGGTCAAAGGGGTGGTGGTTCGTGGAGAGGACTAGAACTTTGTGAGTTGGGGGCTCAATGAGGGTTAGGTGTTTTCTAGAAGGGATGTGAGATTTTATCATGACATGCAGAGAGATATTTTTAAAAATTAAGGATGAAAAGTGGTCAAAAAGACTAGCTCTCACACACCAGTTTCAAAAGAGTAATTGATTTTTACAGAATCAGGAACAATAATTTGTTTAGGAGCCTAAATCATGTTTAGGAGATGAAAATGAAAATAACCAAAGAATAATTTTGATGCGACAAAAATTGTTTCCCACTATTAATTCTTTTGATAGGACTTCTTTTCTTAAGGTTCTTTTTGACTGAATAAAATAGGTCATGGAGGTTAAATTTGATGGAGTAATGTTAATGATCGGAGCTTCTTCTCATTTTAGTTCCAAAACCAAGAGGAACAATAATGGTGAGAGGAAAAACAAAAACATGAAATATCTCAGCTTCATTTTATTGTTCCACCTATCTACCTATGCTTCTACTCATATTAGGGTACAAAAATGGCAATTCTACTAGTTTCGCAAATCTTCAAACTAATTTCCTCTTCTTCATGTGAGTCTTATTTATAGAAGGTATTGGATTATCACAATAGTCTTGCTTAAATGCAAAGATCGGACAAATGTTCTATGACTAGTTCTTGAAACTCATTCCTCTAATAGCCATTTGTAGTATCAAGGCTTTGTCTCTATATGTTTCTCTAGTAGCTTCACTCAAAAAGCTCACGCTACTTTTGAGCTAATATGGCATTTCCAAACTCTTTGAATTCTATAGAAATCTCTATTTTCAGAATTTAAATCACAGAAGGGAGCCATGTCAAAGACTTCAGCTGGGACAAGCAGGACTAATCCAATAGAAGTATATTTTACACAGCATGTACCTATCTCGGCTTTTGCACAAAGATCAAGTATATTTCACACTACATAATGTAGGTTATCAGGCCATGATTCATAGATGCATGAGATGAGTGATTTGTAGATGCTTGTCCCACTATGCCATGAGAGCTGCACCTCCGTGGAGCTTCGGAGTACCTTGGGTAGTCACAGCAAAAAATCTCGAATTCGAACTGGCCTTTTTATTGCATTTGTGAAACCCTGAAGTCACCAACTCATAAACAACAGGCTTTAAATTGAGTATGCAAATGAAAGACCATAATCTAGTAAGAATAGTAGAAATACACAATCTTTTATGTTATTTTAGCTATTGCAAGTTCTGATTAATGAATTCTGTCCATAATCTTTTTTTTCTGTTCATAACTGGTGACAATGTAATTGCACTATGGGCATATCACTTCATATGTTTTTACTTTTCAGTAATGAATTTCAAGAATGTGCAAAAGATTGCAATAAGTCTGCCTACATTAATAGAAGTAGCATTAGTTCAACTTTCTGATTTAAAAAATCAGTTTTAACACAACGCAATCTTAGGATTAGTCAACACTCGCGTTGGGTGTCTTGTTAGTAGGTTATGTGATAATAAAATGCCGAAGAAATCACAGAAATTTAAATCAAATACCATAAATACCTATAACAAAAACATCCAAGAAATGAAGAAAAATCAAGACATGAGTAAAGCCAATAAGAAATTATGAAGTCATTGTTTAAAATCAACTCATATTCTACTATTCACAAAAACAAAATTCAATTGTTGTCATACAAACTAAAGGTGTTATATATATATATATATATATGTAAGATATTCATAAAAGAATATTAAAAATACCTTTAAAATTTAGAGAATCCATATTCTGCATCAAAACTCTCCCCAGTTCCGACACTATAGCTCTAGCTAATCAGATTGGACAATCCCTGCAAATTCAATAAGTTGGCTAGATAGGTTAAAAGTTTAAGTACATGATGAAAATTTTTCTTTAATTCAGGGATTAAAACTGGAATTTTATTCAAATCTCATTTCCACCGGCGTAAGCCGAGAACTTGACCCTTTTACTTTTTTTTTTTTTTTTGTGAGATTTAATTGTTTTCCTTTTCCCAGTCATAAAGCGAGTCACTTTACTGGGCCCTTTACAACCAAAGGAAGACTCATTGATTGTCAAGTCAACTATCAATGACCACGGACCCAAAAAAAAAAAAGAAAGTTATCAATGACTGACCTTGACTCAGCGTGGGCGGGCTTATGGTGCTCTTTTCTCTCGGCCACTTTCTGAGCAAATGTTTATATGGACCAGATTCACCTGTGAAGCGGGTCAATCATGGTCGTGAATAGGACTCTTCTTTCTCATCCACTCAGAACGGTTCGGATACACTTGCGCAACTGGTGACTAATTATGCTTTTCATTATCAATTTCATTTCAAAACAAAAGCATTGACAAAAAAAATCTATAAATTTCTTGAGAATTGTCTTCAAATGATAATAGAGTGATAAAAAAGAATTGCTATAACTATTTTCTCTGATGAAAACACAATAGATCAGAGAACATGGGGTTTGAAAGTGAAAAGTTCCGCCCCTATCTTTCCAAATCAACTGTTTCTACTTTCTACATTTGGGTCAAGAGAAAACTTAAGATGACGCGTAGTAAAAAGGAATTGACTTGGAAAGCAATTGTTATTTTGCATGCGATTCCGTTTCTTTTGCTTGTCTTTTAGAAAAAAAGGGTGGAATGCTCAGTCGAGTGTCTATTCCTAGAGAGAAATGATTGAGTGACAGTTTAATCTACTATGAGAATAACAGTCTGTTTTGAATCACAAAAAATTAAATAACAAATAATTATAAATTGTTTCCTTCAAGAATCTGTAACTCACAACAAGCTGTTATTTTCATTATAACTTAAAAACTGTTATATTAGCAAAACTCACTCCTAGAATGGCCATTTCGTTCTCGGAAAAATGTAAACAAAATAATTTTAGACATATATTTCAATTGTAGTCTTGATTTTTTCCTTACACATTATAATATTTTAAGACATTTTAGAAATTTTGATACCATCCTTTCCATCCCAAAATCTTCTAGGCACTTGAAAAGATATCATCAAATTTTCTCCTCTTCATTCCTTTGCAATAAACAAACACAAGAATTGCATTTACTTATTCCGTTTCATTCTACTTCATTTCGTCATACCAATTGTAGTGCTATGCTACACAAGATATAATTTCTTCCATTTATATGTGATGCAGAATCTACTCACATTGGAATAAATAATTTTGTGATAGAAAAGGAGTAGACTTGATTTTTCTAATTGTTATTGTGCATCCAATTAGCAACCTGTACTACACAAATTTTTTTGGGAAAATATCAAAAATCACCATTACTTTTGCTGCTATAACCAATTAACATCATTTTTTTGAAGTTATCGCATCGCCTTCTAATTTTTCATTGTGGATGCTAATTTGCACATCACACTAGTCAAAAAGCTCGACGTGGTCATTGGGCTACAAAAAGAGAGGGAAAGAGTTACAGAGAAAGAAAGATGGAACATAGAAAGCGAAAAAATTAGTTACTAGAGTAGGAGGCATGGTCAAGGACAGAATTTCAGGTTTTGTTTTCAATTGAATAAGTTGGGCTTTTCATCGACGCGCCTATAGTTCTTTTCCCTGAGTTGGCCATTCACGAGATAACTAGTCTATCAGGTGAAGCCGTTAAGGAATTACAATGCAATAGACTTGAAAATTCGACCAAGAAAGGACTGTTCGACCGTACTAATTTGCAAGGGTCATTACGGCACAGTTAAAAATTGATCAGAGACTGGAGATAGGTCAATTTGATAGAGGTATGTGATTTAGTATGGGTGATTCCACCTAATTGCAAAATTCTCATCGATCAGTACTAGACCGATTTTTCTGTCATTTTGATACTGTATCCATATTTGAAATCTAAAGATTTTCACGACAAACGAGAGTCGTCAATGTGTTGAAAATGTACAATGTGGCTTGAAAATAATCAATCATGGGTCAATTGCACAAAAAATTCCTAAAAGCTATTCAATAGACTAGGTCACGCTAAAATCGCGCCGGATTGAAATTAACCGCGAATTTAAACCTAATTTCTAAGTTATGTCATGTCACAATTCATTTTAGGAACATCGACTCACCCTCCAAAGATTTTTCTATAAACTAGGATTTTTTGCGGAAATTCAAAGTAGGGCTGTTTTGGATTGGAAAAATCAGAGGGCTGTTTTTTATCGGGTCTTTGGGATTTAAGTTGGTTCAATTAATGAGGAAATTTGTGAATTTAAGTGTGAGCACCTTAGTTGATTTTATGAGGACCGATTTGAGCTCAATTGAAGGAGAATTGAACTCAAATTGAGGGAAAAAAACTCATATTCTACTATTAAAAAAAACAAAATTCAATTGTCATCATACAGACTAAAGGTGCTACATATACGTAAAATATTCATAAAATAATATTAAAATACCTCGAAAATTTAGAGGATTCCATATTCTACATCAAACCTCTTGCTAGTTCCGACTATAGCTCCAGCTAATCAGATTGGACAATCTCTACAAATTCAATAAGTTGGCTAGACAAGCTAAAACTTTCAGCACATGATGACAAATTTACGTTATTTCAGGGACTAAAAATGGAAGTTTATTCAAATCTCATTTCCACCGACGTTCGCCAAGAATTTGACCCTTTTATGTTTTTTTTTTTTTTTTTGAGATTTGATCGTTTTCCTTTTCCCAATGAAAAACGAGTCACTTTACTGGGCCCAACAACTGGTAATTTAAAACCAGAAGAAGACTGATTGGTTGTCAAGTCAACTATCAATGACTACAGACCTGAAAAAGAAAAAGCTATCAATGACTGACCTTGACACCGCATGGGACGGCTTTTAGTGCTCTTCTCTCTCGGCCACTTTCTAAGCAAATGCTTATATGGACCAGATTCACATATGAATCGAGTCAATTACGGTCGTGGATAGAACATTTCTTTCTCATCCACTCAAAACAAGGCGGATATACCTGTGTAACAAATGACCAATCATATTTTCTATTGTCAATTTCATTTGAAAACAAAGGCACTAGACAAAAAACATCTATAAATATCTTGAGAATTGTCTTCAGACTATAAATAATAATAAAAAAGAATTGCTATAACTATTTTCTCTAAGGAAACGCAATAAATTGAGATTGAGAACATGGGTTTGAAAGTGAAAAGTTCCGCCTCAAAAGGCACCCGCAAAGACTACGGTATCTTTCTAAATCAACTATTTCTACTTTCTATATTTGGGTCAAGAAAAAACTTAGAGGGTGCGTAATAAAAAGGAATTGACTTGGAAAGCAATTGTTATTCCGCATGCAATTCCATTTCTTTTGCTTGTCTCTTAGAAAAAGGTGGAATGCTCGATCTAGGAGTGCCTATTCCTAGAAATAAATAATTGGATGACAATTTTTAATTTACTTGGAAGCAATAGCCTGTCTTAGATCATAAAACCAAATAACAAATAATTATTATGGAGTTCACTTCTTCAAGAATTTATAACTAACATTAAGCTATTATTTACATTGTTGCTCAAAGAATATTATAGTAGCAAAACCTATTCATAGAATGACCATTCCATTCCTTGGCAAAATGGAAACGAAATAATTCTACATAAATATTTCAAGTGTCATCTTGATTTTTCCTTAGATATCATAATATTTTAGGACATTTTAGACATTTTGATACCATCTTTTCCATTCCAAAATCTTCCAGGCACTTGAAAAGATATTATCAAATTTTCTCCTCTTCGTTCCTTCGCATTATTCCGTTTTATTCATTCTCTTGTTTCATTCTAGTTCATTTCGTTGTACCAATTGTAGTGCTATGCTACACAAGACATATACTTTCTTTCTCTCATATGTGATGCAGAATCTGCTCATATTGGCATAAATAAATTTGAGATAGAAGGGGAGTAGACTTGATTTTCCTAGATGTTATTGTGCATCCAATTAGCAACTGGTACTCCACATTTTTTTATTGAGAAAACATCAAAACCCTCCATGACTTTTGCCATTATTACCAATTAAGCATCATCTTTTGTTTTTTAAGGTTATCGCATCGACTCCTAAATTTTCATTGTGGCTGCCAAATTCGCACGTCACACTAGTCAACAAGGTCGACATGGCGTTGGGCTACAAAAAAGAGAGGGAGAGAGTTAGAGAGAAAGAAAGAGCACGGAAAGCGACAAATCAATTCCCAGAGTGGGAGGCGCAGTCAAGGACAGTAGTTACCAGACTTGATATTTCGATGGAGAAATATTTGTTTATCTCAGACGTGCATGCCAGGTTCATAAGCCATCCCACTCCATATATCACAGCAAAGTTATAGTATGGGAAAGAAAAGCCAAGAAAAAGAGCACTCTTTAACTTTTTAAATAGAACCCTTCCTAAAAATGTTCCCAATTTAACTTTATAATGATATCACCTAATCTGACAGTGATGGAGCTAGGATAAAGGATTAGTGCAATCAATTGATCAAAGCATAGGAATTTATAGACATGATTATGTTATTGTTTGAAAGTAGACTATCAATTTGCAAATTTAATTACTAATGGCACAATATGCTGGTCCTAATAATTCCAGTACGTTTGTGGACAAATATGATCTCCATAGACAAGTTTGGGTGATGAATTACGAAGAAGATGACCACTAATATTTTATTGATATTTTTGTCTTGAAGAAATCAAGAATAGGGCCATACAAACAAATCCAAAGTGTGTACATTTCCCTTGCACAAAGTGTGAAGATTTTCCCTCCCATTGGTGGTGTCCGTCGCCATGCAGAGTCTCGCATTTCAAAGGTAGGACTTTTATCAAAGATCGGAGTTCTCCCTCCCTTTAGTGTAGCTCATACACAAGATAGTCGTGAGATTGGACCCCATTGTCTGCTTATTGGGTTATATGATAATAAATAAAACCAACAAAAAAACACATAAATTTGAATCAAATACAACAAATGCTTAAGCACGTCTTGTAGATACTCGATAAATCAAAACAAAATCATCCAAGAAATGAAGAAAAATCAGGACATGAGTAAACCCATCAATCAATTATGTAGTCATCCTTTAAAATCAACTTGTATTCTACTATTCACAAAAATAGAATTCAGTTGTTATCATATGGACTAAATGTGCTATATATACGTAAAATATTCATAAAAGAATATTAAAGTACCTTGAAAAATTAGAGGATCCATATTATACGTCAAAACTCTTGCCAATTTCGACCAATACTTTAGTTCCAACTGATCGGATTCGGAGCAGTAGAAACTTAATTAAACGGCTCATGTGTTGGAAGATATGCGAACTATTCTTGTAATATATCCGGATCTTAGATTGATACATATTCTGATTATAGAAAATCAATTAGACATTAGATTGATTTGTAGAATATTACATTGCCTTTTCTTTGTATATACACTCTGTATTATAAACAGAGAAGACTTGTACATTTTCAATATAGAGAATACAAGAAAAACTTCCATCTATCATTCTTCTTTTCCACGATCTGTTTTCTTGCTTGCCTTCAATTCCTGACATGGTATCAGAGCTTAGGCTTTAAGCTCTTTTTTTCCACGATCGATTACTTTCGAAGCTGCAAGACATCAAAGTCTTGATTAACGAAAGAATCAAATTCTGAAGGAAGAAGAAACAGAATCTTACCATGAATCCGAGAGAATTTGCTCTCGGAATATACGCTCCCTCCTCATACAGGCGAAGCCACAGAAGAGACACAAGGTCACGCACCTGCAATACCTACAATCTCTACAACCCAGCAACCAATCCAGACTCAATGGCAGATATTACCGGCTCAGGCGAATATGGGGCAGCCCATTCCGGGCCATCCTTACCAATGGGTACCTTATCCATGGTACATCGGGCAAGGGCCGAATCCATCATTGCCGGGGGTAACGAGTTATCAAAGCAACGTTCAACCTGACGGGAGTCTACCAACCGCAAGCGGGGCAAACTCAGCCGCCGAGACAGAATGAGCAAACGGGTGCGGAGAAGCGGGTTCCGAACAAACCCCCCATCCGGGATTTTTCAATGCGGGTCTTGGGACCGGATTCAATGGGTCGGGCGCAGGGACGAATCCCTACCCGAATCTATCACCCGGATTCTTACCGTTTCCAATTGCGGCCATCACTGGCCGATCGGAGCCAGGCGATCCATTGCACGTATCAACTGCCGACGGTCCAGAATTGCGGCGGTGCCCGCAATTAACCGGGCCAGAAAAATACAACAAATGGTCGCAAGACTTCCGGCGAGCCTTGGTAACCAAAGATAAAGACGGATTTCTTGACGGAACGATACCCATTCCGTCGGATGAGAGGCTGGCAAGGCACTGGCGAAAGTGCAATCACCTGATCCGCACATGGATCGGTAACTGCGTCTCACCAGACGTCGCAGCAGGCCTTCCACCGACGGAAGATTCAAAAACCATGTGGGACAACATAAAAGAAATGTATGGAAAGCTCGATAGAGCGAAAATTTTTTGTCTCATGCAGGAACTCACGGATCTGAAGCAAGGAAATCTATCCGTCACCGCAGTATACAATAAGCTGTCATCGCTCTGGAACGAGCTCGAGGCTACAGAAGAAAAACTCGAGGGAACCCCAGAAACCCTCAGGCAGTACAGATCCATAAAGGAGAGGGAGAAATCCACTCGCTTTCTCTTGATTTTGAACGAAACCTACCTCACCTTTCGTTCGCAGATCTTGGCGATGGACCCCGTGCCGCCTCTCGGCCGGATCTTCCAGCTGGCCGTCCAAGAAGAGAGCCAGCGGCTCACAGCACCGGAGACGACACGGGGGAGCGAGTCCGTTGCTCTCGCTCTTCGCGGAGAACGCCGCGGACGAGAATCGGGGCAAGAACCCTAGCCCGCGAGAGAGAAATTCGTGAGGGGCTAGGGTTCGCAAATGGCGAAAGAGGGTTTAAAAGAGAGGGAACCAACGGCGGGGATACAATCCGGCGATCTGATGGCTCAGATCTCTCGCGAAGATCCGATGGTCTCGATTTCACGCGGAGATCCGACGGTCTCGATTACCCGCGGAGATCTGACGGTCTTGATTTCACACGAAGATCTGACGGTCTACAAGGAGTTGATCCATACGCTGCATCGGACGGTGGAGATTATTCCACGATTAAATCATCCGACGGCCAGATTTATTCCGCATCAATTCGGAATTTTGGCCAAAATTCCAGGGGGCGAGGTAAATTATACTGTGAGCATTGCAAACGTCCACATCATACCATAGATAATTGCTGGAAATTACATGGAAAGCCGGGAGAAAAAGGCAAAAGAAAGAATATTCTGCAGCTTATCGGGTGATTTGGACTTACTTGGATCAAACACGACCGGCCAATTACATATGGGCAATATCAGCAATTGATGCAGGCATTGCAGAAAACAGACATTGGAAATAAGGGAACAAGTTTTTCAGGTATATCTCATTGCCACGATTAATTCAATTTCAAAAAGGGCATGGATAGTTGACTCGGGAGCTAGTGATCATATTATTTGTGATATCAAGTTTTTTTCAAGAATGCATAGGCAATTGGCCACGCCTATATCTACGTGCAGCTTCCAAATGGGAATATTACTCATGTCACATTGACGGGGACTGTTCAACTTAGTCCTCAAATCATCCTGAAAAATGTCCTTTATGTCCCACAATTTCAATTCAATCTCATTTCCGTATCCAAAGTCTGCAAGGAAAATTCCTGTCAAGTTCTCTTTAATGCGACACATGTTTTTTTCAGGCCCTTTCGACCGGGAAACCGATGGGCTTGGGTAGTCTTTCGAAGGTCTATATTTCGGACCGGTATTCCAAGTCATCTAGATTTGAATTCAATTCCTTTCAATAAATTGTCATTGTGTAACGCCATTGCCAATGATAAAGACTTTCTTTTACATTCAAGAATGGGACATAGTGTTTTCTTTCCTTATTCTAAATGTCCGATTTGTCCACTTGCCAAACAGTCTCGCACATCTTTCCCTTTGCATACAACGCGTTCCACCACTGTTTTTTCTTTAATTCATGTGGATGTCTGGGGACCATATCACACACCACATCGTGATAATTCCCGATATTTTCTAACAATTGTGGATGATCACTCCCGGGCAACATGGGTATTCTTGATGCAATCAAAGGCACGGGTTCCATTTCAATTGAAAACGTTCATCACTCGACTAAAAATCAGTTTGGGAAGTCGATCCGGCGGATACGAACCGACAATGGGAAGGAATTTTTTAGTCATGATTGCAGATCACTTTTCTCACTTCATGGTATTTTACATGAAAGCTCTGTATCTATACCCCACAACAGAATGGAGTGGTAGAACGCAAACATCGTCATTTGCTGGAGGTTGCCCGTGCTTTGAAGTTTCAAGGATCTATTTCGGAAATATATTGGGGAGATTGTGTCCTCACTGCAGCTTATCTCATCAACCGTATGCCTACTCGAATATTAGCTGGTAAATCACCCTTCGAATTACTTTATCAAAAAAAACCAGCAATAGATCATCTACGAGTTTTCGGTTGTCTTTGCTATTCGCAAGCGTGGGGCCTCGAGACAAAATGAGTCCACGAGCAAGGCGGTGTATTTTCATGGGTTATCCTACCCTTCGAAGGGTTATTATGTTCTCGATCCATCTACGGGAGATTTTTTTGTAAGCGGGGATGTCATTTTCACGAAACTATCTTCCCATTTCGTGAATCTTCAGAGGATTTGGATGTCTCCACCAGCCTCCCTAGATCCTCTATTGAGGAGAATGTATCCCCTGAATATTTTGTTGCAGTATCACCAGGACAAGATCTTCCATCTAACAACATTGATCAATCAAACATGCCAGCAACATTGACCAATGACCCTGTTATTCCAATGAATGTTGAAGATGATTCTGGCAATCCCACAGCTGCGGAACTTTCTCCACCTCCACCACCTATGGATCACCCAAGACGTTCGGGGCGTGCTACGAAACCGCCCACATGGACAAAGGACTATGTCTGTGCCTCACTTAACGGACCAGGTATTCCCTATCCAACATCTTCTTATGTCTCCTTTGACAAACTTTCGTCAGAGCATAGATGTTGTATTAGTCGTATATCCGATGAGAAAGAACCATCTAGTTATGATGAGGCATGCAATGACCCACGTTGGCAAAAGGCCATGAATGCAGAATTACAGGCCTTAGCGATAATCACACTTGGGAGATAGTTCCTTTGCCAACAAACAGGAAGTCCATCGGGTGTAAATGGGTATATAAAGTTAAGTATCGAGCTGATGGATCCATTGAACGATACAAAGCTCGATTAGTGGCAAGGGATATACGCAACGAGAAGGTTTCGACTATCACGAAACCTTCTCTCCTGTTGCTAAAGATGTCACTTTGTCCGATCATTTCATCGGTTGCAGCCATCCATGATTGGTCATTGCACCAAATGGACGTTCATAACGCTTTTCTTCATGGTGATCTAGATGAAGAAATTTACATGGATATTCCTCAGGGATTACGGAGACAGGGGGAGACTAGAGTATGTCGTCTCCGCAAGTCCCTTTATGGGCTGAAACAAGCTTCCAGACAGTGGTATGCTAAATTCGCTAATGCTCTCACCAGTGCAAACTTCAAACAATCCAAGTATGACTATGCTTTGTTCACGTGGACCAGAGGTACGTCATCTATTTACTTGATGATATATGTAGATGATATTCTCATTATGGGAAATGATGAAGTTGCAATAAAGAGCCTGAAGAAATATTTGCACACTACATTTCATATAAAAGATCTGGGAGCGCCAAAATATTTTCTTGGGATTGAGATCGCTCGATCTCATCAAGGAATTTCACTCAGTCAGAGGAAGTTCGTGTTGGAAATTATATCAGAGGCTGGTTTATCAGGATGCAGGCCATCTGTCATCCCAATCGAGCAGAACATCAGGTTAACTACAGCAGATCACACTGAAGGAATTTCTCAGGATGATCTCATATTAAAGGATCCGACAAGTTATCAAAAGCTCGTTGGAAAACTTATTTATCTGACTATGACCAGACCGGATATATCATATGCAGTGCAAAATCTTAGTCAATTCATGCACAAACCAAAGGAATCTCATATGAATGCCGCTCTAAAAGTGGTGAAGTACTTGAAGGGATGTCCAGGACTCGGGATACTTCTGTCTAGAAGATGTAACATGGAAATGATAGCGTATTGCGATGCAGACTATGCGACATGTCCTATGAGTCGAAGATCCATAACTGGGTTTTGCATTATGTTGGGAGATTCTCTTCTTTCATGGAAAACCAAGAAGCAAGCGACGGTTTCTTTATCGTCAGCTGAAGCAGAATATCGGGCTATGGCGAAGACCACGTGTGAAATTGTGTGGATACGAGGTCTACTTGGTGATCTTGGAATACAGCTAAAGGGACCGACGAGATTATTCTGTGATAATGAATCAGCTCTGAAGCTTGCAGCGAATCCCGTAATGCACGAAAGGACCAAGCACATAGAAGTGGATTGCCACTTCACTCGAGAGAAGATTCAAGAAGGGATAGTCGAGACAAGAGGGATTGGAACTACTGAACAACCTGCAGATATATTTACCAAAGCCCTATGTCAAAGACAACATGCATATCTACTAAGCAAGCTAAGTGTCTTGGACATCTACAAGCCACCAGCTTGAGGGGGAGTGTTGGAAGATATGCGAACTATTCTTGTAATATATCCGGATCTTAGATTGATACATATTCTGATTATAGAAAATCAATTAGACATTAGATTGATTTGTAGAATATTACATTGCCTTTTCTTTGTATATACACTCGTATTATAAACGAGAGAAGACTTGTACATTTTCAATATAGAGAATACAAGAAAAACTTCCATCTATCATTCTTCTTTTCCACGATCTGTTTTCTTGCTTGCCTTCAATTCCGACATCATGCAAATTCAATAATTTGATTAGACAAGTTAAAAGTTTAAGTACTTGATTAGAAATTTGCGTTAATTTAGGGATTAAAAATGGAATTTTATCCAATTCTCATTCCACCCTCGTACGCCAACAATTCGACCCCTTTACGTTCCCCAATTATGGAGCGAATCACTTTACTGGGCCTAAGAAGCAATAGTTTTTTACAAAAGAAGACTCGTTGACTTAAGTCAACAATTGATGACTAATCTTAACTCAGCATGAGAAGGCTTCTGGTGCTCTTTTCTCTCCGGCACTTACTGAGGAAATGCCTATATGGACCTAATTCACATATTAATCGGGTCAATCACAATTGTAGATGGAACATTTTTTTTTCTAATCCACTCAGGACGGGGCGGACACACCTATGCAACAAGTGACTAATTATGCTTTATATTGTCAATTTCATTTGAAAAAAAAACAATAGACCAAAAAAAAATTATTGATATCTTGAGAATTGTCTTCAAATGATAAAAGAGTTATTGAAAAGAAAAATTGCTAAAATTGTTTTCTCAAATGGAAACACAATAGATTGAGAATGAGAACATGGGGTTTGAAAGCAAAAATTCCGCCTCAAAAGGCACCTACAAAGACTACAAACCCTATCCTTCCAAATCGGCTATTTCTACTTTCTACATTTGGGTCAAGAAAGAACTTAGAGGACGTATAATAAAAAGGTATTGACTTGGAATGGAATTGTCAAGGAAAAGTGCACTAAACATACTAGAACTTGTTACGAAAGTACCGTTGAATCCTAAAATTTTCAAAAAGTACAAGTAACTCCTACAACTTATCATAAAAGTGCAATCATGTCCTAAAATTGGTTGTAATTGTTATGAAAGTATAATCAATTCTTAAAACTTTCAAAAAGTGTTATCAACGGAATAACTTGATTGGAGCAATTTGATAAATTTTAGGATTTGATTACACTTTTTGAAAGCCAACTACATATTCGTAACAAAATTTCTTAAACTTGTAATGAAAATGCATTTTCGTGATAATTTTTATGACTTAATTAAATTTTTTGAAAGTTTTAGGAATCAATTGCATTTTCATGATAAGTTTTAAAACTTCTAGTGTACTTATCCTCAATCATTGTTCCACATGCAATTTTGTTTCTTTTGCTTCTTTCTTACTAAAAGGTTGGAATGCTCATACTAGGAGTGCTTATTCCTAGAATGGCCATTCCATTCCTTGACAAAATATTAACAAAATCATTTTACACAAACTATTTCAAGTGTAATCTTGATTTTTTTCCATACACGTTATAATATTTCAAGACATTTTAGACATTTTGATGCTATCCTTTCCAATCCAAAATCTTCCGGACACTAGAAAAGACATCGTCAATTTTCTCCTCTTCGTTCCTTCGCAACAGACAAACACAAGAATTGTAAAACACAAGAATTGTATTTACTTATTTCATTTCATTCATTATGTTCTTTCATTCTATTCCATTTCGTTATACCAAAAATAGTGTTATGTTTACACAAGATATATACTTTCTTTCTCGAATATGGGGTGCAGAATATGCTCACATTGGAATAAATAATTTTGAGATAGAAAGGGGTAGATTTGATTTTCCTAGTTGCTATTGTGCATCCAAAAAGCGAATGGTACTCCACACTTTTTTATTGGGAAAATATCAAAAACCACCAATTCTTTTGCCACTATTACCAGTTAACATCATTTATCGCATTGCCTCCCAATTTTTCATTGTGGATGCCAATTTGCACGTCCCTTTAGCCAACGAGCTCGAGGTGGGCGTTGGACTACAAAAAAGAGAGGGAGAGAGTTAGAGAGTGTTGGGATTCACTTATTCCCAGGAACCGGATTCGACACTAAATCGAACCCCTAAAAAGACGAAGCGGAAGCGAGCCCAGAAACAAAAACATGAATCACCGATCAAAAGCACACCACGGGATCGAGCGTACCTTTCGTCCACAGACTAAACACGATGTTGCAATTCGAGAAGGAAACGAGACACTTTGTTCTTTAGAGGAGTCTTCTTCTCTTCGGGAGAAAACGGTAGGAAAAGACGTGAAGACAGAGAGCGTAATCTCTCTTTTTTGAAATAATACGTAATTTCTTTCGATTAATAGCCTCCATATTTTCCCTTTATCTTTTATAATTTTCTCCATGGGCCCTCAACTCACGGGCCGGGCCCATGACGGGCCAACTCAGGCCCATCGAAAAAGGAAAAATCTATCATTTCCCACTCGCACATGGTGGGCCAAAACCAACATGGGTGGACGGGCCCTACTTAGGCCTATCAATTGAAAATCCATCAACTCCCACTTGACATGGAGGGTCGAACAGAATCCTCTTTTCCTCACTGCAACATTCATACTGGTGAATAGTCCGTGCGACCAGCATACTTGGAGAGCTCGTTGCCATACATCTGTTAGGAATATATAGTAGCTCATAATGGGCATCACATTCCGAGTAAATTTAGTATGCAGTACCCTAGATCGATCGATCACATTTATATCTCTTTTGATCTCTTTTAAACAATGACATATATATTGTATTCACAATTATGATTATCCCAAAGACAGTCATAATTGGTCGACCAGTGAATACAAAACCACAATGTGATTCTCCAAATCCGATCTTCCTCTTTCTTTCAAACTCTCAATTTCAGTTCAACTTGCTTTTCTAGAAATGTCCCATTAGATCGAATCAACTCATGACCATTGGCAACATTCTAAGATAGCAAACACTAAATAGAAATCTTAAGAATAAGTAAGAGTCATGAGGGCACTAAATTGAGGAACTCCTTTCCTTAAGAGTCTCATACGGCATAAAAGTTGAGATCAAACTTTTGCCACTCTTATTGGTCGTCTCATGCATACGTAGTATGAAATACGTATTACGGTATTAACTCCTTTCCCATGGAGCATATGTCTACACCATCAATACCGTACAGATGATAGTTCAAACATACCCAATGTCTAACTTGAGTTCACGTATTTACTCATTCACAAAATTCATCAGAACTCACATCTGGCATCTTAGACGAGATAAAGTAAAATATGTGGGGTATTTTACTTTCGGACATAGTACATATCATGTCCTCATCTTAACATTTAGTTAAGGCGACATATATATTTTAAGCTTGAGCTCTCGATTATCACCTAGATAATAAGCTTAAAAACCGTCTCATCTCTATTTATCACATAGTAAATAGAGGCGATTACCCGTGTGAGTGGGCTAATCTTATATCTGTCCGACATACTTTCTCAACTTAATGTAATGCACTGAGCATTAAGATGCATAAAGATCAAACAAAGATTCATAGGCATTAATGATGAAAACACAAATTCATTAAATGTGAACAATTCAGGGAAATTACAATATCCAGTACATCAGACTCTACGCAATCCTAGAGATTTTACATGACCACAAAACACATCTCTAGGTATTGGCTTTGTCATAGGATCTGCTACCATTCTATGCGTAGATATGTACTACCGTAAGTTCACATCCTTTCGTGCAACCATATCTTTGACAAAGTCATACTTGGTATCTATATGTTTGGTCTTGCCATGATATTTTGGATCTTTGGTGTACGCTATAGCTGCTTGGCTATCACAATTAACTAATAATGGATTTGCAGCTTTCTCAATAACACCTAAATGATCCAAAAATCTCTTAAACCAAACTCCTTCTTGTATTACTGCGATAATGCCACGAACTCGGCTTCCATCGTGGACAAGGCTATACACGTTTGTTTCTTACTGCTCCAACATATGGTGCCATTATTCAATAAGAAAACAAACCTAGAGGTAGATTTCCTTTCGTCTAAATCTCCTCCCTAATCAGTTTCAGAATAGCCTTCGAGTCGCAGACCCTTTCCTTGATAACTTAGCGTATAATCAGCAGTTCCCTTTAGATACCACAGTATTCTCTTAACGGCTTTCCAATGTGCTTGACCTAGATTGGATTGGTATCTACTCACCATTCCAACTACAAAACATATGTCAGGTCTTGTACACATCATAGCGTACATCAAGCTCCCAACAGCACTAGCATAAGGAACATGTTTCATTTGTTCCTTTTCTTGTGGAGTCCTTGGACACAGTCTATGGCTCAATCCTTCACCTTTTGCAATAGGAGTGTCTATGGGTTTACAATCTTGCATACGAAATCGTTCAAGAACCTTGTTTATATATGTTTCTTGCGAAAGAGATAATGACCTCTTTGAACGATCTCTTGAAATCTTAACTCCAAGGATGTATGCAGCCTCACCCATATCTTTCATCTCAAAGTTGGAAGACAACCAACTCTTGACAGTATTAACAAACTCCATATTGCTTCCGGCAATTAGTATATCATCAACATATAATGATATGATCACAAATTGATCTTTGGATCTTTTGATATATACACAATGATCCTCATCAATCATTGTAAAATCATATGCCATTATGGCATTATGAAAACGTATATACCATTGTCTCGATGACTGCTTTAGGCCGTATATCGATCTCAAAAGTCGACACACCTTTTCTTCTTGGCCTTTCATTATGAAACCAATAGGTTGTTCCATATATATTTCCTCATCCAATTCTCCATTGAGGAAAGCAGTCTTTACATCCATTTGATGTAATTCAAGATCCATATTAGCCACTATTGCCAGAATAATGCGAATTGAGGTAAATCTCACCACAGAAGAAAATGTTTCTTCATAATCAATTCTTTCCTGTTGATTATACCCCTTCGCCACAAGGTGAGCCTTATGCTTTTCTATCGAGCCATCAGCTTTACGCTTTATTTTAAGAACCCACTTGTTCCTAATAGCTTTGCGTCCTTTTGGAAGATCAACCAGTTCCCAAACATGGTTTGACTTCATTGACTCCATTTCCTCTCTCATTGCATGCATCCATTTTTCCTTACTAGGGTAACTTAGAGCCTCATGTATATTTCTTGGCTCATCCTCATCTTGTGGGGCAATCATAAAAGTTTCCCCTTCAATGTCAAAACGTCGACGGGGAATACTTTTGCAACTTGTTCGCCGTATGGGAGATTGTACACTTTGCACATCATTCCCCATTATGCTCCCACTAGGATTAGATAATGATGATGTCGTCTCATCATGTGGTTGTAATTGAGAATGAGTTGAATTTAATTCATCACTTCTCATATTACTCCCACTTGGACAAACTTCACTAATATCATTATCTTGATCCAAGGTTTCAAATAGGGAGTATTCTTCACCTATTTCGCCCTTCTTAGGAAATTCATTCTCTAAGAATGTGACATCCCGTGATTCAATTTCAGTTATACTCACACTTTCCTGCTCACCTATGAACACATACCCTTTCGAGTGTTCGGAGTATCTTATGAAAATACTCTTCTTTCCTCTAGGACCCAATTTCCCAAACTTGTGAGAGGGCTCATGAGTATAGGCAGCACAACCCCATGGCTTAAGAAAACTTAAGTCCGGTTTCCTACCTGTCCATAACTCATATGGAGTAGAAGTAACTGATTTGGAAGGCACTCGGTTAAGTATATAGGCAGCAGTTAACAACGCATCACTCCAAAAGGTGATGGGTAAATTAGCATGCGCCATCATGGACCTAACCATTTCCAGTAGGGTTCTGTTTCTTCTCTCCGCAACACCATTTTGTTGAGGAGTATATGGAATAGACAACTTTCTTTCTATTCCTTTTTCATCACATAATTTTCTGAACTCATCAGATAAATATTCACGACCTCGATCGGATCTCAATGCTTTTATTTTCTTGTCTAATTGATTTTCTACCAAGTTCATAAACCTTTTGAAACAACTTAATGCTTCAAATTTATGAGAAATCAAATAGACATATCCGAATCGAGTATAATCATCTATAAAAGTGATGAAATAAACAGCCCCATGCCTTCCTCTCACATTCATTGGACCATAGACATCAGAATGGATTAAATGCAGAGGAAAATTAGCTCTTTTACCTTTTCCAAAAGGTTTCCTTGTTGTTTTCCCTACTAGGCAGTGCTCACATATGGGCAAATCGACTCTTTCAATATTGCCTAACATGTGACATCCTGAAATTCGAGTCCTCTGAAGAATGGATGAACGTGAATTTCGTCGATGCATTGTTGGTTGATCTCACTCGGAATTGATCACTCCTGAGATACTGACCTTGAGGGGAAGGGCTAATGAGGACAGAACTCGTACGGCTAAAGGACTCGACCTGGGAAAACGACTTGACCGTGAGACTTGCGTGAGGATGATCCCGTAGATGGCGAGGGCCGATTCTAAGGACGACAAGAAGTTGATACGCGGACAGAACATAATGGAACAACGGGTGATTCCGTTTACTATTATCGAATCCACGAACGACCCTATGTTGATCCTCAGTAATCGTGTACTTTGAAATAAGAATCTATCCTCCGTAATTTCATGCAGTCAAGGACGTCCATGCGTTGAGATGTCTTGAACGTGGTTTTGGCACTAGTCGGTTACGCGTGAATCCTCCGAGCCGCCCGTCGTCGAGTTATAACCAAAATGGCATTAGGGCGAAATTGACATGGCAAGAGAACTTAGGACTGGACTTCGAATTGTGGGAATGTCGGGACGGACGTTAGATGAAGCTCGCTTCAAACGGTCGACGAGTCAATTAAGCCGAGCGGTGGAAAAGGGATTTTCGGACCGAGGAAGCAAGCCCGTGAGGACGTGGGCCGGGCCAAGTCAGCGTGGGCCTTAGGCCCAAGTTGGGACAGCCACCAAATGGGCCTAAAACAATCAAATGAGCCATTGGGCCAAACCAACTATTCATATTCTAAGCCCATGGGCCAATTCTTAGCCTTTTCAAGCCCAACCAATCCCCAAGCCCATTACTATTCATGGCCAAGCCCAATTCTTAGGCCCATCCACCAATTTCAGCCCAAGGTCATATTTGTAATTTGTGCAAGGTGAAATGACCAAAATGCCCCTAAAGCTTGTGGATAAGGGCAAAGCAAGAGAGAGAAAGAGGAGGTGATGTGCATGGGGAAGTGGAGCAAGCATTGAATGGCCTTAATGAGGCCTTGATGGCAGCTCTCCCATCACTCTCTCTCCTCCTCTTCAGCCCCAAACCGGTCGACCATCTCTCTCCCTCGTTCTCCCTCTCTTCCAGTTTCTGCTCCAGCTGACCCTTCGGTGAAGAATCGAGTCAAAAGTGGTCTTCCCGGTTGAATCACAAAACGAGCCACCTATCACCGTGACCGGGAGAGACAGACCGTTCTAACGAGCTAATTTCGTCCCGAACGGAGCCCCCGTCCGTCCTGTACGGCCGTCGCAAGCCGCCGGTCGCCGGTCCGTCGGTCCGCCTGCAGCCTGCACTGTTTCGCGTTTTCGGGCATTTTTCTCCCATTCCAGCCGTTCCTTTGCCCATTCCATCCACCCACAAGATCCCCAAGACCCCCCGGGAGCCGCCGGTTGCCGGACAACCCCTCACCGGAGCTCCGGCCAAGCCGTTCAACTTGTTTTCTTCTCCGGCAGGGCTGTTTTCAGAAGTTTCAGTGGGAGTCCGAGCTGTGGTTGCTGTGTTGAGCTTGGGACCACCTTGGATCGTCGTGGTAGAGGTTCCAGTGCGTAGCCACCGTCGTCGCCGCCGCGTCGGTGTCTCCGGCCCGCTTAACGGGTGAGTTTAGCTCCTAATCCTTCGATTAGTGCCTAAACTTGCTTAGGGTTGGTTTAGTTAGATTTAATTCTAGTTTAAGTGATTTAATTAAGTTGTATTAGTCCTAAGATAGGTGGTTAGATTAATGGATTCGATTAGTTTAGCTTAATCTTGTTTTATTTGCTTAATGTGGTTTATGTGGTTAATTAAGCATGTTTATCTTAATTGATTGGTTTCCTTAATTTAATCATTGTTTTAATGATTTTTGAATATAACTTATTGTTTATTGAATTCTGGAAATTTACTGTTCACGCGACACTATTCACGATTTACTGTTCACGCGACACTATTCACGAATTACTGTTCACGAGACACTGTTCACGAGTTACTGTTCACGAAACACTGTTCATCCAGAATGCGAAAAGTTGTCTAAATTCATGTGTGTTGATTTTATGAAGTGAATGGATGTGTAAATGCATGGGTATCCGCGTGAATTGAATGTGATTTGTAATTTTGGGTATTTATCCCAAAATTTATTAATTTCAGTAATTAATTGGAAAATAACCGGGCGTCGGTTGACAACGCCAAAAAATATTTTGGTGAACCATTAAATAGTGGGATTTTCTGAAAGAAAAATATTGTATTTTGGCTAAGGCCGATTGTGTACCCACACACGATATTTTATCGAGTATCTTTGATATCAACAAATTAGGCCAAGATATTATGAAATTGAGGAATTTAATTACAAGGTGCTTGATATCGTTGGCCATAGTTGAGAGGGTCGGGTGGGACCGTAAAGCCACTAAATCTTGGAAGGGTCGGGTGGGACCGTAAAGCCACTAAATCTTGAGAGGGTCGGGTGGGACCGTAAAGCCACTAGATCTTGAGAGGGTCGGGTGGGACCGTAAAGCCACTAAATCTTGGAAGGGTCGGGTGGGACCGTAAAGCCACTAAATCTTGAGAGGGTCGGGTGGGACCGTAAAGCCACTAGATCTTGAGAGGGTCGGGTGGGACCGTAAAGCCACTAGATCTTGAGAAGGTCGGGTGGGACCGTAAAGCCACTTAATCTTGAGAGGGTCGGGTGCGACCGTAAAGCCACTAGATCTTGAGAGGGTCGGGTGGGACCGTAAAACCACTAAATCTTGAGAAGGTCGGGTGGGACCATAAAGCCATTGAATCTTGAGAGTGGCATCTAAAAGGGCACGTGGGCCGGTGATTTGATGCATCACTTTGGTGAACGAGTACCTTAGAGAATGCACGTGGGCCCATGGAATTAAGTGAGGCATCTTGGAAGAGACACGTGGGCTCGGTGATTTGATGCATCACTTTGGTGAACTAGTGCCTTAGAGAATGCACGTGTGCTGTGACATGTAATCGGCGGGTCGGTTGATCGATGACTCGATCTGAATTGATGAATTGATGTGTGAAATTGTTATATGCATTAATTATATGCATGAGTGAATCACATCGTTTATGGTATGCATACATGAATCGATAATGTGCAGGGTGTGGCAATGGCCAGGTGAGATCGCTTATGATGCGACTCGTGTGTGATTGATGAACTGCATCATCTAATGGTCATGTGCTTTGTGTGTATCATCTGATTGATATCGTGCAGGGTATGGCATACCAGGTGAGGTTCTATGTGAATCGACTGTTGTTTGTTGGTTCTTGTTGTTGGTTGTTGCTTGTTAGTGGAGTGGTAATCTTGGATAGATACCCTAGGTTGAGTTGGTGTACTAACCGGGGCTTAGGGGTGTAACTCGCTGAGATTTATATCTCATTGGTTATTGAATAACCATTTTCAGGTCCCTAATGTGAAGAGCCAGGAGTTTGAAGCGGAAGGGTCAGGAGCTTAGGTGGCTCAGTAGTTCTTTATGACATAGACCTTCTGTATAAGCTTGAAGTGTTTATAAAAGTGTATTTGATTTGAAATTGTTGTCCTGCTTTTCTATCCCACGTTTGTTGAGGTCAGGGGATTAGTAATTCGCTTCCGCGTGTGCAATAAAAATAAAGGGTCGGCGACGAGTCCTGGGAACGTCGCAAAATTCTATCGACCACCGAGGGATGTGTGCGTGCTCGAGGTTCGGGGCGTGACATAACAAGCCCTCTTTGGCTAGTCTATTCATACGTTGTTGGCCAATATGACCAAGTCTAGCATGCCACACATTCACATCATTATCATATGAATTAGGAGACGTGAGAAGGGAATAACAAACATTTGTATTAACATAGTCAATATCTAATACAATGAAACCATCCAGAAAATAACCACAACCATAGTAGTTTGTATCCAAATACAAATCTACACCACTATTATGGAAGTTCACATTAAAACCAAACTTAACCAACACTAAAACAGACACTAAATTTCGACGAATCTCCGGAGCATACAACACATCATGTAGGAATAAAGTGCGTCCACCACGCATGTTCGGTTGGCAGTGCCAATTCCTTTTATTTCAGCTCTGGAGTTGTTTCCCACATAGATCCACTTAGTTCTAGTCGGAACTCGTCGAAATTCTACGAAGGATTCTCTATCCTTCGCTACATGGTCTGTCGCTCCTGAATCTACAGTCCACAAAGGATTAGATTCAGTCAAGAATACAGAACTTAACACATATGCAAAGTTCCCAATAGTACAAAGGGTGTGTACCTTCTTTGGCTCGCAACAATTGCGGGCATAGTGACCCCTCTGGTCACAGTTGTAACATTTCACCCTTGAGATATTCTTCACATGAGGATGTTTTCCTCTCTTCACACGAGGACGTTTTCCTCTCTTTTGTTGGTTAATTCTTGGTTTCTTGCAAGAAGGGCTTGATCCCTTACTTTCCCACATATTGAACGAATCAATGCGCTTGCGCTTAGAGCTTGAAGCCCTTTCTAAGCTTAAAGCAACACAGCAAATATCTGTATCCTGCTCAAATACCTTGAGGCGATCATCAGCTAGCTCAAGGTGGCGCACAGCATCCACAAGATCTTCCATAACATGGTCAAGAGCTTTTAGTGCTTCTTGCTTTTCCAGGACATATTGAATTCTCATATTCAATATTTCACTATTCTCGCCGTTCAATTTGTCCTCTTTGTTCAAATCAGTAATTATGTTTTTAGTTGCTGAATCCATCGATCTGAACATATCAGACATATATGCACGAAATATTAATGCCTATCACTTATGCATCTATTTTGCACAAACCCATCATATTAATTAATAATTTTAAGTAAGGTTTCAGAATCAAAAGGTCACTGTGTTTCCAATCATCCTCAAAAAATCCTAACTTAAAACTATCATTAATATAATTGTCCATGCAAAGTAAATTCTATGAAGCTACAAAAACTTCTATGAACTACCCACAGCAGTTAACAACAACAGAAAGCAAATAATATTTGACATCCAACAATGATATAATAGTAATGCTTTCATATAATACAACTAACATATTAGTTGCTACATCAACAACAATCAGGTAGAAAACATAATATAAAATGTCCACAAAGAACACTAAATAAAGACCAGCCATAACATCTAAAACCAAGGCATCATACTACTAATAGGGAAAGCTGCTACTTGGTTCAATTTCTTTTTCTTTTTCTTTTTCTCTGTAAAATTTTCAGGCATTCTCGACGGCCACGGAAAAACAGACGGATATCCCTTAGGATTTCTCCTACGCACATTCATTCCTGGCCTAATCGAAGTCATTCCTTGGGTCGCAGTCTTTGTGGCTCCAACCCGATGATATTCATCCACAAATTCCATTACTAGCTTCTTATATCTAGTAAATCCTTTGACCTCCCATAGGCGATTCAACACTCCTTGCCATTCGGTGGAAGAGTGTTCATAAAGAATCGCACCATCTGAATATCTGGCATGGGATAACCGTTCCAAATGACTTCTTGAATTTTGTTGTTGACCTCTATGACATGATCAATTATGTCGTCACTCTCCCATCGATAACCATTCAAATCGGCTATCAACCTTGAAAGCCTTTCCTTTTGTTCATCGACATTATGCGCACGGTATGCGCGGCTTACGGGAGGCATTGTTCCCGCAACAAATGCAGAACAAAAAATGGATTACATATAATCCACATAGACATAATTGAAAAAGAAACACATTTTTTTTTTTGGGTCAACGGTCAACGGTCGACGGTCGCGATCAACGGTCGGGCCGGTCGGACGGTCGGGCCGGTCGAACGAACCGACCGGCACGTGCCATGCACTTGCCTGGATGACGTCACGATGATGTCAGCCGGCACGTGCGTGGCACGCTCCAGGGGCCGAAACGACGCGCCGTTTCGCGCGTGCGTGCGTCGCACGCGCCTGGGCCGAAACGGTGCATCCGACACGCCGTTTCGCGCGCGTGTGCGTTGCACGCGCCTGGGCGAAACTGCGCGTTCGCGCGCGTTTCAGCGGGGAACCGAACGCACGCGCCGATGACCCCCGTGCATTCCAGCCGCGCGTGGCGGCGCGTCCGGCGGCCTCCGGCAGCGATCCGCGACTCATTTTTCTCGTATCGACGAGAGCTTCATCCCTGCACTATAAAAAACGAATTTCGACTTGCACAAAATCACGAAACAGGGCGCACAGTACACGGCTGTCGGGTTTTTCCGTCCCCGATCGACCAAAATTGATTTTCTTCGAATCTTTGACCAAAAAAATAAAAAATAATCAAAAGTAATAAAAAGGGGTCGGGAAACATGAACAGGCTCTGATACCAATGTTGGGATTCACTTATTCCCAAAAACCGGATTCGACACTAAATCGAACCCCTAAAAAGACGAAGCGGAAGCGAGCCTAGAAACAAAAACATGAATCACCGATCAAAAGCACACCACGGGATCGAGCGTACCTTTCGTCCACAGACTAAACACTGATGTTGCAATTCGAGAAGGAAACGAGACACTGTTCTTTAGAGGAGTCTTCTTCTCTTCGGGAGAAAACGGTAGGAAAAGACGTGAAGACAGAGAGCGTAATCTCTCTTTTTTGAAATAATATGTAATTTCTTTCGATTAATAGCCTCCAGATTTTCCCTTTATCTTTTATAATTTTCTCCATGGGCCCTCAACTCACGGGCCGGGCCCATGACGGGCCAACTCAGGCCCATCAAAAAAGGAAAAATCTATCAGAGAGAAAGAAAGACAAAGCACAGAAAGCGAAAAATCAGTTACCAGAGCGGCAGGCGGGGTCAAGGATAGTAGGGGGAGTGATGATGGAGCTCGATAACCATTGGCGGTGTTAAGAGGTTACGGTTAGGGGTGAGCATGGTTCTAAAGTAAAACCTAGAATCTGAAAGTCGAACTCGGTGGGAACCTGTAGGTTCTAGGTTTCAAGGTATGTATAATAGGTTCTAAATTCCAAAAAGTGAGGAATTTGTTTTAATGGATAAGTTCCAAGTTCTTAGTTCGAAGAACCTGGAACCTGAAATTTAGAACCTCAAACAAGTTTTAATGTTTCTTTTTTTTTTGTTCATGTCTTCGTGTGATCTTGCGATATTCCATATCATTTGATGATGAGTATATAATCTGAAACTACCAGTTTGAGCTTCCATTTTATAACTAAGACTTTTATTTTATTAATGTTCATATTTTTGTGTGTCTTTTATGGTCAATGAATTATAACAACAAATGTTGGTCATTAAGAGATTTAATTCATTGCAATCGTTTTATTAATAATATAGTTGAAACCTGGATAGGCCTTGGAATTGACCTTGGAACATAGGGTAGGTTCCAGGTTCTAAGATATGTAGGGTAAGTTTTAGGTTCCAAAAAATAAGAAATCTATTCCAATAGGTAGGCTTCAAGTTTTATGTGGAACATCTACGAAACCTAAAACTGCTCGCCCTTAGTCGCAGCGCAACATCCAACGGTTGTAGGTGGTGGTTGATGGTTGGTGGAGAGCATTAAGCTTTGCTATCGGGGGCTAGCATTTTTGTCCTTGGTGTAAATGGAAGGAACGTAGGATTTAATAGAGGTTGAAAAGTGGTAAAAGAGAGAATAGTATTTCTCCCTTCATTATTTTAGGTTGCGCAAGTGGTTTAGTAAGGTTTCGCAACAGTAAAAGCCATTCAAACTCAAAAGCTTTTGTTTTTAGCGTGCTGGGTTCTGTATACGTCTTATACCTTTGTCGACAGTCAGTCTCATTGCCTCTGCTTTGGCAACTAAGATGTGAGATTTGTCTTTCTCTAGAGATTGCTTTGACAACAGTCTCCAATCCTTTTATTTTGGCTCTATGCAAATTGCACAATTTGTAATCCGATTTTAGATCCATTAACGGGCTTGAGTTCGATAACGGAAGAAATGGAAGGTTGAATGAGATCATGGAAGACTGAGCGTGTGTGTACCTGGATGAGATGAGTGGCTACGTGGTTTTACAAATTATGTTCGTAAGGGAAAATGGACAAGGATAGAAAAGGATGAAGGAAATGAAAATAGAGAAGATGAAAGCCTAATGGACTCACGTACCCAGAGGACGAAGGTGAAGAAGAAAAGAGAATCCAACAGTTTCAAAATAGTGCTAAAGTTTGAAGATTAAGAAATTGGTTGCCCACACCCACACAACGTGGCAGAATAAAGTCCAGAAAATAAGCGAGACTGGCTTAGAGAGTAAAGAGACCGAGGTGAAAGAAACGAGCAGAATCCCACGCACTAGTTATAACAGAGTAATTGATTTTTAGATAACCACGGACAGAATTTTGTTTTGAAAGGAAAACAGATTAAGTTAGGAGACAAAATCAAAAGTAAACGAAGAACTATTTTGACATGACAAAATTGGTTTTCTACTGTTAATTGCCATCATAAATTTTATATCCTGCTCTAATGTCGGTTCCTCTTGATTAAACAAAATCAGTAATCACGGTTAAATTTGGTAGAGTAGTGTAATGATTGGGGCTTCTTCTAATTTGTATTTCCAAAACCGAGAGGAATAATAATGGTGCGAGGTTAAAAAAGAAGTACGTACTTTTTCTACTTTATATTATTGTTGCGCCCATCTCCCTGCTCTTCTGCTCAAATTAGGTTCAGGAATGACGATTCGACCAGTTTTGCAGGCCGACGGACTTCTTTCCCCTGCTTGATATGAGCCTTGTTGATAGAAGGTATTGAGTTGTTACATATAGTCTTGCTTAAAAACAAGACCAGAGCACTTTCCTATGACTAGTTCTTGAAAACTCATTCACAAGCTGCAAACGATATTACATGTACAAGCCCCTAATAGCCATTTGCAGTAACAAAAATTTGCCTCTATATGTTTTTTCTAGTAGCTCTCACTCAAGAAGCTCTCATAAAACTTTTTGGCTATCATGGCATTTCCAGGCTCTTTTGAATCCTATGGAGATCTCTATTTTCAGTACTTAAAGCACAGAAGTGAGCCATGCCAAAGACTTCGGCTGGAACAAGCAGAACTAATCCACTTGTATATTTTACACTGCATGTACCTATCTCGGCCTTTTCACAAAGACTGAGTATATTTTACATTTTGTAACGTGAGTTTCAAGCTATGATTGGCAGATGCATGAGAAGTTTGATGTGTAGATGCTTGTCATACTGTGCCATGAAAGCTGCACCTCTGTGAAGCTCCAATATACCTTGGGTAAGTCACAGCAAAAAATCTCGAATCCGAACTGGCCTTTTTATTGCATTTGTGAAACCCTGCAGAAAAGGAAATCACTAACTCATAAACAGCAAACATTAAATCGAGTAAGCAACACACCAAAAAAAGAAAAAACCTATAATGAAAAGTAGAAATGCATAATCTTTTATGTTATTTCAGCTATTGCAACTACTGATTAATGAATTCTGTCCATAACTGGGGACAATGTAGATGCACCGAGGGCATGTCACTTCATATATTTATATTTTTCAGTAATGATATTCAAGGATGTGCAAAAGATTGCAATCGGTCATTGGATATTAATTGCAGCAGAAGCTTTCTCGGGGCCTTCAATCCTGCTTATCTGAAATGAATAGCATATCATTTTCAGATTCTGGTGGGAGCCGAAAATCTCTATGAGGGGTTTGCTCTTGTAGTTTGCTTTCCATAATCTATATGTCTATCGCGTGGGGCGGTATTCAATTGGGGATTTGATGTTTGAACATCTCATTCACGCTTTCTACTTTGTCACCAGCTTCTATTAAGTGAGGATGACATCACATATTTTTACCTCATTAAACTTGAAAAGCAAAGGGTATGAGTCTCTCTTTAAGGTGGTCGGCTTTGGTGCAGCATTGCCTGAGGTCTGAGAACCATCAGCCTTCAATTTTCTAAACCTGTTCCATAGAAGGATAATATTTAGCAAAATCGGAAATAATACATGCTCTAAGGCATATCAAATGTAGATAATTTTTTTCCGCAAGCAGTAGATCTCCTATTTTATTGCAACATCAACAGAAAGATAAGATCTATACAAATACACACCAATTTGAAACCACCGGGGATAAGGACACTAACAGTGTCATAACTTCAGTATAGCACTTATTTTGCTATCATAACTTTTCAAGCGATCATTTGAGTATCGTAACTTAGAAGAAAAGCAGATCGTTAAATTATATAAGCAATTCTCTTGCCGGAAAATCCCATGTGGCATTGATTTTTGGCAAGCCTTGTTGGATTATTTAATACATAACAAATACCACGTAGGAATTTTAGGCAAGGAATATCGCAGATATAACTTAAGTGATTTGTTTCAAAAAGTTATGACACTTAAATGATCGCTTGGAAAGTTATGGTATCAAAGTGAGCATTGTAAGAGAATTATGGTACATTTAGGTAGTGTTTGTTTGTGTTCCTCGTTTCTGTTTTTGAACAAAAATTATGCTTTTTTGTTCCGGGAACAAAAAAAGAACAGAAATGTGTTTGTTTGCGTTTTTGTTCCAAATCTGTTTTTTTTGTTCCCGGGAACAAAAAAAAAAAGAAACAAGAAACAAAAAAGTTGTTTCTTGTTTCTGAACAACTTTTGGGAACAAATTTCTCTCCACTCTTTTCTTTTCTTCTTTTTTTCTTTGGCCGGTCGTCGGCCGAGGCCATGGCCGGCGGCCGGGCCGTTGAGGGCCGTGACACCGGCCCCCGGCAAGGTCGAGCATCGCCGGCCCGGTGAGGCTCGGCCTCGCCTTGGCTGGGCGAGCTCGGGCTTGCCCAGACCCGGCGAGGCCGAGCTCGCCCAGCCACCGGCGAGGCCGAGCCTTGCCGAGTCACCGCTAGGTCGGCGTCGCTTGGCGGTGGCCCGCGAGGCCGAGCCTCGCCGGTGGCCGGGCGAGGCTCGGCCTCGCGGATTTGGGCGAGGCTAAGCTCGCCGAGCCTCGAGGCGCGGGGCGAGGCCGGGCGAGCTTGGCCTCGCCGGATCCTGGCGAGCCCGAGCTCGCCTAGCCAAGGTGAGGCCGCCGGCCCTCGTCGGCCGGGTCGCCGGCCGGTCGCCGGCCATGGCCGAGGCTAGCGACTAGCCAAAAGAAAAAAATGAAAAAAAAAAAAAAATGAAAAATAAAATAAAAATATTAAAAAATTAAAAGAAACAAAAAAGAACACAAATTTACCAAACATGTTTCGTTCTTTTTTATTCCAGAACAAGTCTACCAAACGCGTTCTTTTGTTCAAAAACTGTTCCTCGGAACAGAAATAGTTTTTTCTATTTTTGTTCTCTGGAACAAAAAAAGAACAGAAACACAAACAAAAGCACCCTTAGTATCATTTTCCAAAACCATTGAGATGTCAATCAAAACCAAAATGTATGCATCAATCACAAGCTACCATATCATGTCAACCATTTCAAGACCAAATTGTACTTTGAAAGGCTATTGGTAACATCAAGGGAGGTATATCACAATTTCTGTCAGTTTTAAATATACACAAAAAGAGTATGCCGTGTTTAAATTCTACAGACAACCTATGTGGAGTGAAGTAAGCTCATAGGGAAAACGAGAGCCACCCAATTACGGTATCATCATTCAAGAAGAACAGCGGGATTTCATGCTAGCTTTGAATTAACAATAGGAGCTGCTGCTTTTAAGAATTCTTCCAACTTAAAACTTAGGCAAATATTAACTACACACTAAGTTCGGAAAATCAGATTTTTGAGGACTATCAGTGAATTTAGCTACCATCTTATGTTAGTATAGACAGACAAGGTTAACGGAACCATATGGCCATATATAAAGACAGGAAGAAAAATGTTTTACAAGAAAGAGACTAAGCATTTCCATACTTCCGAATTCGAGAGGTAGATGATATTTTTTCCAGTCAGGACAATACTATAGCTGTAGCTGTGAGAGACTTTTAAAAGGATATTGTGGGTTACAGAAAGAAAAGGTGAGTTTTCTCTCCCCTATGTATTCTGCAATCCAAACTTTTAAACAATGACCGCTCTAGTTAAAGTTAGAAGGTTGTAAAGAAATACTCAATGATCAAAATAAAGCACCTGTCAAAGAAGCTGGAGCCAGCTGGAGGCTTTCTGGAAGCATTAGCAGGCTTTAGCTTCCCATCCATGGCAATAGCTCTGTTGTGAGCAAGGGATGAAGAATTAGTGGAGGACTCGCATTATATTTAGTAGAGCTAGATATATTAGCTCCACTTCCAATGTCCTTCATAGCACAAGTGGCCGTAGCATGAGAATTGTATCTTGCTCCAACATTCTTCTCTACTTCGCTATCTTGTGTTTTGCTGTTCCATCTTTCAGTGGGGTAAGCAGATTTCTCAGTGCTCCCATGCAAAATCTTTTGTTCCTCGACCTGAGTTTCATTGACATTAAGGATGTGAGGAACAAAAGAGTATGTCGATAAAAAAGGGAAAGCTTCATAATAGCCTAAACCACCAATATTCAAACCATACAGGACACCTACAGATCCGCCCATACCCCTACATGCAGCGCATGCATAGCGCGCATGCGGTTTGGCCTGTGTGCACAAGCAACCAGACACCAGTGTGACAAACGCAAAAGCACACAACATGCCTGCGGCACCCATGCCCCCACAGTCTTTTCAACCGCTGGTTCCAACTCCTTCGACCCAGAGCAGTGGCCGAACCCCTTGGCCGAGCAGTGACTGTTAGGCCCATTTTGAGGCCCGTTCGGTCCTCCGTCGGTGTTGCCGTGAGCTTGGTTGTCGCCCATCTCCACGTCACCAACATTGTAGACTCACCAGATCGCTAAACTGGTGAGTTTACTTGCTAAACTCTACTTAGGGAGTTAATGATACTTATGGGGTGATTAGTTTAGGTTAATTAGGGTTTAGGTGGGTAGTTAGAATGGATTAGTGATTTCATTATCTGTTTGTGCATGTTAGGTGGTTAAAACGGATAGATTATGGGCTAAAGTAGTCATACTGTTTATCTAGATAGGTTCAGAAATTTTCTAGGCCCGTTTAGGTGGTTAGATTAGCGTTTCTGGCCTAAGTTGCTATTTATTGCATTTAAATTGAATTAGTTAATTAATTTTGATATTTATTTAATTAATTAATTTTTTTCTAGAATTTATACTGAGGTAGCCGATGACTAGAATTTCGTGTTGTTGCAATGGTATGCTTGGTTTATTTAATTGAGTGTTAAATTGTGCTAATTGAGTGGTGATTGTAATTTTGAGTATTTAATTCAAAATTTGGGAATTTTGGTAATTATTTAGAAATTTCCGAGTGTCGGGTTTTGACACTGAAAATGATTTTATATACTATATAAAATAGTGTAATTTTAAAAAGGAAGATATCAATTTTTCAAGTTCCATCTGACTGTGTACCCACACACGATTATTTTCACCGTGTGTTTTTAATACGATGAAAATGGGCCAAGTACGTTATTTTAATTGGGAAATTTGAGTGCAAAGCACGATGTCTTGGCTGAGAATTGGATGGGTGCATGAATGGTTATGAGAACTCGTTCCGAGTTGTTAAGCTGGACGTGCCCTACCAATGGATGCCGGTCACAGTAGAGGCTGGACCGATGCTCCTTTATGAAATGCCGTCAACGTAGTGACGTTACTGTGCTCGGTGGGGCGAGACGACGCCTGGCTACGCCAAAAGACTGCCGAACTTCGAGTAGGTTGTGCCCGTATGTGGCCGTGATTAACAATTGGAACGCATGCTGAGTGAATTTGACACACCGGATAATAGGACAAAATTATGTGGCACGGAATGGGACGTGTCAAAATGATTTGGCCCTATAATCAGGACATCTTGTGTTTGTTGAGATGAAAGTGTTGGCGTTCCAATTATTTGATCATGAATACTGTTATGTTTGTGATATGAACTGTGCTAACATGTAGGGATGATCTGAGTCAAGGTAAGTCTTTGTGCTTGTGTGGTTGTGTGGTTAGGATGCATTTCCTTCCTAGTTGGAGTTTAGGGGGTGAACTTGCTAAGACATTGTCTTACCCCGTCGTGGGCTCAATATTTTCAGGTCCTTAGATGGCAGTTTCTCCGGAACGTTTTGGACAGCCGTGGGCTATTACTGAGCAGGGGATAGACGTTCGAGTCTCGGGTAGTCATTGGGTTTATGAGTTGATCGTGACCATCGTCTGGGTCAATGAGGACCTACCTAAGAGGGTACCTCATCATTTCAGGGCGTGGTTCTGCCACGGACTCAATGAATACCGGGTGGGTCCCCTCCAGGGTTTTGACATTCCCGCGGTGGTTGTCGATGCCGCTTTTGGCGAGGGTGCAGCTGACCCTCCTGATGGAACTATAGAGGACTCGGTGCCTCCAGAGCCGATGGAGTCCGAAGGATCGGTGAACGTGTCCGACTAGTAGGTTGTAGGACAGTTCCTTTTTAAAAGCCGATCTTTTGTAGACTCTTGTTTATAAACTCAGCTTGTGTATAAAGGTGTTTGGTTTGATGTGATTGTCCTGTTTTCCTATCTCATGCCGTCTGTTGTCAGGGGTGTTTAATTTGCTTTCGCATGTGCATTAAAATGAATGGGTCGGCGATGCGTCTTAGGATGTCGCAAATTTTATCGACCACCGAGGGATGGGCACGTGCTCGAAGATCGGGGCATGACATTGACCCCCATTATTCAGAGAAAGACTAGGTTGTGTCTGGTTATCCACAAAGATTATCACCAGTGAAAAATGAAACAAATTATGCCACTTTTGGACCGCTTATTACTCAATAAGGGCTAGAGCTGCCCAGTCAAAGAAGGCCGAATGATTTCCAACAATTGCCATCTACTGACCAATCCTATAGGGCTAATTGCAATGAAACACACAAGGTCAGAGTTACCCTACACAAGCCAAATGATTTTCTATAGTTCCATAGGCTGATCTTGGATGGTGAAGTGCAATTAGACCAAGAAGCAAACAGAGACTTTTTAGGCAAACAAACTTGCCACCAGCAGACTATACTGCAAACTGCTGTGTACCAGTTGTTTCCAAATTGTACGTCATCGAGAAATGTCAGCTCTAAATTCTTTCTGTCACATGAGACCAAAAAGAGCTCTGACAACTACAGATATTTATCTGTCTATTATGAAACTCAAACATAACAGAATATAGGGAGGAAAATTTCTCGCAAATCAGGAGAGGAGAAGCAAAAACAGGCCACAGACATACATAGATTCTAGTAGGGGATATAAGAATTCCATTCAGTTCCAATTCCTTCACCACCATTGGCAAAAACCATAGGTAAGACAGGCGTGTACCTGCATTACATGACCAGTATTAGCTAACACTTTTGTATTGGGTAAAATGAATAACAGGAGTCCTATAATGAGTAATTACCAAGTTGGTTCAATTGTTTGCCCATCTTCATTTAAGTAGTTCAATAAATTGTCATCATCCCTCGGGAAGGGGAACCGTGTAATCAGCAAAAGCTTCATGTATATGTACCTAGGGCTAGCAGGATCTTTTCCTCCCTGCCAAAGTAACGTATCCCTTGTAAGTGAAAGAAAAAGTTGTAGACAAACTGATTATCTTCAGTGATCTCACCATGTTAAGGGTCACAAATTGGCCACTCGGCAAGAGAAGGTTAATGTTGTTGCTACCAACATAACCATTTGCCATTCCAATTATGGTACTAGCGAGAGTTTGTTATCCATGATGGTATGCTGAATGCTCGGATATGTAAACAGAAAACTGGGCAACCTTCGCTTCTTTCATGAAATTCCTTTTAAATGAGTAGAAAAGAATTTTCCTTTGACCTGGCTTGAGGCCGTCGACGATGGAAGGAATTGATATTTGAAGATCAACCATAGAAAACAATATCAGCTCCTTATTAACAAAGTCGCAGTACATGATGAGCTTGTCCTTCTGATCAAGATAAGCACCAGGCTGCGGTAGCCAAATTCATTAAGTCACATATAAAAATGCAACAAGTACTTCATGTTCTTATTATTCAGGCAGCACTTCCAACCTCAAACCGATGAAGCCAAGTCTTCCTTGCTTCGATCTTCTTCTTTCTAAAAGCAAGCTCAATTGCGTCTCTGTCTCGGTCATCAACCCATACAAAATCCTTCTTGTGCATTCCAAGATTATGGAAGTATTGCTTCCCCTCTTTTGAGGTGTTGGTTCCCAACCCCCGCAGGAATCACTCAACAATGTCACCCGATACAGACAGTAACTGAGTTATACTTCAACAATGAAGACAAACCTTATAGTACTTGATTGACCACTCACTTGCATTGCCCCTTAAACTTTCCTTCCAGGTTTCATATTCCGCCATTGTACAGAAACTTAATTTTGTTTTATTTTTATGAGTAGCCTGCAGTTACAATTAGAGAAGGCTTTTAACTTTTTTTCAATCTACTAAATACGGTTTAAATGATCGACTTAGTTTAATCACCCTACCTTGACAATTGGAGTGATGAATTCAACAAGGAAAGATGGAACTTTGAGCAAGGATGGCCAGAATGAATGAATGAAGTTAATTAGAAGGCCTTTAATGTGGGAGCCATCATGATCCTGCAAATACACATCCAGAAAGCAATATATACTTATTTACAATACTATGAGAAGCATTGACAGTAGTGGCACATGCTTGACAAAAAAAATTATACAAAACAAAATCCAAAAGTGTGAAACCTGGTCTGCCATTATCATCAAATGACCATATCTTAAAGATTTGACACTGTCATAATCCTTATTTTGCTGCAGCCCAATAATCTGCTTGATGTGTCGTATTTCTTTATTTTCCATTATTTGACTATGGCTGGCTTCCCTCACGTTGAGTAATTTACCTCTCAAAGGAAACACGCCAAAACGATCTCGACCAACAACAGAAAGCCCAGCCATCCGCATCAACTCAGTTTGGTTAGCCAACTCTTTGAGAATGTTCAGCCACAAAATTAACAAGCTTTCCACTTTACCAAAAAAAAAAAAAAAAATTAACAAGCTTTCCATGTCACGTATGTTGGAAATTTTCTATAATATGGGCTTACATTAATTAATTTTCTATTTTAAATAATCGGGTTAATGGATATTCCAATATTTGTTAAACCCTAGAGTGATCTTATTGAATTAGATATTGACATCTATTAATAACGGGTCTAGTTGAGCAGCAAAGTGTAGGCAATTGTGTTTAATTGAAGCTCATAATGGGAAGGCCCCAGTTGACACGCTATTGATTAGGGTTTGCTAGGTCCATTCTCTAGCCTATAAAATGGTAGGTTATACTTATCAGTTGCTTGAATCCTATTGAAAGCTGTTATATTGAAATAGGTCATATAGAGGAAGATCTGGCATTCCGATAGATCTCTGATCATCAGAGTGATATATTTTTCTTCAAGTGAAGCAATGACTCAATTAGGTACGCTTTAACTCCGTTGTACTTATTGATGTCGGTGTTTTACAGTTATATATGAAACCGATACTTCTTGATTGATTAGTTGTTTATGAGAATAAATTTCTACAACTCATCCAAAAGGTACCAGCCCTTCCTGCAAGGGCCTTTGCTGAATCTTCTTCTGTCAAAATCAGGGCGCACTGATCAGAGTTTCTACCAGTAGCGTCATTAGAATCCTCGAGCTTGGAAATCCCACGGAGGTTCTCTCTCTTTGACCCATCGGTTTTCTTTAGGTCTTTGCTCTTCTAGAAATTTGCCCATGAGAGGAGAGACTTCACAACACCAGACTTCGCCACCGCGTTATAGCTAGCATAAGCAAAAGTCGCCCAAAAATCAATCGATCAATTTCATTAAAATCACTAAAGAGTGTCCAACCTTTTTGTAGGGACTTGTCAGATAGTTCACACTTGGACACGAAGTTGCTCTAATGAATTGTCAAAGTTTCCTTGGTTTGAGAGTCAAATGTAGGATTGTCAATAAGGGCATCGACAAAAACCCATAAATGACTTTTTAACATTATGGGCTTTGAGAGTGGCATTCTTAATCTTCTTGTTCACAACACTCATAAAATGGTTGGCAATATGATAGGTCACATAATCAACCTGTGTCCCCAATAGTAGCTATCCCATTCCCAAAGCTGACCTGTAGTAAAATTCACGATGTCAAATTCGTTCAGTAGTACTAGCTCTATATTTGCCTGTTACTAGAAAAAAAGTATTAAAAGCACCTGCTGAAACTGTCCGTCATTTAGGCTTGCACAGACTTCCCACCTCTCACTCACAGTCTCCTCAATCCTGATCCAATCAGTAAATTTAGCATTCAGAATACCATCCCAAACTACAAGATGATTATAATCAAACAAAAAGAAAAAGAAGAAACCTTGGGAGGGAGCATTCTAGTCTATTTTTAGAGGCAGATTTTAGATAGAGGCCGACATATTCAGCAAATGTTTTGACAGGAACCCTTTTCCCATTTTGCTTGACCTTTGCTATCTTCCCAAGTCCTAAGTAAGACCGACATTGACACGCGACACGCAACACGACACAACACAACACACCGACATGTTGTTTCTAAAAAAAAATAGAGAATTCCGACACGTTAGGACATATTGTATATTAAATGTATATTTTTATATATACATGATTAATTATCATTTTTATGATTATTTTAATCAAATTAATTTGATTCAAATTCATAAATAAAAATAAAATAAAAAAGAGCCTATAATGAATTTACACTAAAAACATTAATCCACCATTTGTTAATAAAATTCATTATTTTAATTTGACAAATTCAACTCCATTCCAATAATCCATAAAACTTGGAGGAAAATAAAAATAAGCAATCCATATTCTCAACTCGCATGTCAGAGCTTGTTGGAACAGAAGAGAAAAAAAAACTTGGGGAGTGAATTGTATGTCATAATAAGTGAGAGTCAGAAGAGAAGAGAATACTGGATTTTTCTTCTTTCCCTCTTTATTATTTTTATTATTTTTTATTTTTTACATATTTACATTTTGACCCCTTATTTATTAAAAATGTTTAAAATTGACCCATGCGTATCGGAATCACGTTTCGAAATTTCAAACTCACGTGTGGGATTCTAAACTTGCATGTTAAAAAGTGTCGGGAGAGTTGATCAGGTGTCGGAAATTCAACACATGTTGACCAAGTGTCGAATATATGTCGGAGTGTCCGACACGACATGAAAACGCTCAGAGAGTGTCGGTGCTTCCTATCTCAAGACACCCAGCCAAATCAATCAGGCACTTTTTCATCAAAGCAACCCCATCATCTTTAAGGTGTGTCATGGTAAACTTTGCCGAGTCTTGTTTAAATAAGACCTTGGTTCAGTTTTCACCAAGCCTTGATATGAGGTGCACCCTTTACTCCCGTGTTCTTTGAGAAAACCTTTATGCTGCATTTGATAGTAAGAATAAAATTCAGGATATGATAAAATTTATCCTATCATGCATTTAGTGCTTGCTCAAGACATAATAAAGTCATATATAATTGAGATATAGACCGAATTAAATTATCCTACGAGGGAGGTGAAATAAATGTTAATAGAATTTCTAACATCTCTAACAGGAAAGTTATTTTCCTCGAATGACAATCTTATTAAATTAACAAAATTAAAAATATATTTTATTATAAATAATATTTGAATTCTAATATAAGATATCAAAATAACAAAAAAAAAGCGATTTATTTATTTTAATTTAATCTTATTTTTATTTGTATATTTGAATTTAATTCTATTTTATAATACAACTTCAATATAAATATATATTTATATTTATTACGTATTTTAGTTATTTTAGTATTTTAAGTATATTAGTTTACTATTTAATAAAATTTTATTAGAGAATAATGGAAGGGGAAGAAAAAAGTTAAAATATTAATTTAAAAAGAGAGGAAAATAAAATAAAATAAGCAAATAAAAATAAAGTAGACAAGAGTGTAGAGATTTTTACCATCTGTCTTTGTAAAAATCGTAAGGAGCACCGGATAGCAAAGAGACAGCTCCTTCCTGTCCCTCCTAATCCATGTCATTTTCAATAAATAAATAAAGAAGCAAATTTTGATCCTTTTTTTAATTCATGAAAAAAATACACATTATCTATAAAAAAAATATAAACGGAAAAATTTGATATCATAGTATGGTTGATAAGTACAAACAACTTTTGTGATTCTTTTAATTTATATGGTCGGAGTTTAATAAGCAAGTCTTCATCAAAACATTCTTGAGGTGAATTCGCTATGACAAGTTTCAGATTCTATCAGGATTGTACCGATTTTTAGCCCATCCTATTCAAGCTAAATGACAACACGTACATTGCATAAGCCACCGTCAATTGCATCCTAACAATCCTGTGAATGAATGGGTGATTAGAACAATCCCATTTGTCAACAATTTTCAGTTGCTCTGTGGGCCAACTAAATTGCTATAACCACACCAATGGGTTAGGGGGCTATAACACTCTCCATTGACGCACTTCGCAGCTCGCTCTAATTCTGAGTTCACGAGAACAGTTGGCACTTATATTACATTTAACTAAGTAGTTGGTCTGCATGGACAAATTGTTCACAGTGATCGCAATGGCAAAATCAAACGAGAGTAGGATTATATGTGTTGCTTCTCGAATTCCTGCTCAGGCCCACGGATATATCGTATATGAAATGGTTTGCGGGAGAAGGAATGCATGGAGCCATCATCAAATTTAAAAGCTACTAGCAGTTCTTGCAACAATTCGGCTGAAACCCGAGTTGTTTTGAATTACAGACAAGAATGAGTTCTCATTTTGAGCCGTGGCTGAAATTGGAGGACCATTGCCCTTCTCTTCATCTACTATACTAACAGAGGATGCATCCTCTAATTCTAGTGTAAAGCATGGAAGTAGAAAAAAATCCTACTGAAATTGCAGAAACCGACTCCAAGCAATCCTGAGTCCATATAACCTGGAACAGACATGTAGATTTATTTATTCAGCAAAGCTAATAATGTTTCCACTATAAGCATACTCTTAATAGAGCTACATAAATATCCTAAGTCCTTCACAATTTGGTGCAAGTGCGAACGCATAGGCCGAACATATATAAAGGGAGGAGTTTTGTGGTTGGCCCGTGTAACTGCTTTGATCATGAGAATTTCCTCATGTTGCCCTTAAGAGTTCTAGCAATGATTCTATAGGATGCATATTTTATTTCTGTCCTGTGCATTCATGTGATTCCGTTTGACAATGCATAGCTCTTCTACTCACACAAAAACAGAAAATGGAGGATGCGTGTGTGCCTTTTCTGAGCGTACTCACACAAGCAGGCTTATGAACATGCTTATCGGTGCATATTTGGCAATGATCTGGTCATCCAAGGGAAAGAAAAAATAGAAAAGTCATTAATCTCATGCATTACCTATCCTTGTAACCCAGCTGCATGAAGTTTATTCCTGATAAAATGCAGCCGAGTTGTGACTTCCGCGATGTTCATCCGCTTTCTACGTGCTTCGACTGAACAAGCGACCCCAATTCCATAGATCATCTCCAAACATTCATGAGTTGCGTCATCTAGGGCGGTGCCCATATGGCTCTGTATTTCTTGAAGTACAAGAGGATCGGTAATCTCTAGGAGTTGTTCAGGCAAGGCTTCCTTGACGAAATTATGAAGGTTTAAATTTTCTCTGAACATTTCGTTTGTTGGACTTACTCCTGTGAACATCTCAAGCAAGAGAATGCCATAACTATAAACATCGCCTTCTCTTGAAGCCATGCTTTCCATTCCATATTCTGTGCTTCATTCAAATTGCAAATAAAAGATATATAATAGCAGCACAAGCAGTTGAGGGAAAAGGAAATAGCGCGCAAACACTTGCTACATTATTAGCGAATGTAATTTGTGCATTTTCCTTTGGGGGACGGAGGAGAGGTGACTCACCTGGAGCAGCATAGCCGATAGTTCCTCTCACACCAGCAGAGCTCATTTTCGCTTTAGTGTCATCGGTGGATTCAATCACGACCTTCCCCAAACCAAAGTCTCCAACATGTCCTACCATTTCAGCATCTAGCAGGACGTTACTTGGCTTCAAATCACAATGGATAACTGGGCTTTGCAAGTGGTTATGGAGATAATCTAATGCTGAAGCAACATCAATGGAAATATTTATCCTCTGGATGAGACTCAATTTCTGCGCATTCCCATCTACATTAGCTGACGATTGGCTTGGATGTAGCCAATCTTCTAGGCTGCCATTGACCATGAACTCATAAACCAAGGCCTTAAACTCATTTCCCTGGTAATTAGTGCCCGAGCATACTGTTAAGACTTTCAAAAGATTACGGTGTCGGATGTTCCTTAGAGCCTCGCACTCAGTTATGAAGCTCTTCATAGCACCATGAAGTGTCAAATTAAGTACCTTCACAGCAATGATAGTTCCATTCTCATCAAGGACTCCCTTGTAAACAGATCCAAAACCACCGACCCCGATCAAGTTACTTGAAGAAAACCCATTGGTTGCTTTAAGAAGAATTCCATAAGATAGATTCAATGATGAATCATCTTTCGAACTTGAAGCTGGCTCTGTTCTTTTCTTCTTCTTCTTCAACCAACCAAAGTACATAAGAGCAAGAACAAGAGCTATTCCAAGAACCCCGAAGAAAATTGAGATGGCAAGCTTCCACTTAAGGATTAGTTTTCTGCCTAAGTTTTTAGAGCTGCATTTCAGGAGATGAAATTCGGGCATACTTGCACAAAGCTTGTCATTTCCGGAGACAAAAATAGCACTGACATTAGTAAAGATTCCTTTAGTTGGTAATGTGCCTTCAAAGTTATTGTACGACAAATTCAGGATCTCCAAGAGGTGAAGTGTCTCGAAAAACTCTGGAATCTGACCAGATAAATTGTTGTGTGAAAGATCTAGCTCCTTGACATTCCTCAACATACTAATAGATGAAGGAATGGAGCCTTGGAAAGAGTTCTCTTGCATTTTTAGCACTTCCAATCCAACACAACTACCAAGACTGGTCGGAATGTTGCCTTCTAACATGTTTCTAGAGACATCCAATTGATTCAAAAGATTCAATTTCCCAACTTCCTTAGGTAGGACACCAGTGAGATGATTTTGAGACAAGTTTAGAAGTATAGACAATGATGAGAGACCTATGATCTCTGGAGGTATACTTCCATTTAAGTTGTTACTAGAAAGATCAAGCTCCACCAAACTTTGGCACTCCGACAGATGTGAAGGAATGTAGCCGTGAAAGTTATTGTGATCGAGATAGAGTCGTGCCAAGTTTACTAGGTTTCCTAATGAAGAAGGAATTGTTCCGGATAATTGGTTATTTGAAAATTTCAAATCAACTAGGTGACGAAGATTTCCCAAAACCGAGGGGAGTGTACCTGAAAAGCTATTGTGGTTCAAAACAACCTTTCCAAGTTGACAAGATTTCTAACTATTTTAGGAATCGTGCCAAATAGTAGATTCTCGCCCAGCCACAATTCTAAAAGAGTAACAGAGAAATTACCAATGCACTTGGGCAACGTCCCGCCAAAGTTGTTGCTTTGTAAGATCAAAACTGTAGAATGGTGGTGTTAGTTAACGAGCAAAAGAAGGTCGAATCACTGTATCCTCCACTTCCCAGATAATTAGAATGAACGACCAATGCATCGAGCATGTTTAAGCGGTCCAAAGGAGGCATTTTCCCCGAGAGTTTGTTCCCACCGACTTGTAGCCACACTAAAGTGGTTGCATTAGACATGGACCGAGGAATCACTCCAGTGAATCGGTTATAGGAAATGGTGAAAACCTTGATGTTTGGAAAAGCAAAGCCTATATTGGCAGGAAGATTCCCTTCTATTTGGTTCCCAGCGATGTCGAATAGTATCAAAGACGAAAGATTGAAGACAGATGGAGGAATTGTACCCGACAACCTATTTTGTGATAATTGAAAAATTCCGATTTTGGTTAATTTTCCTAGAGCTTGGGGTACCTTCCCACCTAACTTATTACCATTGAGATTGAGTACGTCTAACGATGACATGTTTCCGATGGATGAAGGGATAGTACCTGTTAGATAGTTAAAATACAAAGTGAGATCCTGAAGCTCCAGCAAAGCTCCGAGCTTAACGGGAATTTCTCCGACCAGCTGATTGCGTTGTAGATGGAGTATTGTAAGGCGAGCGCAACCTAACAGGTTTTTCGGGATTTCGCCTTCCAATGTGTTCAAGTATAATTCCAAGACACGTAGGCTGTGTAAATGGTTGACTTGTTGCGGGATTTCGAAATGGAAACTATTGTTGCCGAGCTTCAAGACTCTCAAGAAGCTCAAGTTTCCAATGTGAGGAGAGATTGATCCCAAAAGCTTCAAGTCTTGTAGGTCTAGTCTTGTGACTCTGTGGCGTAGGCGACTGCACGTGACACCGCGCCACCGACAGTGGTCGGTCGTATGGTTCCATGAATTTAGTGCCCCAAAAGGGTCCTCAGCTATTGCAGTCTTGAATGCAAGCAATGCAAGCTTGTCTGTCATGTTATTAGCTGAAGAGACCAGGCAAATGCACGGTAAAGCCACTGCACAAGTGAAAAAGAGACGACATGACAACGAGAACACGAGGGAAGACAAGTTGAAAGGCTTCATAGTACTTGAGGTAAATTCTTAATTGGTACTTGAAGTATGTAAGAAAGTTATAGAAAAGGAATTTTCAGGAGCAAAAAGGGGTTTTACTGTCATTTGCATATACATGCTTCGTGGAGAATATATATTAGTTGAGGAGGTCATTGTAAGTCAAATCTCAGCCGTGCACGCCAAGTTCATGAGCCATCCCGCTCCATATATCACGGCAAAGTTTTAGTATCAGGTAAAAAGGCAAGAAAAAGAAGCCTCTTTTAACTTTTCAAAGAGAAAAGGTTTCCTTTTTAACCTTGAAAAATTATATCATACCCTTTTATGTAATGATCTCACCTGACCCGATCCATTTGGACAATGATGGAGTTTGGATAAAGTTTAGTGCAGTCAATTGATTTATGTATAGGAATTTAGACATGAATATGTTAATTTGCAAATGGCGCAATATGGGAGTCCTAATAATCCTGGTATGTTTGTGGACAAAAATGATTTCCATAGACCAATTTGGGCGATAATTTACAAAGAAGATGATCCACTAATCTTTAACTGACATTTATGTCTTGAAGAAATCAAGAATAGGGCCATACAAACATATCCAAAGTTTGCATATTTCTCCACACAAAACATAGACTTTCCTGTTGGTGGGAAGCCAAATATCTTTAAGGGCTTTTTCTGTCTTCTCTAATAATTTTGCTTTTAGGTTAAAAGTTACATTTTATATTAGCGATAATGAGATGCTAGCTGTCGAGGGGCTTAGAAATTGAGAGAAAATAAAAAGAGAGAAGAAAATGTAAGTTTTTCTTCAAGAAAGATCATCATTGTATTTCTACTTTCTTCGAAATCTAGTGGATTTGTAGAGTGGCTCTGTGCAGAGACGTAACCCAAATTTGGATGAATTTTGATAACAAATTTTCTGGTGTGTTCTTCCGATCTATTCTTTTATTATTATATTGGGTGGATCGTTGGCTGGCGTTATTTTTCTAGAATCGGCGTATAATTCCTAACAATTCTCTTATTCTCTGAAGGTGGGATTCTTGTCATAGATCAAGGTTCTTCTTCCCCTTAGTGTAGTTTTATAACACAAAACAATCGGGTGATTACCGGTTAGTAGGTTATGTAATAAAAAAACTGAAAAAAATCACAGAAATTTGATTTAAGTACCAAAAATGCTTTGGCAAGTCCTATAGGTATTCGATAAATGTAAACAAAACATAAAGAAAAATAAGCACATGAGTAAAGCCATTAATAAATAATGAAGTCATCCTCTAAAATCAACTCGTATTCTACTATCCACAAAAACAGAATTTAATAGTCATCACACTGGAAATGCACTATATGTACATAAATTATAATGACAAAAAATTAAAATACCTTGAAAATCAAGAGGATTCCACATTGCACATCAAAAATCCTACCGTTCTAATGAATACGTCAACTCCACCTAATCAGATTTGGAGCAATGGAAACTTTTGATTAAAAAACTCATGCAAATTCAATAATTTGATTAGATAATTTAAAAGTTCAAGTATTTGATTAGAAATTTGGTTAGTTCGGGCATTGTTTCCAACTAAAAGGAAGACTATCGACTGTCGAGTCAACTGACCTCAACGCTGCATGGAAAACTCACGGCCACTTTTTAGCGAATACTTTTATCAACCTAATTCACGATAAATTGACTCAATCACAGCCCTTAATAGAACATTTCTTTCTCATCCACTTAGGAGGGGACGAGCACACCTGCGCAATAGGTGACTATTATGTTTTCTCTATTTCGATTTCATTCGAAAACAAAAGCATTAGGCAAGAAACTTCTATTGAGATTTTCAAAATAGTCTTTAGATGAGAACATGGGTTTTGAGAGTGAAAAGTTCCATCACAAAAGGTACCTTCAAAGGCTACAAATCCTATCTTTCCAGTCTATCTATTTATGTTTTCTTCATTGGGATGAAGCAAAGACAGACCCCAAACCCTTTCTTTCCAATGTGTCTATTTATTTTCTCTACATTGGGATAAGAAAAAGACTTAAATCATGCATAGGAATTTTCCAAACACTGGAGAAGATATCATCAAATTCTCCCCCTTCATTCCTTCACAATAAACAAACACACGAATTATAGTGCCTATTTTATTTCATTCCTTCTTTTAATCCATTTCATTTCATCATACTAAATGTAGTGCTATGCTACACATGATGTATACTTTCTTTCTCTCATATGTGAGGCAGAATATGTCCACATTGGAATCAATAATTTTGCAATACAAAGGGAGTAAACTTGATGTACCTAACAGTTATTCTGCATCCAATTAGCAACTGGTACTACACATTTTTATTGGGAAATTATCAAAAACCACCTTACTTTTGCCGCTATTACCGATAAACACCATTTTTTTTTCTAAATTTCCACCTTGCCTACTAATTTTTCATTGTGGATGCCAATTGGCATGTCCCAGTAGTCAACAAGCTCAACGTTGGCATTGGGCTGCAAGAAAGAGAGGGAGAGAATTGGAGAAAAAGAAAGAGCACAGAAAGCGAACAATCAGAGATCGGAGTGGGAGGCGTGGTCAAGGGGGCGGTGGTTGGTGGAGAGGACTAGAACTTTGTGAGTTGGGGGCTCAATGAGGGCTAGGTGTTTTCTGGAAGGGATGTGAGATTTTGTCATGATATGCAAAGTGATATTTTTAAAAATAAAGGATGAAAAGTGGTAAAAAAGACTGGCTCTGGCACACCTGTTTCAAAAGAGTAATTGATTTTTACAGAATCAGGAATAGTAATTTGTTTAGGAACGTAAATCATGTTTAGGAGATGAAACTGAAAATAACCAAAGAATAATTTTGATGCGACAAAAATGGTTTTCCACTATTAATTATTTTTAAAGGACTTCTTTCCTTAAGGTTCTTCTTGACTGAATAAAATAGGTCATGGAGTTTAAATTCGATGGAGTAATGTTAATGATTGGAGCTTCTTCTCATTTTAGTTCCAAAACCAAGAGGAACAATAATGGTGGGAGGTAAAACAGAAGCATGAAATATCTCAGCTTCATTCTATTGTTCCACCTATCTACTTGCGCTTCTACTCATATTAGGGTACATAAATGGCAATTCTACTAGTTTCACAGATCTTCAAACTAATTTCCTCTTCTTGATGTGAGTCTTATTGATAGTCTTGCTTAAATGCAAAGATCAGACCAATGTTCTATGACTAGTTCTTGAAACTCATTCCTCTATTAGCCATTTGTAGTAACAAGTCTTTGCCTCTGTATGTTTCTCTAGTAGCTGTCACTCAAAAAGTTCATGCTACTTTTTAGCTAACATGGCATTTCCAGACTCTTTGAATTCTATATAAATCTCTATTTTCAGAATTAAAATCACAGAAGGGAGCCATGTCAAAGACTTCAGCTGGAACAAGCAGGACTAATCCAATAGAAGTATTTTACACAGCATGTACCTATCTCGGCTTTTGCACAAAGATCAAGTATATTTTACACTAATGTAAGTTATCAGGCCATGATTCATAGATGCATGAGAAGAGTGATGTGTAGATGCTTGTCCCACTATGCCATGAGAGCTGCACCTCCGTGGAGCTTCGGAGTACCTTGGGTAGTCACAGCAAAAAAATCTCGAATTCGAACTGGCCTTTTTATTGCATTTGTGAAACCCTGAAATCACTAACTCATAAACAACAAGCTTTAACTTGAGTATGCAAATGAAAGAACATAATCTACTAAGAATGTAGGAACCAAAATGATTTGGAACCAATTGTAGGGTATGCGACCCTTTGCTCTAATATTAATTGTAGAGTGCGCAGCTTATAAAATATGCGGAAGCATTAAAATACTCAAATCAAACTAATTGGTACAAGTACACACTCAAACAAATTAATACAAGCATACACTCGGCTATTCTATTTTCTTCCCTTCTCGATCACGGAGAGATAACTCGCTCACACAGAGCTACTGAGGCTGCAGTGCCTCCTGAGGCTCACACCTTAATTTCTCTCTGAAGAGACTCTCTCTCTCTCTCAATCTCTTCTTCTCTCAATTCGTGTGGCCTTTTTTCTTCACGTTTGCACTTCCAAGCCTTATTTATAGGCTCAATATTCACCGCCTCACGTTGCCGACTTTAATGTGAATTGAGAACAGCCGCAACTTTTTCTTCACGTCCAAGTACTAGCCACTTGAACTTTGCTTCCTGCTCCTTGAAGGCTCTCAAACTACTATAATATTATTATAATGTGTACCCCTCACGTCTAGACTTCATGCACGTTGAACTTTCATTTTCTTCTTGGCTAAGGAGTCAACAATTGTGGGCTGCGGCTTTTCTTTTGACTTCCTTCTCTAGCAATTTGCGACTTCTGGAGGGCAAGAGATAAATCTAGAGAGAGAGAGACGATTCCTCTGCTTATTGACCAAGATTTCTTCACTTTTAATTTCACTCACCGCCTTTGAATATCCAGAATTCTCACTGGAGTAAGTCGGCATATCAAAAGCAAAGTTCAACTAGAACTTGTCTTATTTTCATATTAGGTGTTGACTCCAACAAAGAATAGTAGAAATACACTATCTTTATGTTATTTTAGCTATTGCAACTTTCGATTAATGAATACTGTCCATAATCTTTTTTTTTTCTGTTCATAACTGGTGACAATGTAATTGCATTAAGGGCATATCACTTCATATGTTTTTACTTTTCAGTAATGAATCTCAAGAATGTGCAAAAGATTGCAATAAGTCTGCCTACATTAATAGAAGTAGCATTAGTTCAACTGTCTGATTTAAAAAATCAGTTTTAACACAACGCAATCTTTGGATTAGTCAACACTCTCATTGGGTGTCTTGTTAGTAGGTTATGTGATAATAAAATGCCAAAAAAATCATGGAAATTTAAATCAAATACCATAAATACCTATGACAAAACCATCCAAGAAATGAAGAAAAATCAAGACATGAGTAAAGCCAATAAGAAATTATGAAGCCATCAATTAAAATCAACTCATATTCTACTATTCACAAAAACAAAATTCAATTGTTGTCATACAAACTAGAGGTGTTATATATATGTAAAATATTCATAAAATAACATTAAAAATACCTTGAAAATTTAGAGGATTCCATATTCTACGTCAAAACTCTCGCCAGTTCCGACTATAGCTCTAGCTAATCAGATTGGACGATCCTTGCAAATTCAATAAGTTGGCTAGATAAGTTAAAAGTTTAAGTACATGATGAAAAATTTGCATTAATTCAGGGATTAAAAATGGAATTTTATTCAAATCTCATTTCCCCCGGCGTACGCCGAGAACTTGACACTTCTACTTTTTTTTTTTTTTTTTTTAACATTTAATCGTTTTCCTTTTCCCAGTCATAAAGCGAGTCACTTTACTGGGCCCTTTACAACCAAAACAAGACTCATTGACTGTCAAGTCAACTATCAATGACCACGGACCCAAAAAAAAAAGTCATCAACGACTGACCTTGACTCAGCATGGGAGGGGTTATGGTGCTCCTTTCTCTCGGCCACTTTCTGAGCAAATGTTTATATGGACCAGATTCACATGTGAAGCGAGTCAATCATGGTCGTGAATAGGACACTTCTTTCTCATCCACGCACAACGGGTCGGATACATTTGCGCAACTGGTGACTAATTATACTTTTCATTATCAATTTCATTTGAAAACAAAAGTATTAGACGAAAAAATCTATAAATTTCTTGAGAATTGTCTTCAAATGATAAAAGAGTGATAAAAAAGAATTGCTATAACTATTTTCTTTGATGGAAACACGATAGATCGAATAATGAGAACATGGGGTTTGAAAGTGAAAAGTTCCGCCTCAAAAGACATCTACAAAGACTACAAACCCTATCTTTCCAAATCAATTGTTTCTACTTTATACATTTGGGTCAAGAAAAAACTTAAAAGGACGCGTAGTAAAAAGGAATTGACTTGGAAAGCAATTGTTATTTAGTGTGCGATTCTGTTTTTTTTTTTTTTTGGTAAGGGGTAATAATATATTGAGCTTTAACCAAGTACAAGTAAGGATAGGCACCACAAAACTCGCACTCAAGAAGACAGACACGTCTACTCGAGTGAGAGGGCGCCAACCGCAAAACACCGCAAAGCGGTCAAAGTAAGCAAGGGCCGAAATATGAAGCCCAAAGAAAGCCACGCAGGGCCAAGCTACCAACCTAAAAAGCAAATAACCAAACAAAAGAGGAAAGCCACGCAGGGCCAAACGCCAACAAATTAAGGACAACAAAAACTACCAGAGAACAAGGCCCAAAGGCAAGAGAACGGCGAAACAAAGCAACTCTGATGACGTGCGCCCGACCAGTAGAGATGAAGAGACGAAGGCGGGCTCCCGAAAGCAATATAAAGGAGACCTAGAAGGTCGATATAGACGAAACGAAGATAGAAGGGTCAAGTCCCCAATTCCTCTGTAACCTCCTATTTCTCGGGCAATCATCCACGCTTTTTTGAAAGTTAAGGCTTTATCCTTCACAACTTTAAGAAGATGCTTCTTGACAACCGCAATCACAACCGGATGGTCTCTAAAGAGAATATCGTTTCTATACTTCCAAATGAGATGGCATAAAGCCCCAAAAGAGAAACGACCAATGGAGTGATAGAAATCCTTACCAGAGAGGAATCTCATCGCCCAGCATAGATTATCTGTCCAAGTCCCATTCCTCCACGGGAGATTACACTTGGCCGCCCAAAAGTTAGCCAAAGTGGCTATGATGCGACAACCGAAGAAGAGGTGGTCTATGGAATCCGGCGTGAGCTTGCAAAACGCACAAACTTCCAATCCAATTCTCCCATAAGACATAAGGAAGGTTTGGGTGGGAAGGCGGTTCCTAATAATCAGCCAAAGATTGAATTGGTATCTCGGAGTGATGGCCTTATTCCAAATAAAGGAAGACCAATCAACTCGTCTTTCCTTCTTCGAGGACATGCCATGCCGAGGCGACCGAGAAGACACCCGAAGGATTGTCACTCCAAATAAATCTGTCCGGCACCCCGAGAGAACCGGAAGGGGGTGGTTCCACGAATGTAACTCGCCCGAAACCCGACCCGCCGAAGAGAAAATGTCTCGCAACGACAAAGCATTCCAAGGGAGCCCCGAATCGCCGATCGTCTCTGTTCTGAACAAACAAGATCCAGCGGACCACACTGGTGCCAATTGTCGTACCAAAGGGATGTCTCCCGTCCATCTCCAATTGTCCAGCGAAATTTTTGACGAAAGATGGATCTCAGATGGAGGATCTTCTTCCATGCCCACGAGCAATAGGTCGGTGCTTTGGCCACCCAAAAATTCGCCCTCCTCAGAAAAGTGGAGTGTATCCATTTGCACCAAAGAGACTCCTTATCCGTGAAGAGGATCCAGATGTGCTTAAGCATGGCGGCTTGATTGCACTCCCGCAGTCTACGAATCCCCAGACCCCCTTCTTCTCTCGGAAGAGAAACATCCTCCCAGGAAACCTTAGCTCCTCCCCTACCGAGGCTGGGCCCTTTCCATAGGAATTGTCTAAATATCTGCTCAATACGATCAAGAACTGCAACCGGAATAATGAACACACTAGCCCAATAAGCCTGGATTGCATGGAGCACCGACCTTATAAGCTGAACTCTCCCAAAGCAAAGGAGAGAAAACGATGAGTCCAGATTGCACCCTCGCCGTTATGCGATCGACCAAGGATACACGATCTCCGCCTTGCCGAGCTTCGAGGAGATGATGGGAGCTCCTAGATAGCGCACCGGCAATTTCCCTTCTACAAAGCCAAGGGTATCCTTGATGAGGTTCCTTAAATCCTCCAATCCCCGCAAGAAATATCTCACTTTTGTTGTTGTTCGGCATGAGTCCACTCCAATCCGAGAAGGTATCGAGGCCATCCTTGAGTAGGAGGATGGATGTCATATCCGCACGGCAAAAGAGAAAAACGTCATCCGCAAAGAAAAGATGTGATAATCGAGTGGCCTTGCACCTCCAAGAGAAATTAAAACCTGGTTGCTCCACCCGAGAAGTGAGGATCCCTGAGAAAACCTCCATAACCAGGGTAAAAAGATAAGGCGACACGGGGTCACCCTGTCGAAGACCACGGCTACTAGGGAAGAAACCATGGAGATCCCCATTCAAAGAGACCGAGAACATAGGTGTTCGAACACAAACCATAATAAGGTGGATGAAGTGATCGTGGAATCGAAAGGCATGGAGAACCGATTCAAGGAAGTCCCAGTCCACCGTGTCGTATGCTTTCTTAAAGTCCACCTTCACCGCACATTTGGGGAGGTAAGGGTGAAGGTGGAAGCCGGCAAACAACTCCGGGTCGGGAGAATGTTATCCCTAATCCGTCGACCCTTGACGAACGCATTCTCGAGATGGGCTAATGATGTCCGGGAGCACCTTTGCGGCTACGCGGTTGGCTAAAACCTTGGTAATACATTTGTAGATCGTATTACAGCAAGCAATGGGCCTATAATCATTTACCGAGGTAGCATTAGGAACCTTGGGGATCAACACCAGGATTGTGGAATTGATCTCTCTTAACAGTCTCCCCGTAACAAGGAAGTCCTTAACTGCTTCAACCATTAGAGGGCCAACAACATCCCAGTTGCTCCTGAAGAATTCGGCACCGAACCCATTCGGACCCGGGGCCTTCCCACGAGCTAGAGAGAAAATAGTGTCCTTAATCTCCGTCTCCGTAAAGGGACGGGCAAGTGAAGCAATCTGGTCCTCTGTGAGCGGACAACAGATGGCTTGCTGTAATTCTTCCACAGTCGGCCTCATGGGACGAGGGCGAGAGGTAAATAGCTCCTTAAAGTGACCAACGAACATGTCCTGAACAAAGTTTGGCTCGGAGACAAGGTTGCCGTCCCTATCCCGAACCGAGATAATCCTATTTCTCAGCTGCCTTGTAGTCACCGATTGATGGAAGTACCTAGTGTTCTTGTCCCCATTTTCGAGCCAGCGGATTCTGGACTTCTGCCTGAAAAAGGCCTCCTCCTGATTCCTCAACTCTACAAAGGTCCTTCGATGGCTTTGTTCCAACTCTGCCAAGAGGACATTGGATGGGTCAAGCGAAGGTCCACCGAGCTACCGCAAGAGCATTCTGGATCGAGCCACCCTATCGGATAGGTTAGAGAAGGAGTCTCTATTCAGCAGCTTAAGACGTACCTTGAGTGCTTTCAACTTGGTAACCAGTCTGAATATGGGTACACCAGTAAACGGGGTCTCCCACACCTCATTAAGAATATCACGAAAGGAAGGGTGCTCCATCCAGAAATCAAAGAACTTAAAGGGCTTTCTTCGAAGAACCGGCTGGATCACCTTGACCACCATAGGAGAGTGGTCAGAAATACCGGACGGTAAGAAGGAAGCTTCCGAATAAGAGAAATGCAAACTCCAGAGTGCATTAACTAGAACCCGATCAATCTTTCTTGCTTTCCGATTAGCACTCGAAGACGTCGACCAAGTAAACCGAAGTCCCACATATCGTAAATCCTGCAGCTCCGCTTGATGCGAGACACGATTGAACTCATCAAAAGAGGGCGGCCGGGCGTTAGTACCCCGAATCTATCGACGGGTCTCTTAAGGCATTGAAGTCACCCGCTACCATCCAAGGTAAGTCGTAGATGCAAGAACTCATTCTGATCAAGTCCCCCCACAAAGGTCTCCGAGAAACAAAAGAGTTCTGAGCATAGACAACCGAGATGCAGCAACAAGCCCCGGTAGACACCAATCTGACTCTCCCGTGAATAACCTGATCATTGGAGGATATCACCTCAAAACAAACCAGTGAAGGGTCCCAGCCAACCCAAATCCGACCACCCGGAGAAGAATCATAATTGGCGATCCAAGTCCACCCCGATAAAAGAACTGAGGACAAGGAACTAAATAGATAGCTTGGGACCTTAGTCTCCAACAAACCAACCAAGGATAGGCCGCTAGAAGTAGCCCACTTACGAACCTCGGCTCTCCTTAAAGGATCCATAAGACCTCTAATGTTCCAAAAACCGAAATACATATATAACTATGTACAAAGAAAACTGGTGTGCGATTCTGTTTCTTTTGCTTGTCTCTTAGAAAAAGGGTGGAATGCTTAGTCGAGTGCCTAATCCTAGAGAGAAATGATTGGGTGACAGTTTAATCTATTGTGAGAATAATAGTCTGTTTTGGACCATAAAAAACTAAATAACAAATAATTATAAATCGTTTCTTTCAAGAATATGTAACTCACAATAAGCTGTTATTTTCATTGTAGCTCAAAAATTGTTATACTAGCAAAACCCATTCCTAGAATGGCCATTCCGTTCCTCGGAAAAATGTAAACAAAATAATTTTACACAAATATTTCAATTGTAATCTTGATTTTTTTCCTTACACATTATAATATTTGAAGACATTTTAGAAATTTTGATACCATCATTTCCATCCCAAAATCTTATAGGCACTTGAAAAGATATCATCAAATTTTCTCCTCTTCGTTCCTTTGCAATAAACAAACACAAGAATTGCATTTACTTATTTTGTTTCATTCTTTTTCATTTTGCCGTACCAATTGTAGTGCTATGCTATGCAAGATATAATTTCTTCCATTTATATGTGATGCAGAATCTGCTCATATTGGAATCAATAATTTTGTGATAGAAAGGGAGTAGACTTGATTTTTCTAATTGTTATTGTGCATCCAATTAGCAACTGGTACTACACAAATTTTATTGGGAAAATATAAAAAACCACCATTACTTTTGCCGCTATTACCGATTAACATCATTTTTTGAAGTTATCGCATCACCTCCTAATTTTTCATTGTGGATGCTAATTTGCACATCATACGAGTCAAAAAGCTCGACGTGGTCATTGGGCTACAAAAAGAGAGGGAGAGAGTTAGAGAGAGAGAAAGTCGAAACATAGAAAGCGAAAAAAAAGTTACCAGAGTAGGAGGCGTTGTCAAGGACGGAAGACTTGATATTTCGATAAAGTATATATTTGTTTAAACGGTCTTTATAAGTCAAATCTCAGACGTGCACGCCAAGTTCACGAGCCATTCCACTCCTTATATCATGGCAAAGTTATAGTATGGGGATAAAAAGGCCAGAAAAAATAATCCCTTTAACTTTTTAAATAGAACCCTTTCTAAAAATGTTCCTTATTTAACGATCTCACCTAATCCGACAATGATGGATTTAGGATAAAGCGTTAGCGCAATCAACTGATCATAGCATAGGAATTTACAAACATGATTATGTTATTGTTTCAAGGTAGAATATCAATTGGCAAATTTAATTACTAATGGCGCAGTATGTCGGTCCTAATAATCCCAGTACGTTTGTGGATAAATATGATCTCCATAGACCAATTTGGGCAATGAATTACGAGAAGATGATCCATTAATCTTTTACTAACATTTTTGTCTTGAGGAAATCAAGAATAGGGCCATACCAACGAATCCAAAGTGTGTACATTTCCCTTGCACAGAGTGTAAAGATTTTCCCTCCCGTTGGCGGTGGCTGTCGCCATGCAAAGTGCCCACCTTTCAAAGATGGGACTTTTTATCACAAATAGGAGTTCTCCCTCCCTTTAGTGTAGCTTATAATACAAGATAGTCGCGATATTAGTCAACACCCGTGTTGGCGTTTTGATCCCATTGTCTATGTAGTAGGTTATATGATTTTTTTTTTTAAAAAAAAACATATAAATTTAAGTCGAATACAATAAATGCTTAAGCAAGTCCTGTAGATACTCGATAAATCAGAACAAAATCAACCAAGAAATGAAGAAAAATCAGGACGTGACTAAACCCATCAATCAATTATGAAGTGATCCTTTAAAATCAACTTGCATTCTACTATCCACAAAAATAGTATTCAATTGTCATCATATGGACTAAGTGTGCTATATATACGTAAAATATTCATAAAAGACTATTAAAGTACCTTGAAAATTTAGAGGATCCCATATTATACGTCATTTCCACCCACGTACGCCAACTAGTCGACCTTTTTACTTTCCCCAATTATAGAGCGAATCACTTTACTGGGCCTCACAAGCAACAGTTTTTCACGAAAGAAGACTTGTTGACTTAAGTCAACAATCGATGACTAACCTTGTCTAAGCATGGGAAGGCTTCTGGTGCTCTTTTTTTCTCGGTCACTTTCTGAGCAAATGCTTATATGAGTTATAATATATTTTATTATTTTGAATGTGATCTCGATTTTTATTTTTCAATTAATTCCGATTTATTGCCCAATTTATTACTGCATTTATTACGTAATATTTGCCCATTAATATATCACTATAATGATTTTGATGGAAGATGTTGGTAATGTAAAAAACGGAATAAAAATATTAGGTCGTCTAATTCAAACCCCATCACTATAGAAAACACACCATCACATTTGAGAGATACTGGCTAGTGGAACATGACGTATAGATATGGTGATTCCATATTCGGAGATCGATCACACTCCGCGTATCTGTGATTTTTCAAATTTGCAGATTTTCATCAATGGTTGGAAGTATGTCGATCCTTTATGTTTACGCAAGTTGATCCCAAATTATGCACGTATTTGTTTGTGAATGATAGATCGAGATCGTCAGTTTTTTTTTTTTTTAGATTTAGTCTTACCATTGGTATTAGAACATATTTATGATCTCTGCCTTGGGGAAAATTTGGAATTTTTCTATGTTTTTATGGAATTATGAATAGGTAAAATTCGGATCTTTTGTGGCTTGGAACGGAATCTCTAATTCCAGCCAAATTCGGGCGACCCACTATGCGATAATGGATCTACACGGTTACACCGCCATTAGGAAGAAAACCCTTAATATTATTCAGTATACTATCGATCGCCAGAGGCTAATCGAGCGATGAAATTTTCAGTAGGTAAGGTTCTAGGGTAGATTGTTTTAGGCTTAATTCCGGTCAATTTATTGGCTATTTTGCTAGATCTTGGAGCTATATGTTCATCTTGGTGTTGTCTTCAAAACCCATTGATCAATTTAATCGAACATGGGTTGTGAAAGGAGTCCCAACCGGCGGAACGGAGGCTACTTGCGTCGGAGCATGGTGGAAGAAGAAAAATTGTGGAAGCGGGCATGGGTGCGTGCAACGAGGGCCTTTTAGGCAGTGGGCTCATGCGTGCGCAACGCATGCGCGCTGTGGGGGCCCCCCACCATGCAAAATTACAATTTTGCCCTTATCCTACCTAAACTACGATTTTGCCCCTCCATATTAAGTAAAATTACGATTTTGCCGCGCCGCATAAAATTCCAATTTTGCTCCCTTTGGGCATGAAAATTTACGATTTTGCCCTTCTGGCATAAAATTTCTGTTTTACCCCATACAAGTAAAATTTCAATTCTGCCCTTGCGTGTAAAATTCCACTTTTAACCCCTTTACACGTGATTTTACTGTTTTTCCCTTACGTGCAATTTTATGAATATTTTCTTGTAAAATTAAATATCTAGTGATGTGTATATATTTAATTAATTGAAGATTAGCCACAACATATTTGATTATATTAAATTTTATACATTAAGAGCCTATGGATCACATATAGTCAAAGACATTAATTGTGATTAGTCACATTAATATTATGAATTTTATCCCATAGGAAATTTCTATCACGCCCCGATCCTCGAATGCGTTCCCATCCCTCACCTGGTCGATTAATAGCGATGTCCCAGGACGCATCGCCGACCCATTCATTTCATATGCGCATGCGGAAGTATATAAATTATCCCCAGACAATAAAACATTGGGGTAGAACGGTAGGACAAAATTTCAAACCCTTAAAAACATCCACACTTATATACATTGCAAACCAGTGCATGTATATACAAGGTGAACTATTAATTCAAATTCAACTCAAGCCGGTTTAAAAACAAGGTCTACAAGTAGGGGTGGGGTTCCACAAACTACAGGTCCTCGTCCTCCTCTTCATCATCCTCCACACTCCAACTCGAGCCT